>CM048747.1:338098774-338789607 GCA_026315105.1 Locusta migratoria | reverse complement strand
TATGGTTAAAACAAGAAGAGAGCTTTTTAGGAGCTTCCCATTAGTTTTAAATGTAGTTTAGCAAGACCCTCAGAGCTATGAAGTTTTAGGCAAAAGACCTGGAAGAGAATTGAATTGACTGGACAGCGTGTGGAAAGGAGCATGTAAGATGAACATTAACAAGAAGAAAAGGAGGGTAATGGAGTGCAGTCTAAGAAAATCTGGCGCTGCCGAAGGAATTATATTACGTAACGAAATAATAAAGGTGGTAGATGAGTTTAGTCACTTGGGCAGTAAAATAATATATGACGGTCGCACTTCAAAGGATATAAAATGCAGAATGGCAATGGGAAGGAAAGCGTTTTTGAAAAACAGAACTTTGTTAATTTAAGGGTAAGAAAGGCTTTTCTGAAGGTATCTGTGTGGAGTGTTGCCTTGAAAGGGAGTGACGAGCGGTGTCAGTCTGCACGGCCGCTACGGTCGGGGGTTCGAATCCCCTCTCGGGCATGGATGTTTGTCGTCTTTAGTATAAGGTAGTTCACAAGTAGTTTGTAAGTTTAGGGACTGATGACCCCGCAGTTAAGTCCCTTAAGCTTAACAAACATTTGAACATTTGTACGGGCAGGAAGAGGATGGTGGCTTTTGAAATGTGGAGCTGAAATAGAATGCTGACGGTTAGGTGGGTAGGTCACGTAACTGATGACGAGATACTGAACAGAATTGGGGAGATTAGGAATTTTTGGCTACCTTGACTAAAAGAAAGGAACTCTTGGTAAAACACATTCTTAGACATCAAAGAATTGTGAATTTAGCAATAGAGGGAAGTGTGTGGCTTAAAAATCGCAGAGGGAGTCCAAGAGACGAGTACATGAGAGCTGCATCGAACAGTATATGGGCTGAAGACCACAGCAACAACAGGCCATACATTACGGAATCCATACATGGTGGATGGCAGCGGTAAGGATGATCAACGACAGCATGGACATGAGGCATTTCGAATCCGTTCTTTTGTAGAAGAAACGTTCTCGTTTCCTACAAGGGCACGATAGCCAAACATGGAAAGATCAATAAAATCACTCGTACTGAAAGTTCAGAAGAGTATGCAAGCATTATTCTTACCAACTGGTTTAATCGCTTATTTATTATTGAAGTTTGTGTTACGAACAGACAGGTAAATAAGAAATCAAAATATCCACGTGAGTACTGCCGGGGGATATTTCTGCCGTCCTTAGTATTAGCTACTTCATAAGTAGTTTGTAAGTTTAGGGACTGATGACCCCGTAGTTAAGTCTCATAAGCTCTACAAACATTTGAACATTTTAGTACTGCCGATTTACAGTGTCCAACGGGCAGTGGACACTGTAGGCCGGCAGTACACCCGTGGATATTTTATCAAATACGCCGGGAGAAACTCAAGAATCACGGGTAAATAAGAAGTTCGCTACTCATAATTAATTGCTCCAAGGGGAAACTAATATCAGCATCAACATCTGATCTTGGATAAATTGTCAGTATTAATAGGCAAAACAAAATTTATGACCTTACAAATCTAATCCAAGTTCAACGAGAAGCTATGCTAACATTGAAATAAACTTAATACGTGTACAGGAGCAACGTGATATTTTCATTTCGGTATGGATGTCACAAGCTGTTTGTAATTTCTTAGGAGCCATAAGAGTTATGGCTTTCATGCGTATCTGGTCAGCAACAGCAGATTTATTGAAACGAAGCAATCTAGAGAAACGAAATAAGCCTTCCTATGTACACTAAGTGGAATTACTCTCTTAAGAGCTAAACTGTAAAACTTCATTATCCTTAAATATTATATCCCATTTTAATTTCATCGGTTTCTCGGATCTTTCAAAAGTTGCCGCTGTTTAGCAATAATCAACAATATCGCTTGCCATTACGCGATAATACACACACGAGCCAAAATATCATGTCTATACTGTGTTGGTCTCTGGTGGCACGCAATACAGTAGCAATTTTGCACAGTATAAATTCAGCAAATCCTCTGAACGTATAAGGAGGTATATGGCACCACATGTGTAAGCAAAGGCCACACAGTTCATTTAAATTAGCCATCGCAGAATAGTCGTGCGCATTAAGGCGCCTTGCTGCGGTGCGCGCGACAGTTCGCCGTCGGGGCCCGAGTCCTCCCTCTGGCATGGGTGTTTGTGTTGTCCTCAGGATAAGTTACTTTAAGTTAGTATTAGTAGTTTGTAAGTCTAGAGACTGTTAGCAAACGTAGTTAAATCCCTTGGATTTACAAACATTTGAACATTTAAATTGCGGGCTGATGTCTCGGTGCCGACCTGCGCCTCACAGCGCCCGTAGTGTTCAGATCGAGCAAATTTAGTAGGTAAGACATCGAATGAGTTCAGTCTGAAGTTCCTCAAACCACAGTTGATCGATTCTGATCTTGAGACATAGGAAATTACCATCCTAGAAGATAACACTGTTGTCGGGAAGACATCAAACACGATCGAAAGTATATGGTCAATAACAATAATTAACGTACTTTAGTCACAAGTGTTCATTTCAGTATTTGTGTCAATGCGTTTCGGAGATACGATAACCCCATGTTCAAGAACTGATAGGCGTTACATCTGCTTCAGTTATCCAACTACAGCAATTGAATCAGAAAGATGTTACATTTGACGCGATAAACTGGGACTATATTTCAAACGGAATTTCTTGAAAAAAAAAAAAAAAAAAAAAAAAAAAAAAAAAAAAAAAAAAAAAAAAAAAAAGAGAGAGAGAGAGAGAGATAAATAATGCCTAGTAAAATACTACCTGCAACTGACACCACTATTTTCGTCACTACATTCGTGAAAAACTTCCACATCTCCACTTACATCTTCGTTACTATTTACTAGTTTGTTTCAGTACATAGACTATGACACTCAAATGGTTTACATTTTACGCGTGTTAGACTGATGTTATAGATTTCTATGCTACTATTACAATGTTATCTTTGTAAGTTAACAAAATAATATCAGAAAAAAATACTTGGAGGAGTGCCAGTTAATCACAGGAAGAAACTCATTCTCGCAGGATAGTCAGTAACAAACGTATAATGTTTGACATTTTAATGTATTTGTAATAGTTCCATGTTTTGTGGTGGAGCGCGGGAGTATGCCATGAAATCGGAAAGGACTGTTGACATCTGCGTCTGGTAGCGCGGACAGAGCTGGGGACCACAGACGCTTGCCTTCCTTTGCTGCGTCAGACGGCGATCAATGGGAGCTGGGAAATGGCCTGCCATTTGCGAAGGCGGGACGTTTTTTGTGGGAAACGCAGACGGCTGAAAAGACCGGAGCCTTCAGCGACGAACCACAGCGAGCAACTTGCCAACCAAACAGCCGGAACCACAAAATATTCCGTTCTCAGAGCCAGTTGGTGACACTTCTAGAGCAATCTTGTTATATCTAACAGATGAAAGCTAAACAACATAGATATTAAATAGGAATTCCCATATAGAGAATATTATGCAGAGAGCGAACTAAAGACTGCATTTATTGCCAGATCACTCAGATGCTTCAACAAATGTATAGATACTGCCTATCCTACGCTTGACGGTTTTCTTCTGAAGTGCTCCTGAGTGAGATGGGATCCTACACGACAAGATCGGCGGATAACTACGAAAAATTTCTGAGAAGGACAATTCCTCTTGTATTCTTGCTAAATAGGGGAGAAATTATAATGAGAATGATAAGCCAATTAATTGGTAATCATTAAATCGATGGTATTTGTCGTTGCGGCTAGATTTCCTTTCACGAAGTTACAATCATCAATTTTCTCTTCCGAGGGCCAAAATAATTTTTTGGTTCTCACCTTCATAGAAAGCAAAGAAGATCATAAAGAAATAGGAAAAATCAAAGATCGCACAGAAATATTTGTTTCTTTATTTATCCCACCTGCTATTAGAGAAAGTAGCGGTGGAGAAACAAACTGATACTTGTTCTACGAATACTGTCAAACACAAGAATGTGAGATGCCTGTAAATATAGATCTATTTGTATATCAAATTGGATAGAATATGAACAAATCCCCACTCAGTGGGTCAACAAGCTGTCCACTTATTAACAGAAAAGAAGAGGGGACAATTAAAATAGCAGACACGCAGAAAGACATTATCACGTCTTCTTTCAACTCACATTAAAACAAGAAGAATGCCATATGGAAAGTGCAAACTACTTACCATATACAGAACTGAAGAATTCCAGAGAACACGCAAATTGGCAGCTCACGCTGATGCATAATAAGTGTAATGTAACGCGCGGAAATATGAAGTAGTTTCGTTTTGTTCAAATTTTTGAACCGCGATCAAGAGTGGACAAAGGGCTGCCTTGAAGTATCTAGGGATTTCCGCCAGTGGCAGACGACGGCTGTTAGAGGTCAAGCGGCGGCAAAGCGAAATGAGGCTCCACGTCCTCTTACAAATACATGTATTACTATACAAAAAGTAACTTTTGAGATTTGCCCCCCCCCCCAGGACGTCAGGCACGGGACAGTCTATGAAAAGTATCTTTCGAGATTTGGAGGACCAAAGAACAAACGAAACGTGCGTTCGAGGTATTTGGAGGCCCCCCGAGACGAGACTCCAGGGACGGTCCGCCCTCCCCCCGCCACCCTTTAGTCCTTCACTGCTTTCCGCCCGAATCATATTAAGATGAACGATTTTATAAATCCTTCCATGGCAAGGCTGCTGTCAGACGCAGATTTATCGAGAGAATCCTAAGGAAATGTAAATCACACAAGAAAGAGCCCTCTTAAAAAAGCCGCATCAGTCGAATTCGTTTGTGCTGTACTTCGTTGTGGCAAAGGCAACAGACACACAACAGGTCACAGAATTTCCCGTATTCCACGCGATTATAAGAAACATAAGCATACTCCACAAGTACAATGTTCTTCTGAATTTTTTTCCCCGGGGTTAAACGTTTTACGAGCCTGTTGAATACCACACTTCTGCTAAACTGGTAAACAACAATCTTCTTTCTCGCGTAGGGCCTACTAACCGCGACAGGAAGAGGAAAGGACAGAACAGGTATATCGGTACACTATGTATCCACCATCACGCACAGTACGTTGGCTTCTGGAGTACAAATATTGGTACAGATTGCTACTGTGATTTTATTAAATCACATGAGAGTATTATAGAATTTTTAGTGGTTTTACTGCACTTTGAGAACGAAGGAGTGTCGTATGCCGACCGCAACTGGTTCTAGAAAGGTTAAAATTTTACCTTTGCACCAACTGTAAATTGTTGGTCACTGTGGTTGTAGGTAGCGGTCTACCACATGCTTACTCGCTCATTCTTTTTTCTACTTTGAATAGAGAAAAAATGTATTCGCAATTGCGAATATGAACGAACATTAGTTTCAAATGAAAAATTGTGCCGCAAAGTGACACAACTTGGATTGCCGCTTTTTGCCGGCGACTGCGTTAACCAATTTCATACAGTATCATAAATTTCTTCTATTCTCGGCAGCTGTAGTTGACGCAACCATTTGTATTGATAACTTTCTTAAACACGGCACACAATAGATTACGGCAATGACAAGCAACTTTTATTTTACGTTTCAGGCAGAAACAAAGATCTTCCAGCGATGGGCTCTGGCTCGTGAAGGCCACTTCCAATCCGAGGACTAATCTTCAAACAATGGAAAATCGGTAGAGTAAGATCACGGCATATATAACAAGGAATTTTTTGAGGTGGGAAGAAACACCGCAAGCCGCAAGAAAGTGTCAACCGCAGACTAAGATACTTATCTGTAATTTTGACAAAAAATTTGCAATTAATATAGACCAGACAGGTTGCCAATACCAGCAGACAATTTTACGACAGAACTCTCGCCGAGAGAGCAAGACTCTTTAACGATTAACAGTCGCTCGACAAACTCCTACAATGGAGCCACTATGATTTTAAAGAAGTACGCATTATCGCATTAGAAATTTGACACCAATGGAAACACAACATCTACAACCACACACTTGTACTGCAGTGACTACCCTATAAACAACTGTGTCGTTTCTCTCGTAAACAGTGAAAGGAGGAGTAACAAGTGACTAAGGCTACATTAAGCTACTGCGCTTTCCTAACAAAGTAAAGTTTTACGTGTCATTACCAGTACTGTGCCAAGCGAGCGAAGTGGCGTAGTAGTAACACACTGGACTCATAATCCGGTCATCCTGATTTACGATTTTCGTAATTTACCTACCCTCACTCCAGTCAAATCCCGGAATGGTTCCTTTCAAAGGGCACTACCGATTTCCTTGCCAATCCTTAAAAAATCACATCGTCCGTGTCCTCGGTCTCTAATGACCAATTTGTCGACGGGACGTTAAACTCTATCTTCCTTTCTTTTTTTAGTACTGTTAAACTTAATAGAATGGATATGGTATACCCACTAATAACAAATTAATATTTGTGAATGTATTCGGGAATTTGCGTTATTATCGTTCAAATATTATATTTCAAATCTTTTTTCTTTCCTTAAATTAAACGTCAGTTCCACTTTCTAGTCATATAATTGCCAGTTTCAATTTAAATCTATAGTCGTCTTCATATCTATAAATATATATATATACAGTAAACGGTACTGTAAAACAAATAACGACATAAATCTTACGGGATGCAAAGACAATGTGTTAAACGCTCACAACATTCCGTATATGTCTTTACGCAAAAAATTACTAACACCGAAAAATAACGTACGACTAAAATTTATATATTACACATTTCCCAAACGATTAATAAACATAATATTTCATAGCCATGTTTCAAATATAGTTTAAAATTTCTAAGACGCATTTTTATGCCAACACGAGAAGCGGATATACACGTAAAATATTAAGTCTGCCTTAGTTACAATATCATCTGCGACTAGTAACAATTATAAATGTAATCGTCTGTGATAGAATGGCGGAAGATATGACGTCTTTGGCAAAAGCAGACTGGTGGTATCGAACGTTCAAAGACCCTTCAAATCGAACACTCAAAACCCCAGTCGAAAAGAAGCAAACCAAAAATGTGTCCTGTTTCCTCGACGTCCGATAACTCAAATAACGCTGACATTATGTTTGTTCTTCTTGTGCACTCGGACGACTGAATTCCGTCTTTCTTTGACGCATCTGACTGAATGAGCTGTGGTCCTTCCGTTACTCAGCAAAGGAAGGCGGCGATCGACAATGAAGCCGTAATCAGCTGCAGCAGCAATGAGGTAGGTAACATAAGGGGAAACCGCGTTGGAAGCTTGTGTAATCCCGTCTGTAGTATTGCTCACGTGTTTCGGATCCCCAGAAGATCGATTTAAAGGAAGTCACGGAAGCAATACAGAGTCTAACTGATACTTATGTTACCGGTATGTTCGATCAATAGACGAAAAATCTAAACATACTGGCAGTTAAAGACATCGAAGAAAATTTAGCGGCGAAGTTGAAATCATGTGGCAGACTGTGTAACGAACCCGGGTTTCCCACTTTGGGAATAACGGTATTTATGCTTTAAAAAGGAAAATGACCATTACGGTACTGATTCATAATTAAGTCCGCGCCCTACCGGAATACAGGTAAAGCATGAAAAGTGGATTAATGGACAGGGGCACTACAATTCTCCAATTTGATAATTTAACCAGAATGGTTAAGGCGACCTCTGGCTGAAAGTGTGGAATCTAGGTATGATATCTAGTCCGGCACACTTTTTCAGCTTCGCCCTGGAATTTAATTCAACGCCCTGAAGCAGAGAAGATGTGAAAATATTTCTAATTCATGAATTCTGAAGAGTTATCTCAAGCGTAGAGTGCTTCCGCCGACTACACTGCGTTACATTATCATTATGAACGACGTGTCAAAGGAGAATCTCAAAAATGTTCAAATGTTTGTTAAGCTTATGGGACTTAACTATGGGGTCATCAGTCCCTAAACTTACAAACTACTGATCAACTACCTTATACTAAAGACGGCACAAACATCCATGCCCGAGGGGGGATTCGAACCCCCGACCGTAGTGACCGTGCAGACCGTGACTGGAGCGCCTCAGTCTCCTCGACCACCGCGGCCGGCAAAGGAGAGTCTCAGCATCATTTTGTGTGGTAATGAAGTTCATCCCCAGCCCCTAAATACCAAGGAGTAACTATTACAAACAACTTATATTGGAAAGAACATATAGGAAAAACTTTAGGGAAAGCAAACCAAAGATTACGTTTCGTTGGCAGAACACGCAACAGTTCTATTAAAGAAATTGCCTACACTAAACTTGTGCGTCCTATTTTGGAGTATTGCTGCGTACTGTGGGATCCTCACCAAGTGGGACTGACAGACGATTTAGAGAAAGTCCAGAGGAGGGCAGCTCGTTTTGTATTATCCTGATACAGGAGAGAGCGAGAGAGTGTGACGGCAATGATGCACGAGTTGGGGTGTTTGTTGCGACGAGATCTATTTGCGAAATTTCTTTCACCAACTTTCTCTTCCGAGTGCGAACATATTTTCTTAGCACCCACCTACATAGGAAAACATGATATGAAAATATAATTAGAGAAATAAGATCGAAAACGGAAATATTTAGGTGTTTCTTTTTCCCTCGAGCTATTGTAGAATGGAACCGTAGAGAAACATAATGAAAACCGATGAACCCTTTGCCATGCACCTCAATGTGGCTTGCAGAGTATTTATATAGATGTAGATGAAAAGTATCTCATAAATCGTTCACGGCCATTCTTTACTAGTGTCAAACGAGCATTATAGGTAAACGGCTGGTGTGCCCAAATGAAACATGATAGGATCAATTATGATTAAACAGTGCATCAGAGTGCACTAACACTACTCTCAGATATAAGCGGACTATTTCTACCTGCTGAATGGAAGTTTGTCTTGAATAAAGAAAACTGAAATAAAATCGTATTACCAGGAAAGACCTCGATGTATTTGATAACACCATAAGAAATAAATCACTGGGCTCTAGTTACAAAGACTACGAAAGGATATGAGTCGAAACGAACACGGTAAGAACCACTTATACATAACACCTGACATTATCGAGTGACTGGAATACGGCGCTGTTTCATTTCTTAAAATTTTTAATAATCTTCAAGGCAAAAGAATTACCATAATTACCTTGTGTTTAGTTTCGAGCAAGGTTATTCAAAAAGATAATAATCGCTTATAAATAGAGCTTCAGTTATGGTTAACGGCAAAAGCATCGAAGTGAAAGTAGGATATGAGATATGTCAGTGATGGCTATGAGTATTTCAATGATAACTCAGTCGATCAAAAGCAATCACAGAATAAATATTTAGAACTCGAACCGTATAAAACTGAAATAGTTCTTATCGTTAATTTGTTAATAAAAAATTGTTAATCATTAGTCTTATTCTCATTTTAACGCTGAATTGGAAAGGTTACTATTATCTTGGGCCGATGCCCTTCCTCTCACTTTGACGCTAGGAATTTTATTTCCCTCAGTGTCTGCGCATAGTGTTGTAAATGCTAAAGTGCGTGTACATTTTCTAATGTTTACAGATCGTGTAACTGACATCCTATTGGGATGTGGAATACCGCCTACAAACGACATCCGCACTCATCTGCATATCGGCTCTCCTCGTTAATCTGACGTGCGAATCCGAACTGGGATCGCCACCTCCCCTTTCTCAATCCCAGAACCAGGCGCTTAAAATGTTCGGCTGTCGGGTCATGTGTCAGATACGAAAAAATTAAGTATTTACAATAGTAATATGATCACTCGCCCTCTTCGCTCTTCCATAGCACTCTTACACATCTTCTAGTACCTTATATGCAGCAAAAATACTTGATTCTTTGCAACATCTTCATTATTTTGATAGTTGGCATCCTTGGGGCATGTTCACGTATACCCGAGTAAACTGCCGGTGTTAAAATTAAATGTGAGAACAGGTAGCCAGCGCCTTGAGAAAAGCAGAGGAAAGAGAAGCGACGGTGGCGCGACGGAACCAGTCCCACGCCACTTAAGAGGTGTTCCGCGAGTCCTGACGTCACTACGAGGTGGGCATCGTGCGGTGTCAGTGCCAATTGAAGCCTCTGGCGTTGCAGCAGGCGAGCATCCGACGCCTCAGACGTCTGCGCCAGCAATCTCCCTATGTAAATGTCGATCTTGGACGGGGACATATCCCATTAGAGACGTAATCACAATGATTACTGCAAGCATGTTGCGGAGTAGACAGAAGCAGATTATTGTGTTTTGAACTTTCGTAAGTCTGCAGGGCGAGTCAAAATTCGCAGTACAGTCTCCTATTTCAAAAACTCTGCAGGAATTTAGAAACCTGACTGTTCCAGTAAATCATGGGTGAGGTAATCTCTCTTGAATTTTTTTTTCTTCAGTGGAAAAGGGCATCGCTTGATATATAAAAACATCAAGCAATTTCTCACAAGTTTATTCCTGTAAATAGAGTCGACATAACAGTTACGGTTCAAAAGTTACTCACAACATATTTTGTTTGGAGGTAAAGACTGGACCGTTCTCCATAAATAATAATAAAAAAAAAATAGTCATTTAATGTCTTCAACATGCTGACCTCCCTGGTGACACACTTTTGAAGGCGCTGAATCCAATGATCGTGCACTCCAAGAATGATTCCTCAGGAACGCTGGCACACGCTTCTTCAATGCGTTGCTCCAGATGGTGTCTGTTTCTTACTTTCTCTGAATGTACTTTTTCTTCATATGGCCCCACAGATAAAACTCAAGTGGTGTGAGATCAGATGATATGAATGTCCATTTCACACAACCGCGTCTGCTAATCAAATGTCCAGGAAATTGACAGTGTAAATACTGGCGAACAACTACCCCGTAGTGTGGTGGAGTACCACACGCTTGAAAGGAAGAGGGAAAGCTGTCATCTCCATTCCGAACTAAGGGAAACAGCAGTTCTTACAGTAAGTCTAAGGTAGCTTTGAGGATTTAGGTTCTGATCAATTACACGAGTACCCCATATATACTAGCATTTCAGCGGATATCCTTCTGCGAATGCACGACGGTTAGATTCAGCGTCTTCAAATTTGCGTTCGCCAAGAGGGGCATCAAGTTGAACACATTAAATGACAGTCCAGTCTGCACCTCCAAACATAATGGGTTGTAAATTTTGAACCTTAACTGCTGGGTCAAATCTGTTTCTAAGGATTAATTTATCAGAAAATGCTGGTGCCATCTGATATATCGCACGATCGTTATTTTGTTAAAAAGACGGACTTACATTCAAGAGAGTCTATTTGAAAATAGCGCCCATATTCCGTACATACCGTGAAAGATAGACAACCTCACCCGTACCTTAACTGGAATATTCAGTTTTCCCAACTCCTGCAGAGTTTTAGAAATGAACGGGCGTTTCAAAATGTTTCAAATGTTTGTATAGTCTATGGGACTTAACTACGGGGTCATCAGTCCCTAAACTTACAAACTACTTATGAACTACTTACGAACTAGGACGGCACAAATATCTATGCCCGAGGGGGGATTCGAATCCCCGACTGTAGTGGCCGTGCAAACCGTGACTGAAGCGCCTCAGTCCCCGCGGCCACCGCGGCCGGCTGAAAGGGTGTGCTGTGAAATTTATTCACACTGATATTGTTCCCGAATTATGAATACACATACATAAAAAAAGTTTTGATCATCCATGGAACAAAAGATTTCTGGTATTCTATACAATCGTGGGTTGGTATTTGCATAGTAATAAATCTTCCGTGCCGGCCGCGGTGGCCGAGGGGACTGAGGCGCGCAAGTCGCGGTCTGCACGGCCACTACGGTCGGTGGTTCGAATCCCTCCTCGGGCATGGATATTTGTGCCGTCCTTAGTGTTAGCTAGTCCTTACGTAGTTTGTAAGTTTCGGGCTGATGACGCCGTAGTTAAGTCCCATAAGTCATACAAACATTTGAACATTTAGATCTTCCGATTTACTGAAAGACAAGACAAGACTTCGTTTGTATTCTAACGTAAGCTAAAATCATTTTTCATTAGGTAAGCTTATTGTGTACCAACCTCATCCAATAAAGTTTTTCATGTCCCCTTACATGAATGCAAGACTTAATCATATGTAGCATGCAGCCCCGAGTTCATTTAGCAATTGCTAGTCTGATTTATCCCACTGCTCAATGGCAGTCCTGCTTAACTTCAGTAAATTTCGTGGTCGGTCAAAGTACGCTCGCATAGCTCTTATAAACGTATTCCTAGCATGTTCATTTGGGTTCGTATCGATGTGAACATGAAAACCAATCCATCCTGCCACACCGGACGATTGATACAATATATGACTGTGCCTGCACGATGTACTCGAGAGCTGTCGTCCATAAATTTGAATCCTTACCCGAAATGCTTACGAAACGATCCAACCATGGTTTTGACTATGTTATTCCTGAGCTTGCCCTTGATGGGCAACAACGGTTTCCGGAAACTTAACATGGCACCTACCCAGAACATCATAGATCCGCCAGTTTGCTGTATTTCATTGACGGTATGCCTTTAGCGTGCAGCATTACCAGGTTTTCTCCAAAAATATTCAAATGTTCAAATGTTTGTATAGCTTATGGGACTTAACTACGGGGGTCATCAGTCCCTAAACTTACAACCTACTTACGAACTAACTAATACTAAGGACGACACAAATATCCATGCCCGAGGGGGGATTCGAAACCCCGACCGTAGTGGCCGTGCAGACCATGACTGGAGCGCCTCAGTCCCCTCGGCCACCGCGGCCGGCCAGGTTTTCTCCACACATGTTGTAGACGGCCATATCGTATCAGCCATACACGATATTCATCTGTGGAGAGATCTTTCCGCCAATTTTCATAGTCAATTTTTTGTGGATATTTTTGCCCACCTGTACCATACAGTGCCGCGGTGGGGCGGCCGAACGCCTTTCTGCGGAACGCACGGTTGCTCGTCGTAGCAGGTTCGATTCGTCCCTCAAGCATGAGTGTTTGTGTTGTCCTTAGCATAACTTACTTTGAGTTTAAGTAGTTAGTAAGCCTAGGGACTCACATCCGCAGCAGTTAAGTCCCTTAGATGTACATATATTTTAACATTTTTATTTATATGGTTTTTTTTATTTAACGTGCAGTTCATTATCTGGATTTAAGAGCCGGGCCCCTCCATGTGCGTCTAGAATACAGAGAAATGTCGTGGAGTCTGTTTCAAACCGGCGGTGTTGCTCTGTACAATCGTCATCCGCAAAACCCATAAAACTGTGATGACTTCCACCTCTGGAAGCACAGCTACTAAAAAAGTTTAAATCACTGAACTTAGTCCTGTCAAATCACGGAGGTTGGCGTCGTAAACCCGCTGTAGCTTGTGCAGTGTATACTGAACAGAGTGATACCGAATACAGACGGAAGGAAATTCTGTGCCACAAAACAAACATCAACTAAAGCCGCAGAGAAGTCAGTACTATAAGGCATGCGGAGAGGCTGCACGTCCTCTCGAGCAGGGGTAACTTATTTCCTGGATTAGCAGAGTTTCTGCAAGCTTACAGTTACCTTACGTAGGGCCGCAGCTGCGCTGAGTCGAAATGAGTTTAAGACCGGGAAGTTTCTCGAGCGGAAATGAGTACGAAATAATTCACGGACCTCATAACAAGCAGGGATTGTTTCTTCTTCAAACAGTTTGCAAACGAAGTTACTTCTCGAAACCGAGATGAACGTAGGAAGCACTCGAGTTTTTAAATATTGCCTGGCGTTTACCTTTTCTGGCTGCTTGATTTTCATTAAAGTAGAGCTTTCGAATGAATATTTATTCAGAAAGACTTGCACAATAGCAACCACAATTGCTTTCTTTACTGGCGATGACTCTATGACTGCTCTTTCTTTTTCCTATCTTAATATATATTCATCGATAGCATAGTAACCTGTCTGACCTGCGCGCAATCCCGCGTAGTCGAATGTCAAATTCGCTACACAATCTTCCTGAAGTTCATGATACACATTCATTTCGAACCAAACTTCATCAACATAAAATGGATTTTGCTATTCTAACTCTTTTAACATTTCAATGTCTTTTGAACGTACTATAAACTGGTCGTCCCTATTTTCGGTTATGGATTCCTTCTTTCTCAATCAGATAGCGAAATTTGTTGATGATTAGAACGTGAGAGCAGCAAAAAGTAATTACTGGACGATCCTTCGTCATTGTTTCAATGTAACAGTCATCGTTCTGCAATGTAAATTTCTCTTCTTTTTTAACCAGACAAAATTGATTGTCAGAAAATCAAACGCAAATTACGTGTCCCCTTGTCTCTGACGTTACTAACAGCCGATCTGTCAGAGAATCTGAGCCAAAGTATTCATAAGAAATTATGGACGAAGAGTATAATTGTATAACAAACCAACACGTTTACCATTCAGCGAACTAGTACTAGGGTGTTAGAATATTGATGTATGTGGCTGTGGATGTGTGGTTGATTTTTTTGTGCATACATAGTGTCACTCAATTAGCTATCATAAATATAACACTATTCCTCTTAAAATGTGAAGTAAAACTATTTAACTTTAATGAAATACGTCACGCACAGAGCTAATGACCTGCATGAAAAGTTAAAATTTTTTAAATACGCCCAAAAATAAATAGAGTTAATTCTAGTTTAGTTACAAGATATTATCTTAAACAAATATAATAATACTACAGGTGAGACAGTTAATGAGACTAAACTGTCGAGAGAAACAACTGTATTTATTAGTAACCGAAGTAAAGCAAAGTATGGGACATGTAAGAAAGAGTGCTAATGTAGAAAGTAGTGTGGCTAGGTTTATTTGCATCATTTACGGTAACGAAGCTATGTCTGATTATTCAGTGTGAAGTCAGTGAATCTGTCATGTCAAACATTGTCTCAATATGCCTTTTATTTTACTTTACTTAAATAACATTTACTTCACATTTGTAAAGATCTAAATTTTCTCACTTCAGACATACATCGAATGTTGATAATTGTCATATTTGACAGGCATATCAGAGACTCTTTACATGCACCTAGTCCACAATCTTTGATCTCACCAAATTCACAGCTCCCATATTTATCTTCGTATCTGATTATAGATTAACAACCGAAAACCGGTTAGTCAACTAATAGGTTTGAAATGAACGAGATATATGTGTAATATTCTGCAAATGTATTGTTTTTACTAACCGGTTTTTGGCTTTTATCCCATCATCAGGTAAACACTACAGAGATATAGCGATGCAGCTGGGAGTTAACATTCAAAGATCTTAACTTGCTGTACAGATAAAACATGTACATTAATTTTCGAAGAAGACTAGTATGACAATTAACATTGATAAAATATGAGAAGATATATAGCACAACATTTGTCCTACGCAATTAAACTGAACAATAAAAATTGGCTGAATAAATTATTTTAAGTTTGTTCAGCCAATTTACATTGTTCAGTTTTTGTTTTTCTTATGGCAAATGTTACAGTTTATATCTTGTCGTATTTCACCAAAGTTAATCTTGTTATATTTTACGAATATTAATTGTCATTCTAGTCTGCTTTGAAAATTAATATACATGTATTACCTATACAGCAAGTTAAGACCTTTGAACCCTAGAAGTTAAGTCGCATAGGTTTACAAATATTTGAACATTTGTTTTAATCCTACTTGTTTCTGAATATCCGTTGAACAGCTGTAGCACACTTGTTTTCGTCGAACTCCCAACACAGAGTATTCTCGCTCCGCACCTGAACTCGCCATGATTGCTACTAGCGCTATCGGCAAATTAACAAACTACGCTGTGGTGGTATACAAGGAAAAACTTTCAGGGTTTTCTGCAAAATGACATATGTATGATATCTTTACAATGTCTGGTTCTTGTGTAATAAATAATTTAAAGTGTTCCCGGACTTTATGTACACCCTGTGTTAAACAGGGGAAAGACGTTTATAAACACCCTCCCCCTTCAAGCACCAATCATGATCTCAGTTATAATAAACGATGCGTTTCGAGCCATGATGGCTTATCTTAAGGTGCTTGAACAGTCATTTTTCGAATTTAGGTTACTAGGTACTAGTCCTATTATGAATAGATCGGGACTACAACTTTTATCAAACTAAGACCAAACATAAAAATTACTTATTTCTTTCCAGCACTATTAAACGTGTATATTTTTAAGAACAGTGTGAATAAACGTATTTACATGCATAAACTTTTCGTCCAAAGGCGTATAGTTACATATACTAAATTAAATTCGAAAAATTATGTATATTGCTCAAGAATCTAGAAATGAGCCCAAAGGGCTCTACATACCTCATGTATTGAAGAAAAATAATTAACAAATCACGATTTGTCCTGAAAGCTAAACTGACAGCAATGGTTAAAATTAAGCCAAGAGATTTAACTACTAAGCTAGACATGTTCTTGAAGCGTTTTAGTATTTTGATAACCATTTACAAAGTTTCTAACAACGAATAAATAGCCTTTCAAGCGTCTGATTTTCAGCGGGAGCACAGATCAACTTGAAGTATACAATTTTAGTGAACCAGATGGCACTCGCGACTCTTGCTGCTTGAATCGTCTGTAGCTACATCTGCACAAATACAGTACTTCGCAAGCCACCATAGGGTTCGTGTGCAGAGGGTACCCATGCCACTAGTAGTCATTTCCCATCCTAACACTGAGAACGATGCAGAATCAAGCCGCTTATCTGTGTCAAAAATGTACAGTTTTTGTAAAATAGATGACAAGCATTCGTCACTGTTGTTCGTCACTATTGTGTCTAACTCGAATAAGGATGCAGTAGCAAGCTGTTCAATTTGCGAATTTTAACGTAACACAGCATATCTTTAATTTCTGTTATGAAATGCTATTGATGCGTGAGTAGAATATCTTAAATTATAGTCTAATGACAGAGTACAGCACTTCTTTTTAACAAACTATTTCAGATCCCCCCCCCCCTCAAGTTGTACTGACTGTGTTACCGAGAAAGATAGTAGTAAAAGTCATTCTGTAGTCGATGCAACCTAGCCTTCAGCAATCGTAATACAGTTTTCACGATTCAATAGCATTTTATAAACGGAAGTATAAAAACATTTTAATATATTCCACATCAGAGATGAAGATCGACGATAGAAATGTTTTTGAGGGTCAGTTGCCATTTATTGATTAATCCGATCATGCTGTTCATTGTTGAAACTACTTTCACGCTTAACGGCACGGCGGAAACAAGTTTTTGGGGCAGGGCTTCTCTATCAATGGCGCAGTGTGATCGTTAATGGGATAATAGAGTTTATTACCGTTACAAGGCCCACGCAAAATGAGCTGCAGCTTTTAATGGGAAACGTTCTTAGGCTATAATACTTGGCACAGTATAGGGCTCAGAACATTGGGCCAGGCAGCACATCACTTAAATCATTAATATTTCTCGCTTGGTGGGTCGGCCGAAACGGACATCAAGAATGCCGTAAGCAGTGAAATATTTGTCAACTTTAACTGCTTTCTTGGTGTTCTGGAATTAATGGAAACCAGCCAGATAAAGTTTCATTTGCTATATTTCATATGTTCTACAGCCGTTTTAGTTTTTCTGGTGCAGTAATCATCGTTGATGTTAACAGCCTCTACTGTACCCTAACCAATAAAATTGTAGTCTATTAAAATTAATGTCAAAAGGTAATCTGACTACCATCACCGCAGATTCGACGTACAGCGTGATTCTTCGGTCAAAGAGATTGAGGCGTGTTGAATTTATGTCTGCATTAAATTACGAGGGTTGCCCAGAAAGTAATGCAGCACTTTTTTCTTCAACAATAATTTATTGGACGTAATGAGATTTACACACACGTGACGTTTCATCAAACCACCCATTTTCCACGTAATCTCTGACCTATTCTACAGCCTCTTCCAGAGAGAAACAAAGGCGCGTATGCACTGTCGGTACCAAACCTTATTCTAGTTACGGAATAATTTCTTCATTGTGTGAATCAGCAACCTAAATGTTCAAATGTTTGTAAATCTAAGTCCCTACGCGTACAAACTACATAAACTAACTTACGCTAAGGACAACAAACAGCAAGGCGCCTTAGAGCGCTCGTCGTCCTCAAAATGTCTTTCACGAATGGCGTCCTATAACGACCCAAACAATTTGAAGTTAAAATTATTAAATGTTTGTAAATCTTATGGGACTTAACTACGGGGTCATCAGTGCCTAAACTTACAAACTACTTAGGAACTACTTACGAACTAGGACGGCACAAACATCCATGCCCGAGGGGGGATTCGAACCGCCGACCGTAGTGGCCGTGCAGACCGTGACTGAAGCGCCTCAGTCCCCGCGGCCACCGCGACCGGCACAATTTGAAGCCCTGAGGGCTATGTCAGAGTTATAGGGTAGATGGGGTAAAACTAACCAATGCTTAATCGTCGTGCTTTCAGTAGTATACAAAAGTGCGTATAAGTGCATCCATAGGCATTTACACTTCCTGTCCTGATTGACAGATTCAGCGCCAATTACTGACCCGCAATGCTTCTGTCCTCGCGAACGACATCAGCGCGACGCAACGTGTCAGGTGTGACAGACGGGATAGTTTCTCCGACCACTGCAAATCTTGGAGCTCCGCCGAACTGTCTTCTGATGACCTCATCCTCTGTTCCCAGCGACCAACCATACTCTTGTCGACAGTAGATGTCTCACAGCCGTTCCACAAATGATCTGTAGTGACAAATTTAATGACTGCACGTTGCTTGGAAAGTACATCACTTAGAGACGCCGCTTAGAAACGGTCCTGCAGCTACGCTATCTGACGGAGGAGTCAGAAATTTTGCGCGCTCATATAAATGCATAGGCGACATTAGATTCATTTTTAGCAAGCAACCATGCTTAACAGCAGTGAGCTTTGATTTGAAGATTTTATGCCTCTAATTTAATAAGCATTAAATTTCCTCTCCTTCAATAAACATTTATAATAAATAATTGGTTATGATATAGTAACAACAAATATCTTTGAGTGGTAAATTGCTCAGGCCATGGATAATCGCCGGCCGCGGTGGCCGAGCTGTCTGCGGCGCGCCGGTCACGGTCTGCACGGCCACTACGGTCGAGGGTTCGAATTCCCCCCCCCCCCCTCTCATGGATAATCTGCGTAACTAGTTATGCTGGTGATTCATAAATCATTACTATCATATACATAAAATTTGTAATGTCGACGGAACGTTAACCCAAAATCTTCCTTTCTACGCCAATATTGCAGTCCACTAATGTATGACATATACATAAAGCAGGCATATATTACAAGTCTCCGCAGATTCATCGAAAATAAACGAATGGAAGTGTGTTTTACACAAAACAAACTACATTTCATTTAGTTGAAATAACGGACTGACCCTACACAAAAATATTTTGTATATGTATATAAAACAGATTGTTTTTATGTATCTCCCCTATGCATTCCTAAAAGAATCGTCCTATTGCGATGAAACTTTGGCGAGCATACAAAGAAGAACTTAGCAATTTTCCTAGTCCAAAAACAAAAGAATAAGACACACAGTTCAAATAAAGCAGAGTATGCAGCACAGTTGGCCACTAAGGAGTCCAGAAAAAAGAAAAGAATAAAAAAACTTGGAAAATGATCAAGAGGATGGTATACGTGGTGCTTCTGAGTGACTGAAAATAAAACAAAATTAAGCATTTAATAAGTGAGTAAAGACGTTTGAAACTTTGCAAGCCGTTTCTGAAAATTTACATTTTATGTCGCATTTTTCACTAAATTTCGGAAACTACTCCGTGTAGAGTAATCAAATTTGCAGGGAGTAATAACACACATATCCTGAGTCTCTTGAATTAAAAGAAGAACATAATGTTATATATAATTAAAATTATTTAGAATAACATACAAAAAGTACACAAAATTTTAAACGTCTAGTTAAAAAAATTGTATTTCCGAAGGGTGTAGCTGAAATGCCATTATTGTAGTTCAGTAGACATGTAACATACAAAATGTAAACGAAGGCTTCCGCGGCCGTTGTCATTGTTGATAAAACTCTTCTGGGTGTTGGACCGCATCGTCAATATATCAAATACTTCACCGACGTTTCGACCACTATTGCAAGCGGCCCTCTTCTGGGTAAACGTAACACCCAGAAGATGGCCGCTTGCAATAGTCGCCGAGACGTCGATGAAATATTTGATATATTGACTATGCGGTCCAATACCCAGAAGAGTTTTATCAACATTGTAAAATACAGTTTAACGTCAATTTCACGTCAATGGCTACTGTGATTTCGGAAATATGGGGGAGCCAAGTCATTAAATTGAACATAGTCGTATAAGGTGTTCCAACTCCCCTTAATATCATAAACTTGCGTGTCTATCATACTTTTCAGAAATATCAATCCACCTCGGTTTCGCAACGGTACCGGACTTTCAGTGAAAAAAAAATGATGATCGGAGCTACAATGTTGGAAGTAAATTTTAAATGAGGTGGTGTAGAGTTATCGCGTAACCGAATGATTCCAACATTCGAATTCAAACTATTGTAGTTTCCGGTGCGACTCGAACTTGTAATGACCAACAACGAGGCGCAGGGTCAATCACAGCACGTGTGTTGAGTACTTGGAATATTCGTGCTTCTCACATGGTCATAGATAGACAGGTGGTTGAACTTTTCGTGGCGCTGGCCGTACGCTGCAGGTGTACAGCGTGCAGGCTCCGCTGTCGTCGGCTGGGCCCTGCCGCACTGCAGTTGTTTCCGCCACCGCCGCTGCCGCCGCTGCTGCCGCCGCCACAGCCGCTGCCCGAGCACGGCAATCGCCGACAGCCACGCTAACCGCAGCCTGCATCAAGCTACCATTTCTCTACACTCTTGAAGACGACACGACCGCACGCTTCCACGATACGTACAATGCACTGTTGCCGGAATAGCTTCCTTTTCAGCAAGAGTCAACATCGTTCAACGCTCCTGACGAGCGCAGAGTTTACTCTGAAAGACTATACACAGTGCTGGCACTACTACCCCGCCATTCCTTAATCCATAATACAGTTCGGTGAGTGGCTGGTTTCATATAAAGAGAGTGATTACGGGTACTTCTTCCCGTAGCATACGGTGTAATGCATCAAAATGCTCAAGTGTAATACTAGCCTGCTAATCAAAATTAATTCGTGGATTGGTGGAGACGAGACATGGCAGTAATGTGAAACTGCGCGTAAGAGCAAGATATAATCGTATTCACATCCGTGTAAAATACCTGACTCCAATAAAATACAGGGTGAGGTACTAAACCTTTAAATACACGGGCGGGGTCTGTGGGCGCACTACAGACTCGTCATTTTAGATAATCTCGGTAGGCCGCGAATGTTTGCAATAGATGGATGGGCGCTGCCCTCTTCTAGCGCTAAGTGCCTGTTTTACATTGTTGGGGTATCCGTTGACCCACGCGTGCTTTTAAAGACTATTTATTTAGAGTTTACTAATAGAGTAATATGCTTTCATATCAATATATTTACAACAATGGATCACTTTCTCCGTAATGAGGATATCTTACGACTAATACAAGAAAATCAGCCGTAGAGAATACATAAAATAAATTGCAACGATTCTTGTAAAGTAATGGGTTTGAAGTAGATTAGGTAATAAACCAATCTGGCCAAATATATACAGGAACTTTATCGACACCTAATGCACGTAAACCTGTTCCTAACGCTTCTAAAAAGCGAAGGTGTTATTTTTGTCCGACGTCTAAAGATGAGAGGACCCCTCAAATATAGAAAACTAGCAAATAATAATAATAATAATTATTATTATTTGTAGGTCTCATTCAAAGACAATCAGTTTCCCCCACCCCCCTTGTAAACCAAAGGAAAAGAATATTTTTGTAGTCACCTAAGATATGCTGTCATTTTTTGTTATTAGTATTTTTGTTTTATAATTTTAATTTCATTTATGCTCTTATTCTCTAGAAAAACAAAGAGTTTAATTATGATAGTTTTGAGTTGAATTTACGTCGTTTTATCTGAGCTATAAACATTAAAACCTAAATCAGACAATCTTCGTAAATTATAAAGGTTTTTGTTAACACTGATTACTATGAGATAATAAACGATTTAAATAGTAAATATGTTGTCTTTTATTATGTAAATATATATAAACACTGAAGATATTTCACATAATTATTTATAAAGATACTTAAACTTTGTAGGACTATTTCTAGACTCCACGCGTGACTGTACGTTACCAAAAACAGTGCGCGTATTTAAAGGTTAAAACTGTTTCTCGGATCTTTGGAAAAATACACATCAGTTTAAAAATAGTTGCTATAAAAGTTGTTCAACTCCAAGAGAGACAGTCATAAACAGAAAGCCCGATCCCCTTGCACCACCAACGATGGCGGGAAGAGCGATGACTTTGAAATCTTAAATAAGGACCCCTACTTTTAATTGCAAATTTCGATTCTCCAGGTAAAAATTTGTAATTTTGGATGAAACATTTTTTCGTTTGATGACAGATGATGCTGTAATAGGCAAAAATGAAAATGAGATGTTGCAGAGAGAGTAGAACTCGTTTCCTCGTACTTTGAGGATAACAGAAATGTTGAAGAAGCTTGTCAAAGGTATTCTAATCTGTTCCCTGATAGAAGGTGCGTCTGAAATGTTTGGTGAATGGTCCCATATTTTACAAACCACACTGGCGAGGATGAGGTGACCGCGGATACACATTGAGGGATATGTCAACAAGTGCCGCCTATCGTGCAAAGCACTGTAGTGAAGCAGTGGTACACGCTGCGATGCAGCTAAGAGTGCCAGTGTCAGAACTCGAGCGATTGCAACATCGAGCGGAAAATGGAGCAACGCGTTAACATCAAATTTTGTTTCAGATTAGGCAAAACGGCGACGAAGATCCATGGGATATTAGTGCAAGTGTATGGTGTTGAAGCAGTGAGTAAAGAAGTGTTGTGTTTGAGATCCAACAATGCATGGCCTCATTGCTTCGAGCTATTCCAACAAGAAGCTTTTGCTGACAGTTTCCAACAGCTGTAGAACCGATATCAGAAGTGTATTGTAGTCAATGGCGATTACTTTGAAGGCCAGTAAAGGTATTTTGTTTGTAACGCTTGTTTTTTATATTTCCTGTGGCCATTCACCGAACTTTTCAGACAAATCTTGTATGAAAGTTCCTTCTACGACGACTTTTAGCAGTATTGTTCAAATTTCTACTGAAACTGAAGGTGTTAAACCTAGGAAAGAGTGCGACCGCAGCCTGTAACAAATGAAAATAACACGGTGAATGTTTTAGCTTCTTCCCTCGGCCAGTCAAAAAGATCATTCTGTTATGCCATTGCGAGTTCGGCGACGCTGTCAACGATTTGTCCTCCAAAGCTATTTTTGTATTGCGGTGAAGATAAAAATTCATATTTCAACACAAAGATCTGTAATATTGACACAAACACCTGGCAACACCTTTGCAACCAATTCAATAAATGATAGTGTTTATTCTAATTCGTAATTAGGAAACCTGAAATTAGGAACCCCATTTACCAGAGGAAAACTATATGTTTTAATTCTTTATCTTGTTTTTACTCAATGAGTGAATGTTCAGAAGATTTTGTTCAAGTACAGTATACAAATATTCCCTAGTAATAGTACACTTCATTTTCCATAACTTAGAGACTGCTGGTTTACTCGTAATCTTAAATTTTAAAAATGGTGCCCAATATTAAGGTACTTTCCCCTAAATGTAGCACATTTTCCGACAACAAGGACAGAGCCACAACTAAGAAATGCAATACTTGAGTAAAGCCACACTGTTCTTTGCTTGACGAATCATAAACTAGTCTAAAACAAATATGACACAATCGGCCTAAAGCATGCAAATTGCGAGAAAAACATGCAAGTTTTTCGTGTAAGTTGATATGATATACGTTTCGGTGATATACTAAAAATTGCCGTTTTTAACTTGTGTCGCTTTTCTTGTAGGTATGAGACACGTGTACCAACTGGACCTTGCTGCCCTTTTTGGTAGAAAAGAAAGGAACATTGACGGTTTGGTCATTAAAGAACGGGAAAACTTTAGAATAAGACGAGGATAAGCAAGGCAAATGAAAATGGGCTTTACAAAAACAGCATCCATGCGTTCTACAACTACGCGCCGGAAACCACTTACAATGCCGCGGCGAAGAGGCCGAGCGCATTGAGGCGCTATGCTACGATGGGCGAGGCCATTCCCCGTCGGGGGTTCGAATCCCCCTCGGGCATGGATGTTTGTGGTGTCTTTAGTATAAGCTCGTTCATAAGTAGTTTGCAAGTTTAGGGACTGATGACCCCATACTTAAGTCCCATAAGCTTAACAAACATTTGTATAACGCTTGTTAGTTAGATAATAAAGCGAAATAATTTAGGGTTCCCAGTCCTTAAACTTACAAACTAATTATAAACTACCTTACACTATAGACAGCACAAACATCCATGCCCGAGGGGGGATTCGAACCCCCGACGGGGAACGACTCGCGCATCGGAACAAAGTGCCTCAATGCGCTCGACCACTCCGCTGCGGCTGCAATTTGCTCCTATAGCTTTTCAAACATTTGAACATGTTTTACTATTGACATCAACATCTATGTTTCGCAAGCGAACTTATTGTCTACATCGTCCACCAGCGTTAATTCCATCTTTTTCTGCCCCAAACGCGACTAGTCCACAGAAAGAACAATTGTTGACAGCAAGCTGTATGAGCTGGAATGTCGGTAACTTTACCTTCATGAACATTTCGCAAGATAAACTAAGAAGGTGGATAAGCCAAACCAAAATGGCCCACGGCTCTCTTGTAACGGCTGGCACTGGTGTCGGATGAGAAACTTCGTACCTCCTTCGTACTTGGTGGAGTTAGGAGGAAGCAAAACTCTGTTGCCTTTTCTAATACACGGTGCGCAACGTAATACTGTCGGAAGTACGTATTTCACCAGTTCGCAAGTAATAAAAAGAATACAGCGTATTTAAATTTAATTGCGACTCTATGGTGCAGTACAGAAGTAGATTAATTCAATGCGCGAGTACTAAACGCAACAGACAGACAATGCATGTACAAAAGGAGTCCAGAAATACGTCGTGTGGAATGGGATAAAGATCTGCCCGCTTTACAATAGCAACAGCAACATAACCATCTATCCGGGGCGATAAGTCATCCCGCTGTCATTTAGATGTGTAGCCATTGAGATGTGAAATGTCGGATGAGAAAGCTATTCAAATCGAGTGACGGTTATGGAACACATCGAGGCTATTCAGCGTGAGTTTAGATGAAACAGTACATGAAGTAGCGTTCGGTGCGGCGAAGATTACCAGACTCTAAATGTGGATGTTACGGCCAAACATTTCTTAGCAAAGTTCAAAACAAGCGCTTCAGACCGGTGAATAATGGATATGAGTGTCTTGTACGTAAGATGCACTGCAGCCCCTACAAGAGGAGGAACAGCAGAAACACTGCTGCAACAAGGAGTTTGTCTGTGAGCCAGTAGTTGTTTCCATAACAAAAGGCGGCTAATTCTTTACCTTCCGAAATGTGTATCTTCAACGTTCGACAAAAAGAAGGAAAAATTAGCAACTTACAGTGAAAAATGATGTAAAGAACAACACTCAGACCCGTGTGCAACTAACAAAAATTATCAAATACACATCTATAATTTCAAAAATTTTATTTTGTATTTACATATTGAAAAAGGAACTCCCGTCGACGATGAAGTCGTTGGAGGGGGATTATAAAGTAGGACTCCTAATAGTTGTGGAAGGACAGGATAGGAAACTGGTCATATTCTTTAAACAGGAACAATACGGTGGTGGTGTAAGCGATTTACGAAAACTACGGAAATATAAAATTGAATGGCCGGACGAGGATTGCACAGGAATCCGTTAAGAGCTAGTTTCCAAACTATGCCCAAGGATCAAAATTTAGGTTAGTCGGCGTTTTCCTAAATATATTGCGCCGTTCCAAGATTTCTTGCGCAACAAACTATGTTCTTCTTATAGGGGTAAAATTGAGGTTCAGCTCAGGAGATTTAGGAAAAGCATGGAGAACCTAAATATGAAAGTCTGAACAAGCTTTTGAATACAACGTCTGATAAATTTCAGTCCATTGTACTAAATACTACGCCATCAAGTTGAGTAACATATGAATCGTCATGGAGAACAACTTTCCTTAGTGACAAACTGTTCCATGACGCTTTCCGCAAAGTTAAGCATCGTTCAAGTCTACGAGTATTTATACCTCTGCGAGGTGGAAGAGAATACGCAGTCGCAGGCGATCGTAAGCAACGCATATGCCAGTCTTCTATTCCGCATAAAAGGCTGTAAGACAAAAAAAAAAAAAAAAAAAAAAAAAAAAAAAAAAAAAAAAAAATTGAAGATCCACAAAGCTGAAGTTCCCTTTCAAAATATCTATCGTGGCTAGAGACTCCCATTCTTCAGGTTTTCTAGTTGATAATCACTGTGCCAGTTTACTATATGTTGTATGTTGCTCAGGTGATTCGTAGCCCCTGTTAGTTCTAGGAAATCTTCACGACCCAGGCCTGACAAAAACTAAATTACGCCTAGTGTCGCAAATACCCGAAAGCGAGTATTTTTTCTCGAGTAAACGTTGTTCCTACTGATCTGATCTGTCATGTCTAGACATCAAGAATCGACCTACATATGGAGATACACTGTTCCCTGTGAAAGTCAATGAGACACAAAATCTAATTTGTTTACTGTACAGTTCAGGACATCGAAACGATGTTTTAGACAAATAATGGTTGCCGGATATTAATGCGCGTAACTCTTACATCAACTGTGATTTAAAACAAGTATATTTTTGCAATGTAAATGTTCACGTAAATTTGAGAATAGACAGACGCTTGAAGACTCCTAAGATTCTTCCGATATGTTAAAAGTTGGTAAAAATTTCGTTTATAAGAATCTTAATTGTTCCCGTATCACCGTCATACGAAACACTGGAAAAAGAAATACGTTTAGTGGATGTTCTGAGTTGTTACCGGGACCAGTCTTTTCAGAATACTTTTAAACCTTTTAATGTGCCACTAGCCAACTTACGAGCTACTTCATGCTCTTCATCAGATGGTTAGTTTTTACAGGAATTTTATAATTTGGTAAGCACTTTGAAAAGATCCTTTACGTGTCAGTATGGAAAAAAACAGCGCTTATATGCGCGTAGTTAACATACAACACGCAGTCATGCTACCAAGCGCTCTACCTACTTTATATTCACAATGGTAATATAATAGATCCGTATAAAGCGCACATGTTTCCGACGTTATATGACGACGCCACAATCCCAGAGAACATCTGCATAGTGAATGAAATATGAAACACATGTAAATGTACCGCTACTGATAATGAGCCTGCTATGGTCCTAAAGTTGGCTAATGAAGCAATAAAATTCAAAGCGAATAGTTGTAGTTTCTACACAGATCATCCGCTGTTTAACTACAGCCGCTTTCTATTATAATCCAGAACGGATAAAAAATGTATTTTATATCACCAGCTGCGGTTTATCATCTTGTCACATGTGACAACGGTACCGCGAATGAGAGCACTTCTTACCACAAAATTTCAGCACATTCCTGAGATATGCTTTAAAGTACCCGCCTCCTAGACCGATGTCGCTAACGCACACCTGTTCGGTGCCTTTCGGCTCGGAGCAAAAACTGGTTCCAATCGTGGTTAAACCCTATTGAGGAAACTGTCAATGCCAGTATTGGCGTAGAGGGCGGGAAACTTGCTGGTTGGTTAAAAACTTCACAATTGCCAAATTTTACTCCAAAAACTTGGTTTACGTTCCAGCCTTTTAACACTCCCTTGTTAAATACGGGCGTAAGACACTATTGATGATGATGCGTCCGTCGGAAAGGAACATTAAGCATGACGGTCCTCTTGATGGTTTCGACATGATCAAGCTATGTGATGTGACGCAATTGGAATTCATTCTCGCCCTTTTCTCATAGTCATCAACATCACACAATGCAAACATAACACCACACAATACAAATATTAACTACCCTCAACTAAATTCAACAAATACATCCATGATACAATTCGCACACACCCGCAAGAAAATCAGCCACCGTATGAGATGGAACGAATCCGTCCTGGCTAGGAAGCTGAATCTACACCAAGAGGTTTCTCAGTCAACAACTTTCGCTTTATTATCAAACTAACAAGAGTTATACAAATGTTTGTTAAGCTTATGGGACTTAACTGCGGGGTTATCAGCCCTTAAACTTACAAACTACTTATAAACTAACTTTTACTAAAGACAACACAAACATCCATGCCCTAGAGATGATTCGATCGCACGACGGGAAACGGCCTCGCGCTCGGCCACTCCGCCGCGACAAAGCGTTATAACGCTATTATAAAATTTTAAAGAACCTTAGAATGCTATACAAAGCTTAAAAGTCACTGCTATGTGTGTCAGCAGCAGTAAACATGTAGCAAAATCTCCTGCATGGCTTCCCTTTCTATCGACTCGGCGTCGTCCGACAGTTAATCCCTAACACTGTTTCTGTCATTTTTCGTTGATAACTCGCGGGATTATAATTCCCGAATGAAAGAAAACTACGGACAAATGGTTCATCCATAATCTTGGAGATTGTTTGAATAATTAATTTTTAACCCTACAGGAGAGTAATGACTGTTTTGAAATTTCTACATGAGGTAGTCTAAAAGGATTTACGTGGCCTGATAAAATAAAAGTTCTGCATTACAAGTGGAACAATGCTCCAACAATCTATGACGAGTTCGTGCGTGTCTACGGCGGCTATACATCAGCATATGACAAAGTAGATAGAAGGCGCAGTCGCTTCCAATTTGACCAGACGAGTCAAAAATGAAGAACGAAGTGGCATGCCATCTCTTTGTGAAGACCCAGGAATTAAAAGAGACTCGGATACTCAAGACTACCGTATCACAACAAGGCGATACAAACGAAAGTGAAAGATACAAAGTATAAATTTACAACAACTTGTCTGCCATTGTGAGTCTGACAAGCGTTGACGTCATTATGCTAAAAGATTATGCTCGCACGGAGCAAATAGTGGTAGAAGCATACTACCAAATTCTGTCCATACGAAACGCCCTTGGAAATTGTCGAAGGGTGTGTTTTTTCTCCAAGACGATGTCCCAGTTCCTTATGCATGTGACAGTCTTTGAGTACCAAATTTTACCTTACTAACCACATTCTCCTAATATAGTATCCTACGAACTGCTCCTCTTTATCCAGATGAAGAAATTATTGTGTGACAGGTATTTACAGGACGGCTACGAGGTGATTTCCGAGGTGGAAAGTTTCTTGAGTAGCTAACATACAGACTTGAAAGCCAATCAAGGTCTACGTCAAGTCGTCCATCTTTGGGAAAAATACGTGGCGCGTCCAGAAAGTAAGTTCCGTTTGGTAATAAAATGAAATTGTACACAGATACAGAAAAAATTTTTATTCCACAAAATTCTACAACTCTCAAACTACTTTTCCACATAACTGCCGAAATTTTGTAGGCACTTGTCATAGCGTGCCACAAGTTTTTGCATGCATCCTTCACAGAAGGTTGTCGCCTGTGTATTCAACCATGTGGTAACAGATCTTTATCATCGTTGCAGTGTTGACCACCAAGGACAGATTTTAGGTGTAAGAAGAGATGAAAGTCGCTAGGAGAGAGAGGTCCGAGCTGTATGGAGGATGATCAAACAGGTCCCATTGAAATTTCCGTAAGAATTGTTTGGTCACACTTATAAAGAAAAAAAAAATCTTTTGACAGTAATCCTCTTCTTACACCTAAAATCAGTTGGTGGACAACACTTCAACGATGATGACGAGTTGAAAGTACGTGTTACCACATGGTTGAATACCCAGGCGGCAACATTCTATGAAAAAGGCACACAAAACCTTGTGCCATGCTATGACAATTGCCTACAAAATTTCGGAAGCTATGTAGAAAAGTAGTTTAACAGTTGTAGATTTTTGTACAATCAATATTTTTTCTGTATCTGTACCCGTTCGTTTTATATAACCAAACGGAACTTACTTTCTGGACGTGCCTCGTATATTGAAAAAGAGTGAAAGTGTATGGCTAAAGCCAGCATCAAGTATAATGGTCGTGGCTTAGTTTGGTTTGTCTACGTGATAAAACTCTGAGAACACGGAGTACTTAAGACAGAGGGAGCAACTGAAATTTACTCCTTGATCAATACAGCGAGCGGAATCACTTAAGTTGGGTGGTGGTCTCTGTAACGGGCCGCGAACTTTTCTCCACTGTTCGGGCGATTTCCGGTGCCGAGGGTTCGGAAGCGCGGCTGGCCACGTACTGTGCGGGGGTGGATCGATGGTCCCGCGGCGGACTTGAACCGCTTCGGCCGGCGGGGGGGCCGAACAGAATGCACTGCGACAGACGTTCCCGCCGGCGGGAGGGTTCATTGACAGGAGATGCTTCTCAAACTTCCTACTGGGGCTCGAGTCCATTCGAGAAAAGCTCTTTTACGCCTTTCTCGATCTAATTATCTGAGTTTCCGTAGAATATTAGAAAGAAAACGTAGAAAAGGAAATGAGATTTCCATTTGCGTTGTTATGAACAATACCCAAGCCTCTATCACAATGCGAGTTCTCCGTAACCTTCAGAAACAAGCACGCCTTTTTGATTAAACTTGGCTATCGTAGTCTTCAGTAGCTTGTCTTTGAAGCCTTAGTAAAGCAGAATGGTCAACATTTCCTATCTCTTGCATTTTATAATCAAAGAGGTGACAAATATATAGATATACCTCTTAAAATTTTACGGCAGTTCGAAAATAATGAAAAAAATAATTGTTGCGTGTCCGTGTAATTTAAAGTTTTATAACAGCTATGGCGTGAGGATAAAAAAAGAAATCACAGATTGCTGCTAAGTCAGACGCAAAACAGAGCACTCCATTATCAAGCGTAGTGGATTAAGATCTTCTAGGAAAGACAAGCTGGCAAATCCTGAGTGTTTATTTATCAATTGCTATTTTTCTTTGAGTTTCAAGTTGTGGAGGTATGGTTGAGTTTAAATGATAAAAACTTTCGACTCTGATTTGTTGCTCAATTTCAATGTATCCTTTAAGCATGACAGAATTAGCACACAAATACTGAGTGTGTCTGTATATTTGTGTAAGGGCTTTGCAATTGAAACAAATCTGCTGCTTCTATAAAATACTGCAGACTATTTTCCAAAAGCGAAGTATATGATTCAAGAGAGTTTACTCGTGTTTTTACTTAACTGCATCTGCATGGGACTAACGCATTTTTGTTTCTGACGATGTGTGAAAGACGGAGTAAGTAAATACAAAAGCGAAGTGATCGATCGGGTTATGACTAGTACTGCCCAAAAGAACACCAAAACGGCCTTAGCAAAGATGCATGTTGTGTTGCAATAGAATTTGGAAGTGCGTTGAATTTAATCAAATGTCTTTTCGTGATACCTGCCGGTATTTATTTGGGTTCCAAGTAATGTATGTATACTGTAAGTGTTATTGATAACAGAGACACAGCTATACACACACTCAACATAATAAAGTTAACCAATCACGTCATTGCTGCACAAATGTGTCCTTTGTTTCACTGACTAAAATTGAATAAACAGAAAGATGGTAGCGCAAGAGACTGCTGAGCCGCTGGATTGGGTTCTAACATTGCTGCCGTCCTTTGTCTGTCTTTTGTATTAGTCTCTTATTTGGTTTGGGAAAACCAAACAAAAACCACGTTTAGCAATTCCGTCTATTGAGGGCTGTTTGAATTTGCGTGCGCAACGACCTGACTAAGTAGCTTTAATGCTAAATAAAATCGTAAACGGCGCAACGTATCAACTTTATGTATACGTAAAAGACAACGTAACGGGGTAAGGAGCGATAATTAGTTCGTACTGCGATAAAGTTATTTTAAATGTGTCTCTGTGACACAATACAGAAGCTGTTGCCAATGTTAGCAGCAGAGTATGTGCTCGAGCAGTACGGGAGACATGGAGTGGCGGCCATGCATCTAACTCTAAACGAGGGTAGAATGTGAGCGAGCGCACGCTGCAGGCAGCCTGCGAACATGCATTATTCGCAGCTCACGTTTCGCGCTAGTAGCCGCGTGGGAGCGCGTTTACGCAACGTAAACTAGCTGAGGCACAAGCCCGGAGGTAAATATGCAGCGCGCCGATCCTCGCGCCTGAGGCCGCGTTGTACACTAACCACGCAGGCTCTGTGCGGGACGCTCGTAATGGCCGCTCCTGTACACTAGAATTAAGAAACGTGCTTTAAGGTTCCACATTATATTATGAGGAGGTGGCAAAGTTAAAAAGAAGTGCGTGTCCGTGGAGTGTCTAGTGAACTCTGTCACTGGGTTCGTCATTTTTTGACTCGTGATAACTGACGGGAAGTCATCTGGTTCTATTTGAGATTCACTAAGGAACCATTTCAGATCCTGTGCTGTTTAAGAAACCGTCGGAGCATCTATTTACGGATAAGCCTTTGTATTCAGGTTAATAAAGGAATTAGAAGCTGAAAACGTCTTATGGAATGTTTTCGACAAGATACACGTTGCGAAAAGCGGCAATTGACTCCACACATTGTTAAGTTCTCAAAACGGTTCAAAGGTTTGTAATAAGGAAAGCTATGTTTAATTTCGTTTACACGATAAATGGTACAAATTTGAAGGTTCTGTTCAACTAATTACCAATCGATTATAATAACGACGATATTAAATTGTAAACATCTTGGAAATGGACTATTAATTACGAGGAGGAGACGTTCATTTATGTAGCCTTCAGCAACGCACCACAGCCAGCAACTTTCTACGCAAACTGCCAGAGCCTCAATATATTTCCATTGCAAAACTTAGCAATCTGAGTTCCAGAACCACCGTTTCATTCGCGGAATACAGGAAAACCATACCATGCAATTAGACCCAAAATAGTGATATATCAGAAAACTTTAGAGCAGGTAAACCATTTTAGTTACGTCGGATGTGAGATGACATATGGTTACAGCAAAGATATTGACATTAAGCTTAGTAAATTCAGTCGAGTATGTGGAATAATTAACAGAAACCTAAAAAACAAAACCAGAAACGATACTCAGCTAAAATTCTACAAAACTGTCGCAGTTCCTACATTACTCTATGGAAGTGAGACCTGGGTGATTACAATGAAGCAAGGAAGCCGTATTCAGGCACAAGAAATGAAATTCCTGAGAGGAGTTAAAGGTTGCACAAGAGAAGACAGACTAAGAAGATATTAGAGAAGAACTGCAAATCTCTAGCCTAAATGATACAATTCGAGAGTACAGAAGAAAATGGAAGAAACATCTAGAAAGAATGGAAAGGAGACACTTCCCTTAAAGACAAGAAATTATAAGTACCACGGAAAAAGATATAGAGGAAGACCGCGACAGAGATGGGTACCGTAACAGGCAATTCTTGCCTAATACCTGAAGAGAAGACCATACCTTGCGGCTAACCTGTCTACCAGTACTCCTTCAGCCATCAGTGAGGACCTTAATAAAATGTTGTGCTCTTGACTCTCAGCCGTTACTACGAGGGCTAGTTTCTGAGACTTCTAGAGCAATCTCCTCGGATTCAATAGTAAGGAAATAAGCGATATTACAAACAACTTAACTTGAAATCGTCATACAGAAATTGCTGCAGCGAAGGCGAACCAAGGACTGTGTTTTATTCGAAATGTTTGTAAATCTATAGGACTTAACTACTGACGTTATCAGTCCCAAGGCTTACAGTCTATTTAAACTAACCTAAGGACAACACATACACCCATGCCCGAGGGAGGACTTGAACCTCCGACGGAAAGCAGCAACCGCTCGCTCCGCAGTAAGGCACCTTTAGGGCGCTCGGCCAATTTACAGCGACGTTTGTTTTATTGGCAGGACCCTTACAAGTATCAACAATTCTAAAAAGAGACTGAGTACACTGAATTTGTCTCGCTTCTTCTGGAGCATTGCTACCGGAATGCTCGATATGGGATCCTTTCCATGTCGGATTACCGGTATTGAGCGGTGTCAATATGGTTACTGTCGGAATTGGCACGGGTACGTTAAGGACGGCATGAAACCCTTCTCGTGGCCACGAGTACGACACTCGTCGCCTACCGTAAAGACGCTTGTAAATGACAGTGTCACAGCGTAACCGCGAGGGTCGGACAGAGAAATAGTTGTCCGCGTAGCACCCATTCATTCACCTGTTAAGCGTGATCGGAGCACCACCCACGTCCGGGCAGCTTTTTCTTTTTAGGCCGCGGGCCGGCCTTGAAGTCTATTTCCGCAGCTAGGTATGCGCGACGGGCGCTGTCAGCGGCGGACAGATACAGAAGCGGTTATTCCAGGAAAACACGGCCGCCGCTGTGAGAACGTCAACTCAGCGCCACGCGTCACTCGCGCGCGCCGACGCCGACGCCCGGCGGTCGCCGGCTGACAGTCTGAAAGCGGCCGTTGTCTGCGGCTTCCTGGCTCACAGTCACTGCCCTACATAGCAACCATCTTGAGCGCAGGACTGTTGTTGTCACACTCTACACATTTGGCAAACTATTGTCGCCACATCAGAACTATATTCAGTAATTAATTAAAAAAAAATCATTCACCTGTGATTTCGTCATATTTCTATGTGGCAACCCGTTTCAGCGGTACAATTCGTCATCATCAAGGTCTTATGTCCAAGAAACATACAGAATTTCCTATCAGACATTTAATGTATAAGTCCCACGGAAGTAACCAATTTATGCACTGGCAGCTTATGGGAAGATCATACACCCATGTATTAGTATGTGCATATGATCTCCCCATAAACTAATTAGTATAAACTGGTTATTCTTGTGAGACGAATGGCGAATTGTACCGCTGACCCCGGTTGCCGGAAATAACATGCTTATGAAAGATTACAGGCGGAGGATTTTTTAATTTTTTTTTATTGGTAAAGCTTTCTCTATGCCCCGTAAAATTTTTGTACGTTCTTATGTAAATAACCTACAGAACTATTTGAGGTAGGGACCGTGGAATCGGAGAACCGGGTGTAGGAGGTATGGAAGTAAACTTGCCTACGGTACCGCTTTGTCTCGCATTACTGTTTTCCTGCTTATTCATAACTAACAAGCGTACAAGTTTACACGTACTGTGCTGTTCATTTACATGTACATTATCTATTTCCTCAGGTGCTTGAGAGAAGATGACACTGTATTTCCCCACTTATGTATGGATGTCGGCAATCATCTCAATGCTGTATTTCCTGGACGCTGGATGGAAACAGTTTGTCAGCCTAGAGACTGATAACCACAATAGTTAAGTCCCATACATTTACAAACATTTGAACATTTTTTGAGACCCCGGTGGACACAGAGATGGAATTAGTTGCCACCGATTTGTACCTGCTCGTGTTATGATGCGAAAAACTCAAGAATTTAAATTTTATCACAGTGCGTAAAAATCTTATCGCCTATGTCGTTCTTCATTCAGGTTCATGGCCTTAATCATGTTGTAAGATACACTGCAAACGTTCATTGTGTCGATGATGGTATTTGCAGTGAACTTAAACTAATGCAAATAACAGGGACTTTTAAGCTGGCTTCTCTGACACCAGATTCCAACTGTTCAACTGTTTGTAAATCTAAGGGACTTAACTACGTTGGTCACCAATCGCTAGGCTTACACACTACTTAAACTAACTTACAAGTAACTTCTGCTAAGGACACCACAAACACCCATTCCCGCGGGAGGACACGACCCTCCGACGACGAGCACCCGCGCGCTCCTCGCGAAGGCGCCTTAGAACACTCGGTTACTCCACCGCGGCTCACCAGGTTTATTACTTCAAATTGTTCAATGGAGCATCCTCTATGTCCTTTAAAATTTATACACGCTTTTACGGAAATACCCTGTATACACTCTACCGTTTCCGGAAATTGCAACACCAAGAAGAAAACGCATCAGTTCCATGAATTTAATACCGCTCACAAATAACATATGATTACCTTTACAAATCTGTACATGTTCTTTGAGACATCCTATTCAGTATGTCGTGTGGCCACCATGCGTTGCAATTACGAGTCGATATATGCCGTGGCACTGAATCAATAACGTTCTGAATACGTTACTGAGGTATTTCAAAAAAATGTTTGTAAATCTATCGGAGCTTACAAACTACTTAAACTAAGGTAAAACTAGCCTAAGGACAAGACGAACACCCATGCCCAAGGGGGTGACTCGAACCCCCAACGGCGATCAGCCGAGCGCACTGCAGCACGGCGGCCCAGTACGCACGGCTAATCCGCCGCGGCTGAGGGATTTCCTTCCACGCAGTTTGTATCCGAGCCCACAAATCCGTGACGCTAGCTACTGCAGAACTGTGACGCACCTGGTGTCGACCAACCATATCCCAGACATGTTAAATGGACGTCATGTCTGGCGAACGTGCAGGCCAGGGAAGCAATGGTACGCGTCGTTCTTCGAAGAAGGCCTTTACATTCCTCTCAATATGTGACTGGGCTTGTTCTGTTGAAATGTGGCCTGAGGAGAAACCTGAAAGTGGGGGAGTACGTCAGGCTCCATAACCATCGTTATGTACCGATTACTGTTCAAAGTGCTCTCAATACGTAGGAGACGAGATCGGGTGTTGTAACCATTGGGGCCCCAAACCTTCACACCTGGTGTTTGTCCGCTAATCATCACTATCCCTCGCCTAATATCCAAAACTATCCTGTAGTGAATACTTTATGGACCCAATTCTGAGATGGGAAAGGGAACAAAAATGAAAGAGTCTGCGACTAAGAGAACACACGACATTATTCATATGAACTAAAACTACTCAAATATCTAAAAGTTCATTGCACGGAAGAATAACACATAGACCTAACGTCGGCAGTCAGAATAGTATGTTATTATAGCTATCTACATTTCTAAGATTGGTTGGTTGCAGCTTGGCAACGGAAATCATTAAAGAAAATATTGCCAATGTGGAACGTAGTAATACTCAATGACCTGCGAGTCTCTTTGAGGCGGTTGAAATAATTCAGGGAAAGTACGTCCCATATATATCTGAAAACCAAACTGGAGGGCTTTTTGGTCACTAAGTGTAAAGCTACATCAGAATGGCAGAGTGTTGCCAGGAAAACGACCCCCGCCACCTCCCAAACTGTCCTCCTTGCGCTCACGAGCGATGAAATTTCAGCTTTTAAGTGCAGCTGGAAAACAAAAGGCTGCCGACGAGCTTAGTCTTTCCAATTGGCTGCTCTCCTGTGAACGTCAAACCAAGCAGAAGCGTAGACGTCAAGATAACTTTGTTACCGGCCAACGGGCGTGTCTCGGCCATTCAGAATTAAACAGAAAGAGTCGCCCAGGTGGAAAACCACAAACTATCACCTCAGAGTCTTTAGCGGAGAAAACTGTAAATTTGTCTCCATAATAACTAAGTACAAAAAGTACAGATAAATGGAAGTCATGTCCCAACGTTTACGCAATAGTTTCTAGTATACTGTCTTTAAGTCACTGTACTATTTTCAGGTGTGCGTCAGAGTTTATAGCCGTAATGATCTTCATTATGTGCTCTTGGAACTTAATAGCGTAGGCGAAGGAGACTAGAAGTAATCTAACTGCTAGCAATACTTGAACAAAGCAGCAATTTTTCAAATATCCAACTGTCTGACGTTTGGTGATTCCTGGAAATTTTCTTGTTTCTATTGGAATTATAAGTTAATAAATTTCTGTCGAACCTAAGAAGGACATTGGCCCTTCAAATATTACTGAATGAATTAATGTCATATAAACCAGTATATAAAGAAGCCAACCGAGTTAAAGTACAGCCTTTCGTCAGGAGACGTGGGATAACTTACGGCATCTACACCCTGGAAAATGAAAAAATACCACGGCATGAATTCGTCGACCATGCACAGGGAAATTTTATTGACACATTCTTGAGGATGCATGCAACACACCGATGACACAGACAGAACCATACTCACTTGAGTACAGTCACCATAGCGTGCGCAGTGTCGGCGGTAGTACAGTATAAATTTTACTTTTTCAGCAATTCAACCAGCAATTCTTTCACGGAGAGATCGTAAAGGTGTCGAATGTAGTCTTCCGGCACAGCCTGCCACGTAATTTCCACATGGGGCCTCAGATGGGCCATATATCGTGCCGGTCGTGCAGACCGCGTGAGATGGCGTTTCATCCGATCGCAAACATGTTCAATGGGTGACAGGTCTTGGGATAGTGCTGGCCAGAGTAGTTGACGTACACCTTGAAGAGCACGTTGGGTGGTACTGAATACACGTGGACCTGCAATGTCCTGTTGGAAAAGCATATCGCCTTGTCGCTGCATGAACAGTAGCAAGACGGGTTGAATGATGTTATCAGTGAACCGTACACTGTTCAATGTTTTCTCGACGATCATCAGAGGAGAACGGCCAGCGTAGGATATGACGCCCCGAACCATGATACCGTGTGCCTTTGCTCTCCACGCTAAAGATTTTCGACGCCATACACGCTTAGAACCATTATTGGCACAGAGGCAGAAACGACTCAATGAAGACGACACGTCTCCATTCGTCCTTCCTAAACTGCTATCTCGACACCATCGGAGACAGGCTCAACGATGTTAGGGCGTGAGCGGAAGACGCCCAACGGGAGGCATGATCGTGCTTTATGGTGTGGGAAGCAGTATCCTACACTGGCCGTTCTCCTCAGGTAATGGTCGAGGGAACATTGAACAGTCTACGATAGATTAAAACCATCACTCAAATCATCTTGCTCCCGTTCCTGTCTATGGTTGGAACCACGAACAACGGCGATCTAGTTTGGGCTTTGTCTGCGCATCTACGTCCTGCATTCAGTTATGTTCCGAAAATTTGTTGCGACTGTCGTACGCATTGGCAAAATTAAACCTAATTGTAGCGAGTTTATTTTAGTCTATTTGTTGCCAGTTGTCGTCGTTGACGGTGCTGAAATGTCACAAATTCTGCCTAAGCAAGCGGGCTATAATGTTTCTTCACGCGCAAAGCACGTATGGATGCGTACTTCACCTGTCGCTTGAAACCTGTAAATACAGTGTTGTCTAGGCATGTGTGACCCACCATCGTCCGTGGGTTCAACTATAACAGGGCATGTGTATCCTACGGCGACTATCGTCGACGATACACTCTGTCGACGCAAAAGCCTAGCAACTTCCTTAAGAATCTACACTAATAGCCATCTAAAATGCCAAAACCGGATATCACAGACAAATTTATTTGGTAGATAACTCGTAGTAGAAACATCATGTGACTCAAAACGCAACCTCAGTGAAATGAGGTAGATGATGAAATAGTTATTATTAAAATTTGTCGCAGTTGCTGGCTATAGCCGGTGCTACGCGCCTCGGAATTGAATCAAATAATCTTTGTGTGAGTTATTGGGGTGGAACTGTCCAAACTACTACTGCATATTGTCAAAGTTCATCAGGTGTAGCAGCTCAAAATGTTCAAATGTTTGTAAAGTTATGGTACCTAACAGCAGTGGTCATTGGTCCCTAAACTTACAATCTACTTAAAGTAACTTATCCTAAGAAAAACGCACACACCCACGCCCGAGGAAGCACTTGAACCTCCGACGTGGAAAAGCCGCGCACACCGCAGCAAGGCGCCTTAGTGCGCACGGCTATTCCGCCGCGGCAGTGTAGCAGCCGCTTGTAAATCCCTGGCCAGTCGACTAGACGTTTGCCATAGGCGACAGATCGGGAGAACAGGGTGTCCAAAGTAACAATGTAATCCGATGGGCGACGAAGAAGTCTTCAGCACCGCGTACTATGTGTGGTCACACATTATCCTCCTGCGATATGGCAGTTGGCAAGCTCCGTATGTATGGGAGGACAACAGATTAGTGTACCGGCAATGTCTACAGGAGCAGGGGAGGGTGCAGGAGTGGAATCTAATACCACCCCGAGTGCAAGACCGGTATGGTGATTCATTGAGACAACAGTTGAAAAGTCCCTAAGTGCGGTCTCCCGAGACTCGTATCCAACCACAGAGGAGGTGCAGGCAGAATCGATATTCGTCAGTAAAAGCAATGTCGTTACTTTCGGTTGTCCATGTCGTACTTCAGTGCACCATTCTCGGTGCTTGCTGCAAATTTCACCTGATTTGGAGTCTGGGTGTCCAGCAATGTATCGCCGTCTATACTGTTAAGGAGACAAGCAACTCGCTAAATAAACGTTTGCGGAAATGTAGAGGCGGCGAGCTGAGGCGTGTGCTGGTTGTCGGCCTTGACCGGGATCTGGTGGGTGGCGGCGGTCCCTCTGTTTGTTGGCCTGCAGGCGCGTTTATTTCTGCGTGCAGCAGTCACCTGCCGACAGCGGCTTCCGCAGCTGCACAGTGACGTCACTTCGCTCGCTTCAGGTAGCTGCCGCCTGCCACCTGCCTCCGCTGCAATTAGGCTCTGCAAATTGGTCACCCACTACCCTCACCTAGCCCATCCTCTCAGTGCTGAGTGCCGGGGTGGGGAGCGGCATTGTGGAATCTGTCGATACGATCCATCGTGAATAAGGTCACGGCTATAAACGAAAATTTTTTGCACTTGAATCAGTTCATTTAACTATATCCTAATGAGCCAATTTACGACGCCGCAACGTTCTTAAAAAACGCCATTTGCTTTTCTCTTTGTCCATATTTTTTTCATTCATTTGCTGTGAGTTAATTCCCTACTTTCAGATTATTCTGGCTTGGTCTCCCTTTTCTGCTATTCGTGCTGATCAATTAGCTATTTTTGCGCTTTAGATAGGTGCAGTTCCTTGTGATAAAACATTTTGTATCATCCCCGCAAATGATAAAATATTTTTACTATAATATTAATCAGCGAACATGAAAATTGAAGTGTCGATTTTTTAATACGAATTATACAAGGATGTCAATGAAACGTATACTGTAATTCTAAAAATACATTTGTCACAAATGTGAACAAAAAGTTCTTGTGTATACATAGCCGATGGGAGTGGTAATATGAAGTGGATACTTTTATATCTATATCTCTTATATTACCTTCTTTTACCGCGCATAAAATCTGCACTAATAAAACGCGAATATAAAAACTTGAATGCTGTTATCTTCTAACCTAAATACTGGTCGGACGCTTTGGTTGAAGTGAGACACGAAAGTAACAACGTTCTGTGAAATAGCATTCTGAGGAAGTTCATATTTAAATGGTTCACTTTAATTAAAAATGCATATTGTGGCAGTTACGATGTCGCAATTGCTAGGCCGATGATGTTAGCAGTGGCAATCAAAGCGACAAAGTCTGTGAGTTGTGTTTTGGCAGTCTGTAAATAACGTTGAGGATTGGCTTCGTTATTTCGCTTACTTTTCAATGCGAGTAAATTTCTGGTCGCATGCCCACGTTTGCACAGCTTTTGAAGTTCAACCTAGTTCCTTATTTCTTAATTTTTAATAGTTCGACGATGGAAAAAGGAAATGGACTGAGACAGGCAGGCTTGAGCGTCTGCAACGCCACCAGATAGTTTATAGCTTCGCGGTGGGACGGGGTCATAATGCTTTTGCCCATTTGTGTGTCTGTGGGTGACGAACTCATACCAAAACTAATGAAAGTCGGTGTCCTGGACGATGGCTAACAGCTAATAAAAAAACAGTACTTGTGTAACGTTCTGGAGGTTGTCTTCCTCAGACCAGGATACCCTCACGACAGCTCACCGACGCTGCTGTTGAAGGCTGGGTGGAGGCTTGTTCTGCTCCTGGCGAATTTCTTTCGCAGCGGTTCGACGCGGTCGATATCCCCGCAATGATGCAGCCCCTTCCCTTTCTTACCACCACAGCGCCATTTTTCATTTTTCTTCTGAGGCCAGCGTGGTTTAGCAGGCTCTCGTCTCTGACATGATTAACGGACGGTTTCAGTGGGACAGCCATGTATCACGTTGTCTGTTTTCAGCGCCCTAGGCAACAGCCATCCTTCTGTCCCCCTCCCTGCCCACCTATACTCCAGGGAAATATGCGTTTGTTCAGGCCACCATCACAGCCACGCTAAAGCATTTCTCTTTCCTCTTCCACCAGTACTCTTTCAGTTCACATTTCAAACTGATCAACGATTCTTCTCATTCTTGGTTTTCACATGCAGCTTTACTGCATCGTTGTGTGAATGAATGACATAGGACGTACCATTAATCGAGTTCCACTCCAATGATTGGCAGATTAAAGCGTCTCATTTCAGTCAAAGCCCCAAAATGATATCAAATTCGTTGTCGCTTAATACAACGATAAGCAATCCAACAAGCAAAGAGAAATAAATGAAAAACATCCATACATGTTATACTATATAACTAGCGAACCTGACAACACTTCGCACTTGCTAATTTATATGGGAATTGGGTATCCACCCCAATCTACTTCTCCTTCCTTCTCTTTACCCCTCTCCTCCTCCCCCTCCCATTGTCTCTCTCCTACTCCCCGCTCCCTTTGTCAATCTCCTCCTTCTCCCTCCTATCTATGTCCATCACCTTCATCCCACTCCCTGTACATCTCTTATCTACACACTATCCATCTCCTCCTTTCCCGCCTCTGTGTGTCTGAATCTTCCCTCCCTTTCCTTAGATCCATCTATTTATTCCTCCTCCTCTCTTTTCCCATCCTCCCTATCTACCTTTGCCTCCTACCTCCTCCGCCTCCTCTTTTACTTCCACCTAACTAACACCCCTGTGTCCGTCACAATCTTCCACCGTTCTCTGCCAATCTCTTTCCCTCCGCAAAATATGAAAAATTACATAAGTCTTCGAAGTTTTATGGTGATCGGTCAAAACAGTTCCGATATCTCGAGTAAGGTACCCTTCACCACGCACCATACGAAATCTTACGTAAATAATGATGTTTATCTTGTTTAGAAGGTCAAGCGTGACAATTTTTACCAAGATCCAAATGAAAATCTAGAATGGAAGTCTGTTGTAAAGTACCCTCTGCCACGCACAATACGAATAATTATGTAGATATTGCCATTCCTCTAAGTTTTAAAATCAAATGAGCAAACGTTTATCGCAGTCTGATAAACTGTATTGATGAAAATCTGTCAACTATGTCATTGCTATCGTCAATTATAATCAAGATTGCCAGGTACATCAACTGTTTGCTCGCGGTCGCGGATATGTTACCGAAGTAAAAATTGATAAAAGCGGGTTGTATTACTGTGTCAAACTTTGAGCTCATATTACGTGAAATACGAAACAATAATTACTCTGTGAAAATACTATTTACTATTTCAATTTTCAACTCAACCATGTATGAGAAAATGGTTTTATTGGTAGTTATAGTCTACGAAATATAATTCAATGCAAAAAAAAAAAAAAAAAAAAAAAAACATGTGCGAAATCAAAGGCAACATTAGGTCAAAATTTCAAAGCAATCTGTGCAGAAGTTTCAGACATTTCAGATTTTTAACAAACCATCAGTTACATTTGTAAAACCGAATCAAAAAGTTTTTCACCAAATGCCATGAAATTTTGAAAACGCTCTACTGGGATGCGCGCATGTTATTAAATAAATTTTATGATGGGGGCAACGTTGTTACCAAAAATCGCAAAACTGACAGGTAAGTATATATAGGTTAAATAAAATATGTTACAGAAATAGATGCCTATAAACTCTCCTGTATTATAATGCAACGTTGTATCAAACTTTGAGCTCAATCGGTGCAAAACGTTTTGGGTTTTTGAAGCGCACAGAAACCAAAAGAACATTTTTATATAAAAAGATGATATTTGTTTTTAAATGTAAAAGGAATAACCATGTCATTTTGAAAAGGCCATATGTCAATTCCTATCACATTTCCATTTTAGTTCGAAATTCGTTAAGTACTCGAAAAAACGCTACACTGCGCCACCTCGCTCGGTCAATTCAAATGAGGTGATGTGTACTGCGATGAGTAAAATCCTGTCAATAACATGCAGCTCAGCTGCTGTAGAGTTGAAAGGAAGAGAATGAGCACGCCCAACTAAAACACATTGTTTCCGACAGATCTACCTTTTAACTTAAAGAGACTTCCATTTCCAGTGTTACTTGCCTTTTCTATTAAGATTAATAAATCACAGGGCAATGTATTAAATACTGCGGAGTGGATTTGACACCCCCATGTTTCTCGCACGGACAACTTTATGTCGCTTGCTCAAGGGTGGTCTCACCAAAGAATTTATTCATACCAGCTGGACAAGTAACAAGAAGTATTGTTTATAATCAAATTTTGAATAAAATGAAAGTATAAACGATACATATAATTTGTATTTTGATTACTGTCTTTCTCTGTTTGGATACTGCACTGATAATTTTGTACATTAAGCAAGACAGCCCTATTTTGTATATATTCTCCCATAAATATGTCTTTAGAAAAGCAAGTAACACTGGAAATGGACTGAGAAAGAAGGCATAGAGAAGTACTAACTCAAGTCTTGAATAAATAAATACCCGAGTAACGCTGGGTTTTCAGCTAGTATTATGATACGAGGTATGTCCACAAAGTAAATTCCGTTTAGTTATATAAAACAAATGTGTACAGATACAGAAAAAATATTTATTGTACAAAAATATATAACTGTTAAACTACTTTTCTACATAGCTTCCGAAATCTTGTAGACATTTGTCATAGCGTGGCAGAAGTCTTTGTATGCCTCGTGGGACACGTTTTTGTGTGTTTGCTTCATAGATGGTTGCCGCCTGTGTATTCAACCATGTGGTAACATGTTCTTTCAGCTCATCATCATCGCTGAAATGTTGACCACCATGGACAGGTTTTAGGTCTAAGAAGGAAGTCGCTTGGAGCGAGACTGAACGGAGGATGATCAAACATGTCCCAGTGAAATTCCCGTTAGAGTTGTTTGGTCACATTCGCCTTGTGAGGTCGGGCGGCAACGTCATGGGAAGAAGAAGACTCCTTTCATCTCTTCTTACACCTAAAATCTATCCTTGGTGGTCAACACTTCAACGATGATGAGCTGAAAGAACATGCTTGCCACATGGTTGAATACACATGCGGCAACCATCTATGAAGCAGACACAAAAAAACTTGTCCCACACTATGACAAGTTTTGTGTCCCAGCCTCGTCGCCGCTTTTGTGTCTCGTTTCCGTCGTAGGTGTCGGTGGCCGAGTAGAATTAGACCGACACAGGAATAAAGGATGCACGCTTGTGCAGGTACGAAGGTGAGCAGCCAGTGGGACAGCAGAAACTAGAAACACTAGAGTAAATTAGAACAAGATATATATTGCACAGAATTTATACAATACTTAAATTTTACATAGCTCAGTACTGCAGAATGCTGATACATAGTTGAGCTAGAGGCCTGCCTAGTGCCTATCCGATAGCCAAGTCTTTACTGGTGCCTATCTGATTCCGAAGTGTTAACAGGTTCCTATCTCAGTCCCAAGTGCACGGTGTCGTTCAGTGATGGCCACGAGAGGAATTGTAGCAGAGGGCGCTCGTGGCTGACGTAAGAACGCCACGCCGTGCGTGCATGGCGGCGCGCGGCGAAAGTAGGTGGCGCGCACTTTGGACTTGTGCGACACCACAAGTGCCTACCAAATTTCGGAAGTTATGTAGAAAAGTAGTTGAACAGTTGCAGATTCTTATACAATAAATATTTTTTCTGTGTCTGTTCACGTTTGATTTATATAACCAAACCAAACTTACTTTGTAGAGCTACCTCGTAAATACAAGTAATAAAATACCTGTAGGGGAGAGTCCTGCCCACACATTTTTGTCACCCTCCTCCGCCTTTGGATCCCTGTTTGGTTTTCTAGTGATTATCCGCGTTCTTAAAAGAGAAAAAGATAATTTTTATTTTTTGTACCGACTTAATAATTTTGACACTGTTTCGGAGAATGTGTGGGGTAAACGTTCCAGTTTGGAATGTAGAAATGGCAGAGAGCGGAGTTGGACAGCAGGCCAGCTGGATGGCGGGACGAGATGAAGTGAGAGGCGGTGTTGTCCGGCGCTAACGAATGGGCCATAATAAAGGGCGGTCATTAGGGGCGCTCTCGCCGCCTCTCCACACGCTACTCTGCCCCTGCTCCGCCGTTCCGCCCACTCCGTTCGCTGCGACACGCCGCACCGCCAGCCCCGCACCGTGTTCTACCGCGCCCGCACCGGCAAGAGGAACACCCGCCGGCAACTGTAAAAGACTGCTGGCGACAAGCGCGTCCAAATTTGTCACGTGCTGCGTTTCCCACACTCAACCGCCTTTGCACCTCGTTTCTGTAATTTTCGTTTTTACCGCTCGTTGGGTGGGACACTGCTGAAAGTTGGGCACGTTTATAAGAACGTCCATAGCGTGATAGGACACTCGATGAGGTCCCGAAAATCAACGGGAGTTTCAAACGCATTGCAAATTTTAAATATGCCACAACTAACTCTGAGCAGGAAATTTGAATGCAAATAACGCCTTCACTGTTCATCTGAGACGAAAATTGAATAAACATATTTCCAGAGGAGGAGTTATTGTCATGACTCGCACCTTTTAAAAGATATTTGCAAAAATAACGGCGATTTGACACTGTTAAGGCAACGAAAATATTGGAGAGATATTAAAATAATAGTTTAAGGAGGAACGAGTTAAAAATGTGCATCAGCGTTCTCATAAGTTTCTTATCGCCTTCGTACAAACATTCCCGTGATTTCATCCCTATTTTTATTTACCTTCGGCAGTGATAGTTAACAACACCGCCTATTTATAATCTTCAGTTTTCGGCCTTTTCATCATCTGTCGTAATCAGCTTTATCTTCAATTTAAACTGAGAAGTGGTTTGTTTCCTACAAGATTTATCTTCCACAATGTATACTACTTCACGGGTTTCGAAAAACAGACTGATGGGTTTCGATAATGCCAGTACACGAATACAAGAGGTAACGTAATAACAGTTGCAAAGATGGGTCACTTCATTCACTAAAATCTAAAAGAGAGGCAATAAATGTGTGGTGTCGCGACTGCATAGCGCAAGTACTTTTTTTTTTTTTTTTTTTCCCCGTCTGTCAGGCGAAATATTATGTGTTAAAATATGTGTGCGTGTTTTTTTATTTATTTTTAAAAAAAGAAAAAAAAGGAGAAATGACTGTAATTACAGATTACTGTCTGGTCCCAGTAGTATTTTGTTTTAACCAATTTTTCGCGTTAATCGTTTTCTTTCACTACATTTATCTTTGTAACTTAGTAATTCACATTCACAAACATTACTTGATTAGACTCTCTATTACATGGAGTGACTTTAAATAGACTGTGGCACACAAAATGATAAGACGCATATATCACATCACACCAAAAAATAGTTATTACCGAGTAATACATGACCATATTCAAATAAAGGACGCAGCACCATGTGTATAGGATGTTTACTACGATAAACGAAGTCACTTAAAATGTATTATAAGATCTTGCTTTAATCCCTTAATTTTTTAAAAAAAATTTAATTTTTAAATTTTTTTTATTTATTTTTTATAATTTTTTTATTTTTATTTCTTATTTTTTTTTTTTTTTTTTTTTTTTTTTTTTTTTTTTTTTTTTTTTTTTTTTTGAGGAGGTTATTCTTAAATAATGATGGGGGAAACTAAATAGTTGATACAGTTTCCTTTTTTGTTATTTAGCAGTTTACGTCGAAGCAAATTCTTAATGGGGCACCTTCGGCAAACTGATACATTACCATTTTTGCTGACTTCGTCCATGTGAATTAACAAGGTAGAGCGCTCACATAAAGTAGTATTCTCGTTTTGTTTCAAACAACAGTACGAGTTTGTGGTCCTTCGATGTGTCAGACAACGCAACAAGCTCAGACACGAACGCACCGGAGGAAGCTTCAAGTTGCTAGTAACAGTAGTAGTTTCCTTTTTTACTTTTTTAAGGTCAAACTATATTCTCTTTTCTTCTCGGAGTAACTATTTATAAAAAGGAAACTCGGGTAAATCAGTAATTTGTGGATAATAATTCTCGGAATATAAGGTTAATCCCAAGGGAACGTAATATTCTGTAGAGGCATTGCCAATGGAAATCATATTTCTCGAACAATGGACCTCAAGAACCATTTTCATTTTATTAGTTTTGTTACTCATATTTCGCGTCTGAGACCAGTTATAAAATTACAGGAGAAGGATGTGGGGTTTCGGGTCCACGACAACGAGCTCTTTAGCATCCAAATGAACGTAAGGTGAGGAAGTGTGAAAAAAGGGAGTAAAACCAGCATCGAAATTAATACAAGACAAAAATAGCAAAATAAGTGGGCAGTTAAAGCAAAACACCAAATATACAGTGACTAGTCAAAATGAGGGCATTGCCTTCAAAAGGAAATGTTGGCGACGTAATTAAAGCAATGTAGCAGATAACCACGGCTGGCTCTCAATTTACAGAAAATAGCTCTACAATCATGCAGTCTTGTATCTTTTAAAAATGTAGATTCGAATTAAGACTTGTTAAGACTTGACATTTGCATTGCAATGTACAAGAATAATTTTGTATGTTATACTAGCTGAAAACCCGGCGTCGCAAGGGTACTTGCTTATTCCAGTGTTAACTTAGTACCTTTTCTGTATTTGTGCACCTTCTCTTTTCATCTCTCTCTATCCATCTCCTTCCCTTTTCTTCTCTGTTCATCTTCTCCTCTCCTCCCCCCTGTTCATCTCCTTTGAACTGTCTGTCACCATGTTTCTCATTTACTCCTCTCGCCACTCTCTGTCCCTCTCCTCCCTCCTCTGTCTGTCTTCTCCTACACCTACTCCTCTCGCTCCTCTATATGCATCAAGTTTCATGGTGACTGGTCGAATGGTGTCAGAGTCGCAAGGTATGCTACGCTAAGCTAAATTCACTGGCATGCAGATTAAAACATCTACTTAATGAAAACATACATTGATGTGCTGACTTTCATGGTGACCAGTCTAACAATTTGGATGTTTGTTTAACTACACTCCGCCAGGTACCTACGGAGGCTTACGAAAGGTAGTCCAGGTATTAATTCGGGATATCAGCTATCTTCATTCCAATTTCATTCAGGTACTTCGGGTCGTTTCAGCGCGAAGAAAAACAACCGTCTTAACTCACTGTAAGACACCTTCCGCCGTGCACCGTACGGTGGCTTCCTAAAGGTAGCTCATCCGTTAATTCGGGGTATAATCTATCTCAACTCCAAATTTCATTCAAATCTGTCCATCCTTTTCAGCATGAAGGAGAAGCAAACTTGTGAACCCATTGTAAGGTACCCTCCGCCACGCACGGTACGGTGGTTTACGAAAGGTAGCCAATGTATTAGTCACAGTATAAGCTACCCCTGTTCTAAATTTCATTCATATCCATCCAGCCATTTCAGCGTGAAGGCATAAGATATGAATTAACTGTAAAGCACCCACCGCCGTGTACCGTACGAAGTTAATTTTAGTATGCTTGTAACCTTCGTGCGAATGCAAGAAATGAGTTGACAAGTTTTAACGAAATCGGATGTACAGGTTGGCCGTGTATGAAATACGAACAAAAAGACAAACAACCAAAAATTAATTTTTATATATTACATATGTCCTGAAGTATGTGTCGTATGGTGATATAAATTTGATGCCACATCTAGTGATACATATCGATACTATATGCAAAATATTTTGCAAAGACGGTCAGTAGTAATCAAGTAAAACATCAAGGGTCATGTCTGATGCGACAGTTTTACGGCATCTACAGCGAAACTGTTGGAGCAGTAGACTTTTCGTTTTATCATTTTGTGTGCGTGCATGCGTGCGTGCGTGCGTGTGTGTGTGTGTGTGTGTGTGTGTGTGTGTGTGTGTGTGTGTGTGTGTGTGTAGGGTCGGTTACAAAACGCTTCATAGACGTCCGCAATTACATGCAAACTTTGTTGCAGGTCCCTAACTACTCCCATTTTCCAATAATTGACGCAAAAATCTGGGTATTCTCACAAGGTGGCCTCTCATTATTTATGACGTCATACTTCTCAGCTGTAATGGTAAATGGTACTTCAAATTCAAGCAGGAGCATTTACGTCTCTTTTTCTCTTGCGTATAGGTGCTACCAATGACGGATCAGAATACTCACAGTATATCAGAAGCACGGGTAGTAACCTTCAAAAATTCGATTAATAACTTCTTCATGGTAACAATTTATTTTATTGTGGTATGCCAGACGAATTTGAACGACAATATTAATGTGTCAAACGAAAATCTTTCGAGAGTATTACATACAGAATGTTCCTAAGGATGTTTTTAACCCTAAGTTCTTTAACAAGTGAATCAGTTTGAACTGAAGACATATGACTTAATATTTGCGAAAAATAAGACGAAACACTCAATTATGTCAAATTCAATAGAATTTTTCATACATATAACATATAAACTGAAAAGAATATACTGCGGGGCGACCATAGCAGCCACAGTGAAGGCCGGAAGGCGAGAAGAGTGTTAACTGTAAAAATACGCTTATGTCTGGCACGGGAAGAGGAGTTTAAAACAAATTTGATGCACATAAATCTATAACTTATTGTATAATAAATGTACTTTATCGTTCAAGTAACCCCTAAAAGTTACCATAGGCTAGACCACTTTCAACCACATTTGTAACATCTGCGATAAGTAGGATGCAAACTTACTGTACTGGATAAGATTTTCGTAGAATAGATACGGAGGGATAAGAAGTGGAAAGAGGATGAAATATAATTCCTGCAGCTATCCCAAAAGGTAGGGAACTTGGATTGATCGTGAGGATGGGAGGCAGGTAGTGATGTCACACTTCCAACTAGTACCGATAACAGATTTATATTTAAGCAAAGAAATTAACTGCGCTGGAAATCTCTTTATTCATTTTCTCGTCCTCTCCACTTTCCCTGTGCAAAGTACCCCATTTTTTCTTTGTCCATCTCTTCCTCCTCATCCCCTTTCTCCGTCTCCGTGCCCTTTTCCTCCTCCCATATCTGCTCTGTTGTAAATCTCTCTTGAGTTTTGCAAATTCTCATTGAAAAATGAATGGAAACTGAAGTTGATTAAAATGAAGAGGATAACCTGCTGGATACGTGACGATAGTTACTTCAATGACAGTACTATGCGTACTTTTAATCTCTTAAAAGATAAAATTACAAATATTCCTACGATTCAGCTTTCTAATAATAAACCAATAATTCATAAATGCGACCTAGCTGTTTTCTGTAAAGCCGATGGGCGAAGAAGGAAACAATTCAACGAATATTCTGCATACAATTTTTGTTTGAAATTACGAAGGTAGTTGGGATAGTAGGTTCCATTTCGATTTCACTCCACGTCACTACCAAGATCGCAGTAAGGCGCAGGCACAGTAGTACCACGGTTTCAAAAAGAACGAAATGAGCCCTTTCGAGCTCGCTCTGTGTTGTACGTCGTTAGTAGTGACTGTCTATAGCGACATCGTTGGTCGACAATCTTGCTACATATGAACTGAAATATGTGATTAAAACAACAGACATTCATCAACAAATCTCTGCGGTTTGTGGAAAAATTGCAATGAATGCTTCAGTGGTGAGAAGATGGTTTCCACAATTTAAGTTTGGGGGTGATCATTTGTACGACGAAAAATGAAGTCCCTCTGTGGTTTCTGATGAACTGGTTAGTCCAGTCGAATAAATTATTACGAAAATCCGTAAATTTACGGATAAATGCTCTTATTATTCACAAACTATAATTTACGAGAAAACTGAAAAACTGAGTTTTCATAAACTTTTCGCACGTTGAGTGTCTAAACTTTTTGGAGAACAACAGAAACAACAACGGACGGGCAACGTTCTTGATTGTTTGACATGTTACAATGACGAAAGCGAGAATTTTTATCCCAGATCGTCACGTTGGATTGAAATTGGGTTGCTTATGACACCCCTGAAAAAGAACGATAATCGATGGAATGGAGGCACTGTTCGTCCCAGGAAAGGTTAAAACGAAGCAGGCGGCAACATTCTATAACGAAGCAATACATGAATTTATACCACGCTGTGAGAAATAGCTGAAATATTACTGGAGCTATGATGATGTGAAAAGTAGTGTTTTATCCATGTATTGTGAAATAACGTGCTTCCCTTATCTGTACTAGATTATCCTTATTTATTAGCAAACGGAACTTCCTTTCAGAAATACCCTCGTATACTATAAGAAAAATTACATATATGGAAGAATTTTTTTCTGATTTACATGCCCTTCTCTTGTAGTTGCAACTGACAGCGATCAAGGAAACAAAACCGCTAATTTTCATGGCTTAGCATTTTGTTTAGCGCAGTTGGATTTACACTATGTACAGCCTATGAACGTGTAAATATGTTTAGTGTATTGCATAAATTTTGGTGTAAATAAGTAAATAGCGTTTCAAGATATTTAGTGACAACGTTTGTGTTTTCAGCATAACATATTTAAATGTTACTTACCTATATTAAAGGTATAAGATAGTGGCTGTGAGAAATTTTGAAGCCAATCGGTCATAAAGTTTCGAGTTCTTTGATAACATCGTTTTTCATTTCAACAACACATTTACATTCGTGTATTGCATGTGTTAAAAAATATATATATATATATATATATATATATATATATATATATATATATATATATATATCAGTCTGTTTATTAATGTATCGTAAAATTTTGTAAGTAAATCGATCAGTTCTTTTAGAGATTTTTGGCAAGAACGTACAAAAATGTTCATATGTTTGTAACTCTATCGGACCAAACAGCGTGGTCATCAGCCTGTAGCTTACAAACTACTTAAACCTAGGTAAACTAACCTAAGGACAAACACACACACCCATGCCCCAGGGAGGACTCGAACCTCCACGGCGAGCAACCACGCGCTCCGCAGCGAGACGCTTTAGACCGCTCGGCTACTCCAACGCGGCGAACGTAGAAACTGCCTGTCTTCCTGAAGTAGTATAGTTTTGTAATCAGAAATTTATTACGCACTTCATGCGCATTATCATCACACAATATAATTAAAAAGTAACAAAACCTAACTGAAAAAAAAAAATTATTTGCTGAATCAACGCTACGTAAAACAACATCAACCACTTGCGACTTGCGTAACGCATTATTCTCTCCTTTGTCTTTTCTTGTTTTTCAAAACGTAATACTTCGTGAGAACGACACGTCGTGCGAAACAGCTGCCATACATCCCAATCGAAGCACTGCATCAACACTCGAGACGCAATTACAGACAGGTGAATGAGCGCCCCACGTACACATCACAATTAGGAGTCTGTAATAAAAAAAAAAAAAAAAAAAAAAAAAAAAAAAAAAAAAAAAAAAAAATAAAAAAAAAAAAACACTCAAAAACCTGAAAGGCAGACATTTTCATTCGTTACCGCCATCACACAGTGTTGCAGTTCAGTCGTCTTTGAATACTCTCGTAACAAACTAAACAGTGAGTGCAAGCCCTTCAGAAGATGTTCTTAAATTATGTATTTTAACGTGAGAGGGCGAAATCAAAATGTTTGTATAGCTTATGGGACTTAACTACGGGGTCATCAGTCCCTAAACTTACAAACTACTTATGAACTAGCTAATACTAAGGACGGCACAAATATCCATGCCCGAAGGGGGATTCGAATCCCCGACCGTAGTGGCCGTGCGGACCGTGACTGGCGCGCCGCAGACCACTCGGCCACCGCGGCCGGCTGAGAGGGCGAAGGTCGGAAATGAATTCTCTAGGCGACACAATATCTTGAATGATCAATGCTAGTGAGACAAGTTTACTTATAGTCTGTGTTTCGCTATGAACAAGTGCCTGCTGCTACGACGTTAGTAACACTGCCTTGAAAATCTTTACATAATCGACTCTTAACTGCCCACAGAGGAATTGACAGCTGTTTATAATTTATGACGTATTGTTGAAGAGGTGTCATTAGTCGGTTACAGTAACTTACTGACGAACCATAATCTATGGTGCAGCAGTGTGTTACAAAAAAGGATAAAAGACAATAATAATATGCAGGGTGAACCGGATTCTCGCCGACAGCATATTGGAGTTTGTAGAGCTACCCGTGGTCTGCGGTGTCCTGTTACATCATAAGGTATCTACGATTTATTTCGTTTGTTAGCTCAGTTACCTTACTTTATCCTAAAATATTTCAACAACAGTGAGAACAGATCGAATTACCACCTACAAAATGTACAACACTATACACGGAGTAAGGCCAAAAATCTTTGCACTGAACACGTACATCATGATGCGGTTGCGTCGCTGCGGGCACTCCTTAAGGTTACCAAACACAACTTAAAATCATGAATTAGGCATACGACCATATGGTTAACAGTAAAATTAATAAAACCTCTTTACCGGATTCTGGTGTCGCCCATCATCAAATAATCGCTGTACATAGTTCATAAGATAAAAGCACTGACATAAGATATAAGAAATCAGTCAACTGCCTTTTAAGCTTGTTAGCACGTTTTTGTATATCTTCCCATACTGTTGATTATACCTTGGCCGCGGTGGAGTAGTTGAGCGTTCCAAGGCGCTAGCAGCAGAGCGCGCCGATGCTCGTTGTCGGATGTTCGAGTTCTCTTTCGGGCTTGGGTGTATTTGTTGTCCTTAGCATATGTTAGTTTAAGTACTTTTTAAGCCTAGGAACAGAGCAGTTAAGTCCCACGGATTTACAAATATTTGAATATTTGATTTAGTAATTAACGTTGCCGAAAAAAGTAAACCTGAAACTAACCTAACCGTGCTGGATCCAAGCCTGAGGACTAGGCGTAAAGTAAGCATTACTGATGGGTTGTTGGTTCCTAATTACACAATTCTGCACACATTTTTCAAGAGTATGTCTAGTGGTGTGTAATTAACCACGTTTTCCAAACTGACATGTGCAACACAAGCAATTCTAAGATATCAAAACAATGACCCTCACAATGTTTTTAACCAATACTAAAATTGTAGAATCTGATGGCGAGTCGTTAGGCGAACTGAAAGGAGAAATGTGAAAATAAAAGTTCCTCCATCACTAGCTGGTCGCAGTCGTTTATTTACCATAGTCACAGTGTTCCACATCCATATTGCATTAAAGTGGCATAGAAGAGAAATCAAATTAAACGGTTTAAAAACTAAACGGTCGCGCTAGATCAATAACTCCCAGTGGTTATAGTGTAGTTTCTTTCAACGAGGAGGTGGGTATCTAATTAGAAGACCGTGGCTCGTATTACTTAGTTGTGATAGACTTTACGCGCATGCAGTGGCAGTGCATGCAGATCACGTTTACCTCGGCTGCACACAAGTGTCCACTCGGCGTGACTGCGAGCGACGGCCGCACAACACTGCGGAGACAAGCGGGCGGTGTTTATTTACATTCAATCGCGCCACTGGCGAGTGCAAAGAATCGCGGTTGCGCGCTTAATGAGAACCTCGCCGCAGGGCCGGCCGCTACAAATCACACCGCAAACAAAACGCCCGCTGAAAAAATACGCACGCTTTAAGCGCGTGGCGCTTCTCACGTGGCTTTGGCTTCCTGCCGCTGTCGCCACGCTGCTCGAATGCATGTGACCGCTGCTGGAATGCAACTCAATTTCCTCAGTTTCATTAATATTTCTTCACACTGAAGTCAAAAGACTTATGTTTGACAAGAATATTTCTCACTTTTTGAGACAGTTCAGAGTTTTTGATCCTAAACACCCAATTTATAAGAAATTTTAATCTCCTGTAAACCAGACATTGCTTATTTAACTGATCAGTTTATGCCGTACGGGAATGGCCGTGCGTTTGGAGCGACATATTGCGGTGCGCGGTCGCTCCCGCCGGAGGTTCGAGTCCTCGGTCGTCGTTAGGATAAACATGTTTAAATAGCATGTAGGTCTAGGACTCGATACCTGAGTAGTTTGGCCCGTTAGGATTAAAAACATATAAACATTTGAGATCGGTTTATGACATTAAATGAGGTTAACTTGCAGATAAAATATGACACCCTACATTTGATAAAAGTAAAAGTCCATCAAATGAGCTTTCCTTGCAATATTTTCTCTAATGAAGCAAAATACATTTACAATTTTTCTGGTTCCCCAATTTGTCACAGACAGGACGATGACGCCCCAACTAAATTACAACATTTACGTTTCATTCACAAAGCTTTTGAAACTAAATATGAATATATTTTCACAGCGGAAATACAACTGTGGATTCATTAAATGATATTTGAGGAAGAAACGTCGCCGCGGTGGAGTAGCCGAGCGGTCTAAAGCACCTCACTGCGGAGCGCGCGGTTGCTCGCGTTGCTCAAGTCCTCCCTGGGGCATGAGTGTGTGTGTTTGTCCGTAGGTTAGTTCAAATGTTTGTATAGCTTATGGGACTTAACTACGGGGTCAACAGTCCCTAAACTTGCAAACTACTTATGAACTAGCTTACACTAAAGACGGCACAAACATACATGCCCGAAGGGGGATTCGAACCCGCGACGGGGAACGGTCTCGTGGATCGTAGCATAGCGCCTCAATGCGCTCGGCCGCTCCGCCGCGGCGAGGACCTCTCGTCTAAAACTATAGTTAATGCGTAATTGTATCTGTACATTATCAGCACGGATATTAAAAAGTATTTTAGAAGCGAAATTCCCCCATCGCATCCCCTCAAAATTAGTTGCATGACGCAGTGGATGTAGAATCAAAAACTGAACACGGATAAAGCACGAAAACAGGAAGAAGTAATGAGAATAGATGCATAACAGAAACAGATAACCGTGAAAGCGAAAGATATGTTACAGCATTCAGCAGACTTTACGCTTGCCGTCTTGTTTATTGTGGACATGATGGTGGGCTGTGAAGCAGAAGTGCCATGTTCAAATTTGTCCTATTTCTTTTTTTTTTTTTCAAAACTGTGAATTGTCAAATGTTCAAAATGTTTGTATAGTTTATGGGACTTAATTACGGGGTCATCAGTCCCTAAACTTACAAACTACTTATGAACTACTTACGAACTAGGACGTCACAAATATCCATGCCCGAGGGGGGATTCGAACCCCCGACCGTAGTGTGAATTGTCCTTCCGGTCATTGACATCTCTGTTTTCTTTTTGTTGCCTTGGCAATTGTCATTATATACATTTTATACTATAAGTCACCAGTAAATATGATGAACAGTGAATGCAGGAAAGTTGCCTCATGGACCTTCTCACATAAATAAAAATGGGTGTGATCTAGTTTAGTACAAGTTCTCACATACAAGGAACTTCGCTCTCCGAAATTTCAGGACGTTCAGATATGATTGGCAATATGCAGGATTTGATACTGTGTGAGTGTAATATTGTTGCATTAATTTGTTGCAGCTCATGTTTCTTTAGAGCGCTCGGTCGTACTACCGCGGCCGTCGATAAGAGATTCCTACCATATGACTCACAGACCACCACCAACGTCGTGTATGCCACATCAGACATGTTTTCCTTGGGAAACGTTTGCGCTTCTCATTCAACAAGCACTGCCTTTCGGCTGCTAATACAACAGTTGGGGCCACGGACGTTATGCCATGACACAGACAGAAAATTGAATGCAGTGAACAGATTCGTCAATAACAGTACGGAACGGGGTTTGAAAAACAAATAGCGAAAATATAAAGCACGAGGGAGATTTCATCATGGATCTCTAGCATCGAAGTCTGACACCCATCACCACATAACCGCAACGCCGTGGCGTTCGTTATCTGCTCTGTGGACGTCATGCGCTGGGACCATTCACTGTTTCTATTTTGTTCTAATTTTTATGTAGTTCTTTATATCTTCTTCCTATTTTCATGATTGATTTGAGTTCAGTTTTTGACGGGCAATCGACTGCGCCAATTTACACTAAATACGAAGTGGATGTGATGGGAACTTTCTCTTGTTAGTAAATGGCATTTGCACCAGAAACGACGCTTTCAGCGTTTTTATAAAGTCGCTTGTTTACTTTTATTCAAAAAATTGGTCATAATTACGATTTCCCTGTGTCGCAGCCCTTTTTTACCCTAAGTTTTGTGGTATGCCTCTCCAGCTTCCGGCTTTTTTAGGAGTTTTCGCGTGTATAATAATAACCAGCGAATGTGTTTTTCTATTGAACTACATAAATAATATAAATTCTCAATTACTTTTTAGTTATATATCTGATGAAAAATGTATCGCCGGCCGCGGTGGCCGCGGGGACTGAGGCCCTCCAGTCACGGTCTGCACGGCCACTACGGTCGGGGGTTCGAATTCCCCCTCGGGCATGGATATTTGTGCCGTCCTTAGTGTAAGGTAGTTCGTAAGTAGTTTGTAAGTTTAGGGACTGATGACCACGTAGTTAAGTCCCATAAGATTAACAAACATTTGAACATTAGAACATTTTGAAAAATGTATCGTCAAAACAAGTAATCCGTTCCACAACAGAGTTTTTTTCCTTTAGCGGAATAAAGAGGAGCCATATTACGTAATAAGGAAGTTCACATGTGCCCCATACGTAATGATGTTCATGTTGCAGGATCTTAACACCCTAATCTTTTAGCTGCGTACTATGTAAGCCACCTTCAACCTACTGTAACAAGAAAATCAAATGTTTGTAGAGGCTATGGGACTTAACTACGGGGTCATCAGTCCCTAAACTTACAAACTACTTATGAACTACTTACAACTAAGGACGGTACAAATATCCATGCCCGAAGGGGGATTCGAACCCCCGACCGTAGTGGCCGTGCAGATTTTATCCCGCGGAAAATGGTATTTTTTTTCTTTTTTTCGGAAATAAAGGCTGGAAAGTTACACAAGTCACTCCAATATTTAAGAAAGGCAGTAGAAGTGATTCGCAAAATTAGAGGCCTATGTAACTGACGTCGGTTTGCAACAGGATTGTAGAAAATATATTTTCCTCAAATATTATTAACTACCTCAAAGAGAACGACCTATTGACCCATAGTGAACACGGATTCAGAAAGTATCGCTCTTGTGAAACACAGCTAGCTCTGTACTCACATGATGTAATGAGTGCTATCCACAAGGGATATAAAATAAATATAGTATTTCTAGATTTCTGAAAAGCGTTTTGACACTGTACTTCACAAGCGTCTTCTAATCAAATTGCGTGCTTATGGAATATCGCCACAGTTGTGCGATTGGATTCGTGATTTTCTGTCGGAAAGGACACAGTTCGTTGTACCTCACGATAAGTCATCTTATAGAAAAGAGTGATATCTGGTATTTGCCAGAGGAGTGTTTTATGAACCCTACTGTTCATTATTTCTCTAAACGATTTAGGAGACAATCTGAGTAGCTCTCTCTTAGACTATCCGCGGATGATGCTGTCATATATGGGCTAGTAAAGTCACCAGAAAATCAAAAGTAGCTACAAAATGATTTAGATAAGATATCTACATGGTACAAAAATTGGCAATTGACCCTAAATATTGATAAGTGTGAAGTCATCCATATGACCAATAAATGAAATATATTAAACTTTATTTACACGATAAAACAGTCCTATCTACAGGCCGGAAATTCATCTAAATACCTAGAAATAACAATTACGAACAACTTGAGTTCGATAGAATGCACAGAAAATATCGTAGGAAAGGTGAATACTTGGAAGATGCAACAGTTCTAATAATGAACTGCCTACACTACACTTGTGCGTCCGATTTTGGAGTATTGCTGCGCATTGTGGAATCCACGCCAGGTGGGACTGACGGACGATTTACAGAAAGTTTAGAGAAGGACAGCTCGTTTGTACTATCGCGATATATGGGAGAGAATATCACGGAAATGATTCACGAGTTGGAGTGGAAATCATTAAAAGAATGGTGTTATTCGTTGCGGCGAGATCCATATGCGAAATTTCTTTCACCATCTCTCTCTTCCGAATGCGGACATATTTTGCTAGCACCCAACTACATAGGGAGACATGATCATCAAAATAAAATACGAGAAATAAGACGAAAACAGAAACATTTAGGTGTTTCTTTCTTCTACCAGCGCTTAGAGAATGAAACTGTATATAAATACCATAAAAGCTGTTCGACGAACCCTCGGCCACGCACTTCAATGTGACTTGCAGAGTATTTACATAGATGTAGAAAGAAAATCTATGTCCTTTACAAAGAGTATGAAAAATTTCATGCTGACCAGTTGATTAGTTAAGGCTTGAAAGCGTAACATATAAACTCACATTGCCATTTATAATATTAGTTAATATAAACTGATGCCGACAGCTTCTGAGAAGCTATTGACAGTTCCTAGTCGTTTTCATCGGTCCGACACGTTATCCCTGGAATATGGTCCCAAAATGATCGACATCAGTTCGAAAATGGTTACCACAAATGAATATGAATAAAGGCTGATTTATATTTAACCGCAGTTGTGATCGCTGTTTTTCTCAATATGTTTGCGATAAGCTACAACTTTGTCAAACTGCTATGAAATCCATAAGTTTCATGTTACTATCATGTAAAATTTAAATTTGTAAAAACGCGATTGGTGCCAAGTGAAATGGATACGCCAGCAAATAAATATAGAAATAAAAGTCAGTTAAGAGGCTGGGGAAAGGCTCCGGCATATCGTCGCCAGTAGTAAAGTACGGCGGTGTTGACAGCAAGCAGTGAGTAAATGCCGGTACACGACGCAGTGTGGGAGTCGGCGCTCAGCGAGGCAGTCGGTGCTCGTATTCCGGCAGCGCGGCGAAAAGCGAGCGGTCCGCCGGCGCAGCCGAGCGTTCTCCGCTGCTGACGCCGTTTGTTTGGCCCCGGCGCGGGTATGACGTAGCCAGTGACGCCATCGCCAGCCTCCCAGATACTGTGCCAGTCAGCCTGCCAGTTCAGAGCCGCAGCGTGCAACCGTCTGAGACGCACAGTTCTGCGCCTAGCCACAGAATAGGGAGTATACAGAAGGGAAAGGTGGGGGCGGCGCCTTTGATCTGTATGTTACCAAGCGTTGCGCTCGATGCCATATTGAAAAGCAGTAAACGCGGAACTATAGCCACTTAGTACTTTGGCTGGAAACGGAGTTTTTACGAACTGCAGCTAATCTCACCGACTTTTACGAAAGGAAATGGCTTTCATCTATTTTGCACCATCTTCTTGCACCTAACTGTAATTCAACGAAAAAAAGGGCCTAAATTTTAAGACAACTACGAAAATGTACAGTGGAATCGATGATCGTTTTATTTCGTGCTTATCTCTAGAAAAATTCCAAATAACGCGGAGTTATGTGTGGGAAATTAGTTATAAACAAGAAAGTGACTTTACAACTGCCAGGTTTTATTTGACACGAATAAATTCGCACAAAATATTGAGTCAGACTTAGCAGTACAACGTGATTACACAGAACTAATGACGTCTGGGCATATATAAAAGTTGTATTTGCTTTAGGAGTATCATTAATTTACTGCTCGGAAAGGGCATACCGAGGAATCTGTCAACTACAGAGCAGGAACAGCATAAAATAATTATTCCCCTTAATCTATTTGTTTGAGTATCCGAAGAGCATTCGTTGCAAACATTAGCACTTTAAGCCTCCAATGACGTAAGTAAAATTTTACCTGCCTACTTACGCACTATTCTTTGTCATTCATTTTATATTATTTCCTGCAACGTTAAACACATAAAATATAAGTGTACTTCAACATTTCGATGCTGTTGAACTGCTGCAGCAACAGCAACAGCGAGAGTTATCGTCAAGAGAAGAAGCGAGGCTACTTTTAATAATTACGCACACATTACTCCCATTCGAAAATGATAACATTTAACTTTCACTACACATATAGCGACGTTCACTTACTGCTCAGCATCTTTAGGGAAGGTGAAGAAACATCCTTATTTGTATTCGAATTATTGCGGCAATTAGGTGCTGAACACCATCGGCCGACTTTTCTTTTTTTGATGCTCATAATAAAAACGGAACAGCTCCAACTGCTGACACACAGTTCTTTCTTTTCACTGTACCAAATACTTGTTTACTTTTACGCGATTCAGGCAGTTAAAATGCAGAATTAACAAACAAAGACGGCGCATTACCACGCCACAGAGTAGGTAGTGATCACACGTTTACTGCTTTTCAAGATGGCTGATTCCGCGCATGCGCACTAAATTTTGGACGACAGACTGCAGCGGGAGTTTCCTTTCCGTATACTCCTTATTCTGTGGCCTAGCTCATCATGTATGTTGGAATGCATTGTACACAAAATAGAGAAAAACTTTTAAAATGTTATGCTGTCATACTGAATCCGAATCAAATGGTAGCTTCCGTAGACTTATATTGGACGACAATGAAACGGAAAAAAATAGGAATCCTAACTGCAACATCCAATAATGACCATTTCACATTAAGTGGAGCGACATGATATCGAAATTTACATACACTTAGCAATCCCTCTTATGGTACATTGTACACCATTCCCGTATTCCCCGCTTTCCCCTTCCAGTGACGAATGGTGCGCAGGAGGAATCGTTCTTGGAAAGTATCCGTTTCAGCACGAACCTCTTTACTTTCAGCTTCATGTTATTTTCGCAAGATATTAGTAGCAAGAAGCAACATATTGGTTCAATCCTTCGGAAGCCTAGCTTTTAACAGTACGCCACACCATTACAACGCCTCTTGCAGCATCTGTCACTGGAGTTGGATGAGGAACTCGGTGGCACTTTCGTGCTGATTAAAATAGCTTGTGTGGAAATGTACTGCCCTTGTTCGGGTCTGATCTACTTCCTCTTCTCAGTCCTATATGGTACGGGTCCCAGACTGACGGGTTATATTAAAGTACCTGTCGAACGAGCGCTTTGCATTTCCCTCGTTCGTGGGTTGATTCCATCTTCTGAAGATTCTCGGGTCTGTTATCTACCTAGATTAATGTGGACATTCTGCTTTTAATCACTTCGCAACAATACTTCCACATATTTAATGTGGGAATATTAATTCCAGTGCTGATTTTTTGTGATCATGCAATCATATGGTAATTGGTCTTTCTGCCTGTTTACGAGAGATACAACGTAAACCGCGGTGTAAGACCAAGCGTTCTAAGTTGTCTTGCTGCGGAGCGTGCGGTTGCATCCCGTCGGAGGTTCGAGTCTCCCTCGTGCGTCAGAAGAGAGAGAGAGAGAGAGAGAGAGAGAGAGAGAGAGAGAGAGAGAGAGAGAGAGAGAGAGAGAGCGTGTTTTGGGCTTAGCATAAGTTAGTTTAATTAGTTTGTAAGTCAATGGGCACTTTGTCATGTTTACAAACATTTGACTTTTGATCTGTACATCTCCAGCCCCCTTTTCTGCGGCAATTTCCTGTGTGCTTATATGATCGTGTACGTGCTGTCATCTCCTATCGATGAAGTCTGTCAAAAAAAAAAAAAAAAAAAAAAAAAAAAAAAAAGGTTTGTGTGATTATTTATTCTGCACGCCTCACGCCTGCCTGCCTGCGATGCCTTTTCGTTGAATTGTAATCTAGACATTGTTCTTCATACAGTAGTAATTTTGTCTTTGAGTTTGTCTGCATTTTATAGTTCTGCCTCTGTTCATTTTCAGTAACGTGTAAATGACAAAACGTTCTGGGCGTTTGCCAGTTGAAGGCTATAACAGGAATATAAGTAAGGAAAAACGCAGTACAAGCAGAACAGATAATGAATGAAGATGCAGGAACACACTAGTAACCTCGACTACTCAAGGCGACAAGAATTTTCTAAACAATGTGATTGTAAAAATTGTCTGTAATGGGGACAACAGCAAAGATAGAGCAAAAAAACAGAAGCCATTACAATGTTCTATTACTTGAAACTATTAAAGAATAGATGCATGTATCCGGTATATTAATCAAGATAAAAAGTCCAAATAAAGAACTTAGTAAGTCGCTTAGTCAGAATAGTTCATCAGCAATTAATTAGACAGGAGTCGCCATTAAAAACTAGTATAGCATACAGGAAAATCAAAGACTAGCAGGGACAGACGTAGATCCTAGTATGTATGGTATAACGATTTGGGATGATGGTGCTAGGTATAAATGACAGGAACATTGGGGACAAGAATGATGAACGGCACAATGGATGTAATAAAAAAAATGTTCAAACGTTTGTAGAGCGTATGGGACTTAACTGCGGGGGCATCATTCCCTAAACTTACAAACTACTTATGAACTAACTTATACTAAAGACAGCACAAACATCTATGTCCGAGGGGGAATTAGATCCTCCGACGGGGAACGGCCTCGCGCATCGTAGCATAGCGCCTCAATGCGTTCGACCGCTTCGCGCGACAAGGATGTAATAGTTCATTACCAAAACAACAGCAATAGTACATACCACGCAAAGCAACAGATAAAATGCGTCGCTGTACGAAATATTACTAGAGCCAATAGTTGATTTAAATCAGACGTTAATTTTTTAATATAAAGGCAATCATTTTAACGATACCCAGAAGAAGTTGAAGCCCGAACTTTTCCAAGTACAGCCGTCAAAAACTTTGCGCGACCCTGCAAGAACTGGCACGAATGCGCAAAGCACTGTTGAGATTGCGAAACTTAAATCGAAAGTCTTCCCTCGTGCACCACTTGCCCCAGACGTCGAGCCATCAAAGTACAAACTGTTCTGGTCTAGAGAAAAGCTCGATGTGATCGTCACTTTGAAATTACGCTGACTGCAAGATTACTGGTCACAAAACTGAGAATCAGTGATAATTTCTGTACCAGAAAATACAAATATGTTCAAATAATCGTAAATCTTATGGGACTTAACTTATGGTGGAATCGGAATATGACACCTATATTACGGAAGTACGTTATTTCTTCACGCTAACTGATGTATTTCAGCTCAGACTCGGTTTAAGAAAGGCAGAACACAGAAAATGTCGGCAGTGTAGGTACACAAGGAGACAGGATCTCGAACTGCCGCCGGCGCATGTGACTGTCTCAACGTTTGCCTGCAGTCAGCCACGGCGTATTAGCCGTGCGCGGTAAGGCGCCTTGCTGCAGTGCGCGGACGTTCGCTTTCGAAGGTCTGAGTCCTTCCTCGGGTATGGGTATGTTTGTTGTACTTAGGATAGGTTAGTTTAAGTAGTTAGTAAGTTTAGGGACCGATGACCACTGCAGTCGGGACCCAAAACTTTACAAATATTTGAACATTTTGCCTACACTCAGCGGGCGTGCAGTGGCCGTAGGGTTTAGCGCTGACAGCTGTTTGGCCGTCAGTCTAGCTGAGACAAACAAGTTCTACAGGTTCACCATTTGCGCCTACATACATATTACGTAAATTACGGTACAGTGCGTCGATGGCGGTTAGTTCGTAACACTGTTAGCAGTTTTATTTCTTATCTTATTCACGCAATGGGCGAAGGAAAAATTACTGTCTACATACATCTATAGGCGTCCTAATTTCGCTTTTCCCTACGAGAGATATACGATGCTGTCAGAACAGTAGCCCTAAAGTCTTCTCCGAATATCAGTTCTCTTAATCAATCCAAATTCAAATATTCAAATGTCTGTAAATTTAAGGGGCTTAACTGCTGCGGTTATCAGTCCCTAGGCTTACTAGCTATTTAAACTAAATTATGTTGAAGACAACACACACACACACACCCATACCCGAGGGAGGACTCGAACCTCCCACGGCGAGCAACCTAAGCGCTCCGCAGCAAGGCGCCTTAGAAAGCTCGCCCACTCCACCGCGGCCAAATCAATCCAATCGAAAGTTTGTTGACATAGTCACTTTCCGCAGAAGGTATTTAAATATTTATTTTGTTACTTGATATGATTTTTTCTTCCTGCAATCTGTAGGTATTTGTGTTCTATACATACTTCACCTCTTACATTAAGGCATCTTTAGCGAATTTCATTTCGTATGTTATAGGTCGGGAAACAGTTCACTCCATAATTTTTCATCAATATATTATTCCTGCCAGTCGCGGTGGCCGAGGGGACTGCCGGTCGCGATGGCCGAGTGGACTGAGGCGCTCCAGTCACGGTCTACACGGCCACTACGGTCAGGGGTTCGAATCCCCCCTAGGGCATGAATATTTGTGCCATCCTTAATGTTACCTAGTTCCTAAGTAGTTAGTAAGTTTAGGGACTGATGACCCCGTAGTTAAGTCCCATAAGCTGTACAAACATTTGAAGATTTATTATTCCTGCATTTGTGTGGTCATGATATCTGTAGCTGATTGACAGTTATGAAGGGTATTTTTGGCCAGTCTATGCAACTACAATATGACGCGATCTTTTTCCACCAAACGCCTTTCATTTTACCGAATCTATTTTCAGTGGTCTGCAGTAACAGGTATCTATAATTTCTTTTGTTTTCTTAGACTGAAAAACAGTTCGTTAACGAAATGAGTAAAACGTTTATATTTTTATTTTCGGAAATTTCATCTTCGAATTTCGCCCATCTCACAGAGCGCTGCCGTGATGCACATTTCATAGCATAGTTTTCTATTCGCAACAATTTTTTTCTTTCTACCTTACACTTCATTGAATCATAAAAGTACATAGTGCTACATTAAATTGCAAGTCAGAACGAAAAATATCTATAGAGAAAGATAACTATGTCATGCAATATGCAACGCATTCGTGGTCCAAGACGTGAGAGTGAAAATCCAAAATGAAATTTTGAAGAAAAGAAAAAAACACAATTTTACCGATTTTGCTAACGAACTTCTTTTTATCTGTTGTTTTTGTGGTCTTCAGTCTGCAGACTGGTTTGATGCTGCTCTCAAGGATACCCTATCGTGTGCAAGCCTCTTCTTCTGAGAGTAAGTTCGGCAACCTACATCCTTTTGAATCTGCTTACTGTATTCGTCCCTCGGTCTCCGTCTACGATTTTTACCCCACACACTTCCATCTAATGCTAAGTTGACGCTTCCTTGATGTCTCAGAATGTGTCCCAACAATCTATCCCTTCTGTTAGTCAGGACATGCCAGAAACTCCTTTTCTCCCCAATTCGGTTAAGCACCTCCGCATTTATCTAAGAGAGCATAATAAACTGCGTATATATCTGTCATTGCAGACCACTGAAACTGTTTTATATTCAACTGAACTAAACGGATCTGGCGATAAAAGATGTAGTTGCACAGACTGAACAAAAATACCCTTCATAAAAAAATCTATTCCTGCGATGACCTCCTACTATCATGTATTCTTGCTTTGTGAGTATTGTGAGGGCTCATTCTGCGTTTTATGATGTAGTGTTCTAACCGTATAACTGCAGTCGTCTTTGTTCCCCCTATCAGGACATAATCATCGGCGAAGAGTAAATTATATAATATTTGTTACTGGTATTCTTCCTCTAATTTTGGAAAACTTCTTCTCAATACAGTTTATTCAAAGTCGTTTCTATCTCTCTGGCCCTTCTCCCGCACATGCAGGGTCGACACTGTGTTAAACAGGGATTTGGCATGTGTTACTGGTTACAGGATGACCGGATGCCCTTCCTGCCGCCACCCCATACCCCCAGGAGAAAATGTGTACCCCAAATGTCTGCGTATAGTGTGAGATGTGTGTGAAAGTGTTACGAAATGTTTGCGAATCGTGTAACTTGTGCGGGATTTGGCGACGAGCCCGGTATTCACCTAGGGGGATATCAAAAACCGCCTAAAAACCACGTCCAGGCTGGGCGGCACTCCGACCCCCTTCGTTAATCCGCCGGGGGGATTCGAACCGGGGCCGGTACGTCTATCCGTCCCGGAAAGCGGTGCGTTAGACCACACGGCTAACCGGGCGGATATTCAAAGTCGTTTCTAATAAATACTATTGTTTTAAACCATTATTTAGGAAGAATTCTAGAGAATTCTTGTTACTTACTTTACTATACGTTTGCAATCTTCATAGAAGTTACTCACTGCGTGGTGAAACATATTACCGACACCAAAATTTTGCATCGTTACCCACTACTTGCTCAGTGGTTCTGTGCTAAATACCTTCTGTAGATGAACAAATGTTAAATGGTCTGTCATTTCCCCTTCTAGCAGCAATTTAATCACATGTTTCACCGGAAATATGTGCATGAGTCACCCATTCTAAATCCATTATGCTTCTCTGAATCAGTTATTTATGCTTTTGTTCTAAGCTTTACCACTTTATCTTACAACGGTACTACTGTAAAATTAACAGTAATTGCTTTATTATTTGCGTCATTTTCCAGTTTTAAATATTGGCGAAGAATTATTGCTACCATTTAACAGTTCCTCATCACTTAAACATCTATTAAACACTTATGTCAAGCCCTTCGCGGTGGCCGAGGGGACTGCGGCGCTCCAGTCACGATCTGCATGGTCAATACGGTCGGGGGTTCGAATCCCCCTCGGGCATGGTTATTTGTGTCATCCTTAGTCTTAGTTAGTTCATAAGTAGTTTGTAAGTTTAGGGACTGATGACCCCGTAGTTAAGTCCCATAGACTATACAAATATTTGAACATTTTATAGCTACGTCATTTTTAACGTCAATTATAGTTGTTTGTTTTGTGCTGAGTTAGCCATATTTAGTCTATTTTCTGCTAGAAGACTTTTGTAACAGTTTCGGATGTATTGATTCTGCAAAATTAAAATGCCTGCACATTTAAATAATTTCGTGTCTCTTATACAACAAATAGAAGGAGCACACAAGATATCAGGTACAAATATGGGCAAGAAAAAAGAGTAACTGACAAAAGTAACTCCTTGCTATGGAGTGTGAAAACTATTGCTTGCTGCAATAGTCAATAGAAGACAGTTTCACTACATGTGGGACTGAAACATGGGAGCAAACCACAAGTATAAAAAGAAATTGGTGTATCTGGAGATGGATTTTGGCGAAGAAGTTGGCGCACCTCCATACCACAATCCTTTAGAAATGACAGAGTATTATAGGAGAATAGACAGTATTGTCGATACCGTAGACTGCAAACTATGGCCGAGCGGAATGGCCGCGTAGTCTAAGGCGTCATGCTGCGGACTGGGTGGCCATTCCCGTCAGATTTTCTAGTCCTAGGGGCTGATAACCATAGCAATTTTGTCCAGCAGGTTTACAAACATTTAAACATTTGATTTGCAAAATATGAACTTGGTATGGCCACCTACAACGAACTGATGATGCTAGATGACCAACATAAATGTATATATGGACATCAGCAGAGAAAATAACTCCAAGGAATATTCTTCAGTCATACTATAACTGGCCTTACATTTCCTACAACTCCAAGAAATGTGTCGTCAGTGATCTTGTAACACCGTTAGATGTCCAGCAAAATAAAGCAGCCACTCCCCATGCGTTGAGAGAGGCTATTGCAACACGAAAGAACGATTTATTATTTCAGTATTTTATAAAATGGTGTGACAGTACCTCCTCAATTATTTAAGACTGATACAGTCCGCGAAAAAAACGGTTTATTTCAAGGAATATGTAGCAGTGGATGGTTAAATAATACCTGCACAGCTGCCCAAACGTCGCGATTTTCGAACAACGAAAGAAAACAGCACCCAGAGATCAGGAGCAGGAATGAGCTAATAGGTTCTGAGGCAGTTTCTGTGAGTCCAGTAACCCCGCATTAGTACTGCCAGACAGCGGAAGAGAGAGAGTAGTAAGAGAATGCCGTGGCTGGAAGCAGGCCAGCAAACTGGCGCTCCTATAAAGAGGCGCACAATTATGCCTGCCGCCGCGAGGCGGCGTGATGAAACAGGAGGCAAACCAGGAATCACGAGGAGCGCAGATGGCGGAGGCGCGCTAAATCCGGCGCCTGGCAGCCGCCTCGCCGCATTACTGCTAGATCGCCGGTCGCGATACACTCGTACACCAAGCAGACGGGCTGGCTCATAATTTACAGCCCCCTGCCCAACAACAGCTTCTGCATCGCCTGCGCTACATTTGCAGCCGTTGGGGAACGCAGTCGTGCTCACAAGTAAATGAAAACAATTTTCCGTAACAATTTGAATAGCTCCCTTAGACTGTTCGCGGATGATGCTGTCGTTTATCGGTTAGTGAAGTCAACAGAGGATCAAAAGCAACTGCAAAGCGATTTAGACAAAATCTCTACTTGGTGCGAAAATTGGCAATTGACACTAAATAAAGAAAAGTGTGAAGTAATACACATGACCACTAAAAGAAATCCGCTGAACTTCAATTACGCGATAAATCGGTCAAACCTTAAGGTCGTAAATTCTACCAAATACCTAGGAGTTACAATTACGAACAACTTTGACTGGAGAGAACACATAGAAAATATTGTGGGAAAGGCGAATCAAAGGTTACGTTTCATTGGTCGAAGATGTACCAGCTCCACCAAAGAGACTGCCTACATCACACTTGTGTGTCCTCTCCTGGAGTACTGTTGCCCTTGTGGTACCCTCACCAGGTGGGACTGACGGAAGATATTGAGAAGGTTCAGAGAAGGGCAGCTCGTTTTGTTTTATCACGTTACGGGGGGGTGGGGGGGGGGGGAAGCGTCACGGAAATGTTGCACGAATTGGGGTGGAAATCATTAAAAGAAAGACGTTATTCATTGCGGCGTGATCTGTTTGCGAAGTTTCAATCACCGACTTTTACTTATGAATGTGAAAATATTTTGCTAGCACCCACCTACTTAGGGAGACATGACCATCCCAATAAAATAAGAGAAATCAGTTCGAAAACGGAACGATTTAGGTATTCTTTCTTCCCGCGCGCTATGAGAGAATGGAACGGTAGAGAAAAGTTATGAAAGTGGTTAATGAACCCTCTGCCAGGCACTTAAATGTGATTTGCAGAGTATCTATGTAGATGTAGATGTAACGTATTCTACGGCGAAATGACGACATCTTCAACCAAATACTTCACGATTTTTTTAATACTCTGGTAACATCTACTCAGCTGGATCTACATTCCACAAAACATCGTGTTACAGTGGATATGTGGAATACAAAAACCATGCTGCGCACTCAGCCCCTCACTCTTTCCCAAATATCGCATACCATCGACACATTCTCCCCAGGAGGCTTTCGGGGTCTTTCTTCCGTTTTTCTTAGCTCGACTGCATTTCCATTTCCTTTCCCTTCCCCTCCTATCCTCACTCCTTCCCGTGCCCAACGGCGACTGTTTACTTTTCCAGTTTGGTCCCCGTCCCCAACAACCCAACCAACCGACCGATCATCTGCACATTTGCATAGGAAGAAAGATTGTAGTTTCCCCTCTACTGACCTTCCAATTATAAAAGTAGCACAGTGGAAACACACTGGACTCGCATTCAGGAGGACGGTGGTTTAAATCCGCCTCCGGCCATTCTGATCAAGGTTTGCTGTGTTTCCTCTACATCACTCCAAGAAAATGCCGTGATGGCTCCGTCTATAATGACCACGATATCCACGGAACGTTGAACTTTAATCTTCCGTCCATCTTTTATAAAGAGTAAACTAGTCGCTTTGGTGCATTTCAGATGGCGTGGAACTCATACCAGGCCCTCATGTGAGCCTCCGCCGTTGACCTATCGTCAGTGCAGTGAAGTATAGCATATGTGCCGGTCGGCTCTATACAGTCAAAAATGTTTGTAATGTGCAGTGCTCTACAGTCCCTAGACTTACAAACTAGTTAAACTAACTTATACTAAGGACAACACACACTCATGCCCGAGGGAGGACTCGAACCTTCTACGGAGGCAGACACGCGCTCCGCAGCAAGGCGCCTTAGAGCGTCCGGTCACTCCCGCGCGGCTCTATGGAATTAGCGTAGTAAAATGTGGAAACGTGAAAGAACGACAGAGAGGAGCTATAGTGACTGTACTTAGCAGAAAACGGTGTATTAAGTTAAACGATTTGTTGGTCAGTGAACACATATTGCTCACGTGTCTAGAAAGAAAGGTGCACCAATCCCGGTGTCACACGCGCAAGTGATGTGGTCGAAAAAGTATCCCACCTGACAAGGACAGAGATACGAATATCACGCTTCATCAGTACCAAAGGCTTTCACACCTAAGAGGAATTGCTGCGTCTGTGAGTGCAAATGCATCTCAACCAGTTATCGACTGACATTTCGAATTAAATAGCAAGAAAGAAACATTTGGAGGCTGGTACCTCGCAAAAACCAACTACTGACAGCGATGCATAAAACTGCACGTTATAAGCGTGCCAAATAATATAGAAAATGGGCATCAGCTGACTGTAGACAAGCATGGTCTGACATGCCGCTATTCTGACTCTTTGCAAATGATAAACCGGTTCGAGTGAACCGGCGGCTCAATAAGGCGTTTAGCCCGCAGTATATGGAGGATGTATACTATGTGATCAAATGACCTGGCTGAAAATGACTTACAACTTCGGGGTGCCCTCCAACGGAAATGCTGGAATTCACTACAGCGTTGGCCCACCCTTAGCCTCGATGACAGCTTCCACTGTAGCAGGCATACATTCAGTCACGTGCTGGAAGGTTTCTTGGGGAATGGCAACCCATTGTTCATGTTCAAATGTTTGTAAATCTAAGGGACTTAACTACGTTGGTTATCAGTTCCTAGGCCTACAAACTACTTACACTAACTTAAAGTAACTTAGGCTAAGAACATCACAAACACCCATGCCCGATGGTGGACTCGAACCCCCGACGGCGAACGCCCGCGTTCAGCGCAGCAGCGCGCCTTAGTGCGCACGGCTATTCTGTCACGGCCATGGTTCATAGAGTATCCGCACTGAGGAGAAGTATCCAGGTAGGTCGGTGAGACTTGGCACGAAGTTGACTTCCTACCTAAAAAGTAAGATGTTCCATAGGTTTCAAGTCAGGACTCTGTGCAGGCCAATCCATTACAGGGGTGTTATTGTCGTGTAACCACTCCGCCACAGGCCGTGAATTATGAACAGGTGCTTGATCGTGGTGAAAGATGCAGTCGCCATCCACGAATTACTCATCAACATCAACATCAATGTATGCCTGTGCTGTGATAGTACCACACAAAATAACAAGAGGTGGAAGACCCCTCCATGAAAACTACGATCACACCTTAACACCACCGCCTTTGAATTTTATTGTTGGCACTACACTCGCTGCTAGATAATGTTCATCGGGCATTCGCCATACCTAGACCCTGACAGCGGATCGCCACATTGTGTACAGTTATTCGTCACTCCACATAGCGTTTTTCTACTGTTCCATCGTGCAATGTTTACGCTCCTTACACCAAGCGAGGCGACGTTTTGCACTGCTTGTGTGATTTGTGGCTTACGGGCACACTCTCAACCAAGAATTCTAAGTTTTCTCACCTCCCACCTAACTGTCATAGTATTTGGAGTATGATGGTCTGGATATACGTCTGCCTATCACCCTATATGACCCTCTTCAAATGACGGCGGTCTCTTGTCAGTGGAAAGATGGAGGTCGGCCTGTATGGTTTCATGCTGTACTGTTCCTTCACATTCTCACTTCACAATCACACCAGAAATAATGGACCTATGGATGTTAAGGAGTGTGGAAATCTCGTATACAGACTTCTGACACAAGTGACACCCAATCACCTGGCCACTTTCAAAGTCCGTGAGTTCCGAGGAGCGCCCCATTCTTTTTTCTCACAATGTCTAATGACTACTGAAGTAGCTGATATGAAGTACCTGGCAGTAGGTGGCAGCACAAAGGTATGTTTTGGGTGGTGACAGGATACTTTGATCACATAGTGTAGATCGGGAAGCTTGATGCTTTTCGTGTCATAACTTGGGTCTGCACATCCAGGCTGCCGTAAACATAGAGCAGGATGTTTATGCCAAAATTCTCAAGGGTTGCCCTTTCATCTACATCATCTTGAAGGGTATGCAGTTGCTACCTCATATTCTAACAAGGAACCCTTTGACTGCTAGAGTGTTAGTTCAGTATCTTGTTTTACGTTGTTGCGTGTCATCGACAAACGGAATTATTCACTAATACCATCACTTTTAAAAGTCTTTCAAAATGTAAAATGTTTATTAGTACTGCAGCAATAGAGAACCTAATACGACTATTTTATAACATACAGCCGGCCGCGGTGGCCGACGAGACTGAGGCGCTCCTGTCACGTTCTGCACGGCCACTACGGTCGGGGGTTCGAATCCCCCCTCGGGCATGGATATTTGTGCCGTCTTTAGTATAAGGTAGTTGATCAGTAGTTTGTAAGTTTAGGGATTGATAACCCCGTAGTTAAGTCCCATAAGCTTAACAAATATTTGAACATTTTATAACATACAACTGAAACGTGACAAGTATTCTTCAAACTAAAGACGCACATGAATATACAGATAATGAAAAATATAGCGTTTTAGTAAGAACTACATAGAGAGTGTCTTAAGGACAAGCGAGTCAAATTACGAATGGTAATAGTATACTACAGCAAGGAAACCATAGTATTTATTTGCAACAAATACAGAGCATAAACTGAAGATTCAGTAATGGAACAAAATTCAAGCAGAAATTATAACATCGACAAAAAATGGTGAGACAAGACACGAGACCATTTTCGCGTGAACGATAAAATATGGAACAAAACGTGCTTCGGATTTAATCAAGGCACACAAGTAAAAAAAGAAGAAAAAGACATGCCATGGTACTATCGCTTTGTTCTTCCTATGTAAGTTTTACCCTCCGACGGTACTGGAATCATCAGAAATATTTAAACGACTCCCATTTGCGTCAGTAGCTCCGTATCCACAAAACTCGTTGTCCTTGTTGAGAAGAATGTGATCTAAAAAGCTTTCTCACTGTTTATGAAACCGTGACCTTACCTGTGACAAGGGCTTCCGCCATGGCCCATCGGTACCGTTTTACTGCGCAAGTATAACGGCAGCAAACCCCGGCAACCGGCTGGATCACGCAGCCTGCTTGCATAACAAATGCGCTAGTAAAAATATCCGCTATTATGCAAAGAAAATAAATGGTCCACGCGTCGTATCGACGGAATGAAAGCGGTAATAAGAGAGCGTAGCTTAAACAGAAGGCACTAAAAGATAATCTACGACAAAAATATACAAAGTATTTCACTCTTAATCTCGTAACTTATTTGTAGACTTAAGAGGTGGTCGAAATTTGTGGCGTACACCTATATACATAACTATTTCCGTCACATACTTGCTCTACACGAGCGGTAAAATGGTACTGGCGGATTCTAAGGAAACTTTGATGTATCCCCCGATTAAGAAGCCATTCATATTTGTCATTTCAGGACTATGACGCATTGTAATATGTTGCAATTTCCCCTCAGTGGCAGAATCTATTAGTTTTTAGTATTATTATTTGATTACAATTTATTTCGTTATCGTTGGGATTTAGGTCCGATCAGATGAGTCATTTGCATGTTTCTTTATCTAGGGAAATTCTTGTCACTAGCTTTCCCTGACGAAATAAAGAACAAATATCAGAATGCGGCACTTCTTTCTCTGTAGATGAATGAAGTAGACGTATATGTAGTTACAATTACAGGATACGTCTATCGACTGAGAACCAAGCAGTTTGGTCCAATAGGTTTACAAACATTTGAACATTATTTGAATTTATCTTTTCTGACTTCCCCATTTTCTTCAATGAAAAATTGTACTTTCTATACTTTGACTATCACTGCTCCTATTTCTTTCTTATGTTTAGAAGCTTTTGGTTCTACCTACCTACTTTCGAAGTTGTAATATATGTTTAGGCTGCAGTCAATACAGAAACTTTCTGGGCAATCGTGTACATCTGTTTCTTATCTTCAGCGCCCCACAGACTTTTTTTTTTTTTTTTTTTTTTTTTTTTTTTTTTTTTTTTTTTTTTTTTTTTTTTTTTTGCCACAATAATTCATCCCAGCACGCTTCCGACTCGTGTGCTGATCGTTCGAGAAGCACTCTAAGGACATAACGACACTTCTGTCGGCCTTCTAGGTCATTTCACCTCCCTCCAGTTGAGTACATCAGGAATACCATGCAAGGGGATTAGTTCATTGGACGCGCATGTGTTTGTTCTACGTGACTAGTGGGAAGTAGTTGAGAAGTCGTGAAACATGATAGCTACTCAACGGTTTTGATGCTTCGTAAAATCTCCACAACGTGCACGGAAGGAGGTTCTACGGGCTACCATATTAATGCCTATTTTTTTACTTTTCAAAGAATGTATACGGATAGTTTTACAAGACACTAGAGTTTAATAAACGTCTCTGAGGCGCTTTTGCTCTTCCTGAATATGTTTCCTCGTCTTACCGTTTTGAATTTTCTCTTTTTGTTCAGCTTTACCCGATCATTGTCCCAAACACACCATTAAAGATAGGAAGTAAGTTTCGTAAGCTACCTCCCTCTGGAGCAGCCTACACCTATGATTTCTTACAATGACACTCTGACTGGCTTCGCGTGTTTTACGATTTATATGTCCACTATAAATCCCACCGTAACGCACACTTCGAAATATATAATGTATGATTCTGCTTTCAGTGATTGTTTTCAATTCACATAAATATGAAAAACTGAATATTTCTGTCTATTTGTTTCCAGTGCGTTACAACTGTTTATCTTAACTGTCAACCGCCGGATAGAGATCAAGGTTGATCCTCTACAGGTCTGTCAGGAATCATGCTACGAAGGGTGAAAATATTTCTTCAGTCTATGTATTGCACCGAAACGAAAGCCCCAGGTTAGCGGTCTAAGTCGTGGCTTTCGCTGGTGGAGAGATATGCCAGCCCCGGTTCAGATTTCCGCGGCGGATTAAGGACAAGAGTACGAATGCCGGCCAGCCTCTCTGTTGTTTTTCAGGCGGTTTTCCACATCCGACTAGGTGATTATCGGGCTCATAGCTAACTTTCGCCACAATAACACTATTTACAATGATTTATAAAAAACTTTCTCACACTTTCACACGTATAACACTATACGCAGAGAGTTGGGGTACACACAATTTATCCAGAAAAAGGAGGAGAGGGGTAATAGTGTGGTGTCAGGAAGGGCATACGGCCACCCCTTATATTAACGATGCCAATTCCGCAATTAACCCTGCGCAAGTGGAACAAAGGCTAAGAAATAGTTAGATCCCATCGAAATGATAAGTTCGCAATAATTAAATGTAAATGACAGAAAAGGAATGAAGTCAGAGCTATAAAATAGTAATAACTCGTATAATAGCACTGATATACTATGCTGCTATAGTTTCTTGTTATTTCCACATAGATTACCATAATTATGAAGATGTCCCTGTTTAAGTCATATCACAGTCGCATTAATAAGGACATCCATACAGAACAATTTTTCAGAACGAAACGCAGTTTTGCATGATATCTGATGATTTACTGAGTATCGATGTCATTTGAAATGTGATAACCAAACAATTCAATATTATGGTAAATGATGATAAGAAGCGCGGAATATTTAACCCTTTCGTGACCAGTGGGACATAAGTGTGCCACATATGAATCTGTGACCCTCAGTTTATGGGGATGCAAAAATCCCACATCTGCCTGGTGCTGCCATTTAGTATTGAAGCCGGGGGCAGTGGCCGAGCGTTCTGCGGCGTGGCAGTCACAGTCTGTACGGCCGCTAAGGTCGGGGATTCGAATCCCCCCTCGGGCATGGATGTTTGTGTCGTCTTTAGTGTAAGGTAGTTGATAAGTAGTTTGTAAGTTTAGGGACTGATGACCCCACAGTTAAGTCCCTCTAAGCTTAACAGACATTTGAACATTTAGTATTGAACAAATAAACAGTCTGCAGCCAACTAGCTTCTTGTCTGGTATCTACTACGCTCGTTGTCGCTTATTTGTTTCAGTTTTCCTTAGTGTGCCTTGTGTTTTTGCAGTTTCATATACTACTTTGCTTGTCTGAAATAGATAAGCTTAGTAAAGTTATTTGTTTTCTTTAGTATTTTTGCTAGAAATATACAGGTTTGTGCATATATTTATTGGTAAATCACTTCTACATTCGTAGTTTCCTTATGGCCAGAGTGTGTACAAATTTTTATTGTGACTTTTGTCCATATTTCTGTCAAAATGTTTAGATATATGTATTTTTATTCGATTCTGTAATATTATTTGATTTCTCTTGATTTGATATGAAACGGGAAAAGCGTCATACTGTAGGCGGATGCCTATTACTGTTGCATACTGGAAGCCACGACATTGCTTTCAACTGTTTCGTTGGCAATTGAGAATGTGAATTGAATTTGACACTTGCCAGAATACACACAGATAATAAATAATGTGACTTTTTGGTAATATCTTTTCATTTCCCGTTTCTAGAATTGTCATGATTGACAAAAGAGGAAAGTTTGAATTGCTTGTTTTCGCTGCTCGTTAGTGAAGTGTTGTCTGAAGTCGAATGTGATGAAGAGGCAGCAGGAGAAGTTATATCACGTGACAGGAGTACTAACAAATGACAGTGAGAACTGTACAGAGTGTGGAAAGCATTCATCAAAAAAACATACGAGGAGTTCTTGTCGTTCCTGATGATGCCCGCTTATGCACAGCTGGAAAACATTTTCCAACAACGAGCTTAAGGAGGCGAAGCAGACAATACAGCACACGGAGGCAAATTTCGTATGTAGTTATTGCAATGTACCACAATGGATTCAGCCATGTCTTGAAAATTTTCACAAATAAGTTATGAATAATTAAATATGTTTGGCATAATAATGATACTAACATTATTATTTGTACATATCCAAATTCCAACTAAAAAAAAGAAACATTGATTTCAGACATTTACTGCTCCTCGAGTCCAGTGGGACGTATAAGCCCCATATAAAATAATTAAGGTAAAAGTTAAAGCAGTCAACAATCCGAAGATTGGTTTGAACACCACAGTGCTTTACTAGGCATGGTCCTGTTTGGAGGTGGTATGCCGTTGCCTTCCTCCGACCTTCGAACTGACTTACCCAGCCAGTTATAGGGGGACCTACAGTTTAACGTGGGTTCCAAACCACGGCATTGCTCGGTATTTGTCACATGAGCAATCCTGCCAGAGGTGAAAGAAGTGGAAAGTAACAGATAAAAATCCTAGGACCTGGCGGGGATCGAACCCGCGACCTTTGGATTTGTAGTCTGGCACTCTACCAATGTGCAAAATAATTATAATATGGGAAATTTTAATTAATGCAATCACGAAAGTATTAAGAAATAATATATACTACTCGCGCGATTAGGAAGTAACGGTAAGGGACGGATGATGCAGCGGTCCGACGCCAGTGAGGCTACCTGGCCTAGAGCTGCGAGGGAAAGCACCGAAGTCAACGGACGTGTGGACACGTGCCGAGAGCGGACAATTCGTGCCGCATGAATAATACATGCGGCCGCCATCAAATGTTACCTAACGAATGCGTGCGAGCCGCGCACTGCTCCGGTTTCATTAAAACGGAATCCGTTGTCATGTCGAATTTGCGATTCTCGGCTCGTTCGCCCGTAATTAAAATAGCAAGCGGCGGCCGCCAGCGCCAGCGCCGGGCAGCGCACTGCCCGCGGCCTCCTCGCCGCAGCATCGCCGCGCCGCGCTGCCAAATGAGTCGCTCCGGTAATCGCGATGCTCAAATGTTCAAATGTTTGTAAATATTATGGGACCTAACTACGGGGTCATCAGTCCCTCAACTTACAAACTACTTATCAACTACCTACAACTAAGGACGGCACAAATATCCATGCCCGAGGGGGGATTCGACCCCCCAACCGTAGTGGCCATGCAATCGCGATGCTCGCCCGCCAAAAATCACGCTGTCCCTGCTTCATATCTATATACACTGTCACCGAACCTAACGAGTGGCATCTGTAAATACGATTGCCAGCAACGGATTAAAACTTGGGAGGCGAGGGATGGAGGCGGTTAACAGATCCGGTCAACTGGCGATTAAAACGGAGTTTCCATCTAGTGAACTCCCTCCTGTTACTTCTGGTGGTAATTTAGGATTAGATGAGAGAACGAATGAGGCGATCACTTGACGGAATAGGGCAGCCGTATATTTTTAAAAAGGAAGAATGATGAATGTTTAGCGTCTCATCCACAAGGTCAGTAGAGCCTGAGTACAATTTTTGGAGAGGGAAGGATGGAGAAGGAAACTGGCCATGCGCTTTCGAAAGAATCATCTCGGCATTTGTCTTAAACGGTTTATGGAAATTGCCGAAAGCCTAAATATGGGAAGAGTAAAAACGTATTTGAAGTTATTTTTCTGATTTCTTTCCAATGATTTACGTAATGTATCATCTTGAATTTTATGTTTCACTCAACAGTAAAATGCTTCTCCGAGATAGGAAGTATCCCATTAAATGTGAGGATACGGGTACAATAAAAAATTAGGAAGATCAAGCTTACTGGGAAATGCGATGAAGTTTATTTAATTTATGTTGTCCATAAAATACTTTTTAGGTTAATGAAAACATCGGCGACCCTGTGCTAAGAATGTCAGTAAGTGTGGTAAAAATTTACTGAATATTAAAAATTAAAATAAAATAAAACACGTACTACGAATGTGAGATTGCCTCTAGTTAGAATATTTGTACAGCTTATGGGACTTAACTACGGGGTCATCAGTCCCTAAACTTACAAACTACTTATGAACTAGCTACGACTAAGGACGGCACAAATATCCATGCTCGAGGGGGGATTCGAACCGCCGACCGTAGTGGCCGTGCGGACCGTGACTAGCGCGCCGCAGAGCCACAGAGTAACTCGGCCATCGCGGCCGGCTCCCTCTAGTTCTTCCTGTAATCCGATGTCCGACACAAAAGATATGAAACTATTTATCTTACTACAGAACTTTAAATGTAAAATACAGCAATTAGCTAATGGCTAAGTAATCAAACTTGTAAGTTTTATAACTTTATTGGTGCTCTAGCGTGATTCACGTCTTCGATTATCTTCAAAAGATTTTGTATGCTGCCAAATTAATCATTTTGCGCTCATCTCGACTGCTCATTAAATACTGGAACTTTTCTCTCCAAAAGAATTTTCTTAGTTAGCAACTTTATGGAGTCGTATGTTATTTCTAAACTAGCTTTTACCCGAGGATCGCTCGCGTTGATGTCATTGCTTACGTGTCAAATAACATCAAAATTATAATTTTTTCGTAATTTTTTTTCTTAAGGTATGACCAGTATCATCAGTATAAAATAAAGGTTTTCCCATTATACGGTTTAAATGTAAAACGTGCGTATAATGACTGACCTTTATCGAGATGAAAATGTACTATTAAATACGTAAAGAATCAATGTTCTTTCATCGAGATTAAACCGCTGACTGAAGAAGCTAAACGTTATACAACGTGTAAATTATGCAGGATTCAAAATGTCATCAAAATCGGTTCGACGGTTTGAAGACGTCGGTTGACGTCTCGTGTAAGCATTATATGCATTATGTTGAATCGTATTACGTACAACATATCAACCATTAAAAGTATTTTTATAAATGTCATAAATTTGAAACGTCGAAGAATAAATAACTTTTCCAAGAAGTCTTCAAGCGTCTCAGAAGCTATAAGAGAAACGTGCTCAGCTGTTCCATATTTCGAGTTATGTACTTAAAAACAACAAATATTTTGAATTACACACTTTCTAAAATAGCCTATGTTCTTCTTCAGTGTTCAAGCGATCTCCATATCCAAAATCGGTTATGCGGCTTAGTCGGGAAAGCGTGACAGAACTTCTTTCGCATTTATAATATTATAGTATGGATTAACGTTATTCTGCGCCTCATAGCTGTTATTGAAAATTCTGTAGCTCCTTGTGCATATCATGTTAATGATTTACATTCAGGTATTACTTCTCAGTACAAGAAGAACGAAGTAAAATTAGGAAACATCATATAAAAAAATTGGCCACCAAAGACGTTTCATGCCGTATACGCCTATGGGCATTTGTGCGATCGAGCACAAAAAGTTGTTCATCTGAAAAGGTCACTTGTCGCCACTCATTGGCAGTGCAGTTGCTGCATTGTTGTGAAAATTCCACATTTCGTTCGTTGAACGACCTTTCAGGAAACACTATTGGTAGCCCTTTGATTCATGTAGACGGTAAGTTGTTCGAAAGTTGCATGTCTACCAGCCCGTACACATCTCCACAACCGCCGTACTCTGTCATCCAGTGCCTGTGGAGACAACAGTTGCCTCGGCGCCAGTTTTGTCATTAAGCAATGACGCTCCATTTCGTGAATGCAAGTATTTAATAAGCGGCAGTGGGTAGGGTTGCCATCCGTGCTGATATATAAGAATCGTCCCTGTTACCTACCTTCTTATTCCGACATCCCAGTTCCCAGTTTTTCAAAATACTATTTACGAGCTTGATCAAGTACTGAAGTAACGATATTTGTTAGAGCAACATGTAAATGCAGTTTTATTTATGTCAACAAGTCTATTTTGACAAGGTCGTCTCACAAATAGCGTTGCATGTTTCCTGTCCTGCTTCGGCGATGCAAGCACCTTCTAGATGCAGCGCCATCATTGCAGAAAATACCAGTTTACCAGATTTCTCCGGTAGTGCGGGACTCGAACTACTTAAGCAGCGCTGGGCGGAAAAGTCGAGTAGTTCCTATATGAATAGTGATATGGTAAGACGAAATTTTCTAAACTCAATAGGAACAACGAATAGAATTTAGTATTGTGTGAAGTCTTTACTCCGAGTATATAGGGCACGAAGTGTATACTAACGTGCACTCTGGTGTCCACTGATATTGTTGACAGTTTACCGTCTAAAAAGTTTATCAAATGTTCAAATATTTGCAAAGTTTATGGGACCTAACTGCGAGGTCATCAGTCCCTAAACTTGCAAACTGCTTATGAACTAGCTTATACTAAAGACGGCACGAACGTCAGTGCCCGAGGGGAGATTCGAGTCCCCGAATGGGAACGGCCTCGCGCATCCTAACATAGCACATCAATGCGCTCGGCCGCTCCGCTGCGGCAATAAGTTTATTATAGCTTACGAAAATGCCTAGGAATGAGAGGTGTCACTTTTGGGACGATTACGCAAAACAGAGGTCTTTTTAAATTATACCGGCCGAATCCAATATTAGCTGTTCAAGTCAGATTCGCTGAATAACGAAACATCGAAGACAAATAGAAACTTCTGTCTAAACACTTTAAGACAGCTGCAAATTACATTAGATAAATTAATCGCTTTTGTGGGGGTAATACCAATAAATTCAGAAGACTTCATCGACGCGACCATATGAATATATCTTACTATTTAAAGAAGAACTAGGAAATAATTATTGAATGCCCTGTGCATATTCGCTACAATACTATATTAAAGCGCCGCAAGAGTCCTAATGTCTAAAGTCAAATAATAAACATTATTTTTTTCGTATATACTGTAAGTACATAGAAGCTGAAAGAGTTCTACTAATATGTTGATGTCGATCATCAGATTACTCTATCTCAAAATCAAAATGGTTGTCCTTAATTGGGGTAAAATGAAATGTTCAAATGTTTGTAAAGCTATGGGACTTAACTGCTAGGTCATTAGTCCCTAGGTTTAAAAACAACTTAAACTAAGTTAAACTAACCTAAAACAACACACACACCCATGCCCGATGGAGAACTCGAACCTCCACGGCCGGCCGCGGTGGCCGAGGGGACTGAGGCGCTCCAGTCACGGTCTGCACGGCCACTACGGTCGGGGGTTCGAATCCCCCCTCGGGCATGGATATTTGTGCCGTCCTTAGTCTTAGTTAGTTCATAAGTAGTTTGTAAGTTTAGGGACTGATGACCCCGTAGTTAAGTCCCATAGACTTTACAAACATTTGAACATTTTTTTCGAACCTCCACGGCGGAGGCTGGATGCTCTGCAGCACGGTGCCTCAGTGCACACGGCTACTCCGCCGCGGCTATTGACGGTACTTGAGAAAATTCTTAGACTTTTGATTCTATTAAAACTATTTTTGATGGCGAAGACGGGCCCCCAAAAGTAGTTTCAATTTTTTCCGTGGTAAAACTTTGGTCAGTTTGGAAAAAAAAGGCGTGAAGGAGAATAAGGCCTCGATAATTAATACAAGAATATATTATTCGACTCTCAGAGACGTTTGAATAAAAGAAAGGGTGTCTATTTTATTGCCATGCAAACCAAGATAAATTTGAACAAACTGAAGAATGTGAACCCTAACGAAGAAATAATTAAATTGATTTACAAATTTGAGAAAGGGACAATGCCTTTCCATACCATAGTACTTTCTCTAAATTGGCTATTTTTTCAATAAATATCAAGTATTTGAAAGGATGAGGCTACCTGAACCCTGAAATTGAGTGATAATCGAAAGCACTATTATATACGTGACTAAAAATCGTGTGAAGATCGCAGACGACAATTTCGGAAATATATGCATCAGAGAAGCTTTTCGGAATCTAAGCGTGATTCGAAAGAATGGAAGTCTACACACTCCTTGGAAGGAAGGTGGATTTACTTTTTTAAGGAAACAGAAAATACTGAACGCAATTCGAAATGCACGTTGACTTGCATATAGTTTTATATATCCGTAAAAGGAAAAGAAACACTTTCTGAAAAAGATAAAATCTCCCGAAAAATATAGTGTACCTACTATCACTGCTGCAACAAGCTCCACGTAATTGTGCCCTACGGAAATAGTAATTATATAAAATAAAATTTTATTTCATTTCGAAAACCCCCATATCAGAGTGTCTAGATAAGGTCCCAACTTGATATGGCAGTAATAGCAGTGGGTAGTAATAATCAGCAAAAATTACTTTTATTCCAGAATAATTCGTTCCGAAATTAAGCAAATTAAAACCTTTAAACATCTAGTTCAAATGACATCAATAGCTAGTTTTTAAATTACACACACACACACACACACACACACACACATATATATATATATATATATATATATATATATATATATATATATATATATATATATAATGCTGTAATCCCGCTGAATTGTTGAAAACATAATCCAATAAGATAAGAAAAGTAAAGGCAGGAGAAACATACATAAAATATATGAAAATTTGCAAGTTTTCCGAGTCAGTGGGAACTCCTTCCGACAGAAGTATTGGAGGCAAGGGAATAAAGACTAAGGAAACGAAATGGTGAGGTTAAAGAAAAGGAATGGGTGAGGTTATGGAAATTGGGAGAGTTACACAAATGTCACAATGAATAATAGGTCGGAGAGACTTACAAGAGGAGATGAGAAGGAAAGGAGTCTTTCTACTTCTTCTTATCCCCTTCAAATCATCTGCAAACGAAGAGCAAATGGCTCCGAACGCTTGCACATTTTCATATCTTTTACATGTGTTCTCTCCTGCCGCCGCTAGGTAGGCAGTAATATCGAATTTCTATAAATTGATTAGTTGCGCGGGAGTAGCCGAGCGGTCTGGAGCATCGTGTTACTGATCGCACGGCATCCCGCGTCGGAAGTTCGAATTCTCCCTCGGGCATGTATGTGTTGTCCTTAGGTTAGTTTAACTTAGTTAAGTAGTTTGTAATACTTGGGACTGACGACCAACGTAGTTTGGTCCCATAGGATTACAAACATTTGAACATTTTTTATAAATAGATTACGTTCGCTAAATTTCATTACTGGTATTTAAGTAAGGCTGTCATTTTCATAAAAACTTCCCAAGTATAAGGATGACTGAAATCAGCAAATAGTTATTAATATACAATGTACAATAATTTTGTTTTTTAGTGTTATTTGATTGTCCGAAATATATTTCTAAATTAAACTCCCATAGTTTCTTCTACGACCTTACGAAGTATCTAGAGCACATGACCAATCGCTTTCACGCGAACTGAGGGCACACACATATCGTTCAATTTCGCAGTTTGTTCCATCGTATTTGAGGCAATAAAACTCTTCATTTTACAGAATGGGACGAATAAAACTTTAATACCTCACCGAGTCCTAGGTTGGCGCCATAAAAGGGTAACGGAACAAGCACATTATATCGCTTTGTGCATACTGACTTCAAACAAATACACTATCATAAATCGGAAAATTGGGCTCTCAGAGGTTAATATGGAACGGCGTCAAGCAATGTAGAACCACAAGTCCATCATCTGCGACCGTCGATAATCACAGTTTTATTCGCAGATCTTTAAATAAGGTAAAATCTGATACCGGAATAAACTAACACAACTAAATTTGGGTAAGAAATCTTAGTTTTAACCACAGGTACAATGCGGTCACATAATATAAGGAAAGACAAGACAACTCAGCAATGCTGCGCAATTTCTACATATCTTCGGAAATTGGATATACGACCTAATGTCCCTGTCCCTGTCCCTTCCATTTATCCATTGCCCCCTTCCCTCTTTGTCCTCTTATCTCTCTCTCTCTCTCTCTCTCTCTCTCTCTCTCTCTCACTCTCTCTCTCTAAACTTGAATCTTATTTACTGTTATTCAAACAAAACCTTTCTTTGGAAACTTAAGTTGCTTAAAATGAATGAGTGAATATGTTGGGATGACCGAAATATAGGGTGTGAGGGAAAAACTCTTCAGCTGCTTGGATGGCGTCTATGGTAGCATCAATAACAATATTTAGTTTTAATCTTAAAATGTGTACGATTAATCATAAATAACGAGAAAGAATATCTATGTGAGGAACAATTTGATGCTCTTCATCCCCTGTTATCGCAGATGGAACCGACTGCGACCAAGAAATAAAACCACTTTTCATAGCGCGGAATTTTCTTTATCACACTCGATTTTAACAGAAAAGCTGGACATGGTAGTTAAAAATATATGGCCTATGTCCGTCTGAATGTTTTTAGTAAAAATATGAAGTAAGTAGGTCTATAACTTTCCTATATTTTTGATAAACCTTTTCCTTTTTTATATGAAGTTATTTAAAAATATATGTAGTGTATTTCCGCCCGAAAGTTCATTAGTGTATCCTGTAAGAATTTTAAATTAAACGGCCAATTACTTTTCAAGATGATTTGTAACAACTGTCAACAAAGACCTGTATATACATAGTAGTGTAAAAGATAAGTTTACACAGTTTGTTCCTCATCGGCAAATCACGTTTTAATGTAGGGAGTTTCTGAGAAGTCAGACAATTGCACGACCGAGGCCTACTGAGTTTGTGGTTTACCCTTCCGTGGTAAAGTTGCATGTGTCGGGATCTAACGACTGTTAGAATTTTGGAGAGCTGTACTCAACGCTGTGCAGCAGCAAGAATTTATTTATTTACTGGATTCAATCAACCGTACTATGCAGCCAGCCTCTTTAACAACCACTGGCGCACTAGACATAAATTATATCAAATGTATAAATGTAATACAAGTGTGCAAGTAAGGAGTAGGGTGCCCGATGCGTTCTGCAATGAGGGACGAGAATATTATGTTCTATCGTCAGTGTTTCTGACTGCATCTGTTTTTGCTCCACGCCGTGATACAAGCTCCAGAAGTTTCTTAACTCGGTGACGGGCAACAATGTGGAAAGCATCGCAAGTGGCAACTGCTTCCGTTTCAGAATTCTCTTAGAACAATTAATATGCTCTGAAAACTCTCTCTATACCTTCTTATAGTAATAATTCTCAGAGTCCCTTTATGGTACCTTCAAATAACTGTACGGTTTGTCACAGACAGACGTAACAGAATGACAATATCGGCCGAAGTGTCACGTGGTACATTGCTCTTTGCACACGAGTAACCTTATTACGGATATGACACTAGACATATATCTTCTAAGCTTAAGATACCGACATGTCAGATGCGGCATATAACATGAATCATCAATAATACATAGGAACCGGTAGTCGCAACCGCAACGAGATGGCGTTACCATCACTGGCATCGTCGGACATACCAAAATAAACCGCCAAATGTTTAATTGGGCGTAAATTACCCGGGACGAACTTAATGGTCGCCCGTATCTCGTTTTCCTGTGAGAGCTTCTGGCGGACATGCTAAATGATGTTCCGATGGCTCTTCGTCTCTTTCAGCACGATTGAGCTACCGCGCATTTGAGTTTACAAGTGAGGGCAAATCCGCAGTCAAGCATCCCACGCCGCTGGAATGGTCGAGGGGGAGAGGGGACATTCACAGGACGACAATTATCACACTATCTGTCCCCAATTGATTTTTCCTGTTGAGTTTTCTATAGGGTCTTGAGTAGGAAACATCTGTTACAATGCTAGAGGACCTTTTGGGTAGGACTATTCTGGAAGCTTCGAGATACACAAATAATGAAGCGTCGGTCTGGAGTCTCTCTACCTGCACTAAACTTTGAGAATCTCTTGCAGTGGGTGTCCACTGCATGTGACTAAAGAATTTCAAACAGCCCCAAATGACCTTTGCGATCCCAGGTTGCTATGTGATTGCTGATCCTTGTTATATGGCCTATATATATCACGTCAAAAGTTAGCTCTCTATAATTATGTATCAGACAACGAAGATGTAATAAAACATGGTGCGGTGCTATATATTTTCAAGGACAATAAAAAAAGTTACTTTAGTCTGATTTTAAATGCCTCGACAATTAGTGGTGCCGGCCGCGGTGGTCGAGGGGACTGAGGCGCTTCAGTCACGGTCTGCACGGCCATTACGGTCGGGGGTTCGAATCCCCCCTCGGGCATGGATATTTGTGACGTCCTAGTTCGTAAGTAGTTCATAGGTAGTTTGTAAGTTTAGGGACTGATAAGCCCGTAGTAGAGTCCCATAGGCTTTATAAACATTTGAACATTTGAACAATTAGTGGTGACAGATCAATTACTAATTTATGAGACAATGTTTACTTGGGACAATTAGAAAGATACAGAGCTGCCAGGTGGGAATGGCCGTATGGTCTGAGGCACCATGCTACGGACTTCGCGACCGGTTTCCTTCAGAGATTCGAGTCCTCCCACAGGCATGGGTGTGTTGCGGCAGTAGGCTATTCAAATTCTGCCGCCCCTACCGACCTCTCCAATACACTAATAATAATTCTTGTCAACGAAATTGTAATTTTATGTTTTGTGCACCATGGTCCTAAATACACCACCTTTTTGTCCGTTTTTAGTATGACTGTGAACTGAGGGATCGAAGGGTCACATCCCAGATTATTTTCACAACGCTACTATTTGGTTACGATAGCACAAGAAATAGGTTTTGTTTAAATTTCTGAGTTGATAAAAACACCGTGATCTGCTACTAATAATTAAGGAGTAAGTATTTCTTAATACTTCTTACACAATAATTTACCTTCGCTAAACATAATTAAATTATTTATAGTACACACACATTCAGATTAAAAACTTTGCCCCCAAATTTGCCGCCCCTAAAATCTGCCGCCCTAGGCTCCAGCCTACTCAGCCTACTGGTAAATCCGCCAGTGTGTGTGTGTGTGTGTGTGTGTGTGTGTGTGTGTGTGTTGTTTTAACCATAAGTTAGTTTAAGTAGTTTGTCTTTCTGGGGACCGATGACCTCAGAAGTTTAGTTCCAGAGGTTCAAAAAACTTTTTGAAAATTTGATACAGTTCTGTAAACGGCAAAATTGTTTACAGGCAATGAAGTAGATACGAGAGCGGTTTGATAAATCTGGTAAAAATAGTTCAAATAATTGTTTTAAAGGCGAAACTCACTTTATTTCCTGAAATAGTCTCCTTGCAATGCTATACACTTGGTCCAGCGAGTTATCAATTTTTTCAATCCATCGGCAAAGTAGGCTTTGTCAAATTTTGCAAAATAGTCAGTCACAGCAACGGACACTTCCTTATTCGATGAAAATTTCTTTCCACCAAGCCAAGTTTTGAAGCTTGGAGATAAGAAGTCACTCAGAGACAAGCTGGTAAATAGGGTGGGTGAGGAACCAATTCGAATCTTAAGTCTTGCACTTTGCCATTGCGACAGCTGCTGTGTGGGCTGGAACACTGTCCTGAGAAACAGCACTTTCTTCTGTGACAATCTTGGAAGTTTTTCAATTAGTTCCTGTTTCAAACCATCCAGCAGAGCAGCATAATAGGGCCCAGTTATAGACCAGCCTTTTTCCAAATAATCTATAAAGACTACATACTGAAAATTCCAAAAGACAGAGGCAATCACGTTTGCAGCTGACAAAACAGTTTTCGCCCTCTTTGCTGCACTCTTCGTCCATTGTTTGGACTGCTGATTGGTCTCTGGGGTATAATTGTGGATCCAACTTTCATACATATTTATGAATCTACGCAAAACGTCCTGTGGATTGCGCCTGAACAAAATGAGATTCTGAGCAAAAATGTTCTTTCGTTTCCGTTTTTGATCCATTAGAGCACGAACGGCACCCATCGCGCACAGAGCTACTTCATCTTCAGCTTCTAATGGAGGATTAATGCACTCGTTCATTTGAGATGTCTACAACGGCAGCTATCTCGCGAACTTTTAATCTTCGACCTTGCCGGCCGCGGTGGCCGAGGGGACTGAGGCGCTCCAATCACGGTCTGCACGGCCACTACGGTCGGGGGTTCGAATCCCCCCTCGGGCATCGATATTTGTGCCGTCCTTAGTATAAGGTAGTTGATAAGTAGTTTGTAAGTTTAGAGAGTGATGACCCCGTAGTTAAGTCCCATACGCTTAACAAACATTTGAACATTTTGAATCTTCGACCTTCCATTACCATATCATGCATCTTATCGATGGTTTCCTGTGTGGTGACTTCAACGGGCCGACCAGAGCGTGCTCCAACTTCCGTGCTTCTCCGACCACATTTATATCATTGATCCAAAAGTAAACGGTCTTCAATGTTGGTGCAGAACCCATATGGGCCTCACCCAACTCGTATTTGATCTATGCAGGTGTCCAAACCTTCAAATGAAAATGTTTAATGACCACACGAAATTCGTTTTTCGTCATCCTAAGGAACTAACTACGCAGTTACCACTTCAGCTGGCAGCCAACAATCAACTAAAAACAGCTGCCGTTCGAAACTTGCTGTAATATCCGTGGAAATCAGGGGGGCTCAGTAAGAGATGCGCAGTAGAAAACACGTTTTCGCCGTTCTGCGCATGACGTCACTGTGGGACACCTGGCAGTAAAACCATGTTAGTTGCTAACTCGTGTGCGTTGGTATTATCGTTTCTTCTGTGTTTGTTTAACCCCGTCATTCCCAAATTACGAATTCAGCTTTGGAAAAATTAAAATTCGGTGTTTTCTGTATTAATACAGCGCACTAAACATAAAAATAAGTGTTTCAAAATTTTTGGTCGAACTATTGTTTTTCTATGTCGTATGTATCACGCACAACACTGACGTTTGTATCGAGGTATTTTATTACTTGGGCGTTATTTTGTTGACAGTTGAGACTACCAGTTCAATAATGCTAGTATAATCATCGCCACAGCACCAAAGTCAAGACAATTCACTGCTGGAATAAAATAAAAGGAACCACACTCACGCTCACACTCTCAGCCATATACAGGCACAAAAAAAAAACAACTCCAAGATGGACAGATTAATGCCTCAGAAGTGGCTACACGCCATACCAAGCGGCAAAATGTCGTACTAGAAGCATGTTGTTCATCAACAAGAATGCGACTTTAAGGACTGATACGCAAAATACGGTTTAAATCAGCATTTAATATGTTGTTGTCGAGGGACAACACCGGAAATGAAAGGGCTAAATAGTTCGTTTCCCTTCATAGTTTGGAAGTAAAAAGTTTATACTGTATTTGATTTCCCGAGTGCTTGTAGCGCGTACTATAGTTTGCGCTGTAATTCTTTGAAATACTTGTGTTATTATTTATACAATGCCAGGCTGTGTTATTACGGGTTGTAATTACCACAGCCGGAACACAAGGGGAACCGAAATAAAGTTTCATATCTTTCCTCGAGATGAAACGTTAAAGAAAGTATGCTTCTCCAGATGTTCAAATTCAAATGTAGATTTAATCGGACCAAACTGCGTCGTCATCAGTCCCTTGTCATACAAACTATTTAAACTAAGGTAAACTAACACACACACACACACACACACACACACACACACACACACCCTTGCCCTAGGGAGGATCTAATCTCCAACGACGAGCAACCGCGCGCTGCGCAGTGAGGCGCCTTAGACCGCCCGGCTACTCCAACGCGGCACTTTGCAAATGATGCAGGAAGGACTCTGTAAACGCTGCACATTCTCGAATACGCTTCCGGCAATTCAGAGAAACCAATAATGTAAGGGATTTGCAGTTGGAATTGCTTAATTTGCCACGGAAAAAGTATTTCAAAGATTCCTGTTTTTTTTTTTTTTTTTTTTTTTTTTTTTTTTTTTTTTTTTTTTTTTTTTTTTTTTTACAGTCAGCAGTTAATAAAACAGATCACAAACTTATTGACGGTGTCTGATATGTTACTCATACGTAACGCGTTAATCTACGAAAGAATATTACCCAGCAGTCATAACTGCAATATTTTACAGTAGATTGGCCCTTTGTATTTAAGGTAGAAACAATATCTTTTGTCAAAAACTCAATATACACGCACATTTCGCGCCATAGCGGACTCAGCCTTTGCAGGCCGTTTGGGAGCGCGCAGTCCCACAGTGACGTCACAGCGCTAGCCAATGGCAGAGCATAGCGCTTACTGCCCAACCTTATATTTATTAACCTTGCGTGGAAATATCAGACTTGCCATCAACAGTGCAGGTTACGAAAATTTCCCGCTCTTTCATGCAAATTTCCCAGACTTATCAAACAACCCTCGTATTACAATGGATGCCGCTAATCTTCGTTCTCCGAATTTCTCGTGTAAGCTTTCTGGCCGTTTCACTGGAGCAAGATGGACGAAGAACCGTATGACAGCATCACTCTCATAAATTAGTGGACAACATTTCCGGCGGGGCGGTGGGCAACATTTGCTAAGTGGAGCTGGGAAACGCTTACGAGCCTCGGAGGGTCGCATTCCGTAGCACGGAGCAGGCGGCGCGTCCAGCTCGTGAATGGGGCTTGTATCCGGCACGGCGGGGCGCGCGGGCGAGCCGGTCGCCACGGAGCGGCTGCGGGACGTCGCATTGCAGATGAGCCGAGCTTTCCGCCCCCGCCGCCGCCGCCGCCGCCCATTACCGTAATTGCAGCCGCAGGACGCGTCGCGACGCCACGGTCCAGGCGCAGCGTCGCATTCGCGCCAGCCAGCCGTCTGCCACGTGAGTCGCGACTGTTCCTCCCGCTGCACGTTGCCGACAGCCGAGCGAATGCGTGTAACTTATGGTCGCACCACTACTTAGTTGGCTGTGAAAACTCAACAAGGCAGGCAACGTGAAAGTTGCTCGACGGAACTGTCTTGTGGCTCCACAGTCTGCCACCAAACATTGAAATGACGATATGATACGATATAAATAGAAATAAAATACATTGCTTCTTGAAAGACAGCTTCCACTCGTTTCTAACACTGAACGTAGGGGTAGACCAGATGTGGCTCAAATTCGACAGCAAGTGATAGTTTTATACCAAATAAATTAATAAAAGAAGGAGGTGATCCCCCTCGGTGCACAAAACACATCAGGACACTGATGCAAAACCAAAGGAAAAGGCATGCTAAATTTAAACGAACACAAAATCCCCAGGATTGGCGATCCTACACAGAAGCTCAAAATTTAGCGAGGATCTCAATGCAAGATGCCTAGAATACTTATCACAACGAAACTCTTTCTCGAAATTTGACTGAAATCCCAAAGAGATTTTGGTCATATGTTAAATATACTAGGGGTAAAACACAAACAATACCCTCACTACCTGATAGTAATGGCGATCCTGCCGATGACAGCGCTACTATAGCGGATTTACTAAACATAGCTTTTGGAAACTCATTTACCAAAGAAGACGAAACCAATATTCCAGCCGGCCGCGGTGGCCGAGGAGACTGAGGCGCTCCAGTCACGGTCTGCACGGCCACTACGGTCGGGAGTTCGAATCCCCCCTCGGGCATGGATATTTGTGCCGTCTTTAGTATAAGGTAGTTGATAAGTAGTTTGTAAGTTTAGGGACTGATGACCCCGTAGTTAAGTCCCATAAGCTTAACAAACATTTGAACATTTTTGAACAATATTCCAGATTTCGAATTACGAACAGAGGCCGTAATTAGTAACGTAGAAGTAGATATCATCGGAGTAGTTCAGCAACTAAAATCACTTAACAAGAACAAGTCTTCTGGTCCGGACTGTATTCCCATTAGATTTCTATCTGATTATGCTCAAGCGATAGCCCCTTACTTAACAGCCAAATACAACCGCTCTCTCAAAGAAGCATTTCTACCAAACGATTGGAAAGTTGTACAGGTCACACCTATATTCAAGAAAGGTAGTAGGAGTAATCCGTTAAACTACAGGCCTATTTCATTGACGTCAATTTGTAGCAAGGTTTAGCTACATATCCTGTATTCAAATATTATGAATTACCTCGAACAGAATGATTTATTGACCCAAGGTCAACATGGATTTAGAAAATATCGTTCATGCGAATCACAACTAGCTCTTTATTCACACGAAGTGATGGGTGCTATCGACAAGGGTTCGCAAATCGATTCCATATGTCTTGATTTCCAGAAAGCTTTTGTCACTGTACCTCACAAACGGCTTTTAATCATATTGCATGGTTGTGGTATATCGCCCCAAATTTGCGATTGGATAGGGATCTGGGATGGGAATCATTACAACAACGGCTCTTATTACTGAGGCGTGGGCTACTTACGAAACTCCAATCGCCAACATTCTCCTCCGAATGCGAAAATATATTGTTGACTCCCGCTTATATAGGTAGAAATCACCATCGGAATAAAATACGAGAAATCAGAGCTCGAAATGAGAGATTCAGGTCTTCTTTCTTCCCGCGCGCTATTCGACAATGGAATGGAGATAAATAGTATAATGGTGGTTCGATGAACCCTCTGCCAGGCACTTAAATGTGATTTGCAGAGTATCCCATGTAGATGTAGATACACTATAATATATTCCCATGTTATGAGATATATCTCCAAAAAAATGTTTGTAAACCTGAAGCCCTGTATAGACAGAAGGACTACTTGCGCCTTGACTGGCGTAGAGAGTAAATTGCTTCGTGTGAACAGTTACCTTGTATGCCATCTGGTGGCGTGCCATCTCATTACTACTAAATGGCACACTATCGAATGAAGCTACATTCCACGACATATGGCGTTCGTGTTTGAACTTCACAAAATCAAAACTTCGACGAAGCGTGGTACAGGGTCTGCAGACGTGTATCAACCTCCTGTTCTTGCAAGACCACGTTCAGACAAGAAAAGGAACTTTCAGCGAGGATTATACGAAGAATATACTAAGTGTGCGGACGTCATAGGAAGTAATACTTTTGTCTTTCATTTTCTCCTACGATCAACACAGTAGGTGGAAAGATTAAGCTGGTCCGTTGGTTTAGCCACGACGCAACTCACGAAACACTCTACATCATTGTTTACGTACTGTGGCTTGATGGCTCAGTTCGCCGGCCGCGGTGGCTGAGGGGACTGAGGCGCTCCAGTCACGGTCTGCATGGCCACTACGGTCGGGTATTCGAATCCCCCCTCGGGCATGGATATTTGTGCCGTCCTTAGTATAAGGTAGTTGATAAGTAGTTTGTAAGTTTAGGGACTGATGACGACCGTAGTTAAGTCCCATAAGCTATACAAACATTTGATTTGATGGCTCAGTTCATTGGTGCGTCCAGTCTTCCTTTGTAGGAAAGTGAGACCGAATGTAGCTGCCGACTATATACTTTTTTTTTAATAATAAAATGTCAGTTGATGTTGGGGAGATCGTGCAGTATGTGTTGTGTTTGTATCAATTCACAGAATATAACAGTGTTTTTCTTTGTTATTCTTGGTCCTACTACACGAGGCAAACTCATGAATTCGGTTTCGCACAACCTCAGAAAACGTCTGACCTGACTTCACAACGTAACAGACTGTAATTCCCGAGCGCCTTCATCACGTCTTAAAATCCATGGCCTGCTGCACCACTTTCTATTTTGCCAACGTACATTTCTTCGTCGACGTCGCCGAAACATAACGGCAGCGATGACTGCATAAAGAGCAGCTGCCAATTTTAGTTAGTCGTCAGCCATTTTCTAAAATAATGTTGCGCCACCTGCAGTCATTATGTGATCAAATACAGCTGCCATCTCTTGGAGCAAGACTTTATCCATGTCATTGTACCATTTGTGGCGCAAGAGGTGTCTCCGTCTGTACAGGGCTTACGGGGCCAAATTGCAGAGATCATCAGACCGTAAACTTACAAACTACTTACACTAGTATTTGTCAAGGCAACACACATACCCATTCCCGACAAAGGACTAGTACCACGGACTGGAGCGGCTAGGAAATTCCTGATGTGGTGCCTAAGACGTCGCAGGGATGGATCTCTATCAGAAAGATCCCTTGCACATAAACAGCATACAAAGTTCACACCTGTTTATACCGAAGGTTTACGCTCCCTATAGCCGATAGTAACCAAACCGAAATTTTGCTTTCTTTACTAAAAATTTAGTATCTGTGAATTTTAGTCTTCCATACTGTAAGTACTTCAAAAGATACACGTTGACACCCTACAGTATTTTCTCAGAATGTATAAGGAGGAATTTATAATTTATCTTATGTCTTTACAGCACTTACCTAGCGTTGCCCGATCTTAAAAAAACATTTTTTAATTGTCGGGAGAAATATTACCAGTTGAAATATGCCGCTGTCGGGGACAGAAAAGCAAATATGTTCCCGTTTAAAACGCTCTGACAAAAAAAGTGTGGTCACGCGGAATAGCCGCATGGTCTTAAGCCGTCATTCTACGAACTGGGAGGCCGTTCTCGCCGGAAGTTCGAGTCCTCTCTCGGGCATGGGTGTGTGTGTTGTCATTAATGTAAAGTAGTTTAAGTAGTTTGTAAGTCTAGGGACTGATGACCACAGCAGTTAGGTTTCCAAAAAATTGCTTTGAAAGAAGTGGTGAACCAGCTGCCTCAGTCCTCATTCCAAATCAAATATTCAACAATTTCGGGATGACGGTTGCAACTTTCAACACGACTTGAATCCTATAGAACACCTTTGGGATGTCTTGGAACGCCGACTTCGTGCCAGGCTTAAACGACCTACATCAATACCCCTCCTCAGTGTAGCACTCCGTGAAGAATGGACTGTCATTCCCCAAGAAACCTTCTAGCACCTGACTGAAGACACGCTTGCAAGAGTGGAAACTGTCATCAAGGCTATAAGGGTGGGCCAATATCCTGTTGAATGCCAAAATTACCGGTGGAGGGTGCCACGATATTTTAAGTCATTTTCAGCCAAGTGTCCGGATACTTTTGATTACATAGTGTATATATGTACATATACTGTATGTAAAATGTGTTGGGAATAGCGTTAGTAATAAGTAAAACATCATGCTTTGTTGAGATTTACAACACGCCAGTGTAAATAATAGGAAAAAAAGCTATATGTATAGATACTGAATCCAAAGCGTGTTGGGAACTGACTTAGTAATTAAAACGTCATGGCAGATGGTGAAATTTGACCGTATGAATAGTGAAAATGTTGTAACCGATATATTTTATCGTTTCATCATTTATTTATTTGTTTATTTGTTGAAGGAGTCATATGGGAAGCACTTAAGTGCAACGAGAAGATTATGAGAGCATTTTAAATTTTCAAATTCGGTTAATAATTACGCGAAATACTGAAAATGAAGCTTTTGTTGCAACTGTAAGCCGTTAGATAGGACACCTGCAACAATATGTCCAGCGCACCGAAAAATCGAATTTTATATATGGTTGGATACTACATTAATGTAAGGTAGTCATCCAGTCTGAAATCATCTGTGACGCAAATTATATATATGACGCATCATACATATGACGTTTTCCAAATGTTTGTAAGACCATGACTACTTAAAACTTTAGCCGTCACTAAGCTGAGTCAGTCTGATTAAATTTGGCGCAGACAAACGCCGCATAAAAGAGTGAAAAATATTCGCATTAATAGATCAAGAGGGAGAATTCTTTAGTATCGTGAGCAGTCCTAATTCTTTTGAATTATACCTCTCACTTGTCACATATTAAGTAATTATTAAGCCAATTGCCGAAAATAAAGAAGTTGAGAGCTCAAGATGAAATGCTTATAAAGTCTTTTTACAAGTGGAACTTGTGGAAATAAGAATGATTCATTACTTTTGTGTCAGTAATGTACACTGCTTTCATAAACCACAAACGTTTGTGGTCACTGAAACATGCAAATCGCTTTTAAAGCTTTGCGTGGACAGGAAGTGAAACAGACGGCGTGGCCGTGTGTTTCTGAGTAGCAAATCTGCATTTTAAATGTAGCCGTCCTGCCGTATCGTCGGATGGATACCATCCCTCCGTCAACGCGCTATGACTCACCTTTCTGAAATGTATATAGCTATGTAAATTTGCTATGGACACATACCAGAACCTGCAGCTTCTGTCATATTGATATTACATTTGGTATTCTATCCTGAGATTTAAGCCAAGTCAGACATACGAATAGCGTATGGAATGAGTTGTCACGCTGGCTTAGCTTTCTATTGGCATATTTGTACAAAATTTGACGGCAAACAGTACAATAGACTTCTTGAGTAATCAAGGAAAAATCAGTTTTGTGTCGGAGGGAAACGTTAACTTTATTTTATATAGGTTGCAACAGCCTTACAAAGATCAAGAAATCTGCGCAGGAGAAAGCAGTGTGGAGAGCCGCATCAAATAAGTCTTCCAACTAAAAAGCAAAATAGCATTAATTACATGTGATAACCATATGTTCCACGACGAAACCTGTTCTTCACCTCGATCTTTCTAGTGAAGTGATGTTCCCTGCTTGTGCTAGTTACCTGATTACGTTACGCGCACTTACAAGTTCCAGTGCCGTCAACTTCCATACTTTAATACCTCACTCCGGAACATTGCGAGTTCAATGTTCGGGAACAAGTTGACCGGTAGAGTAACACCTTGCGAACACTCGTTTATGAAAGTAACTTATTACTTCTTAGCAGTCACCTTGCCCATCTATCACGCAATATTTAAATCCTGTTATCTCTTTTCCTTCTCTGCTCTCTTCATTGCGTCTACAAGGTACTTTTATTTTTTACAGTTTCCCGATTAATTTTCGGTATTTAAAACAAGTGGCGGTAAAAAAGAATGTTTACGTCCATTACTAAAGCCAAAGGCTTAGTAAATTATTCCACGGATAGCTCCAACTTATTGTGCGTTTCCTAGTGGCCTCCAGACCGATGACAAATTTCATCCAGCTCACCACGTTAGTCTATCTTGACCAAGCTACTTCTCTTCTGAATAACTACAGTGACATTAATCGGAAACTACTTATTGCAGTCAGGCATTAACTTTTCTCAGAGCATTGCTCCCCCCCCCCCCCCAAACACACACACACACACACACACACACACACACACACACACTTACCTCTTTTCAAATCAAATACTCCTTGAAAAACCCATAAATATTTTGGAAGGCACAAGTCGCTTCAGCAAATTTCATTTGGCAATTCGATAGAAAAATGTTCAAAAGTCTATAAACCTATCTGATCAAACTGCTATGTTCATCAGTCCCTAGACTTACAAACTACTTAAACTAACATACACAAAGGACAATACACACACACACACAAACCCACACACAAACCCACACACTCACAAACCCGAGGGATTACTCGCACCTCCGGCGGGAACGGCCGCCCAGTCTGTACCATGACGCCTTAGACCACGCGGCCATTCCAAAAACTCTGAGTTTATGGAACATAACAAACCTTTGGATGCGAACGGGCGTTCTAATTGTTCATTGTGTTCATCACTTCTGTTTTCTTTACGCCGAACTTAAGTCTTACACTTTTCCGCCAAGTGTGCGGATGCTTCAAAAGCATTTGGGTGTCGTGTAAAACGTCAGATCGAAAATTAAATATCGCTTCATACCACCTGTTCTCTGTAAAAATTAAAAACCGTATGCGTTCACAAATGATAGGTTGTAGCGCGATATATGTTGAAACATAGTGATTCGGTTTATTCGTAGTTTACTTAAGGAAAAAAAAAAAAAAAAAAAAAAAAAAAAAAATTGCTGTGTTGGTACCTTCTTCCAAATTCTAATACCGTTCCAGATCAATTCGTAGAAGCAATATTAAGTTCCATTTTTTCTTCATTTAAACGTGATGGTTTGGACCCTTCGTGACAGTACGAAGGTATGATATGCTATGCTAACAAAAACTACTGAAATATGCAAAATTAAAAACCCTTGAACTCTCGACATATAAAGAATTTCAGCCACCACTGCCCCCCCCCCCCTCTCTCTCTCTTACGTGTGTGTGAGGAACATGAATAAACAATGAACAGACTTCTCAATCTTAACACATGTACGGTCGCAAAGCTATGCAACATCTTTCACGGGGCTTGAGAAAGCAGTAATATCGATTTTATCAGCGACATCCGCTTTCACAAGTTGTAAGCATGAATCTATGAAAGGTAAGACAGCATTGCAAAATTGCTTCTGAAGGAGCTTAATCAAGAGTTACGAACGAAACTGCCGTCTTTTGGCACATTATTATTCTGAGATTAATCAGTTCCTCTTTGGCAACCAAGTAATAATCAGCGACTAGGGCCAGATCTCTCCGCTCCCGAGATGGGACGAACTAAGCTGGACACTCAGAGCGAACAAAACTGAAGCAATCAGGTTTCGTAATTAGGCACTTCACAGCAGTATACCACGCATCAATCGTCCGATTCCTATCAATAACCGTGTCAGTAATTCTCGTAACAACTTCGTTAGTATTAAACTGATTATACAGAGCCGTATTGGCTATTTGAGGACAACTGACTCATTGAACTGAATTAAATAAATCAATAAATCTAGCTGCACCAGCGCATAAATTAATCGTGAAAATACATTATACACATTTCAATAGTGAATCCTATATCTGATAGTACTATCTACACGTGAAACGTTGAATAAATCATTACTAAATAAATTGGTGCAAATAATTTAATGTGTGGACAGAGTAGTTATCTATAGAAAGTGAAGTAATATCTCGCGTGAATTAGGGGAGTGCAACAGGGCCGTTTTGTTCATGTTATATTTTAATGAATTAACGGGCACTACACAGTCGCAGACTTTTCGCAGATGACGAATTTATTTAAAACGTAATTTTGTTTCGTAAAATTGCATAAATATCCGTTTAGATCCTGATAATCACACCAAAAATAGCTCCTAAAGTAGAGCAATGCAAAGAACTGAACATCGCAAAACGTTAAAACGTGGCTTTTCTTAAACTGCAAGATCAAGGAGTCACCATTAACATCAGACAAAACAAATATTTGAAAATAACTATGTGTAGATATATGAAAAATCACATAGACTCAGTTACGCATAAGAAAAATAGATGGCAGTCTGCGATTGGTAGAAATTTTTTCTTTGAAAAAGACACTGCATCAGAACACGTCTACGCATATACTTGAAAACAGCTCAGATTTCTATGAGCCATATCAGATCAGACTAAAAGAGAGCATCCATCTTGTACTACTAAGAACAATGCAAATGAACATAGGCTTGTTTATGTCATATCGCTTAAATTGAATCTCGGAGCCTGCAATAGTAATAGTAATAATCTGAAGACGCTCCACACGGGTTTCAATTCCTGTCAGCTTTCTTTCTCTCCTTGCATTCTGTGTGAAGCAAAAATTAAATAATCTACTAGAAAAACTCCAATTTTGTGTTAGACACTTAGAGAGGCTAGATGTATACAGCATTGGCGCACATCGGCGCTATATTGTATGTTGCATTACATCACTGAGTTAACCATCTTGCTCGGAGAGCTACATAAATCTAAGATATACTACACCGCTGATCCAAAAAAACGAGGATACAATAAATGAGGAAACAAAGAAAGTATTCACAAAAATGTTCTTGTTAACATGTCGGTACTATTAGCCTGACCCTGAAAATTAATACTGTGAAGTAAAAGTCACATCGCCTAATTTCGATTAATCGTATGATATTCCTAAGAAAAAGAATGTCTATTACGTTATCGTTTTACACACTCTCGCTATCTGTAGTTCCGTACTTATTCACAAACACATGAACACAATACTACACAGTACAAGCGCTCAGGACATAAATCCTTATGGCTTGCAACATCCGTTCCGAGAAGAGTTATGTTAGATTACATGTAACAAAGATCTCTTAGAGTGGAATGCACCTCTACGCTTTGCTTCATCCATTCCGAGAAGACCATTGACAAACAGACGCAAAAGTTGCACAGCGGAACTATATTGGGACCTCATAAGACATCTCTACGTTAATCGACTGACCGACGCGTATAAAACACCTTCAAAACCATAAAATAGAAAACGATTTTCAATGTCTCACACTAGTAATGTTGTTCATAACAATTCATTTGTTATGAATTTGTAATGAATGGTCAGTGATTGTTATGAAAAGTTGAATGGATGGGTCGATTGAAAGATATCGGTACCATTTCAGTACGAGGGACAGAATCATTAGTGATCACTTCACGAGACACATTCTCTTGACTTTGTCGTGATAAGTACAAATATTCGCACTCGCCTGCAAATTACTCACCGAAACATGTGATTCTTCCATGACGGAGCACATTTCATTAACCTGAAATATTTACTATGCCACTTGCCAGGACGAGAGATTTCGGTAATCGCATCGCGCGGTGTGCGGCGTTATTCTAAAAGGAATATACGGGTACTCTGTGGCGCTTTAGAGAAATGATTCTCACTCGAGAGGAGCGGGGTTCAGGTCCTCTCTACCTACAACCCCAGAGGTGATGATATGTGTGGAATAATTGCACATCAGAATTTTGTTGTTTCTCTATGTAATTAGAAGACACATATTTGTTTACATATCTTCACCATTCTGTGACGCGGACAAGATATTTTCTTACAAACTGATTATACAAAGTCTTCAAAGACTAAAGCACTTTATTACTATAATAATAATTATTATTATTATTGTTAAATTAAAATTCACCCACTATCATGTGTCTGGTCGGAGAATAAATACCAGGTACCCATGCATATTCATATAACTTCTTCTAGGGTAAGAGTAAGGATTGACTCTTTACTCACACGAAATGATGAGTGCTATCGACAAGGGATCTCAAATTGATTCCGTATTTATTGATTTCCAGAAGGTTTTTGATACTGTACCTCACGAGCGGCTTTTAATAAAATTGCGTAGATATGGTATATCGGCCCAAATTCGCGACTGGATAGAGGAGTTCCTGTCAGAGAGGACACAGTTTGTAGTAATCGATGGTAAGGCATCGACTAAAACAAAGGTGATATCGAGCGTTCCAAAGGGCAGTGTTATTCATCCTCTGCTGTTCCTTATTTACATAAACGATTTGGGAGAAAATCTAAGCAGCTCTCTTAGGTTATTTGCAGATGACGCCGTCATTTACCGTCTACTAAAATCATCTGAAGATCAAAACCAACTGAGAACGATCTAAATAAGATGTTACTATGGTGTAAATATTGGAAATTGACTGTAAATAATGAGAAGTGTGAAGTCGTCCACACGAGTACGAAAAGAAATCCTTTCAACTTTGTTTACACGATAAACAAATCAAATGTGAATTCCGTAAACTCCACTAAATACCTAGGAATTACTATTACTTCGGACTTAAACTGGAAAAAACACGTCGATAATGTCGTGGGAAAGGCTAACCAGAGACTGCGTTTTATTGGCAGAACCCTTAAAAGATGCTGCAGAACTACTACAGAGACTGAACACACCACGCTTGTCCGTCCTCTTTTTGAAGTATTGCTGCCCAGTGTGAGATCCTTATCCGGAGGGTTTGACGGAGGACACCGAAAGAGTCCAAAGAAGAGCAGCTCGTCTTATACTGTCATGATACAGGAGAGACTGCGTCACGGAAATTATACAGGATCTGGGATGGGAATCATTACAACAACGACGGTTATCGCTGCGGTGGGGCTACTTACGAAACTCCAATCGCCAACATTCTCCTCCGAATGCGAAAATATATTGTTGACTCCCAGTTACATTGGAAGAAAACATCATCAGAATAAAATACGAGAAATCAGAGCTCGAACGGAGAGATTCAGATAATATTTCTTCCCGAGACTATTCGAGATTGTAATGTGAGATAAATAGTATAAAGGTGGTTCGATGAACCCTCTACCAGGCAATTAAATGTGATTTGTAGAGTCTCCCATGTAGATGTAGTAGATGTAGATGACAAAGTTCAAAAAGCACATTACAGATGTAGAATTCTTTCAGGTGGACATGAATATGGAACCATATGGATCACATGCTTCATAAATGGTCCATTCATGTAATTAGCTCGAAGTGGTTTAGAGTAACCACAGAATGACTAAATCAGGATGACAGGACAGGTCTCTCAACACCATCCCTACTAACTATGAATTTAGACGCCGAATCATTCTGTCGCTTCGTTTAGCAGGTACTAAGATGTCGCTGGTTGACATTGCCTGCAGATTCCTTGCACAAGTTTGGCGTCAAGGACATATACACGTTTGCGTATTGTTTATTTTTGACATATCTCATGCTTAGCTTTAGTAACATTTTCAGCAAACGAAATACCGTTTGTTCACGGTAACTTGACGGTTTTACGGGTGCTGGCATAAGCGGCAACAATGGTTCAAAGACATTCATTTAGCTCCGAGCAGAGGAAGCGTTTATCTGGCCTTAGATTCGAAATCTTACTGTGCCTAATGTAACAGAAAATTGTTCCAGCACTGCGGCAAGCAGCCAATGGTGCTTTCAAATGTTCAAATGTTTATACAACTTATGGGACTTAACTACGGGGTCAGCAGTTCCTAAGCTTACAAACTACTTCTGAACTAGCTAAGACTAAAGACGGCACAAATATCCATGCCCGAGGGGGGATTCGAACCCCCGACCGTAGTGGCCGTGCTGACCGTGACTGGAGCGTCTCAGTCACCTCGGCCGGCAATGCTGCTTTCCCTCACTGCTCTACGCCCCTTGGCAGCCATAATGTGGAGGCAAGACATGCCTGATGCCGCTCCTAACAGTCACCTCGAGAATCGTCAATTTATCGAGAGGACAAAAACAGCAGTCATCGATGAGGTACGGATGCAAGCGACCAGTTACAATACTGATGCAGTCAGAGTTTTAACAGAATCTAATATAAGAGTCGCGATACTTCAGGATATTTTCTGCAACTTAGCAACTGCGGCGTTTCCTAGATCCTGGACCGTATAAACACACCGCGAAACAATTGTGTTTAGGTGTGTAATTGGAGTGATGCGCCACATTCAAAATGCCACCGTATTTAGGAGTGTTTGTGGCGCTATATATTGTGGCATCTATCAAAATTATAATAAGGAGGTCTCCTATTTACATTTGCAAAGGAAGCTGCGAAGTAAGAGAATAATTTTACGAAAGACAAGTGTTCACTTGTGGTTGTTAGTTATACTTTTAGGCCTGGGTGAAAATCTTTAACAGTTTATTCACTTCGAAACTTCGAATCTTAATGAAAATCTCAAAAGTTAACCGCTGCTCCATAATATTACTGCTGTTTAAAAGTAATATCTTAGCGTTTCCGATTGCACTTCATCAACTATTTCAGTAAAGCCTGCTTAGATTCGTACTTTTAACTAACATTATAGGCCTATATACCGACACATTTTAGCTGCTACCTGGTAGTATGAAAAAGTGAACGCGTAGAGACAAATAATTACATGTAAAAAGTATTGAGGAACTGTTAATATTAGCACGTCACATTCTTGAAGATATTCGTTTGATACCTAACGAGTAGCTAAAAATCATTATTGGTACATGAAAGGCATCGATAGGTACATGCAAGGCACACAAGCAAGAACAAGGCGAAAAGGACGTTTATAAAGTGATGTTGCACCTAATCTCTATGAGCGTAAAAATCGTGTCTAGTTTTGAATATGTTACAATGTCAGAAAACCGCTAAAGTCGTGCAGTTTGAAAGTACGCACCATGGTCGCCAGTATAATCAACAGTTTCTTTTGAAGTTCAGCACATCAAGTTGCAACTCATTTCTGCTCTTAAAACGTTTTGAGTCGATACGATTACGATTCTGCTGCTATGAGCCGTATGTATTACACTAGACAAATATTTAATTACAAACTGTTATTAACAGAAGCAGTGCCACTACATTAAATGACATTTTCATATTTGTATTAGAAAAATCACCAGCACGTTTGGTGACTAGCAAATATGGAAGTAACAGTATTAAAATAATAACTTCTTCGTTTCAAAAACGTCTGAAAAGCTATGAGACCAAACTGTAGTTGACATCAGCCCCTATATTGAAAAACTATTTAAACTAACTTACGCTAACGACTACACAGACTCATACCTATGCCCGAGGGAGGACTAGAACTTCCGACGGGGAGCAACCACGCGCTCCGCAGTAAAGCACATTAGAGCCTTCGTTTGTATCATCCATTCCTTTGTTACTCCCTACTGGTCGGTTGAGCGCTAACATCGGTTCAGGAGTACTTTATTCCCTGTAGTTTCGCGACTGTCTGTATTAGACTGTGCTTTTAATCGGACAAGGCATTCAGATATTCGTTTGTACGAGCCTCATTTACAGCCGTCGGTCGACCAGAATTAGCTCGTTGACAAATATGTTAAAATTGTCAGAAGCTCCACATTCTGTATCTTTGGGATCAATCACATGAATTCTCCGTGTCGCTAGCAACTGTTGGCAGTAGTTTAGGCAAACCTAAAGTAATCTACGAGCTCATCAAGAAACGTCACAATAGTCGAGGTGAATTCAAATGACACGCACACAGTAAAATAACCTTATCTAAAAGCAAGTTACGCGACATCATAATACCAGTGAGGCTAATTGTCCAGGAGCTTGGAGGTTTTGCAATAAAATAATATAATTAACATAAGTTTGCACAGCTGCACAGACGAAGTAAATTGTATTAAGACTGATCTGGACACCGGTTATGCAGCTTTGCTTCACGAACAGGTTGCCCATCACGACGTGGGCATTGCTCCAACTTCGTAAGGTAATACCTAGAGTCGCTCCTACCTCTCATTAGCACTTCTTGCTTGTTCGATGTCTGTAGACTTTCATCTAATGCCAGTTTACATTCGTTCGACTGTTACATCATCCTCTGGTGTCTCACAAGGTCCCTCAGTTGCAGCACAGACGGACACATACGACAGTTCGCGTGATGTCTCCGAGTTCGTGCAGCGCCGGGTTTCGTATAAAAACCGTAGTCTACACCTGCAGTCTACGAGTTTTTCAGAAAGCGCTTAAGAAATTTTGGAAGTCGTCTCTTAAATTCCTCCCCTGGGGCTATGTTATTACCTATTGCTCAGGCCGTGCCACTGTGCTTCGTCAGAGCGGATTACGTTTCTTTCTAGCGACGTAGTTTCTGCCGTACATGCGAGACTGCCGGGCAGGACTACCGGTCGGCTTGCATTATTCATTCGGCACTGGACGTCGGTCTCACGTAGCTAACCAGTCCCGTATACGCCTCGCTATCTGGCGGCGCCCACGCGGCGCAGGGTCGTCTGCGGGCCGTGATGCAGCACCTGGCTGGCGGCGTTATATTCTGCCAGCCGCCCCCCTCTCAGATAACCTGTGCGCCCGCGCAGCCAGCCCCGCAGATAAGCGCCGCCTGATAAACACTACCATTGAGCGCAGCGCGCCCGGCCTACTCCTTCCAGCCGCTTTAAACCCTCCCCCGAAACCACCCTTTCTTCTTCCTAGATGCAATTTCGCGAACTAATACATCATCCGCCCAACATCAGTGCGAATAACAGAGAGAGAGAGAGAGACAGAACAGCAAGCAAAAATCTCTGAAAGCAGCGTACCACAAATCCCCTTTTACAAGAGCGACTTTCTTGTTTCAATCCACAAATCGTGCAAGTTAGTTTATTGCAACGGACGTAACGTTTTATTCCTGTTATGAAAAGAAACCAATTGAGTCTTGTGGCCGGCCGCGGTGGCCGAGGGGACTGAGGCGCTTCAGTCACGGTCTGCACGGCCACTACGGTCGGGGGTTCGAATCCCCCCTCGGGCATGGATATTTGTTCCGTCCTTAGTCTTAGTTAGTTCATAAGTAGTTTGTAAGTTTAGGGACTGATGACCCCGTAGTTAAGTCCCATAGACTATACAAACATTTGAACATTTTTTGAGTCTTGTGTTAACAGTTATGAACGGAAGACATTAAAGTTGCTAGTGACTGACCGTATACATCGGAGGCGAGTGTCAGAGACGTGCAGAGACCGAGGTTCTCTAGCATATATGTGTTACTCTTCAAAACTGGACATTGTCGACATCCAAGAAACGTTCAAAATCACCCATTAACTTACACTAAGAACATGCAAAATGGCGCACCGCTCTGATCACAAAGGTTTGCACCATTAAGATCGAAGGTGAACTCATTGACAGTTACATACCATGTAGAACGTCAGACTATGTATCCATACTTAGACAATGCATATAGAATCATATATGTGTAACGGGATGATGCGAACTGATGAAATATGATGGCAGCTAGTAACACATATATGCTAGAGAACATCAGTCTCTGCACCTCTCGGATACTCGCCTCCGATGTACACGGTAAGTCACTAGCAACTTTAAGGATAGCACGTTTCATGATAAGCATTCGGTTGCATGTCATCACATCATTCCGCGAGAGGGGTTCACCCCTTTAAGGCACTGACATGAACTACATAATTAATATTTATGCGATGTTGAGTGTGTTTAGCAGAAAAAGGTTACAAATTTTGGCATTGTCTGAAATTAGATTAAAATATTTTGGTCCTGAGAGGCCTCCAAATCTCGAGGGCTTGGACGAGAGGTCCGGAGTAGACCGTCTTATCCATAGTTCTGTCTAACACACTACATATTATAATTCATGGGACTAATCCTTGACCATTAACAAATATAAAAACTGCATGTACAGACATACAGTGACTAAAACAACTATTATCGCCCAAACATTGGGAATTACATTTCTCCGCCATCCTCTTACAAATCCTCGTGCTTCATGCACTCTGTATACCACCCGTTAAAATTACGGTGTATCAAATTACTACGAGTAATACGCCCTCTCCTCCCCTCTCCTCTCCTCTCCTATAATGAACACTTCAGATCTGCTAGACTTCACACAAACTTGACTCTCATTATCCAATCTTTCCGTGTCCGATTGAAGAGCCTTATACTTCATCGCTTTTACCGTATATGTCATCCAGGCTAACGCTACGAATGCTACCCAAACCAACTTTCAAGTACTTGCTCCAATCTCACCACAAAATCACCTTTCAACATTTTCTCCTTTCCTCTCGATGTCACAACCCCTCCTTTTTTTCCATCTTTTCCTTTTCATAGTTTTATTCTGAGACCTCGTCGTCATTTTAATCGATTTCCCAAAAAAATTCACATCCCAACAACTCGCTTTATCTTTTAAATCAAGAACCTATCGCTCATCTTTGCTTTCGAATGGTCACAAAATTACTCACCATAGTTAATACACAAAAATCAGTGTAGGTCACCAATTTTTAACTAAATAATTATCGATAAAATCGGCATTTTACCTACAAAAATTGCAAGTAAGTGATGTATATTCTGACGTTTTTAAAATTTTCATATTTTCAACTGTAATTGTACTACTGATACCTCACGTCTCACCTACGTGGAGAGAGAAGAATGAAATACAACAAAAGAATTTAAAGGTATTGAATGAGATACATTTATTTATCTACAACACAGGTGAGTCAAAACATTACGATCCTTGGCAATCATAAGTATGAAACCCTCCGGAGGCTAATAGCTAGTTTGTCGATACGTTTGTAAGGCACACGGGATCCGAGCTGTTGCAGCCCTTCTTTCTTGCTTCCGTGTATCCCCTCCTTCCTTTCCTGTCTCCTTCCCCTGTAGGTTCGGGGTTGGAATTGATCCGCAGTTTTTACCTGACTGTCGTAACAGGTGACTAAAAGGAATCTCATATAAAGTAAAGCCTTGATGTTGGATGGTTGACTGCTTTCGAATAATTATAGAGTTTACCGTATTTCGTGATATTTTCGATTGATTTCTAGTTGTAGATACGCCATTCTCGGAACACAGGACTGATGACATTGCTATTTAGTCCCTTGATTCTCACTCCTAACTACAAATCTGAATGCATGCTTGTGGCATCATCTCCTGCATGTGATGCGGAAAGGAATGAATACATGGTGTATCAAAAAGGATGGCACAGACTTACACGGTTGAAAGTACACGATAATAGAAGCAAAACTGTCCCAGTAAACACAAGTCCGCAAACGAGCCGTTTGCGAGATAATTACAAATGTATGGTTCCAAGCCGCCAATGATGTCATCGTAAATTAATTTGAAATTTAGTCTTTACTATAAGATTTTACATCGTAATTAGTTCACGTTTCACGTATGAGTTTACCTGTTAAAGGAGGTGTTCGAAGTGTCTTCCTTGCATCTGGATGCAATACTGTGCTCGTTTCTGCAATGAATTTAGAATTCTTTCCAAAACCCTTAATCATTTCGGAATTCTTGACAAGCGTGTACAACTCTCCGATCCATTCTTCAACCGTGTTAACGGATGTGCTGTACACTTGCTTTTGAGGTGAACCGAGACACAAAAATCCAAAGGATTTAGATCAGGTGATCCTCTATCTCTCCATCTTTGATCTATATGCGCGTTAGATGCAGTCTCACAGCAGCAGCAAAATGTGCCGGAGCTCCATCATACATGTACCACATACTCTGACGTTGCTGAAGGGAATCCTGAAGATGACGCCGCAGAAACCTACGTTTTGATTGGAGGAATGTGTGGCCCATTTACTTGATCACCCAGTAGGCCTCCCACTAACCACACATTCAGTGAAAAACTCTGCTGATGTGATGACTCATGAACAGCATGTGCGTTTATTTCACAACACAAAACACCATCTCGTGTGAATCTGCTTCGTCTGTAAATAAAATTTTACATGCAAAACATGGGTTGGAACCAAACATTCGTAATTATCTCGCAAACGGCTCGTTTGTGAACCCATGTTTAATGGGAAATTTTTACTTCTATTATCGTGTACTTTCAACTGCAAAGCTATTTAGACAAAATTTCTACATGGTGCGAAAATTAGCTTTTGAAACTAAATAAAGAAAAGTGTGAAGTAATATACATGACCACTAAAAGAAATCCGCTGAACTTCAATTACGCGATAAATCAGTCAAACTTTAAGGTCGTAAATTCTACCAAACACCTAGGAGTTACAATTACGAATAACATAGACTGGAGAGAACACATAGAAAATATTGTGGGGAAGGCGAACGAAAGGTGGTGTTTCATTGGCAGTATGCTTCGAAGATGCAACAGCTCCACCAAAGAGACTGCCTACATCACACTTGTGCGTCCTCTCCTGTTGCCCATTGTGGGACCCTCACCAGGTGGGACTTACGGAAGATATTGAGAAGGTTCGTAGTAGGGCAGCTTGTTTGTTTTATAACGTTACGGGGGGGAAAGCGTCACGGAAATGTTGCACTAATTGGGGTGGAAATCATTGAAAGAAAGGCGTTATTCATTGCGGCGTGATCTGTTTGCGAAGTTTCAATCGCCGACTTTTACTTCTGAATGTGAAAATATTTTCCTAGCGCCCACCTACTTAGGGAGAAATCAGATCGAAAACGGAACGATTTAGGTGTTCTATCTTCCCGCGCGCTATTAGAAAATGGAACGGTAGAGAAAGGATATGAAAGCGGTTAATGAACCCTCTGCCAGGCACTTAAAGTGATTTTCACAGTATCTATGTAGATGTAGATGATACATCCTGTATAAGAGGAGCAAAGGCAAACGATGATAATTCTAGCGACAAATCACGCTATAAATGGGCAAATCCACTGACATAAGAGCCTTTGAAAAGGCTTGCTTGTTTTGACCTCGTGACTGGGAACAAGCATTTAAAAAAAGTCGAATCTAGTCAGCTGCACGTGTGTTTCTGCTGTATCTGTAGAAGGAAAATGAAAGAACGAGAACGGGGCAAGGTGTTGGACGTCCACGTACCGTCACAAACGGTGGAAGTCGATGGTTTGCCGGGTCTGTGTAGCAGCATATGCGGCGATCTGTGGCAGATTTTATGAGGGAGTATTTTAACGAAGCAGAAACATGTGCTTTAGAGCACACCGTTAAGCGAACACTGATGAACATGTGGCTCCGCTGGAGACGACACCTATTGGGTATTGCCTCATGGTGACCCAACCAGATCGTCCGTTACGATTGCAGTGAACAAAGAATCATGTATCGATAGAACTGTGTGAACTGATCGAACATTTCTTGTTACATCATATCGATAGTCGTATCCGGATACGCGGCTGTGCAGCCAAACGACTGTGTGAGACAGGTACCGTGCCACGCTCGCTGGCCGGTGAGGACAGTTTCATGCTATGGGTCACTTTGACCTGTACAACAGGAGCAATATTGCGAACCACCTGCATCCTTTCATGCGTGATGTCTTCTAACGGCTTTCAGCAGGCTAAATGCCCACGTCACAAACCTATATTCGTGCTATAGTAATCTGACGAGCTTGTTAGTAAATCACGTTCATGTATTAATCGCCAAATTAAACTAACCTTAACCTGTGGATCTGGAACGTTACCGGGAGACAGATTTTCGTTCAGAATCAAGTGGAGTGTGACTTACGAGAATTACTGCTGTATGAATTCCATTGCAGCTCAACACTTTATCAAAAGCAGGTAAAGGCAGGTATTTGAAGAATATTTCAAATGACATCATCGTCGATGAGACTCTATATTCTATTTAATTTTCCTTTTCAATACTATGCTTCCCATAAACAATCAAGTGTCACCCGTACGGCAACATGCCATTGCACAGCTACCGAGTTCTTTAACAGCAGCAGCGAACTGCATTTCTGAGACCTTAAAAATTAAAGAGAGAAAAATAATCGCCTGACGCTCATTAGTCAGATCTGGGAACTTGTTAGTTGTCCTTTAAGCAGACAGATATTTATGTTTTTGCTAGGCATGATGCGGCCTGGGATTTCTGAATGTGAGTGCGTCAGATACCTCCACTGAGAAGCCACGCCGGCTGGTCGGCCTTGGCAGACTGTCGGTAGATCGGGAGCAGCTATCTGGTCTTCTGACGCACTGAGGCCACAAAGAACGCGTGACGCACTGTTTCGGAAGATGCGCCTACGCAACTATGTGTACCTCAGTTTCCAATCTGTCAAACATCTATTTCAGTTTTTTCTGTATATAAAATCTGTACGTTTCCTTGACCTGAGAATGTAACTATCCGTGCAAATGTGAAAATTCCTCCCATGAGCATTCTCAGAAATGTACCATACAAGGGGCAAGATTCCAAAATGGTCACTCATCTGCATAAATGACATGTGTTTAAACACGTGTAGTAATCCCAGAACTAAACATCATACACAGTACCAAAGCATATAGTATAAATAAAACATTTGTAATATTGTATCCATGAAAGATCCTGAACTTGGTGACATTATGCAATGTTGTTGAAGAATGCAATCAGCCGCAAAAACTTTTAAGTAGGCTTTCTATTTATGAGAATTACCGGTTTAGCGCTATCAACTTCAGATTAGCAGCTTGTAGATCGCTCCTGCACTTTCATAATATTCGTGTAGACAGCGCCAGAGGCGTCGCAAGAGGTGGGCGAAATTTAAAAATTTTAATAAACCATTGAAATAATTTACAAAAAGTCCGAGTAGATTATGTTTCGACTACATTTCAACTAAATTGAAAAATTTAATTGCTTGTAGCTCTTCTTGCCACTAAACTGTTTTCCGATTTTATTCATTGCACCATTATTTCTTAGTTTCCTCATTGTCTTTCTCGTAATGCTACGCTGTGTTGATGACTTAAACAGTGCAGTAAAGTTTTCTGTTGTGCTGCAATAAGTGAAACACACCTCATTGACTTTATATATTATAACAGTAACTACTTTATTTGTATGAACGATAGAAAATTGAGAATTCGCTCTCTTTCGCGACAAGGCAGAGGAAGAGAATGGCAATAAGCTTCTGGTAATACATTCTATTTTCAGCTTTGATCACTGAATTCTCAGGGTTGATGCACTTAAGCTACAAGTAGAAGAACGTTCTACCAATATCACGCATTAAATCATTGCAAAGTGCAATGTCGGCTTGATGATTTGGCCGAAGTGAAATTGGATGCTGGAGTTTACAAGTATTCTCCCTTTCAAAATAACACTAGATATCAAACATTATACGTAATAGTATCAGATGTTCAGGGCTATAGATCACTGTTGTCTGTTTTTCTGCACAACTTCCTTAATTAAAGGTACGTAGATTGTGGCACTTTCCTCCGGAAATCACTACACACAGCTCAACTTCAATGCTTTCAATAAATTATTAACGCATCTTGAACATTACTCACATATCATGCTCTGTTAAAAAAGGCAATCCAAAGAACAAAAGATCTCATTTATCATTATTATTAATAATGAAACCAATCTATTGAACATGACTGGCGAAGTGGTGTAAAAAGCGTGTTACTCATGAAAGCCTGACAGTAAACTTTTTATTTTTTTTTATTTAAGAATAAAGGACTGGCGCTGCAATATATTTGTAAGTAAACATAGTCGTGTCCGCGGTCTTAGGAATTTACTCATTTGTCCAGTAGAAATAGCCAGTTGATTGTCGTTTCAGTCTAACCACACATACGCAGTGTCGAAACGCTGTGGTCAGAAAACGTTCACAGATATCCAAGAAAGGTAAACAATCTCCTCATTTAAAACGGTTTTCACCAGCGTGAACGTATGGCAGAGGCCTAAGAAACTAAATACTATACGAAATTTTAAAACGTTTACAAATACTATTTTCAACAGAAACTTGTGTTTTTTTTTAATGGACACCCCCTATTTTTTCGTATGCAATCTTTAAACTACAAAAATGGCTAGTAAACACCAGAAAGTTGAACTTCATAAGAAAGACGTCGCTTTTTTATTCAGAATCGTTAAGGTTTCTTCACTACAATCCCAGTCGAAGGTAGAAGGTAGCAAACGCGATGGAATGCGATACATACATTATTTAATGTACCAAATCAGCCACCAAAGTTGTAGCTGAAGGAAAAACCTCACAGAAATGGCAATAAAACGTCAAAAGCAATAAATCTGTTTCCCAACAAAGAAGAAACCAATTCCACAATTGTTGCTATATCTGACATAGGAACAGATAGAATTTTCAACAACATCACTATTTAAGTAAAAGTAATTACGTTCAAAAGTATAAGCACGTATAAGAGAGACTAGTGAAGTGCAATACAGTGCGAATCGTTAGACTTCATACTGAATCGTTACGCGTCAAAGAAAGTGCCCATTGTAGTAAATACTGGCCACAGCAGAAATATACATTTCCAATACGTTTATATCCTCTTACTATCGCCGGAGTAAGTTGCATATATACAGTACACACATTCCTAAGCACATCTTCATGAACAAGTATCAGTGAAATTCGGCTGTTTTTGCATTTGTTTTACTATTATTCATGTGTCTTGATATTGCTTATGCTTGAAACCCAAACTTTATAGTAATTATATCGATAATTGCGTAAAATAATAATTATAAACGTAGACGATTCTTACGTCGCCTTGCCCACCGCTAGGAGCGCTAGTATCGCTGCAACTGTCAGTCGTAACAACTTTCACAGCAGTGAGTGTCGCCACTTACTATACTTCATGTGCTATTCACCTCCCACTGGCGTACTGCTCCTTCTCACCAACCAGATTATGTACCGGCGTGGGGCTGGAGAGCTTACGGTTCTGCCGCTGGCTCACACGCTGCACAAACACAACACTGGCTGCAGGACACGATAATCTGTTGGCTCCCTGGAAGCCGCCGGGCACTGAATGTCGCAGGTACGGCTTTCCGGAGCGCCTAGGCGGCCTTGGCCGGCGGTTATCTTCAGCGCGGCGGCCCCGGATGCGGCCTCCGTATCTGCGCCCTGTTGACCGGCGGGCAGCGCGCTGCATAAAAAGTGACCGCTACTCGCTGCTAGCCAGTGAGTCAGGCGGGGGCGCGATGGAAATAACGCGCCCATCGACGCCGCCCACGGGCCAACACGGTCAGGTATTTCTCTACTGCCCGGCCACAAGCTCGGCAGACTACTCTCACTGTAACACCTACCCTATTCCACTACCAATTACCTCCCTTCTGTCAGTTATCAAAATACGTCTCTGTGACTGTAGTAGAAGATGTTGTTGTTGTTGTGGTCTTCAGTCCGGAGACTGGTTTGATGCAGCTCTCTACGATACCCTATCCTGAGCAAGCCTCTTCAACTCCCATAAGAACAGCAACCTACATCTGTCTGAATCTGCTTACTGTATCCATCTCTTGGTCTTCCTCTGCGGTTTTTACCCCAAACACTTCCTTCCAACGCTAAATTCACAATTCCTTGATGTCTACGAATGAGTCGTAACAATCGATCCCTTCTTTCAGTCAACGTATGCTAGAAATTCCTTTTCTCCCCAATTCTCCTTATTAGTTACGCGATCCACACACCTAATCTTCAGCATTCTTCTGTAGAACCACAATTCAAAAGCCTCAATCCTCTTCCTGTTCGCACTGTTTATCATCCATGTTTCACTCCCATACAAGGCAACACTCCATACAAGTGCCTTCAGAAAGGACTTCCTTAGGCTTAAATTAATATTCGATGTTCACAAATTTCTCTTTTTCAAGAACGCTTTACTACCCATTGCCATGCTGCATTTTATATCCTGTGTACTGCGACCATCATTTGTTATTTTACATCCCAAGTAACAAAACTCATCTACCTCCTTTATTGTTTCGTTACCTAATCTAATTCCTTCAGCATCACCTGATTTTCTTAGACTGCACTCCATTACACTAGTTTTGCTCTTGTTAACGTTCATCTTATATGCACCTTTCAGCACATTGTCCATCCGTTCAACTGCTCTTTCAGGTCCTTTGCTGTCTCTGACAGAATTACTATGTCGTCGGCAAAACGCAATGTTTTTAATTCTCCAAATTCAAATGTTTGTGTAGCTTATGGGACTTAACTACTGGGTCATCAGTCCCTAAACTTACAAACTACTTATGAACTAACTAAGACTAAGGACGGCACAAATATTCATGCCCCAGGGGGGATTCGAACCCCCGACCGTAGTGGCCGTGCAGACCGTGAGTGGAGCGCCTCAGTCCCCTCGGTCACCGCGGCCAGCTTAATTCTTCACCCTGAGCTTTAATTCCTTCTCCAAATTTCTCCTTGCTTTCATTTATAGCTTGCTCAATGTACAAATTGAATAACATTGGAGAAAGGCTACAACCCTGTCTTACTCCCTTCCCAACTACTGCATCCCTTCCATGCCCTTTAACAATGACAACCGTCGTTGGTTTTTGCACAAGTTGTAAACAACCTTCCGTTCCCTATATTTTACTCCTGCTTGCTTCAGAACTTGAAAGAGTTTTTTTCCAATCAACATTGTCAAAAGCCTTCTCCAAATCTACAAAAGCTAGATACGTAGGTTTGCCTTTTGTTAATCTATCTTCTAGGATAAGCGTAAACTGAGTACTGCCTCCCGTGTTCCCACATTTCTCCTGGACCCATACTGATCTACCCCCAGGTCGTCTTCTACCAGCTTTTCCATCCTTCTGTAAATAATTCGCGTTAATATTTTGCAACCATGGCTTATTAAACTGTAGTTGTCACAACTGTCTGCGCCTGATTTTGCAGTAGGAGGTAGGAGATTATTTACTGGAAGAAGAATTTGAAAGAGCACTGAAAGTTTTGAGTCGAAACAAAGGCCCCCCAGTAGATGATATTTCGCCTGAACTGCCGATATCGTTAGGAGATCCAGGCATGAAGAAATTCTTCCACCTGGTATGCAAGATGTATGACACAGAGGAAATAATCTCAGAGTATAACAACTCCAATTCTAAAGATATCAAGTGTAGACAAATGCGAAAATTACAGAACTATTGGTTTAATAAGTCACGGTTGCAAAATAGTAGCATAAATTACTTGTAGACGAATGGAAAAACAGGTAGAATCAAACCTTTGGGAAAATCAGTTTGGATTTAGGAGAAATGTGGGAACACGGGAGGCAATACTCACATTACAACTTATCTTAGAAGATAGGTTAAGAAATGGCAAACCTGCGTTCTTAGTTCAAAATGCTCAAATGTTCGTATTGCTTATGGGATTTAACTACAGGGTCATCGGTCCCTAAACTTACAAACTACTTATGAACTAGCTTATACTAAAGACGGCACAAACATCCATGCCCGAGGGGGGAGTCGAACCCCCGACCGCAGCGGCCGTGCAAACCGTGACTGGCACGCCGCAGACCGTTCGGCCACTGCGGTCGGCCTACCAGGTAACAATCCATCCTGAAAGACCCGTATTAGTACGTGATAATGCGGATGGATCTTCTGCCATCCATTCGCTCTTCATAAAGAAGTCTGGTGTGCCTTTTTTAAACGCATTTTTCTTCAATACGTCGCTTGGTATAAGCCACAAGTAACGCCTTGGTAGAAGGACTCAGGGAATACTTACGGTAGTTTGAAATATCAGTCAAGTGTTTATTTTAATATTCTGCGTTGCCTCGTAAAGGAAGAGAACTATGAATTTCCTAAATGCGGTACACCTGCACTCAATTATTGGACGTGTAACGTAACTTACACAAAGATGGCAACTGAAAACAGGGCATCTGGCAAGTAGCTGGCTATGAACACGAAAACAGCTTATGAAGTTCCTAAACAAAAAAACTCATTAAGTCTAAAGAACGTTGGTAGAATATAATCGTGACTCACTATAGCAGATCTCATAGTACGACGGTTAAAGCGATAATGTCCTTTTTCAGGGTGCGGTCTTGGAATATAACGCCATAATGCCGAGTAGTGCAATGACAATGTAACAAAATGACGCAGCACTATTGCGGTCACATACAACATCGCGTTGTAACGCATCTAAACAAGTGCATTCGAGATCAAAAATTTCCAGTTACATTATGTAAATGAGAGCCCAACGTTCTAACTTTCTAAAATTAAAATCATAAAGATTCATTCGGAATCATTTATGGTTACGAAAATTTAATAATGTACCATCTTCACTGTTTATGGAACTAATGGCAGAAATTAAAGCTAAACAAGCAGACTCAATCAGTTACAGCGGCCTAACGTTTAACGTGGTCTCTGAACTACGTTTTTCACGGCATTTTGCAGCACGGAATGCTCGCGTGGTCTAAAGTGTCACGCTATGGACAAGGAGGCCGTTACGTCGGAGGTTCGAATCCTTCTTCGGGCAGTGTCTGTCTGTGTGTGTGTGTGTGTGTGTGTGTGTGTGTGTGTGTGTGAGTTTGTTTGTTTTGTCCTTAGTGCAAGTTAGTTTACGTAGTTTGTAAATCATGGATTGTTGACCATAGTAGTTGGGTCGAATAGCTTTAAAAACGCTTGAAATTTGAATTTGAACACGGCTTATTCACGGACAAAAGTCCCTGTCAGGAATGAAAGAAACGATAAATAGCACAATAAATGTAACGATGGACTTAGGTATTGGTAGTCTAGTAATTTACACATCTGAACTATCGAATCATTTTCACAAATGGGTTTTGTAGCAACAATAGCATATTTTTCTCCTCGTACTACTTCTTTTCCTTTCTTATTGTCCATCACTTACGATGAGTCGGCACAGTAACTGCACGAACGTTTGTAAATGTTTGCGAATCGTGTAAATGAGCCGGGAGCCGGTATTCACCCAATCAGGTGTGGGAAACCGGTCGACATCACATCCAGGCTGATCGGCATACCGGCTCGCGACGTTTTATTTTCCGACGTGCGTGCAAACATGCGCGGCCTTCCGGACGTGTTAACAAGATCATAATTCTTGAACGTGAACTGATTTCAATTAATTCCTTCACAACATTTTTAGGTATGTTGATAAATTTTCTGAGGTCTAGTTACAAATATATTACAAATAATATAGTTACAACAACTGCGTCTAAAAATTTGATTTCATGCATTTTTGTTAATTAAACTATATAAATAATAAAATAAAATGTAGAATGAAAGACACACAATTTTCTTCATTTCAATATCAGAAAGAAAGAAAGAAAAGTAACACCACACAATACTCTTTCGCTTTCTCACATGTAATTTCCGCATTTTAAATAACGTTTACAATTTTACATTTCTTCCCAACTGTTTTGTTCAATCACTTGTCTGTGTTACGTCATTTCTTAACCTGTTTCGAGAATCACACGGACACAAGTATTTAAAAACCGCCCCTAATTGGCTACAGACTCCTATTGATATTGAAACTATTATGTTGCAAAGTCAAAAAGTCCATCAATTCCTATGTATAAGTGCCAATATGGCCTAAGATAATGCTATGAACAATTCAGACCTACTATATGAAAAATTAGAAGGCATATTTGGTCGAGAAGACTTCCTCTATTGAGGCGATGAGTAAGAACCAGCAAGTTATTCGTTCTGATGTTCTTATTCACATAATGTAATATATTCTTCAGGCGACAGTATGTTACAGTTTCACACAGTCATACAAAATAACTAGAGAACCAGTGGTGTGATACCGAAGAGGAAAAGGCGTACACTGTGCACGTTTTCAAGAACCGAAGTTGGTAGCAGCTGTTGAGCGCTCGCATACAAGCCATTTCCGCCTCCCTCCCACCACATCCCCATAAACGCACCACCATAAATTCCCATCTTACGATGGGCCATTGGCATCGTAATCTCGTAAAAGATGTGCTCTACGCTGCCAGCAACGTGTTTCTAATTCAGTAGCTCATTAGTGTACATTAACGAAGTTAATCAATCTCAAATTTGCTCGCTATGTGCGCCACAGCACGCACGCAGCCTGAGCGGCAATGAGTTGTCACATCCACGAATCACTCGGCTTTGTCGGCCGAGGCGTAATTATCGAGCCAGATGATTAAAAACCCGAACACTGACCACAGTTTAATCTAATCTCACGTAATGAGTTTATTTATAAAACAGCTGCACATTTGTTGCGCATGGTCGCTCAGAAGATTAACACCACGATCCATGCAAAAGTATCTTCTAGTGTTGTAATTTTCGTTCAAAACGAAAAAGTCATTGTTTCCCACCTTATAATGAACCTAACGTTTATGTCGTTTTTTGAAAGTTGCTGCAGACGAGATAAACAGTAGAAAATTTTGACGCATAACTTTAAGCAACTATTTTACTCCATTTTTAACATGTTTTGAACGAGGAAGACATGCCGTGTGTTAAATTGTTTTGAGAAGTACTCTAAATAGGTGATACGTGTTCTGTTACAGTGAGCAAAGTGTCGTTCAGAATACCCGAGAGACATTCTTATTTACATTCTTCCTTGTGATCTTGTGGTTGTCATATCATTGACGTAATTAACACGTTGGGAACAAATGACGAAACTCTGAAGGCACAGAAGGGAGAACGTGCTACATGGAAACCACATTCTAGTGTTAATATCATTTATAGGAAAAACGGCTATAAATCCAAAGCGATGTCTTAATTTTGTTATTTATCATTAGGTTCAGTGGACAGATGCATGTTGGCAAATATTAGGAGAGACAAGAAAACGGACAAAGATATCAGGGCACCAAGCCAAAGTGTAAAGAGTAATTTTCATTAATGGAAAAAAAATGGAGACGGGGAACACATACAGTCATGCGAACAATGGATAACAGAATTCAAGAAGTTTAAAATGCCTGCTCGAGTTAAGGTAAGTAGATTACACTATGAAATATACGGGAATGACAAGTGTGGTAAGGAACCAGACTAATAATACAAAGGTCAGTCATAGGATGTTTTGTTTTACACTTATTACTTCTTTCACCTATTTCAACGTTTCTTCAAGTGAAAAATGAAGAGTTGCCTCGTGGTTTGAAATCTACGTTAACCGACTGAATAAGTCAGTTGAAATACCCGAGGAAGGCCAAAGTTTGCCAGCTCCAATAGGACCACGCCTAGGAAATCGGTGTGGTGTTCAAAACAATACTCAGTTGGATTATTGCTCTACTTTACGACAGAAGGTCGTAGCAAATGCGGAAGTAGTGGATGCCAAATCAATTATTGTGACGGTGGTGATTTAAATTTTGATGTTCACACATTGCAAGTTTCATCTCACTGTAATAGGGGTAGTTCGTTAGCCGAACTAGCAGTTCTCTTCTCAGTCGAAACAGTGTAGTATAGCACAGCTATCTTAGAGAAACCTGCATGGAAAGGTATTTTACTCATTTGTTTAAAATTTCTGCTGTTTTATTTTACACAAAATAAGGGAATAAACGCTTTCAAAATGTGGTACTACAAAAGCAGGCTGAAAATTAGAGGCATAGACTACATTGAGCAACGAATGGAACCGGAAATACAAGAAATTTATGGCTCAATTTGACAAAAAAATGAAGTAATGCATATGGTGAGGCAACAAGAAAATGATAAATCGGTAACAGAAGGGAGTGCGGAGAGTAAGCATTATAAAGGAAGTCCAAGGGTTGATTACACTAAAGTGAACGTAGAAAGCAGAACGTACAGCCGGGTGAAGAGACTTGCTCAAGGTGTACTAGCCAGTTTAGAGAGTGAAGTCCACGTGGCAAATGGAAATATATGAACAACGAATATTTCTTGGATAGCTCAAACAATCTGCAAATTATTTATTAAGAAGGAGAAGGAAGAAGGATTAGGAATGGATTGATTTTAGCTGCATTGGGATAATGAGGTGGTTCTGGCAACAATTGTGGAGAAAAGAAATTCGTCACATATGATATCCTAACGAAAAGATTGAGGACTACCAATATGCAGGCATACCTCAGTCCATCCAATCACGTGTAAGCAGTCCGCGAGACAATTCAGTAAGTGTCAATTTCAGCGTCTTTCAGTCCATAACACTTCTGCTACTTCTAATAGTTTTCGATGTGACGATATTGGTGATAATAGTGGAAAACTGATGTTTAAACATACTTAGTCTTTTTAATGACAAAATAATTACACTCTCTTACGCAATTGGATATCTGTAATATGAAAATGAATACATGAGTTACATCACCTTCTGGTAATCAGTTGCACGAAAGAATTGGGGAGACATCCTCTGGAGATCACTACAATAGTTGAGAACTTCGCAGTGAATCTTTATGATAGACGCTATGTGCTGTTTACCGAATGTCCAACGCGTAAACCACGATTTTCTTGGCACTATGTTTACATGGACTCTCATGTCCCGTTTTATACAAACAGATCAGTGTTTATCGTCTCAAGCCTCCACTACAGATTCTCAAATGCCTGATTTGCTGTTGGATTCAATTCACCCAAAAGATTCTCGTTCTATTTAAAAGCTGTACCGCATATTATTCGTGGTTAAGTTGTCCGGTTGCTCCGTGTCGTTTAAAATGATCAATTAATGTATAATGTGTGATTTTGCATGGAACAAACGGATATGATTGGTATTAAGCTATCGATAAAGTTATTCATTTCTTTCTTTTAATGAAGATAACCTCATTTTACCTTTACTGTACAGAAAGGTATTAACGAATGCTGATTTTTTACTGGGTTAGGAAAATCGAGTACTAGGCAATAATTATCCTATACCTGCAGAGCAAGTTGATTTTTAAAGTGCTACTACACGTTTTCCATTTTGGTTACAAAGACTCTCGTTCATAATCAATGAATTGTCACAAAACATCGTTATCCATTCAGATATTTTCTAGATTTTACAAGTCCTCAAGATACTCACGTAAAACAGTTCCACCAATGACCACAACGCATTTGTGTGTGTGTGTGTGTGTGTGTGTGTGTGTGTTTTGTGAGTGGATGTAACAAAAATGACGGAATGAGATGTTTAAACAAGTCTTCGAGAATAAATTCTTCTTCTTCTTCCACTACTAGTACCATTTTTACTCTCGAGTTCACTAACATCGGTTCAAAAAATGGTGCTCTCTTTTCAACGCTTCCCTATTCCATTCGGGAATGACTATTTTATTTTCTTGCGGTGTTCGCGAGACGCATAAGGGAGGAAGTAATATGTTGTTCGACTCTAAAAAAAATGATGTTTGTAGAGCTTCCGGGACTAAACTACGGGGTCATCAGATCCTAAACTTACAAACTACTTATGAACTAGCTTATACTAAAGACGGTACAAACATCCATGCCCGAGGGGGGATTTGAACCCCCGCACGCAGCGGCCGTGCAGACCGTGACTGGCACGCCGCAGACCGCTCTGCCACTACGGCCGGCTTGGTCGACTCTTTTCGAGAAGTATTGCATCAGAATTTCAGCAGTAAACCTCCCCGTGATGCATAACGACAGCCTTGCAGAGTCTCCTATTGGAGTCAATTGAAACGAAGGTTAGCGCTTAACGTCCCTCGACACTGTAGTCTTTAGATACGTAACAGAACCTCGGATTGTATTTTTTAAGCGCGGGGAAGGAAATCGGACGTGCCCTTTGGAAGGAACCGTCACGACATTCGCCTGAAGTGACTCAGAGAAATGACGAAAAACGTAAATTCGGATGGCTGGAGATGGGTTTCTCCCAAATGCGACTGCATTGCGCTAACATTGCGCCACTTCACTCGATGGGGTCTGTTGAGCATCTCCATAATGCTGTGAGGCCGACAAAACTAATTGAATAATGAAAAATGGCAGTATTCGTTGTAACTTTGTTTATCTTGCGTTAATCCAAGCTGGTATGGGTTCCAGTACTTAAGAAGTGGTGGAACCAGCCTCTCGTAAGCCACTTAATCATGGACAAATTACATATTTCCACAGGAAGAATGACCCTGACATCTGCTTACGTGGTCATAGTTTCCCGTGACTTGCAACCAATAGTACAATCGTTTAGTACGGAATGTCTTCGCTTATTATGAATATTACATTTTATTTTACACGGCGATCTGCCATTCCCTTCATCAATTATCAAACGTCATCAAGTCTTCCTGTAGTTCGGTACAGTCTACTGGCGTTGCTACCTATTATTATTATTATTATTATTGTCATATCAAATTTAAATGTTCAAATGTTTGTTCAAAAAAAATGTTCAAATGTTTGTTAAGCTTATGGGACTTAACTACGGGGTCATCAGTCCCTAAACTTACAAACTACTTATGAACTACTTACGAACTAGGACGGCACAAATATCCATGCCCGAGGGGGGATTCGAACCCCCGACCGTAGTGGCCGTGCTGACCGTGACTGGAGCGCCTCAGCCACCTCGGCCACCGCGGCCGGCAAATGTTTGTTAATCGACGGGATCAAACTAGTGTGATCATCACTCCCTAGGCTTCCAAACTACTTAAACTAACTTATGCTAAGGAAAACAGACACATCCATGCCCGAGGGAGGACTCGAACCTCCGACGGGGAGCAGCAAGGCGCCTTAGATCACAAGGCCACTCTCGCACGGCAATTGTAAACTCACTTTTCTGCGGCACTCCTGAATGTTTCTGCCCATTTTGTTCCGTTTATACGGGCGTGTTTAGTGTTATCTGCATGGAGTTAGGTGTGTGGTACGATAATCGGTAAGCTCGTCTTTTGTTCACTAAACGACAGTGTGGGACTCTAACGAATCAATGCAGGGGTCAAAGAGTTTTCCATGCTTACTAAATCTACAACAGATTCACATCAGCGATACACGTCTCTCCGACGATCCATCTTCCTTCATCGCCGTGACCAACTCGCCACTGCTGATTAACAGACACCATTCGTGTAAAAGAAACAACGCTCCGAAAACGATGTCGGCCGGGCACTGCAAAATCGTCGCAGGCCTAACGCGCAATCACGTCAGCGAAAATTGGTTTTCGAAATTCGATTTTCGTCCCCTGCGAGCTGTAATCTAGGAGTAGCCGTTCGCACATTACAGCAGGTGCGGCCTCTTTCCCCACTGTTCTTCGCGCGCGCTACACTCGCTCTGAGTACGGCGCGAGCATTACATGACGCACGTCACCGACAAAGGCGCGAGTGGCCGGCCGCGTGTTGGAATTAGCAAGGCTGCACTAATTAGTGGGATCTGGAAAGCGGCGCGCTCCATTTCGGCGATTGCGCCTATTTACATAAACTGGCTGAGCGGTTTTAAATGCGCCGTAATTCCGGCGCGGGCGGTTATCAGCTGGCCAGAGGCGGGCGCAATTAGGGTTTTTGTGCCGCGCGCACAATGAGCGGCCGGCTGCGGCCGACAGCCCGTCAGCGCGAGGACCCTACCTGACAGCGGCGGCTGGCGGCTGCGCGCTGGCCGGGGACGCCTGCGTGTTGCTGTCGCACTGCTGATCACACCGGCTGAAAGCGCTCAACGGCGGAGGGGCCACTGCACCTCAGAGATACTACAATGCAGTGTCTTTCAACCCGAAACTCTGACGTCACAGGAGGCATTAGTTACACCTTAACTCTTTGACTGCCGGCCATGTAAACCATTCCCTCCCTTAGAGTGCCAGACATTCTGCTTGCAGGAGTAACCCCAGCTGCACTTAGTTTCTTTATCTTCAGTCTGGCGTAAAGAATTGTCTGATCTTTGAAATAAATCCAGAACAGATCACAGATCATCTAAATTACATACAACTCCGACGCCAAGGGACCCACTAAAAACTTCTCTACATCGCAAACAGTCTGTAGAGTCACTACGATTTGTTGCTGTGTCACCCCTCTGTCAGTCACCTCTCAGTACTTTCGGGGAGAATAATTTGCGTGAAGCCATGTCCGTTGATTTACCTACTGAGTCAGCGGACACCACTTTCTACCTGCCCCGATTCATACAATGAATGCGACCAGTCGGACGATTTAGAAACTAAATAAAAGATCTATAGGCTGGTTTAAACACTAGGTTTTCCAAGTAAGGTATTTAAGGTAGATCTAGCCCGTCAGTAAACTTGATTCTGTTTTTAAAAGCACGAAAACAGAGATCACGTCAAATGACATGATTGGCATTCTACAGAAATTTCCGTATCCAGTCAATTGACGTGATTGGCACTCGGAGTGTTGAAACAACCAGCAACGTTCCTGAACACTAGGAATTCTGTAATGCAAAAACAAAGGCCTAAGAAAAATGAAATCTATTTTATATAAAAAAAAGAAAAGAATCTCACTGACATGTTTGACGGCCCACTTTCGGTTACGACTCTACGTACTATTGTGATGATATCTAGACACTCAATTCGTAATATTCACGATGGTCGTATTTTAACAAACACCCAAACTTATTTGATATTTCAGATTTTAGCTACGACAAACATACTCTTTTCTTTCTTTTTCTTCTTTAAACAATTATTTTAACATATTTTCCACATTTTGATTATCTTTTTTCTTAAAATACCATCACGTGTCTTGCCGTGGTAGTTTGTCGTCTTTTTCAAGTTGATTATCTTTGCCTGTACTGGTTTACGTAAAATCAAGTGACAGTGTCAAATGGCCATTCAAAAAAAAAAAAAAAAATGTTCAAATGTTTGTAAAGTCTATGGGACCTAACTACGGGGTCATCAGTCCCTAAACTTACAAACTACTTATGAACTACTTACAAACTAGGACGGCACAAATATCCATGCCCGAGGGGGGATTCGAACCCCCGACCGTAGTGGCCGTGAAGACCGTGACTGGAGCGCCTTAGTCTCCTCGGCCACCGCCAAATGGCCATTGTTTTTGCCAATATCTCTAAATCGGTGCGAGATATATAAAAAACATAACGTAGCAAATTTGTTGAGAATTTTCTCCTCTACGAATATGTTTATTCAATTTTTGTCTCAGATCAAGGCTTAAGGTGCAATTCGCAATTAAATTTCGTACTGCAAAAAAGCCATCACAAACGGCCTGTTATTAGTTACTAACCTATTTTTTGACCGAAACATTTGCGAAAGGGAGGTTCTGATCGCTGGCGGCCAACAATTACGTCTGTAAAATTTGGTGCTGATCGCTTGAACGACAGGACCTAAAAGTGGGAACACGTTACAGAACGACAGTATCAAATTCCATTATTTTTGCAAATATCTCTGAAACGATGCGAGATACGATAAAAACATACCACATTAAAGTTGCAGAGAATTTTCTCCTCTACAAATATGTTTATTCAATTTTCGTGTCAGATGAACGCTTGAGCCGTTATTTTCATTTAAATTTCGAGCTGTCAAGAGGCGATCACAAAAACCCACTTTTTGTGTTATTAAGATAATAGCCCGGGGCAGCGCGGAAATAGCCGCGTGATCTAAGGCATCATGTTACGGATTGGGCGGCCGCTCCCCTTGGATGTTCGAGTCCTCCCTCGGGCAAAGATGTGGGTTGTCGTTAGTGTAATAGCGTATTTTTTAAGACTAGGGACTGATGTCAATAGCAGTTTGTTCCAATAGGATTAGCAATAATTGAACATTTTGGTGTAAGGAGCGTAAACATTGGACGACTGAATAGTGGAAAAACGTTGTGTGGAGTGACGAATTACGGTACACAGTCTGGCGATCAGATTGCACGGTGTGGTTATGGAGAATGACTAATGCGGTCGTGTTTTTCAAAGAGAGAGCTTGTACCCCTTGTTGTTTTGCGTGGCACTATCACAGCACAGGCATACATTTATGTTTTAAGCATCTTCTTGCTTCGCACTGTTGAAAAGAAATTCGGGAGTGGCGATTGCATCTTTCAACACGATCGAGAACCTGTTCATAATGCACGGCTGTGGTGAGGTGGTTACACAACAATAACATACCTGCAATGGACTTGCCTGCACAGAGTCCTGACTTGAATTCTATAGAACACCTTTGAGATGTTATGGATCGCCAATTTCTTGCCAGGCCTCAGCGACCTACATACCTCTCCTCAATGCAGAGTCTGTGAAGAATGGGCTGCTAGCATCTGACTGACCGTATGGCTGCGAGAGTCGAAGCTGTCATCAAGACTAAGATTGGGCCAACACCATACTGAACTCCAGCAGTACCGTTGAAGGGAGCCACGAACTTATAAGTCATTTTCAGCCAGGTGTACATCTACATCTACATCTACATACATACTTCGTAATTCACCGTAAGGTGCGTGGCGGAGGGTACACCGTACCACTACTAGGCATTTCCTTTCCTATTCCACTCCCAAATTGAACGAGGAAAAAAAGAATGCCTATATGCCTCCGTACGAGCCCTAATTTCTCTTACCTTGTCTTTGTGATCTTTACGCGAAATGTAGGGATACTTTTGATCAAACAGTGTAGGAACAATAGTCATTGAATAAAGCAATCATAAATTTACTTAAAACAAATCGATGCCTTTATAAAAATTCAGTATATGTGTCACTGAAAGTTAGTCTCTGAAGTCCATCTCTTTATGTGAAGGAAACTCGTAAGAACTATAAAGTGCAATAATTCCTTCTGAAATGAACCAGCTAAATGAGTAGGAATAAATTAATGTTCAAGAAGAAATCCTTTTGTTAACGTTCTGGGCAGCAATTTTGAAGAAACTGAGCAATGTTTTTAGATTTCTTGAGACCATAACAAATGCTATGGTGTAATTAAACAAAGAAACGAGCCAAATTAAGTAGTGAGCGACGTGATGGAGGGCAAGTTGTAAGATAAGTATCTGTTGTAAACACACTTTCCATCGTAAAATCTATTCGCAGCATGAACATTTAAATGGATCTCATGCTGGGCTTCGTGCTTTAAAAGAAAACCAGGGCTACATCCTGTGGTAACGAAAGTAAACTTTTCATTCCATGCTTAGTATGCCAAGTTACTTTCAGGGTAACGTAGGTCTCTAGAGGATCGAGGCATTCCTAATTATTGGAAAGAGGCGCAAGGCACATTATTCCCATTTTAATAAGGGTTATGGAACAGATGCGTTGAACTGTAGACCTATAGCTCCGACGTTGCCCAGTTGTAGAATCCCGAAATACGTTCTGTACTCCAGTACTGTAACATTTCTAGAGACTTGAAAAGGCCCCTGTAGGAATCAAACGGGACTCCAAAAGCAGCAATCGTGCAAAACCCAACTCGCTCTATTCGCCCACGAGAGCAGTAGATACAAGCTCCCAGGAAACAAAATACGACCGTAAGTAATAACAGACCAACTGTGTGTGTTTCTAGCGAACAGAATACAGCATGTCATTCACAAAGGAGAAAGGTGTAATGCGAAAGTAATTTCTGGCGTACCCCAAAGGAGCCTTTCCGGATCGTTACTTTTCACAACAAACAACAATGAACTTGTAGAGAAACGAGGCTTTTCCAGGATGATGTTGTGGTATATCGAAAAGTAGCGACGTTGGAAATCGTAGCGAAATGCACGAGCATACGCAGCGTACTGGCGTTGGGTGCGGGTATTTGCAATTGACCCTAAATATTAATAAATGCAGGTATAGCGAATACATAAAAGGGGTATTAAAAAGAAAGAAAAAACAAGAGCCGGAGGCATAATGACCCTGGCTATTGAGGCACTTGCTCCACTGTGACATAAGGCGGTGAAGGCTGTTTCATAAAATTCCCGGGGCTGCGATGTGAACCAGTTCCGCACGTACAGCTGGACGTCGTCGTCGTCCGCGCCTTTTTAAGGGGACCTAAAGTGGCGTAATCACAGTAAGAGAGGTGTGGACTGCATGGAAGAGTGGCCGAGAACATCCCATTTGCATTTCTACAGGAATTCCGCGGCACTATTGGCCGCATGAGGCTTTGAATTGTCGTGGACAGAATGACCCGAAGGGTGAGGTTGCCTGGTCGTTTTGATTTGATCGCTTGGCGAAAGGTGGTCAAGGTTTGTGAGTAACGCGAGACATTCACGGTTGTCCCGTGCTGCAGGAGGTGAATCAGAAGGGGGCCATCTTCGTAAAAGAAGAACGTCAGTATAACCTTTCCTGCACTCGTGTCGATGGCCTTCGCTCCTTTGATGGTGGTGACGCCGGATGCTTCCACTGAAGACTTAGTCGTTTTGGTTCTGGTTCAAAGTGATGACACCATGACGCCAGCACCACTAGTGCAAGGAACACATTCCCTTCCTGAGCATAGCGCTGCAGATGAGCAAGAAAATGGGCCATTCGACATGCTTCCTGGCGTGCTGAAGACTATGGGGCACCCATTGGGCACAAACTCTGCGCAAGTGCAGTCGTTCCTTCATGATGGTATGAACACTTCATACACTCAATCCAACCACAGCGGCTATGGCTTTCACTGTCACTCGGCGGTCCTGGGTAATGAGTGCATCAACCATGTGGACCATGTCATCGGTAATGCAATTTGGTGCTCCAGACCGTGCATCAATGGCTAACTGCACCCGTTCTTCCCTGAGGCACTTGTGTCACGTCTTGGCCCTTGCAGGGGACATGCAGTGTACACTTTTGATTCGTCGATGAATGACCATTCCACCTACTCCTTCCGCTGTCAGAACACTAACAACACCTCTCTGTTCTTCTTTCGACGCCTCTATGTCACTGTCTGCAACGTGACTGGCAGCGTTGGACGATTGATGCATGCTGCTGCTAGTTTTCTATATTCACGTGACGTAAATGTATACCCTTTAGCGAAAGCCTGTGAAACTGCACGCTCTGGTCGGAACCACAACTCGTTACTCAAGCCACGATATTACCCTCCTGTCACTGGTTTGTGCATTCCAGACTCCGGTTCCTTTCTTTTTGAACGCCCCTTATCGGATGAAAGGTCCTTTTCTGTATGATTATTCGATTGCAGAACATTCACTTGAAGCAGTTACTTCCAAATACGTATTTAGGTGTATGTATATGGGGTGATTTGAAGCAGAACGGCCACAAAGTTAATCGTGGGTAAGACAGATGTCCATCAGATTCATTCGAAGATGCTCAAAAAGTGTAGTCCATAAACAAAGGAAGCAACATCGATCAATACTTGGATACTGCTTGTCCTGTGGGATTCGTACCAATGTAGTGCAATCTCTCTTTGTTCACTTTGTTCGGTTTCAGCTAAGCAAACAAAGAATAATTTTCACAAGCAACGACCTGACTGGCTCACTTCAATGCTAATTAAATCGGAAACGGTGCAAAGAATGGAATTTTTTGTTAACGGTTATTTCTTAACTCAGCCTTGTTTATCACCACCGTGTGTATCGCTATAAAATGCTGTCTACAACAAAAATTTCTTTGTGTATCAGTATTAAATTTCATTTTGAATCTAACAAAACAAGTACATGCAGTAGCGACATGTAAGCCCTTGCTGGTTAGCACTTTCTTCATAATGCCCTGTAATAGTCCACTGTCAGAGGAATTTGCAGAAAGGAATCTCAAAGCCGGCCGCGGTGGCCGAGGTGACTGAGGCGCTCCACTCACGGTCAGCACGGCCAATACGGTCGGGGGTTCGAATCCCCCCTCGGGCATGGATATTTGTGCCGTCCTAGTTTGTAAGTAGTTCATAAGTAGTTTGTAAGTTTAGGGACTGATGACCCCGTAGTTAAGTCCCATAAGCTTAACAAACATTTGAACTTTTTTTTTTTTTTGAATCTCAAAGAGACCACTGTTGATCCTAAAAAGCAGTCGCACTGTAAACGAGAAACAGGCACGCCCGAAAACGGAGAGCTAGCAGCGTGTACAGCGCGCTATTGCAACACGGCAGCTGCTCTAGAACAGGCTTTTCTGGAGCGCGCAGGCGGCTAGCTGTGTGGAGGTGGCCACTTGACAGCAGCCCCGGCGCACGCCTCCCATCAGTCACAAAAAAGACGCGCCGGCTGCAGCGCTGCGTTTCACGAGTCATCCTCCTGCCAAGGATGCCGCCTAGGGCGATCCGCGCGCACGTGAGCCCACGGCAGCTCGCGTAGGCCGACTGACGTTTGTACGGAGGCGGAGGCTGACGAAGCTGTCTCTCAAGGCCCCCACAGTCCTGGGTGGAGTCTCCAGCTGCGTGGTGTGTCGCACTCATGTGTTTCTAAGAGGAAACGCGAAGAAAATACAGACCTGTCAAGAGAGTGTTCCACAGCACCACAGATGAAGCAAATGGCACATATATGTATTAAAACCACTACGAAACCAGTCATACAAATCTATGGGACATGGGTGGGTGTGTTTTCCTTAGGTTAGTTTACCTTAAGTAGTTTGTAAGCTACGGACTGATAACCACGCAGTTTGGTCCGATATATTTACAAACATTTGAACATTTTTTTTGGTTATTTGAACGTTAATTTCATTGTGAATAACAACAATTCGAGTCATATTCTTAACAATGGAAAATAGTCTATTCCGGTGTGAAGCTATCGTTCATTAGTTGCGGGTTGCGCTATCTCCCGCGTTGGAGGTTCGAATCCTCCCCTCGAGCATAGATGTTTGTGTCGTCTTTAGTATAAATTAGTTCATAAGTAGTTTGTAAGTTTAGGGACTGATGACTCCGCAGTTAACCCATTACTGCCCAGAACTTTTTTTGTGAGAAAAATGTTTCATTTTGTTAGGATAGGTTCAATAAGGTAAAAGAAGTGTGAACAATGCTGTAAATATAGTGCCATATCTTTGCTGTACTGAGACAAGAGCAGGAAGATAAATCTACGTTCCTTTGTTTCCAAGGTGCAAAAGTTATAGAGCGCAACATGGTGCACAAACGCACCATCGAGCGCGAATGGGTTAAGTCCCATAAGCTTTACAAACATTTTAAACACGTTCATTACTCCAGCGATAGCACAGAAAAATGTTTGTATACCTATTGGACCAGTCCCTAGGTCTACAAACTATTTTAACTAACTTACACTGACGACATCACACACACGCATACACACACACACACACACACACACACACACACGCACACACACAGAAACACATGACCGAAGGAGGGCTCGAGTCTCCGGCGGAAGCGGTCGCCCAGTCCGTAGCATGATGCCTTAGACCACATGGCTACCCCGCGCGGCGGTAGCACAGATATCGAAATATCTGTCTCTTCTGTGTGTGCTTTCCTCGAGAATGTGGAAGAAAAGACTATTAGTCTCCAATGTAGTGCCTCTCTAGAAAAATTTACGGAATTGCCTCGGTTTTCCTTGCTGGAAATTTCTCATACCATAAGGATTCGAATCCACTACTTCGAATTGTGCTCCACCTCACTTGTTTGCACTGACGGACTGACCAACAGTGTGGAATAGCATCGTTAGCTACTACTTACGAAATAAGTTCCGCTGAAGGTAAAAATAAAAAATGCACTTGTCAAGGTCAGCGAGTTTCCTTCGGTGTTGTTGGCGGATAACTTCGTCATTCTTGCCTTTCTGAACTGCCCCACATTAAGTTAAAACTACACAGAATCTGTGAACGTGTTTATCCCAAGTACGTGACGCATCTCTATTAGTAATTCCATACATGATTCCAAGTAACTGGCGGAACGCAATTACTTGTACGTCCGTGCAACCAGTCCACTTCAAACCTACATAATCCACTCAGTTGAAATATTTTTAAGTCGTCGTCGCGTAGAAATACACATATTTCTGTTCTTTCGGAATTGTTCGACATAGTGCAACTTTCTCTAATTCGGAATTGCTTGTAATTAAAGGATTGAAAAGGTAAAGCTAAATAATCAATAAGGAATGACATCAAGATTGGTGAATTAATTATCTGAAGCAGGTGCAATAGCGGCGCTATAACCTATTGAGCTTTAGGGTAAAAGTGCATTATCCGTGAATAAGACGGAATCTGCTTTCACGAACTGGGTGTCTCGGTCACACAAAAGCCCTATAATAATGGGCTTCTCATTACGGGTCCGGAACACGGTGCCAGTTCGGCGTTCAGCGAGCCGTGGCACGCAGCTCTCTGCGCCTAATTTCTGGGGAGTAAGTAGAAACTTGGAACAGAGGCAATCGCCGCAAGAGAGCGCAAGCAGGCACTAAACAGGCGGCAGATGAAAGGCGGCGGTTTATTTCCGAGGCCGTTAAACCGCTCGCCGGGACCGCCTCAGCTGGCACTCCGCTAGCTAAGCGAACGACTCGGCCGTGGCGTGCCGCCTTCGTCCTTGCGTTCCTCTCTCTGCAGAAGGCATAAATTGTCCTGCTATTCAGCTCTTCACCTTTACAAACTTAAAAGACAGGTTTCTGGGACCAAAACAGTAAAGCAAGTTTACTTAAACGTGTCCGAAAATCCATCGTTTTCCAGTTATTAATGAAACTTTACAGATGAGACAGATTTGAAGGAGTTGGAACACTAAATTTCGGAAATTGCTACATATGAGCCGATCTAAGTTTCATACTGGAGATCAATGTGCGAGATACAATTCAAGCTGCTGTCCGATAGGTCTTACACTATCCTCCCAGCGCATAATACAGTTGTTGTCTATACTCTATAGGAACTTAAATCAGTACACACTCCAGTACTTTAGTGAATACAAAATCAAAATTAAAAAACTACGCGGTTTGTGTAGGATGAGAGTCCGGCATATTTTAGTCTCCTTGTTCCAAATTCACTGATAAGTATCTACCACGACAGGTTTAAAGATGTAGGAGGACAAGTTCCTGGGCCTTCGCTTTTGCCTCAACTCAGTCATTTGGATATTATCTTTAGAACTACTTTAAACAACAGGTGTATCCAGTAGACCATTCTCAAGCAGAAACTCTTCACTGACAATTCATGGAGGCCTGAAAGATTTCTAGGCCGTCAAAGAATATTTGTAGGGATGCAATAATTCGTGATTTGACGATTACACATCTATGCCGAAGCACGAGGAGGAAATCTGAAACATTTGTTCCACAGCCGCAACCGAGATCGTAGAAATCGTCACCAGAATCATGGTTTGGTAGAATGATAGAGATCAAAATTAGCATAATGCCTATGTCCAGGACAACAAATCCAAAGGTACATGGTTTCATTTACAGTCGATTCAAGGATTCTGGCAGTAATGACGCAATTCAAGAGGAGTAAGTGATGTCACACTCCCGACGGCTGGCAGACTGTTGCCAGATCAGAATTAGGTTAATTAAAGGTTAACAAGTATTTAAGGCTTGCAATGTTTTTCGTGTATGAAACAAATTGCAGTTACCTTAAAATGATCTATTTTCGCCAAATGGCGTTTCCCGTTGTAAGTTTGAACGGTCCTTCGCACGTGAACACAAAAGAGAGGCGGTGTCCAGCAACATCACGTAATTACCAGTAAGCAAGGTGCCCGAAACTGTGCAAACTAACTGTGAAACGCAGGGCTCTCTGCGTAGCCGACAGTTTCTCCCAAAACACAAGTGCTTTAATAACTCGCACAGCAAGAGCTTTGCTTCATTAGGACATGAGGTTTTCTGACATCAAGATGCATGACAAATACGGCCAGTCTCCACACGCTCCTACTGTCTAGGCACCATGTTGAGATAGTGCTTATTGCTATAGCAACTGCAATAAACCGTTTCCGACTTCGTCGACGTTACGTAGCGACTTTAAGACTTCTTTCCAAAAAATTTTACTAGGCAGTCGGCAGAAGCTTCAGTGCTAGCGACACAGTTTTGTGCACTGATTTTTTGAAATACGAGAGTCGTTAAGACAGTTATGTTCTCGATGTAGTGCTTTTCTCCGTAGCGTTGAAAAGCTTGGCCCTGCCCGTTAGTGTCCAGTTAGGCGCCTGTCATGCGACACATGGCGGCGGCAGCAAAACAGTATATCACCGCGGTCTGACAAGGCGGCGGTCACTAAAGTCATCTGTCACGTTTAAAAAAGAAATGAGAAATTCAGCTACCCCGCCGAGTTTTTCTTCGAGAGCTCGAAAAGATACCGTTAAAATAGGTGATTTACGACTGTGGCTGCTGAAGTAATGGTTTACTGAAATAATTTAGTCAAGCGACAGTCCCAGCACAGATGTTCCTCTCTATTGTTTGTAGTTCAGATTATTTTTTATGTTGACCAAATGCTTAATGCGGAATATCCTGCCGGATTAAAACTTCAAACCGGGAGGCGGAAGAAAAACAATGATGGACAATCGTCTTACCGACAAAACTAACAGAACAGAACTCGTGACGTCCTTTCTGAAGTACTGAAGCTGCGACGGCGAGTTGTTAATTCTATGTCCACATTTCAGGCGGTAAGACAATCGTTCGCTAAATCGAAGGTCGGGTTTCAAGTCTCAGCTCAATATGCGGTTCTGAACTACCAGCAAGGTTCAAATAATTATTAAATCCACTGCAGGGTGTACTATTCATTCTGCATGCTTCTTAAAGTATTCTATGCCACTCGAATAAGGCGTATGTGCCACGAAATGGTTCAAGTAATGACAATAGACCAAAGGCAGACTATATTTACGATACTATTTTTTTTATTTTAAATTCATGATGGTGCTCGAGAAAAATGTATCTTTAGAAACTAAATAACGGAAGTTTTATTACGTAACCCACAATACGTTGTAGATAACTGAAGTATTTCTCGGAAGGAGGCAACGTACCACATATATAAAATATGAAGATAGGATTTTAACAGCCCATCAACAGTCAGAGCTCTAACTTAGTTTGCTTGCCTTTTTTTAAGGTATTGTTATGGTATTAGCGTTAGGTACAGTCCTGGCATTAGCGTTGAAGGTTTTAGAAATAGGAAGATAAAATTAAATCTGGATGACGGTAGAGGAATTCCGACGTGGGGTATAGCAAATACGAGTCCATTGACCACAGCTTTGTTTTCGATGGTTGTTTCTGTTGGCGGAACCCCAAACAATCGATACAGATGAACAGGCATGAAGTGTTAGATGGTATAATATAGCTTATTAGACTTCAAATCACTAAATGATAAGTTAGCCGTCTATGAAAAGAAATTTATTCTAATATATAAAAATGAATGTTCGTTTATTTGCATGTTTTCTCGTATTTCACGCGCTACCGTACCACTCATCCGACTGCGATGAAATTTTGTCAACATATTGCTTGTATTTTCACGAAGATTATAGACACAATTTTATCACTGTAAGCAAGACACATAGTTCAGGACATATGACGTCATAAACAATGAAATGCGTGAAAATCTGTTGCATCAAGCAACGTATTTCCACATCTCGTCCTCAAGCAACGGACCAATTTCAGCAAAATTTGGTGCATATTTCTTTCCGAAATTCCTTCAACAAGGAAGACGAAGCAAATACTCCTGAATTCTAATCAAGAACAGCTGCCAGCATGCTTAATTTAGAAGTAGATATCCCTGCAGTATTAAAGCAACTTTTCTCTCTTAACAAAAGCAAGGTCCCGGTCCCAATATCAATTACGTTTGTTTCAGAGTTTACTGATTCAATAGTCCCATACTTAGCTATCATACACATTCTCTCAGCGAAGATCCATACCCAAATACTGGAAAGTTGCACAGAGGCAAGAGGAGTGACCCTCAAAATTACAGGCCTATATCACTGACGTCGGTTTGAAACAGGGTTTTAGAACATATTCTTTCCTCAAACATTATGAACTACCTCAGAAAGAACGCCCTATTGATCCACAGTCAACACGGATCCAAGAAATATCGTTCTTGTGTTGTACAGCTAGTTCTTTACTCACATAAAGTTAGAAGAGCTACCGACAAGGCATATCAAATCGATTCCATATTTCTAGACTTCCGAGACGCTTTTGACACTATACCTCACAAGCGGCTTGTCATCAAGTTGCATGCTTATGGAATATCATCACAGTTGTGAGACTGGATTCGCGATTTCCTGTCAGAAAGGACATAGTACGTTGTTCAAATGTTTGTAAAGCTTTGGTCATCAATCCCTAAACTTACAAACTACTTATGAACTAAAATATACTAAAGACAACACAAATATCCACGCCCGAGGGGGGATTCGAACCCCCGACGGGGAAAGGCCTCGCGCATCGGAGCATAGGGCCTCAATGCGCTCGGCCGCTCCGCCGCGGCTTAGTACGTTGTAATTGACGGAAAGTCATCGAGCAAAACAGAAGTGACATATGGTGCTCTCCAGGGAAGTGTTATGGGGTCCCTACTGTTCTTTATAAATGATTTGGCTTACAATGTGAGCAGCTCTGTTAGACTGTACCCGGATGACGCTGTCGTTTATCCATTAGTAAAGTCAACAAAAGATCCAAAGCAACTGCAAAATTATTTAAATAAGATATCCGCGTCGGACAAAAATTGGTAATTGACCCTAGATAATGATAAATATGAAGTCATCCATATGAGCACTAAAAGAAATCCAATAACTTCATTTAAACGATAAACGAGTCAAATCTACAGGCTTTAAATTCAACTATATACCTAGGAGTGACAATTACGACCAACTTAAATTAGAAACAAGAAACAGAAAATATTGTAGAGAATGCGAACAAAAGACTACGTTTTGATGGAAGAACACTTAGAAGGCGCAACAGTTCTACTAAAGAAACTGTTTATACCACACTTGTGCGTCCTATTTTGGGGTACTGCTGCACACTGGGATCCCCACCTACAAAGGAAAAGATGATGATAATAATAATAAAATAAAAGAAATAGGATCGAGAACGGATAGATTTAGGTGTTTTTTTTCCCGCGTGCTATTTGAGAATGAAACGGTAGAGAAACATAATAAAAGCGGTTCTATGAACGCTCCGTCATGCAGAGTATTTATGTAGTTGTAAATGTAGTCATATTCCTTACCGTAAGATAACAATTGCTCAAGGAGTAAAAACCACCTACGGCACATAGTCCAGAAGATAAGACGTCATAAATAATGAAACGCACGATAAACCCAGGTACTAAGGCTATTACACAGGGTGTCCAATTGAAGTTTTTCACCGCGATAATGTATTTGGAACAACAATTGATATTGCAAAACGACTTTCAAGGGCATGAATGTATGACAGGATATTATGAAAGTAAGTACTATGAGACAGTCAAAAATGTAAACAAATATTATTTTCAGCACAAACTTATGTTTTATTAAATGAATACCACATATTATATCTTATGTAAAAATAGAATAATCACAGAAACAATGGCCTTGTTTGTATTGCAATAATTCAATCGCACCCGGATAAAATGGGTTAGAGAAGTTGATGCTTGAAATAAATGAAGCGCGACACGAGACTCTTGGTTGAGTCTCGTGACGCGCTAGTGTGCGCTTCATTTAAACGTCAACTTCGCTTAGCTTTTTCTCCGTATGTAATTGAAATAATCCGATGCAACCGATGCCACTCTTTTTGTGATTTTTAATGTTACTGATAACACAAGAAACAATATGGAGTATCCATTAAAAAAACATTGAAAAACATTAACATTGAAAAAATATTTGTTTAATTTTAGACTGTCTCATAGTACTTACTTTTATAACCCCTGCCGCAAGTTCATGCCCACGAAGGTCATTTATAAGTATTTATTATTGTTCCTCAGATGTTTGGGGTGTAAAGTTTAAGTAGGACACCCTGTATTAAGAAAGTCATTGTACAATGTTTCTGCCAAGAATCTTGGAGAAACCTTGGCGGATATAGCCCAAATTTTAATATGACACTGATGAGATTGTAATAAACATTCGAACAGGCGCAGGCTATATATTTGCCGAACAACTTTATAATCTTTGCACTTAGCGTTGATTCCACCACTAGCATGTATATTTATTAAGCAACAGTACAAAAATAGACCAGAAGAAGGGCACTCAAGGGCCCGAAACCGGTCGTTAAAGTTAAATAAATAACCACAAGCAACTGGTTGCTGTATTTCATTAATTTATTTACTGTCCACATTAATAAGATAGTTTGTCCGTGTGTATTTGTTCGTGTGATTGTACTGCATACAAAGCTACAGTTTTGTTCCAATTTTGATGAAATTGTGTACATTAGACATTCAAAAATGGACGAAGGTCACTGCCTACATACAATTTCGTACTGTGAATGGCAGACGGTAATTTACTTAAGAACTTCGACATAAATTTCAATGTGATTTCGATCTTGATGAAATTTTCAACACTTAACCTCCAAGACAAGAGGAAAGTCACTGTATACATAAAATCTAATATGGTGCATGGCGGAGGGTACTTTACATACGGACTTCGACACCAGTCTAAATTTCATCCCCATCTTGAAAAACAAATTGCACACTTTGACTTCAAAACGAGAGGAACAAATATAGAGGACATGGACTAACTGTAGTTTAGAAGAAGAAAAAAATCTGGAGAACGCCGGGTCTTCAGCTAGTACGTAATAAATATATTTCTAAGCAAAATGTGTGGATAATTTATAAAATCCTTTTTGCCGTATCCTTGAATCACTGTAGGCACATACCATAATTTTCGGTGGTCTCATTTTATAGACCCCTTATGAATAAGACGAGCTGAATATCCTTTAATAGAAATATTCAGTTGACGGGTACTTGTCTTGATAATGCTTACCTATGGATGTTATATTTTTCGATGCTACAATTGGAACCAAATGTTTTCGAAAGTCTTGAACACGGCGATAGTTTACAGACTGATTTTCAGCCTTCTAGATTAAATACGTGACTTTAGTATCAGCTAGAAATAATCAGTCAGCAATTGGTAAGGGTCCTCCTCTACATATTAACCCTTCTTGTCGTCCCTTGTTTAGTAGGCTGTAAATTCGGACATTGGCCTCATATTTTCTTTTATGTCGTTCGTTGTTAATAATATTAACTTATTCCGAAGAGTTAGAACGTTTACTCAGTTAATACTAGACAAAAACCGAAACTGCATTTGGATCACACCTCCTATAAAGTTGTGCAGAAAGGTGTGCAGTATTCTGCCGCATCCATTTTAAAAAACTGCCACAAGAATTCAAAATACTTAGTAGTAATCCTCGGAGTTTAAAGGCTATACTGAAATTTTTCCTTTCTGTCCCGACGAAAAAATTCCTGGAAAAATAAAAAAAATTAAGCTAATGTCTGTGTTAGGTTATAGATTTTTTTTTTACTTATGCTTAAGCCTGTCGTGCGCAGAGGATAGCTATGAATTTCGCTTTATTTACTGATACTCTTTTACTACAATGTGATGTATTGACTCATTTCATGAACATGGAGACTTTGCTCCTGAATTAAGTCCTACGGAACATGGTAAATACAAATAAATAAATAAATAAACATTTTAGCAAACGATGGATGACTCAGTGGAGACACTTATTTGGTATCTAAGACTGCTTTCTGACTAATCAGGAAACGTCCAGTCTTTAAAATCACTTCGCCAACATTCAGGAAATGCCTATCATGAAATGGTTCTATCAACCCGGGAAGGAAGAAATCACTGGGCGGCACGCAGGAGAATATTGTAAACAAAATTAAATATCACGATGTAGGCGCTGTGTGACTGTCTGAGCCGAACAAATCGAGGCGTTCAATATTTTTGAAACATTGTTCCTAGGAATCATCGATCTTGTTAATATTATTTCAACATAAACAGTGAGGTTGCGTTAAATTTAATTTTTAGATGACATTTTTCGATCTTAAGTAAAGATATCTTTAAAGCTAGTTTCCTTGATGACTGTGAAACCGTTGTGAAGCAAGTCTTTCTATGCTGCAAAGAGACAGAGTTCACCAATGTTTTCACGAAATAAAATACATTCAGTGAGCTGCATCAGTTAACGTGTAAATGACTGATTTGTTTATTGCTTTAAATATTTACACAGATGAATGAAGGAACGAGTTTTGTAGACTGCCCTGGGTAAGTGTACTAAGAGATTTTATGCATTTTGGGTGGTGTCTGGATTAGATTTTATATGGGGGCGGGGGGATGTTGAGCCGAGGATTTTGGGAGAGTAATAAGGGAAAAGATCCGGAACGAAACACTAAGATGTGGGTGGAGGTACCAGGTGAGAACGGGAACATAGACAAGGAGTGGAGGAGCGCATTCTGGAAAATGAAGTAGGATGTATATACGTCTGGGCGTATTTCTTGATCGGGTACCGGTCGGCGATTAAAGTTTGGTTAAGGGAGGCTAAGAAGAGTGTGTTGCTGTCGTGTTGATAGAATGTGTTAGTAAAGAATTATGGGTATGAGGTCCGCTTGATATGCAAAACACTATTTTATTTTACACCCAAACATGTATCATCACCTTTGTGCCATTCTCAGTGGGTTTTATCATTTATTTATTTCTGTGAAACACAAAATACATTGATTTTTGTACTATACCATGTGCAAATTTAGGCCTAAAAAGTCGCATGTCTTAGTTTTGTTTTTACGTTGTTTTTACATTCTGCGGGCATGTAGGATCCTTTTTATATAATTACACAATGGTAGCTTTGGTATTTGTTAGTAATGGCGTGGAATAATACTGGGATCAGAGATCCGAAAAAATAAATAAATAAAACAGGGTGGTTGGTGTCAACTGTGAGGGTATCGTAGGACATTCTCAGTTGCTAAATACAAAAGAGAAGGGTGTGGGCTTTCATAAAATAAAAGAGGATTCTGGTAATGGACGTTAAGCCGATATGAAAGGCTAGACGGAGTACATGGCGTTGTGACCTCTGCCCGATAATGAAAAGTAATACTCGGAATTGTCACTGCAATAAATAAATAACTTGTTAGCTGTAAGTGCAAATAACTATGTTTAATGAGTGCGTGTTATGTACAGTATTGTGCTGTGGACTTCTGAATATGGACAACGACTGTATGCATGAAACGTACAAATCACCAGATATTCATTACACTACTTTATTTTCAAGTGATTTATGAACCTTTACGAGGCTCCTTTGTTAGATATTTTGCCTTCAAAAATTGTCCTAGCTCAAAGGTCATGTTCCATTACTCTGTGCTAACATGCTTATTGTATATTTACCTTTCAAAGGAAGAACATAGCAGACGTAACTTACGGAGCGCCAATCGTAAGAATAGCCGGCATTATCAGAAGCAGCAATTAATGACATATACTACAGATCTTACTGAAGTAAAGTAGCACAGCGAGAAGATTTATGGCTTCCGAAATAGGTTCTTCGATAGCAGTAAGAACGCGCAAGCCGAAGGACACTACTTCACCCGACCGCTGTTACAGTACGTGGGAGCATTCAAGGAGCAGTGGTCGGAGCTTAATAATGCGTTTCGCTATAAAGTCAGCGCAGTAATTGTGAAACGTATTTTATTACTTTCCTCCACAACGTCCATTAAAGCGCACTGCGTATTTGGAAGGGAAAGGAATGATGGAAAGGAGGAACGGGTGCCGCCTCAGAGGAGCTTATTTTACTCTCAGTACTGTTGCGGCAGGAATCAATTTCGACCCTGTAGATATTGAATACGGCAAAACTGCACTGTTGGCCATTAAAGTTGCACAACCACTAAGGACATCATACAATTAAATATCATTTACTGTGCGTAATACTTTGGTGGGAAGGAAACGATTAAATTTGTAAGTATATTTGAGTGTGTACAGGGTACGAAATACAGTAAAACATGGTGTCACGAACAGCAGCGCTAACTCAGGTGGCAACTAACACCATCCAAGTGCATGTACGAGGCCGACGCCTGCCCCTCGGGCGCATAGGAATGAGGAACAGAATTTTTTAACTTTTCATGCGTATTTTGCTCAGCCTGGCTGTTCACGGGCACTACTTGGTTGCTTGGTTCTGCTAACCATGGTTTCTAATCCTGGGAGATTGTCAGGACTGAAGGTCACGTGGGGTACGATGTGTCGAGACCTGAACGACAGACTGGAGAACGGACACTCTCTTGCGCCCCGGCCTCCGACCTGACTATAAAGTGTTCCCTTAAGCACTAGTGATATTTTAACTTTGCTTCTGATTCCAAAAATGTACTTAATTACGGACACGCTTCGATCTCGCCACCGGGATCTCATTTAGTACCATTTAAGAGTCTACGTCAATAAAATCCATCATGAACTCTCATTAACTTCACGCCTTCTCATTTAAACTCCATGCGCCGGCCGCAGTAGCCGAGTGGTCTGCGGTGTGTCAGTCACAGTCTGCACGGCCGCTGCGGTCGGGGGTTCGAATCCCCCCTCGGGCATGGATGTTTGTGCCGTCTTTAGTATAAGCTAGTTCATAAGTAGTTTGTAGGTTTAGGGACTGATAACCCCGTAGTTAAGTCCCATAAGCTCTACACACATTTGAACATTTTTGAAACTCCATGCCCACTCCTTCGATCGGATATCCTGGCAGTCCCCTCACCCCAAAATTAAAAAAAACGTAAAAATGTTACGTGTAGTAAATCTAATAATAGTGCTGTATTTAACAAAAAATTCAATAATACATAATAAATTTACACCCCTAAATTGCAGTAGTCAGATGTAAGTTGGAAGTACCCCTATATTATACGGTCATACACGCGCTCTGTTGCCGTATGACACTTGTTATACACAGGGTGGATCCAGGACTGCCTGCTGGCGGGGAGGTGGAACGGTGAAAGAATTCTCATCGTCAACTAAACTCTGGTTGCACGCTAGCTAAGCAGCCGCTGAAAAGAGCTGCTGGGGAAGGGGGGGGGGTGCCGAACGACCCTTGCCTCCCCCCCCCCCTTGGATTCGCCTATGGTTATACAGTATATGACTACCGTGATGTTTGCAATTTCAGCTTCACGGTGGTGATTCCTACACTCCAGACAGCGAGACCTTATTTCTTCAATTAAACCTTCAGGGACCAGTCTTTTATGGTTGCACTCTGACAGGGGGAGGGCGTCACAGTGACCGCATCAGCACAAGACATCCAGCGCCAACTCAAGGCCTTATGGTGTCGGGTGCTATTGTGTACAACCACAAATCACAGTCGGTGCGTATCCAGGGCACTGACGCCAATTTAACCTATGTGAATGACACCCTGCGATTCGCAGTCATATCGTTTCTGCACGACACCGCCGCGGTAGAGTAGCCGAGCGGTCTAAGGCGCCTCGCTGCGGAGCGCGCGGATGCTGGCTGTCGGAGGTTCGAGTCCTCCCTGGGGCATGGATGTGTGTTTGTCCTTAGGTTGGTTTACCTTAGTTTAATTCGTTTGTAAGCTACGGACTGATGACCACGCAGTTTGGTCCGATAGATACACAAACATTTGAATTTTGCACGACACCCCAGACGCCGTTTTTCAGCAAGGCAATGCACGACCACACGTTGCTGCACGAACAAGTGCCTTCTTGGAATCAAGGGGTCTCAGCCTTTTGCTCTGGTCCGGCAGACCACCAGGCTTGTCACCAACCGAAAATGTATGAGATATGGTGGCATGGCGGGTGCAGCGCCGTGATTCGATGCCAACTATCACAGATGAACTTTGGAACCAGGCGATTGCAGCATGGAGACACCGTTCGCGCCTTACACGCATCGATGCCATCAAGCATGGAATAACCCGCATTTCAAACTCTCGGGGGGCGGGGCACTATGTTTTATTTGATCTTTAGGCAGAGCCAGTGAATAAACTGTGCTGCCGTCAGTAATTACGTTACCAGTATTTTTGTTGGCAAACATTTTTCCTTTGTTTGAAGCATATCGGAACACTTACTAAAATCTGTTTTCTCCTTTCGTCCCATTTTTCAGTCTGTGATTGCTAAAGGGGAACAACATTTGTACGCATAAGTAACAAATTCTGCTCAGCAGCTGAGAATGATGGGGCGCTCAAGGCCGGCTGTGTCTCAAGTGCGACCATGCCCGGGGGTAGGGGAGGGCATCCCCCCCTTCCAAGCTCTCGGGCAGTACAGTGTTTTAGTTTCAAGAAAATATTTAAAAGTCAGTATTATACATATGTGGTTAAACACTAAAATAATATCATATAATGATGTTTATGTAATTTTTAATGTTGTGATTCAGGGAATGACTAGGGCAGTTAAAGATATAGTAAAAGAAAAAGACGAAAACATGATTTTTAGAGATAATATGGTAATATGAGGTGATAAAGAGGTAGATGTACAACTTGATGCATGGAAGGAAATAATCGAAAGGTATGGATTAAAAATAAATAAACATAAGAGTGAAGTAATAGTGTTTGGAATAGACAAAGGGACCAACAGGAAGCCGGCCGCGGTGGCCGAGGGGGCTAAGGCGCTCCAGTCACGGTCTGCACGGCCACTACGGTCGGGGGTTCGAATCCCCCCTCGGGCATGGATATTTGTGCCGTCTTAGTTCGTAAGTAGTTCATAAGTAGTTTGTAAGTTTAGGGACTGATGACCCCGTAGTTAAGTCCCTTAAGCATTACAAACATTTGAACATTTGAACCAACAGGAATGTTACTTTGAACAACCCCTCAAAGTGGTAGATAGTTTCACGTAATAAGCTAGTGAAATATCTAGCGATGGAAGAATAACCAACGAAATTAACAGGAGGTTACAGAAGGTAGGCAATTTCTACCAAACAATAAAACTCCAGATCTGGAATAAGGAAGTTTCAGAAAAAGCATAACTCCTTATGTATAGGAGTTAATACTTTCCTATTGTCACCTATGGAGGAGAAACATGGACAATGACAGAATGGAACTGGAGCAGACTGCAAGCAGGGGAAATGAAATTTCTCAGAGCAATTAAGGGAAAAACAAGAATGGACAGTGTAAGCAATGTAGATATTAGAAAGACCTCAAGCAAGTAAATTTGAGAGAAGAAATCGAAAAAAAAGAGAGATTAAGGTGGTACGGGCATGTTAAGAGGATGTGTGGGCAGAGACTTTCCAAAATTATGGGAGAACTAAAGCTGTATGGAAAAAAAAAAAAAAAAAAAAAAAAAAAAAAAAAAAAAAAAAAAAAAAAAAAAAAACCTAGAGGGCCCACGTACACGGTGGAAAATGGGAGTGAGAACTTTTGTAGAAAGAAGAGTTGTGATCTGGCAGCAAGTGGAGGAATAAAAATGGTGGGAGGACCGAACCAAATGCAGAGCACTCGTTAGCACCCAGACCCGGCAATAGCTGAAGCCGGATCCGGATACATACATATAATTTTATACTTCGGTTTTTTTATTACTTTAGTTCGAACGGTCTCGAGGCACTAAGTACTGCAAAAATGAGCATGGTAGCGCAACGTCCTTGACGAGTCATCCCCCCCTCTCTAAACCTACACAAGCCCACACGACAATGCAGAACTGTACCATTTTAATGAATATTTGCAAGTCGTTTCCCATAATATTAAAAAAAAAAAAAAGAAAAAAGAGGATCAGATCTCACTCCCCCCCCCCCCCCCTCAGCATAATATTTGAGCACCCTTGCTATGACTTTTAGGTAAACTACAGAGTGGCCAGTTCGCCGAATATGCGGGAAGAGTGCCTCATATAAGGCAGAAATGTTGACTGTAAAAACTGTTGTCCTTTTATTTTACTCTGCATATAATGATATATATAATGATACAGGCCTATCATTCGAAACAGGTATTTACACCACCCTCATTACTTACTGTTCGATTGCTGTTGAATCTAACTCCACACGCGTTCGCAGATATAGAGGTGGTGCAAAACTCTTTTTATTATTGTTACCATTTTGTAATTTATTTTTATCCATATATTAAGGAAACGAAAACTGAGACAGCTCGGCTTGATAACCTCAGCCCCCCCCCCCCCCCCCCCGAAATCAGTAAGTAGGTTACCTTGCCCCATCCTCTAAACAAATAGTCGGTACGCCACTACGTGTTGAACCAAGGTAACTGAAATACTAATCGTTTCTTCGAACATACTAATGAATAGTCCTGTGAATACAAACTACCTTTCCCTAGTCTTTCAAGGTGTTCTGGTTTATTTTATATTATTTATTTCTGGACATAAGTGTATATAAATACCGAAATGATTCCTTGGGAAAGGCTGATTTCCTACTTAATTCTTCTCCAATCTGAGCAAGAACGCTGTTTTTAATAGCAGTGCCGCAGAATGGAGGTCGAACACTGACGGTCCTTTCCGCGTCGATATTCCGTAGTCGTAGGCGACGGTGACATAGGGGTGGTCGTTCCAGGCGGTACGGTTTACTCGCGGCACACAGGTCTCGCCGGCGTACAATGCAAGAGTAACGAGCGACGCGTGACAAACAATGGACGGCTGATGGCCGACGGCTCAGCTTTGTTCGGCGTGGGGGCGACACGGGAGTCAGAGCCCACGGCGTATCCATCACGGTCCGCACGGGGACCGGTAAACGCACACCGCGCCTTCGCGTTTCTGTCTAGCGCGGCGGAAAAAAGGCCAAGCGTACAGGCGCAGCAGCGTGTCTGTCCATTCGCCAGAAAGGTCTCTCGTGCTTTCGGGCACAAATAACAGTAACGCTACTGACAGCAGTGGAGAGCAAACGACACGTTTCGTTAAATTATTTCCACTTTGAATGAAACACACGAGATAAATGTGTAATATTCAGCAAATTTACTGTTTTTAACTAACCGGTTTTCGGCTGTTAAGCGATCCTAAGTAAAACACTTTTACTTACTTGCAATTATAACACTCAACGTGAAATTCCTCATATAACTGCTCAAATGATTCTTTTAAATTATAACTTTCTCAGTTCTGTTTTCTTCCTCTTCAAGAAATAAATAAGCTTAGCGAAGAAAATACAAGCCACCCCCTTCTAATAGTACACTAATAGCTTTGAAGTATAGTAGATGGTGTAAACGTACTCGCTTCCACAACCGGCGGCGCCACAATCACGCAGAAGACAACGAGCACACAACAGCGAGTCTGTGCCACGCCTTACTTCATCAAATAATGTCAAATGACTTCAAACCGTGATCTCCTGCGTGAAACAAAGACACCAGCGCGGCGACTACAACTCACTCTTGCTTTCCATCCCTGTGCGCTTACCGCATAAACGACGGCTAGCACCGTTGATACTCCATTCTCCAACTCTGTGTTCATCGCTTTTGGTCAAATATTTCATCTGAGTGGGACTTTTTTTTCGAATTTTCATAGCCAAACGATGGATAAGGGACGGAGTACCAAATTAACCAGCTTGCGGTCTATTATTATTAAAAGAGTACCGAAAATTATTTAAATACATTGCGCAACAAAATTAGAGGATCACTTTTTACCCCGCCTTTGTGATGGAAGACAGAGCTACGACGCCCCGCACTTGAAGTCACGCGGTTTCTTTCTTATGGACGACCGAAGAAAACATCTGAGACACCGCCGCTCAGAATGGAAACGATAACGTTTCAGGGGGTGGCTTAAACGTCGTTGGTGCAACCACCCATTCTACTGGGTTTTGATTCTCATAAATTATGTAGACCTAAACAACCATGCGCAGTACAATGTGCAACAGGACGACATTGTTGACAACGTCCGAAAATGCCGATAGCTCCTTGAAAATTCAACCCATCTCTGAGAGAAACATGGCGTTTCAACCTACTAAACTTGATCTGCACACTTTGGAGTGTAGAGGAACCGCAATGTTATGGCTCTGGTATACCGCGTGGAACCTCTAGATACCGTTTAAAAACTACTGGACGAAATTGGACGTGATCCAAAGTAGTACAGAAACATATACTATTTCGATCGTCCTACTTCTCGTTCTCCTGTGTCATGATAACAAGAAGGTGCAATATTAAAATATTCGTGAATGCAACGATAACGAGTCCTTCCAAAATTCCTCATGCCGGCAGCACCCTTGTTGCTACCCGTGCAACTTTGTTGAGCACTTTCAACTTAGTGATTGCGACAACCAGTATCCTGAGCGGTGCTAGAGCCGCGGTGGAGTAGCCGAGCGGTCTAAAGCACCTCGCTGCGGAGCGCGCGGTTGCTCGCCGTGGAGGTTCGAGTCCTCCCTGGGCATGGGTGTGTGTGTTTGTCTGTAGGTTAGTTTACCTAGGTTTAAGTAGTTTGTAAGCTACGGGCTGATGACCACGCAGTTTGGTTCGATAGATTTACAGACATTTGAACATTGGCGGTGCTAGATTCCTGATCTAGCGCCTACTTCAACGCAGTGAAGTCTTGCTGTGTCGAAGAAGCTGCGTGCCTTCTGATGCTATGCCAGTGTTACGTCCGGTGTGCACCGGCGAGGTGGCGCTCTGGTAACAAAATGGAGTCTCATTCAGGAGGACGACAGTAGAAAACCGCCTCCGATCATACAGTTTTAGGTTTTCCGTGATTTTTTCTAAAAAGCTTCAGGCAAAGGTATGACTGATTTCTTACCCGTTGTTAAAAAAAAATCAGAGCTCCATCTCTAATCACCACACTGTCGACGGGAACCTTAAACCCTAATCTTCCTTCCTTCCTTGTCAGGTGTACTTACAAAATATGAACCTACTGTGTACTGGATCTCGTGTGTGATTTCTTACTAATTCATTGTTTTACAAACAAGGATTGGAATTGTCGTGTACATAAGTAATTTCGTTGACTATCGTAAGGGAAATGTTATTGAGCTTCTACTGATCACACAACACGTGAATAATCCTAACCTCCAAAGAGTTGCTCCCATCAGTAGGAAGGTCCGCCTACGTTATCAAAGTGGACAGCGCGGTGGGCTGCGACGCAGGGGGATCGGATTCGATTCCCGGACGGGTCGGAGATTTTCTCAGTTCAGAGACTGGGCGTTGTGTCGTCCTCATCACTTCATTATCATTGACACACAAAGTCGCCAAAGTGGTGTCAGCTAAAGATTTGCACCAGGCAGGCCGAACACAATCCCGGTTTGAGTCTAACGGCCATAAATCCCACACGGAAACATCATAATCAATAGGAAGAATGAGACACTTAAGATAGTAGTGGAACGAAACAAGACCTACAGAGTGCCGATGATTGCTGCAGGGACTCGCTTCTGACCTGAAAATGTAGCGCATTATTCCTATGTAGGCCATTAATGCATTTGCGACCTGAAGCGAAATTATAACACAAATTTATACCATAAATGGATAGCAAATTTAAATTCAGTGCCACAAACCTAAAGAAACCAATTCATCTACTAGATACGCAGCTTACAAATATCGAGCGAGTTGTTTCTCAGCCATTATTAGTCAGTCTGGGACTCTTTTAATATAAGAGTAGTATATTCTGTCGCAGCTTTATTTAGTAAGCGCATAACTAAACGTAGGTGCTTATCAAACGGCACAGGAGAGATGTAGATGATTAATGTTGAAATCCCGAGAGTGTAAGTTCCAAAACGAGGAACGAATGACCACATCGCAATAATCAGAAAATTTCGTGAATAGAAACAGAAACGGAGGGGCGATGAAAGAGATACTCTTTCGCCACTGACCACGCGGTGGGTTGCAGAGGTTAATGAGGAAAGATAACGAACAAGTGATGATCCACGTGCTATATATGAGAATTTAATTTGTTGTGAGGGCCATGACTAGAGGTTCTTTCTGTGCCAGCACGAGATTTCGCGTGGCACCCACAGGGGAAATTTGTAACAGGGCTATCCCAGGAACATGGGTTGCGAGAAGCGAGCAACGCTGGACCTTTTAATGGATTTCGCGCAGGGACAGGATTTTCCGAAGGTTCTTCACGTGCCTCTGTAGGCTGATAATGTAATGAGGTATTTTCTTCAGGCGTCCATACGAATGGTGCTTTTTAGTGCAGAATTAAAAAGTTCATACTTTCCACGATTATTCTGCACCTGGATGATAATTAGTGCAATTTTGGTTTCTTAGATTATTCACGAAAACTTGCACGTTTCGCACTCGTGTCTGGAAGCAAAAATGTTTCTTTGTTATCGTCTGCGACTGTAGTATCAAAAAACGACCTTTGAATATTTTGGCAATACTTGCGAAGGATTATTACGATAATTCTAATAAATCTCTCTGGCATCTGCTTTTCGTACTACTAAGAAAGAACGTAGTGATTTCGTGAGGACACACACACACACACACATGTACTTTATGTATATGTCATAAATATAAATATGCAATACGTTGCTTTTTTGCGATTTATATTTTACGTCGCTAAGGTTACTATTTGTGTCAGACTCTTTCCTTTATGGAACACTTACAAATCTATTTCTCTCGTCGTAAATAGTAGGAAACTTCACACTCTAAGTTTCTAACTGCATTATACACCCGTGTCCGCTCAAGTCAGTGACACCTTCCCCACCCCCACCCCTTGAAGCAAAAAATACAGTAGTGAAGATGGAGTCAGTGTCGCAAAACCGTTGCTGTAATTACTTGTCTCTAATTTTCTAATGTTTCACGAAGCCACTTGTAACAATAATGAGTTGGCGGCCGTAGCGTCCAGTCCTGACAGCTGTTTTGGAAACAGAGATACGGGTTCCATAGTTAGTTAACTGAGAGTTCAATGTACAGTTTTAACTACAGGCACAAATTAAGCGAACCACGCGACACTGCTGAAGATTAATCGCCCGTCAGATGCGGACTCGGCCATCGCTTCGGCGTGTTTGGAGAGTTTTGGGCCACGTGCCAGCGCTCTCTCTCTCTCTCTCTCTCTCTCTCTCTCTCTCTCTCTCTCTCAGCCTTCGCACTACGCCGAATTGCGATTGGCTTGAATTACAGACGCCAACAAAACGTGTGGTGCGGGTCCCACTTTTTCCTCCTCTACTGAATATATTACAATGGAGAGCCATCGGGCTGCCACGCATGTTAGCGCGACGTTTCTGGGATTCGAGCAGATGCGCTGGTTCCACATCAAAACCGTTCGGCGGATCAGGAAGGTGTGGCAGCTGAACTACATATGGATTTTTCGTAATTTAATAAATTCGACTAGGTGAAAAACTGATTGGTACCCACACCTCGCCTTAGGTCACGACTCACTTTCATATTAGATGCAGGCAAATAGCGTACACACTGTGTATCTACGGAAAAGGGAGAGAGGCCGCGCAAGAAATTCCGAGCGGTTGTAGGCGCCTTGTCAGGAACTGCGAGGCTGCTTCCGCCGGTGATTCAAGTCCTCCCTCGGGTATGGATTTGTGTGTTGTCCTTAGGTGAGTTTAAATAAGGGAACAGGAACGCAACAGATAAGGCATCTGGCAATAACTCTGCCAAAATATGGATTAACACGATAAGCCCGTGATAATAAGGTTAGAAAAGAAAAAAACAGCTTGACTGCAATGGAGAGAGAGTGCTATTTGGCTGAATATGTATAGGGTGGTGTTCTCTTGTGATAAGGGCAATGGAAGACAGGGGCAGGTTGTGAGGTGATCAACGGCGAGGGTGAGATACGGACTCTGGGGTGGGGGGGGGGGGCGGAGAAAGGGATGAAAAAGCGATGAGGGTGGGACTGTGTGGAAATATTGAATGATCAGCTGTTGGGATGATTACCTACAATGTTTTCAGTTGATTTAAAAGAGGGTATCGCATGCTATATTGAACTGCTCGTTCAGAGGCACTTTACGCCAACTCGCCTGCATATACGCACACGCGCACATGATCGTAAGCAACCACCCTCAAATTAACACAATTATACGTGAGATCTGTGAAAAGGAAAATTGGTACGAAAAAAGCGCACAGTTAAAAAAAATGGTATAAAAATTCAGTGGAATGAACAGTGAAAATGCTTAAAGTAAATCGAAACGTAACTAGATAACACATGCCTTTGCTGCATAGTAGCTCTCGAAAAGACAGCTTGTTTCATATTTAAGAGCAAAAAGGAAACTTAAGATTTAGCTTTCTGTCGACCACGAAGTCATTAAAGATGGCGAAGGAACAATCCCGGGCATTCGTCTTAAGCGATTTAGAGAAATCACGGAAATGAGACGCAATCAACTTGTAAAATTCTATACACCTCTTCACATCTTGGCAGCAGAATGTAAGCGTAGTACTCTGATGATTGGCTTGGCCTGAGAACATAAGCGGACGACAAGTTGAGCTGATGAGAGAAACTGAGATGTCAAGTACGGATGACCTGCTGGCAGTAGCTTCCCACGGCTCGTAAAACTGCTGTTTCTCAGAACTCTCTTACGGCTGCTTTATCGAGGACACGATGGGAGGCAGAAGTATGAACGAAGTCGGACATGGGAGCAACCGATTTGCAAAAGTTAATTAATTTGTCTGTGTGATACAGCCCAAGGGGTATCTCCTTTACGCTTTACATCACACTCTTGAAGATATACAAGAAAATAACACGAAATTCAAATTGCATCAATGTCATATAATTCTAAAACAGGTTGAGAACACAGTTATGGATTGGTTATGTGTCTCTTTATTACAGTCCGAATATCAGATAAATCAATACCAAGAGAGGAGCAGTAGACCTACATTCGAGCGCGTTGCGTGAAGTAATGGCAACAGTTGTTCTGCTTCTCTGATAACGTTCTGTGGCAGCGGGGTCGAGAGATATGGAGCACTGTCGCTCGGATTCGATAACTTCTGGAGGAATCGATCTGATCGAGAAACTGTTGCTTTGGAACGTATGTCTACAGGAAGTATTTGCCCGTCAGATTTTTTGGGTTTGCATTAATATTCCAGAAACCAATGTAAGTTGCATGGCGATGATACATGTTTCGCTCATCGTCTTCAAACACAAAGCCATTCATATGATGTACAACATTAAGTTTTACATGTCGTTAAGAAAAGGATAAATATGAAATGACAGGAAATAAATGAACATATGAAACAGAATACCAGCTTAGTTTTAAGTGACTCAACTCAGTTTCCTTTTGACCCTCTTTTAAATAAAGCATTAATTACAGATTACAGATAAAATTATAAATTGAACTGGATTTTATCTGATCTGTTAAGGGAAATTGGAATTTTGAACGCTCTATCCCGACAATGTTAAATTAGTGACTTGGCTTCCCTGTATTTCAGGAACCACTGTAGTCATTCTCACGAAACTTTTACAGGACATTAAACTGAATGTTTTGAGTTTACCGAACTACAATAATTAAAGTTCAGTCATTGCTTTCGGAAAGACAATTATTTAACTACGTGGTTAAAGTTTCGTGTAGTTTTTGAATTATACATAAAAATATGTTTTACTTTTAGTTCAGTAGATTCAGGGTATGTACGTTATTACTTTCTGAAAATTTGAATACTCTACTCGAACTTCTTTCTATGATTTCGGGAAAAAAGCAACAGAAAATGTAAATTTTCAGAAACGGCTTGTAAAGTTTCAAAAGACTGTAACTTACTTAATATAAGGTTAATGTTTTTATTTAATTTTTTTAATTTTAATTTTATTTATTTATTTATTTTAGTCATTCAGAAGCAGCCTGCTAGTATACTTTATATCGTTCTCTTGATCTTTTTCCAAGTATTTTCTTCTTTTCTGCTTTCTGGACATTTTAGTGGCCAACTGTGCTGCATACTCTGCTTCATCAATGCGAACCTTGCCCGTCCGTTCAAGTTCTGTGATGCAGTTTGCTCCATGATTAATTCCCATATGCTGTAGCACTTTCACCCTATGAATGTTGCCATCATTAAAAGCAATAACAGCATCCCTGACCCCCCTTTAGTGTCTTAGTTCCAACAAAACATATTTTTGGTAAACGAGTCCACATAAGATTACTGAACAAGTCATGGGGATTTTGATTCTGACCATGCAGACACTTCTTCATTAATTCTCGATTTGCCAGGTCTCTGTAAAAAGGTTTTATGGTATTCATGACTGATACTGGTATGGAATATTTATGACATTACGAACTGTTTGAGTACTGTGCATTGTGGCAATTGCACCAAGAATTAGGTCGAGCAGGGCAAAGGTTGTGTACTGGTTTCTCATCAGTTGACAGTCTGTGGAAGAAAAAAGGCCGTACTTCCTGCTTAATTTTCAACAAATCCTCACTATTATTTCTAATGTAATGGCCATCCCACAATAATGCTGTATTTCATCAATCTTTTGTCTGTCAGTCTGCCTCTTATGGTTTTACCATCAGAAAATTTCTTGGCTCTCAGACTTTTTTTCAACTTCCTCAACTTGATGCCCATCCTCTTCTCAACATGACCAACACATTCCAGTTTTGTGATAATCTTCTCACCATACCCTTTTTTTTAGAACTTGAAGTAGTGCACGCAAAAAATTTTAGCAATATCAATTGCAAATTTTATAATGAGATAAAAATTCGAAAATGTGAAAAAAATCCGTTCTAATTCCCATTAAATAAATCTTCATGTAGGGACTTTCTTTCCATTTTTAACGTGTTCTACCGGCACCGCATAACGAAATGTTCAAATGTTTGTAAATCTATCGCACCAAACTGCGTGGTCATCAGTCCGTAGCTTACAAACTACTTAAACGCAGGTAAACTAACCTATGGACAAACACAAACACACCCATGCCCCAGGGATCGAACCTCCACGGCGAGCAACCGCGCGCTCCGCAGCGAGACGCTTTAGACCGCTCGGCTACTCCACCGCGGCCCCGCATAACGTTTAGTTGCAATATTTTCATAATCAGAGGGAAAGTTGGTAATTAAAATGTCGTAAACAGATATCATTCCAATTAGACCATTATATTCATGATATTCAAACTCGTGTTTCGCTATAATATGAAATGAGCTGTCATTCTTTGGACTTTTCTATGGTATCGGCCAATTATTTCTTAGGGATCCCACAACACGCAGTCAAGACTCCAAATGAGAACAGATAGACTTAGAACAGTCCCTATAGCTTTTTTTTTTTTTTTTTTTTTTTTTTTTTTTTTTTTTTTTTTTTTTTTTTTTTGCATCTACATGCTCTGACAATAAAAATATCTTTTGTTTGTTTTCCTTACCAACATTTTCCACGTGATGATTGCAGCCTAAGTTGTTCATAAATATAATCCTTTGGTATTCGGTTGAATCTACAGCCTTCAAAAATCTGTAATTCATTTATAACCGATATTTTAAGAATCTTTTAGTAACACGAATGCCCAGGACCTTTTACTTTTTATTGTGAATCATCAGTTACCACCTCTCGCTCCAAACAGATATCTAGTTATTTTTATAATTGGTTTTGATTTTCTGTTGATTTTAGTACACGGTAAACAACAGCAACATTTGCAAACAATCTAAAAGTGCTGCTCAGATCGTCTCCTAAATCGTTTACATATATATAAAGAACAGCACAGAGCCTATAACACTTCCGTAAGGAACCTCAAATATTTTGTTTAATTCGACGACTTCCTATGAGTTACTACACACTGAATTTTCTCACAGTAATCATGACTTATGTCGCCCAACTGAAACGACACTTTATGTACTTGCTATTTAATAAGAAGTCACTTGTGAGGAATGTTGTCATAAGTTCTCTGAAATCTAGATGTATGCACTTAAATTGTGATCCCCTGTAAGTAGTACTCATTACCTCGTGTCAATGGTGAAAGTAATTTCACCAATAAATTATAAAACACAAAAGATTTTCGGCCATATTTTTTGTACACTTTAGTTTGGTTTGAGGAATCCGACCAAAATGATGTAAGAGTATATTTTATACAGGCTGTGTCTCTTCCACTTATCACTGGTTGTTGTTGTTATGGTCTTCAGTCCGGAGACTGGTTTGATGCAGCTCTCCATACTATTCTATCCTGAGCAAGGCTCTTCATCTCCTCATAAGAACGGCAACCCACATCCATCTGAATCTGCGTACTATATTCGTCTCATGGTCTCCCTCTGCTGTTTTCCCCCACACACTTCCCTACAATGTTAAATATACGATTCCTTGACGTCTAGGAATGTGTCTTACCAATCGAGCCCTTCTTTTAGTCAAGGTATGTCATAAATTCCTTTTCTCCCCAATTCTGTTCAGTACCTCTTCATTAGTTACGCGATCTACCCACCTAATCTTAGCATTCTTCAGTAACGCCACATTTCAAAAGCCTCTATCCTCTTCCTGTCTGAACTATTTATCGTCCAAGTTTCATTCCCATACAAGGCAACAGTCCACACAAATGCCTTCAGAAGAGACTTCCTTACACTGAAATTAATATTCGATGTTAGCAATTTTCTCTTTTTCGGAAACGCTTTACTTCCCATTTCCATTCTGTATTTTATATTCTCTCTATTGCGAGCATCGTATGTTAGTTTACTGCCCAAGGAACAAAACTCATCTACCACCTTTATTGTTTCTTTGCCTGATCTAATTCCTTCAGCATCGCCTGATTTTCTCAGAATGCATTCCATTACCCTCGTTTTGCTCCTGTTAATGTTCATCTTATACGCTCCTTTCAACACACTGTCCATACTGTTCAATTTCTCTTCCAGGTCATTTGCTGCCTCTGTCTCTGACAGAATTACTGATATCTGACAATAACCCTAATTATTACAATGAACGAAGTTAAAGAACTGAACTCAGACCGAGGATACTCGAAGTCCAAATCTTCTTTCGTCCATTCAGAATTATTTTTTATCCTTAAACATTTCAGACATGGCCAGAATGCTTCCTTAAGTGTACTCGTTTTCCTAACCCATCCTTGTCCGTACCGAGCTTGTTCCCCGCTCATTATGACAACGAAAGAGACGAACAGTCTGAATGACCAGCGACACAGAACTACAAAAGTCTAATAAGTTCGTCACCCTTAAATATCTGAGACATCTTGTCAAAGAAGCTGCCAACTAAGTCGCGTCACCTATATTGCTTTTAATACAGTAAGATGGTTCAAACACACACCGGCAAGTCACGGATTATGGGCAAAAACATAATGCGAAGGCTCGATATACAATTATCAGCAAAATTGGCGAAGTATACACCTATGTTGTTGACAAAGGAATATAATGCTGTCTTCTATTTGCTAAGGACTTGTTTGTCCAAAACACCACTAAGCGTCAGCGCTACTGTTGCGATATCAATTTCTTGTGTAAAACTACGGTATTTATCTGCCACTATTCCAACTGTTACTCCTTTATAATTTAAGACCCCTCAACTTAGACGTTCTGTCTAGATGCTGTGTCGCAAAATTATAGAAGACCTCATTTTATAGGGCGACTCTATATTTCACTATTTCTGGTATGTATGAAGAGGTTCTCCTTTTTTGTAACATGTTGTTAAATACGTTTTAGATCACAGGCCACTACCTTAACTTTAAATTAAAAGCCCAAATCTAGAATGAAAACCCCTGCAATGAGATAGTATACAATTATCATTTTAACTAATCACTTTTCAATTATACAAAATACCTTTGAAAATGGAAAAACAGAAATTAAGATTTTTTTGGAATCAAAATTCAAAAATGAAATTTCGTTGAAAAAGAAATAGAGATACGAGTAGTACATCATTACTATAAAATACTATTGTCTTGTAAATAGAATCAATACGAACAGGCCTGTAGATAAGTATTCTAAGCCATCTCCTGTCAATGAAACCTCGTATCTGGAAACTGATAATCATAGGGAAATTATTTATAATGAATCAAAATTCCGACAGTCAAACCACAAACACAAATTTCGATTGTTAAAGAACGCACGAAGAAACATAACAGATAAAGAAAAAATTCGCTGTGCTGTGCTGTGCTGTGTGGTACGATGTATGAAAATATATGTATTAAAAGGAAGTTAATTCATTAAATGATAAATATTAAATACAATATAATCACCAAACATCACTGAAGCCTATTTAACGGCACTTTAAGACGTGTATGGTTACAAATTATAGCATATCATACACATTTGCCATTTTGTACAATAATTTAAGCAAGCATACTAAACGAATATCGAAAAAAGATAATCGCCAGTGCTGGCGTAGAGAAAAATTGGAATTTGAAATGAAAAATATTTACGAGCATCTTGCAAAAACCGAAGTTATTATTGATGGTCGTAGACCATCAGAATTGCAGTCATGGATACTGAGAGACTGAAATTGAAGACCACTTACAAATGTAAATAAACCAGATACTGTGAAACAACAGTTGACGTTCACGTCAGTTACGTATCAAGTGTTAGCTGAATCAACCGTTGTAAACGTTTCTTAACGTTAATATCCATCAAAATGTTTGATAAAATGATAATGTTGTACTATTAAATGACAACACTAGAACACTTCGTACGCTGTATGGCATACCATGGTAGATTGTGACGAATCTGTTCTGAATAATAATATAATACACTTTGCTCATAGGTTGCAGATTATGGAAACTTCATCAAAAACTGTTATTTAGAATAAACGTTTCGGTAAATTGTATGTAAATACTGAACAAAGATACATTCCAAAAGGCCTCCGCTATTATTAATTAGATGAATGTTAGGCCGATGGAATTCATATTAACAATTTCCTAAATTTCGAACGGAAGGGTTGTATTAAGAAGACAGTGATGAATAAATGCAGGAGTGTGGTTTTGAGCTGTTTATCACTTCTGGAAATATACCAAGATGACGAATGCGGAACGGCCCAGAAACGTGGAGGAAGCTGAAGCGATCACAGGGAAAAGGGGTAGCGGCGCGCCCGAAGCCAAGCGTTTCGTCTGTTTAATCCTATTAGCGGAAGTGGTGACTGGGGTGGGGGTCCAGATTGTAGCTCAGTCCGTGAGGGGCTCCGTGCTGGCTCCAAACTTTTAGAGAGCCTTTCGAAAGTCAGAAATGTGTACAGAGGCGTCATCAGTGCGTTCGAGCGCATTCAAGTGTATACATAATATGTGTTTGAGATGGTTAGCTTTAGCATTTCAACTAAAATCTACATGCAAACAACTAGAGCATACTACTAACGTCAGACACTTACAGAAACCTTAGGAATGTGGGACCTATTGATAGAAACAAACTTAGAGACAGAACATAACCGCTTGAAAATGATGTAAAAATACTTCATATACAAACTTGTAAAGGGTTTAGAGGTGATAAAGGAAAAACGTTTTATGTGATAAATTGCGCCGCTGCTCGCCAAACAATTTTTTTGACAAAATTGAAATGTGCATCGTCATCGCTCTAGAGGTCCATGAAAGTTTTGACGCTACTGATGTTAAAAGGCTGTATTTAAATTGTGCTGTGGTGAATATTTATTTATTTATTTATTTTTAGTGACGATGCTTATAATCACATCCAGTTACATCAATTATGTGAACTGCCTGGTTTAAATCTCAAACCTCTCCCGCAGCGCTTCATGCAATGACGGTGTTCGATACTATTGATAGGTGTTCGATCCGTTGGGCGGGTCTGTTCATCTAGGTGCCATTAGGTGCCCTCTTGGTGCCATTAGGGAAAGGCTATGTACCGTCACATGGTTTCAGCCTATACATCATAATAATAATCATTATCATCGTCACCCAATACACGAGGCACCACACTACATATACATACAAACATTACACTTAACAGTTAAGCGACACAAAACGATCATACTTCGCGAAAGGAAGGTGCAATTAGATGAGAGGATAGAAAACTAATTTCCTACTCTGGTGGATTAACCTGCCCTTCGGGGTCTCAAAGCCAGTCATACCACACGACTACACTTTGGTACCACATAACTATTTCATAAAATTTACTTCAGTTTCTTCTTCAGTTCTTTTCGTTCGGTTTAAAAGCAGTCATCGTTAAAGATTAGTTTCAATTAGTCAACGTATTGCCAGATAAGATTCTAATCAATGTGATATTCCTTTACCTTTCCTCTGCGCAAGGCGCGGCAATTGAGTAACTGTAGGAAAGTACAATCGGAAACATCGGCCAACTTCATATTTTTCACACACAAAAACCAGCGCCCCAAGGTGCATTTCTCGAGAATCGCCATCAAAAAGTTCAAAAATGTTCAAATGTTTGTACAGCTTATGGGACTTCACTACGGGGTCATCAGTCACTAAACTTACAAACTACTTATGAACTAGCTTATACTAAAGACGGCACAAACATCCATGCCCGAGAGGGGATTCGAACTCCCGTCGGGGAACGGTCTCGCGAATCGTAGCATAGCGCCTCAATGCGCTCGGCCGCTTCGCCGCGGCATCCACCAATAAGATAACATCCAGAACAGACTCAGTGTCAAAGCCGGTTCCTTAAATCACACATTCACTTTAGTTCATAATAATTAAAAATGAAATTCTGTAAACTACAGAGATGAATGGTAGATAATGTAAATATCGCCAAATATAAAAATTGTATATATGCTCATTACTTTATTTGAAATAATAAGTATAAATACAGTTAAATAAACATAGAACAGCTCAATCAACATACGGTTGAACTATAATGCTTAAAATGTGCTCCCGTTATTGAGGCCCGCACGCGTCTTACAAACAAAATATACGTGAAACCAAATAATTCAAATTAAATTTCCCAAACTAATTTTAGGTAGGCCTTATGTGTACTAACAGTCACAAGCATCTATTTGATAAAGTTATCCATCTATTTCCAGATAAATAACGACATTGCTTTCGTGCACTAAAAAGAGGCCTAGTAAATTCTAAACGATAGGCGTTACAAAAAGCTTCTCCGAAAATAACTCACTCTCAATTTGGTTTCCCGTTACGAGTATCACAGTCTCTTCATCTCTGAGAAAGAAGTCTCATTAATCGCCGCTTGTAGCCATGGGTTGCTACAAATTGCGACATGTCAAAGGCCGATGTGCTAAAGCGATCACTTAGTATCTTTACGTAGGTCCTAAACTGGGTCGCTAATTCGATGCTGGTATGCAATCGATTAGTAATATATCCCGTGACTGTACGTTTGGTGTTAATAGTACCGCTGGCGAGCTTCAAACTCTACAGTTATTGTTAGGGAACTTGCCACTCATCAAAATATCTAACTTCAGAGTGCAGGAGAATGCCGCGCTGTAGTCCTTTCGACGGCGAAACGTTAGGTTCGCTCCGTAAACACTACAGTTAATACTGCGGTCTAACGGAGATTCGTCCCAGGGAATTGGTATTCCATTGAGATACGGTGGTTCAGTAGATAAGTTATTGGCTATTTCCTGGGAACAATATAGGCATCTAGAAGCGCCTTTTAAGGGTAGTGAAGGCAGTTATATCGTAAGTACATCGTTATTTTTGTTGTTCTGGTTTTAGTGTTTACGAGGTCATTACGCCTTATGGCGCTCCAGAAATATACTCCTACTAGTTTCACGGTTGTGACTGATCGCGTTATCAAACGATATTGGCTCTCTTTGTTATTTCAAGCCAACTGTATTAATTTATTCATGTTGCGTATTAGCCGCTAGTAATTGCGATCGTAAACTACAACTTGAAAGTGGTGGGGAATAGAATTAAGAACAAAGACTGGTAAGAATTCAAATGTTTGTAAAGCTAAGGGACGAAACTGCTGAGGTCATCGGTCCCTAGACGTTCAAACTACTTCAACTTACGCTAAAACACCCGAGAAGGACTCGAACCTCCGACGGAATGCGCCGCGCCATCCGTAGCAAGACGCCTTAAACCGCAAAGTCATTAGTGCGTGACGGTAACATTTGTAAATGTGGAAAGAGAAAACACCACAAGTGTAGTATCTATATTTCGTAGGAATAAAGGACGCCAAAACGTACAGAGAAAATGTATGCAGACGATGCAGATTTACTGCAACAAAATAGTTCTATACATACGACATACTAACATGGAACGGGGGACGATAATTCTGCAACAGTGCGTGTATCGCATAGCACGGGAGGGAAGTGAGACACGGCTTAGTTAAGAAACGGAGACAACACAATTAAATTTACATATGGAGTTACAGAAGAATGTTTCAAATAACAACTGGCCGGAAAATAATGAAGACGAAGATGTAGAGGATGTTCATCATGTTTCAGAATACTATACCTTCTGTCATGAAGACAGAAATTCGAGGTGGATCTTTAATTGCTAATCGGAGGTAAAGTTTAGCTTGCCGGCCGTTATTAAATACAAGATTTCACATTCAACCTCCTCCAAGGTCGGCTGATCACACGGTATGTGACTATATGCGGAGGATTCTGAAGGCTGTCCATGAGCTTCCACTTTCATCAAGTTCGGGGAAACTAGGACGTCTAAAAGCGAAAGCAGTAGCTCGCGAAAATATTGGGCTAGTTTGGCCTTCATCTAAATATTTCTCGTGCGTTTGGTGACGCCCACATTGAACCTTTCTGGTAGAGGAAAACATTTGTACTAAACGCAATAATATAAAATAATCCAAAGTTTTAGGAGTATGCACGTAAAAGATAAATCCTTGTAAAATAAATTGTTCATTTTCAAATTGAAACTTTGAATTCCTAAGGATAAATTCAGCAAGTTTCTGTCACCATTCATACAGAAATTTTACTGTCTTACGAAACTGTATGATTATTATCAAAATATCTAGTGCCTTAAAATAGTCGGGAAAGTAATCGAAACTAGGCTGAATGCATTAGATTTGCAGAAACAGACACGTATCAGTCAAGTGACTAGACGGGTGCAGACGCAACACTTTTTTGTAATCTCCACAGTCATTACACGGTAGTTTGCGAAAGTAATAGTGCAGGAAGATTGGAGCTTGCGGGTATCAGCTTCAAGGACATTAAAGAGGTGGTAACAACCATCTTAAAAGTATTCATACTGACATTCGTTTCACGTGATTTTAAGCGGTTTAGGGAATCTAAAGGCTGCGTTCACAGCACCGACAACGATCGACAGACAGCTTGCCCACAATGCGTCATATCTCCTTCAGTTTTAGGTGGGATAAAGGAGATTAGGTTAGGTCTAAATCTGTTCTCTGGATGAAGTAAGAATGTTTAACCTACGGATACTACTACGCCTCTGTACAATTACGTAAAAAGAGACTGAATGCTCGTGAATGAGCTATACCTGTGCGAAAAGAAAATGACAAGTAGTGTACACTCTTTCCCGCAGTTACCGTAATAACTAGATACGCTTTACAAACACATGAGATGAAGCGAGGAACTCTCTGTTACACACGCGAAAAGATTCGTTGAAAAACAAGGCTACAACTACCCCATTTTAATGAATTTATACGAAGTTGTGGAAACATACGCAAATTAACGTTCAATGACTGTTATTCAAATGTTCAAATGTTTGTAGAACTTATGGGACTTAACTACGGGGTCATCAGTCCCTAAGCTTACAAACTACTTACGAACTAGCTAAGACTAAGGACGGCACAAATATCCATGGCCGAGGGGGGATTCGAACCACCGACCGTAGTGGCCGTGCAGGCCGTGACTGGAGCGCCTCAAACCCCTCGGCCACCGCGGCCGGCGACTGTTATTCAGCATACGTATGAAAGACAAATTAAATGTTTGCAAACCTAGGGGACCAAACTGCTTAGGTCATGGATCACTAGAATTGCTTCGACTTTTGCTAAGGGGAAAAGAAAACACACACACACACACACACGCACGCACATACATACATACACACAGATCCATACCCGAGGGAGGAATCGAATCTCCGACGGGAACAGCCGCGCAATCCGTGGCAAGGAGCCTTAGACCGCACAGCTGTGTGAAAGGCAAACACTACTCTTAGAATAAGGTACTCTGAATCCCCACAGCACTGAAAAGATGAAACAAACCACGGTTCTAAATCACGTTATGTAACAGAATTACCATTTTACTGGCATAAAAGCGTCAGTAAGCAGTAACATTAATCTGTATTATGTAATGCACACATACAACGGCCCAAAGAAAGATTCACTATAGTAAACTTCAGTATTAAGACGCTTTGTCCTTCTCACTCTGACATAATTATTTTTGACATAATAATTTTCAGACCTAAAATCCCATATAACGATTTTTTTCTACTTATGCTTTCCAATAAACTAGCAATTTAATCCTTGGGATGCCACTAAGTACTCTTTTTTGCGCAAATTTATCAGTTTTTCACAGTACATATTGTGTGTGTGAGAACGTCGGCAGGTTTCAACGAAGAAAATTGAATGATTTAAATTCTACAGATTGTCATCCGAAGACTGTACGATCGGATGATGAGAACATTTACATTGTGATCGTACACGAAGTGAAGTAGTGATTTGAAAATACAGAGCGTCTTTGGACGCAGTCGGTTGTCGGTTGAATCCACAGACTGCAAAATGAAGAAAACATGAATGTGGATCGATAGACGGACATTTGAAGAAACAAATCGCTCGGCCAGGCGTGAGTAATGTAAATAGAAACGCCGGTTTGTAATAACGCCTGTTACACGAATGACTTCGGTCTAAATCGAAACCCTCGGTGGACGCGCGTCACGTGCTGCGAGTAAATCTGCTGCCAGCCACGTCTCGAGAGGCTCAGTGACGTCGATGACCAACTGACCGCGCCGTGTGAGTTGTTTTAAAATCGTGAGTATGCTCCACGCCGCGCACGTTATGCGTTTTCTTAATTTTAGTTAAATATCTCAAAAAGTACATGGCCCAACATACTGTTCACCTGCCAGAGATACAAAACTTCTGAATGAAACATTGTATTTTGGTTTTAACAATCGCCGGACAAAAAAGCCTGCATTAACAACGTAAAAAGATGGAATATGTTTTTTTGGTGAAAATAATTTCAACATTGAGAAAACGGTAACATTTAAGAAGAGGAATTGTTTTCCAGTTTATGTGGCTCAGAGAAAGAGGAAAAAATGAAGATACGCACAGTAAACAAAAAGGCGCTATCTACTGCCTTGCAAATGTTGTTCATTGTGCTAATAAGTGTACATTTCCTTGGACACAAAATTGTTTATCATAAGTTCGAAAACGCCGGGTGCAGAAAAGATAGTTCATTTGCCCATATCTCGGGTGTTACTGACCATAAAGACAAAGGGCAAAGTGTTTTGGATACTCCCTGGCTAAGTGATAATCTAGTCGAAGAATAGGCATATTGTAGGTATCCTACAGTACAGAGGCAAAATTTAAACATTACACACGTCCTGCAGCCCTGCCAAATTGAGAAAATCTGTTGGTTTATAAAAAAGTGTTCAAATGTTTGTAAATCTATCGGAATCAACTACTGAGCTTAGCTTACGAACTATTAAAACTAAGGTAAACTATCCTAACGACAACACAAACACGCCGGCCGCGGTGGCCGAGGAGACTAAGGCGCTCCAGTCACGGTCTTCACGGCCACTACGGTCGGGGGTTCGAATCCCCCCTCGGGCATGGATATTTGTGCCGTCCTAGTTCGTAAGTAGTTCATAAGTAGTTTGTAAGTTTAGGGACTGATAACACCGTAGTTAAATCCCATAGACTATACAAACATTTGAACATTTGAACACAAACACCCATGTCCCGGGGGGGGGGGGGGGGGATCGAACCGCCGCCGACGAACGGCAGCGCGCGCGTTGGTTTTCATATATGTGGAGTAGTGGAGTAGGGTGGATTTTATACGCTTGTAAAAGCACATTTGTTCCTCGTGGTTTCTGAGAAAACCACGATTCTTGGTACCAAAACTACTATTTGTGAGAACGGGCACTTCTAAACTTTCTTATGATTTACGTTTTAATCATTACAAATATTAATCAGTAGACGCCGTAAAAATATATAGGCCACAGGTGGTGGTGCGGATGTATATTTATTTACGCGTTTCGAAATATCTGCATCACGAGAATCCATGCCATATCTAAATGTATGGTGTCATGGCCCTGCTCAGGTCATGCAGGGTCATGACACCATAACGTTATGTATGAAGTTCTGCCACAAGCCTGGATTCTAATAATGATATTTTGAACCTCGTAAGCAAACATTTAGGCGCATCACCATCTGTGGCCTATATATATATATATTTGACGGCGTCCTTAGTAGCACTGATTAATATTTGAAATTCATGTTAATGGGCGCATACTTCAAGACACACTTCATGTAACGCCTGAAAATGATAATCATTACTAACCGCAGAAACGTTTACCATATGTTCTTATGATGAGTTTCTCCAACTATTCTAAATATATAGATAACGAAAAAAAATTATACCTTTTATCCTTTACTGGGGTCCAGAGTTTAAAATATACCGTATTTTTGCACAAAATCATGATAATCGATTTTACCATTGTTGACCGATGGCCAAAATATATAAATAAATAGCCATAGTAATTGACTTAAATTTCAAATGTATGTACGTTAAGATTGTATAAAAATGCCATTTTCCTGTTTTCGAACATTTTTATCCGTTATCAATATATGCCCCAAAAAACACGATGAATCAGTAATAAAAATGCGAATTGTGCTGAGACATCGACATACTGGCCGCTAAGAAACTTAACATCCTATTTTAAGATATCTCCTCGTCAAAAAGAAAAGAATTGTTTCTTCCACATAGTACGGTCTATCTTCGCTCGATGAAGGTATGAATTTATTTTCGTTATTCGTCACAGGTACTGTGTAACATCAAATTGATTAAAGTATTTCATGCCATTTTAAAGAGTTTACAGAAGAAAAAACCTATTGCGTAGAATTTTAATATTGTTGATTTTAGCTCACATATACATTTCTTTAATTCATAAATTATATAGTAAAAAATCATGCAATTAAATAATAAACTGTAAATGATGCGTTTCAGGTTTTTTAATTCTAAAACTGGGCAAAATGCTATTTTTGCTGTATGTTAGCGCAAGATTTCCCGTGCTAGGACCCACTCCACAGTTTAAGCGTACAGGTATCCAACTGATAATCACGGCTCTACTGTTATCTTTCAATTTATCGTTCCTGTGCCACAATGAACGGCAGTCAATCGTAACAAGAAACGCAAGTTTGGCGTCCTTGTGTAAACAAAAAACCGCTCCTGACAGGCGTTACTCAGGTCAGTGTAGGAAGTATACGCCAGGGACGCTGCAGTAAACTCATTTGCCACGAGCAGTTAATTGAGACAAGAAAGTCGCTCGTGCGAAAGAGAACGTACGGAGCGACGCGTGGTTTGATGGCCCATCCCCTGCCCGCAATAACGGTCTACTAGCCAGCAGGTCCGGCGAAGAAGTAACGGCTGAAGGAGGGGAGCGAGAAGTAGGAGACGGCAGAGAGTAACTAATTAAGAGACGCGGTGTCACAGGGTACGCGCTGGAAAGCGGTCCACCGGCATTTCTAAACAGCCGCTCGTCGGAGCACACACACCAGCATTATCAGCTCGAAGCTCAGAGCAACGGATACTTGCAGAGTACGTGGCGCATTGGTGAGCCGAAGAGAACAAACAGAAACGTCGACATCTCCTGCTTTAATGCGTTTGCTATGGGAGTGTGTGTACAATCACGTGCAAAACACGCCAAACAGAAAAAAAATGCTGTCATAATTCACGTGGGGGCAAAGCATTGCTGCTACAGTCACAGGCAGTTTCCGAGCAAAGTGTAAGGGCTGAGGCATATTGTATGTATTCGTAACCGAATATGAGTATTCTGCGAGTCTTGAAACACTGTTCCTTTAATTCGTGAGAATTTCGTTGTATAGTTTCTTCCCCGCACGCATTTTATTCCCGATTCTATGTTTTAGTTATTCCACCAACTGGATATCGTCAGCTGACTCATAGATTCAAGACAAAAGTTTATTTAGCAAAACCATTTTCGTATGAAAACGAGGAGTTTCCATCACTGTTACAAAAGGCAGCACATTGGAACATACAGAGAAACGTGTATTACTCCGCCACTAACTCATCAGCCGTCATTGCTGACTCTTTACACCAGTGACTCAAAAATGTTCAAATGTTTGTGGAGCTTATGGGACTTCACTGCGGAGTCATCAGTCCCTAAACTTACAAACTACTTATGAACTAGCTTATACTAAAGACAGCACAAGCATACATGCCCGAGGGGGGATTCGAACCCCCGACGGGAAACGGCCTCGCGCTTCGCAGCATAGCGCCTCAATGCGCTCGGCCGCTCCTCACCAGTGACTCCCAGCCTTTTTTTACAGCAGGGATCACTTTAGTTTCTTTGTTGTGTGCATGCACCATAAGATTCAAGAAAAATAAAGTGCGCCAATCTGTAAATAAACGTGAATCGAAAATTTTAACGTAGTCGTTAAACTAAAAAGCGATATGTATTAACGGTACTGTTATAATAGAAACTTATTGTAAAATGTAAACTTTCACGGCCGGAATGGTCAAAATTACTAAAAATTTCCGGGCTGTTATGCCGTGGTCTAGTGGATTTATTATTAAAACCCAACGTTTCGTCCCCGACTGCGGAGGACATTCTCAAGGGGGATCGTGGCACTTTTGGATGTCCGATTCACACCCTGGCTCGCTACTGACTGAAGCCAAATTCCGTTTACGAGGGCTCGCGCGCAGTGGTATGACGTCAGATGTTTTTGACATGCGCGCACAATTCGTAGAAATTTCGGAATAACACTGGCAGATCTGCAGCGAGACAGAAATGTGAGGGAACACAAAAGCTGCACTCTCTTCTTCTGGAAGAAATCTACATGCATATCATCACTCACTTTCAATCGATCCCTGGATTTGTTTTCAAACATGAAATCGTTGTTCAGAAAAGTAAGTCGTGCAGACAATATTAAGATAACAGAGAGCTATTTCCGAACTTTGCCTTTTTACAAGTAAACTGCCCAAGAGGATGCATTCAAATTCGTTTTTACAGTTTCTCTCATTTCAGAAGTAAATAAGCGTTTACAATTCTGGGAGATAAGTGAAAATATTTCAAATGGTACCGATGTTAATCTCTTCTGTCATTACCAGTGAAGTTGTCGAGTTATCGTAGATACGGTACAACTGACTGACCAGGTAACAAGAAATATTTAATTTAAAATGATTAGAGGTTTTTGATTTTAAACCTTTCCGAACGATACGTTGGGAACCACTGGTATAGACTTATGGGACATCAAAATCACATCCATTATGGAGTTATCGTTCGAACCCTTGCTGAATTTTCCTCGTTTACATACCTGTATTTTCAAAATGCACCCGATCTGAATTTGGTAGATAAATTTATTCTTGAAATTGGATGATGAATCACATGCAGTAACTACGGCATTTTTTTCTTCGCTCTGTATATTTTGTCTCTCGCCACGTTTTCTTGCCCGCATATAATTTGAGACCCAACGTGGCGCAGTATATAATATTCGTAATAGTCGAATTAGCGGCTCTTCGAATACCCACAATGTTAAATAGTGATTATAAAAGAACTAGTCAAGTGGCAGGAACACAGCCAATATCGTCCGGCGACCGTTATGTTAGTGAGCCTTGAGGCTGCCGTTGCTGTGCAGCTGAATTACCTTGTTTAGTCTGCATGAGGCAATTGAGTGGCTATTCGGTATGTAATTATTTTTACATGACATCTCTTGCTGCTTGACTATTGCCCTTCATCCAGTGTAGAAATACCGATAGTTCATAAAAATATCTATACATCGGATCAGAAAAAAGTGCACAATTTCTTAGCTTATTCAAAAATACAGGTTGCTAGAGTAACAAAAATAAGTGTATGTGACGTTCAGCAACGAGTAACAAATGCTTTGCAGTTGGTATGTGTCTCGAGAATGTCGAATATGCACGGTAATTCATAAATGTTCAAAGTTTTGTAAAGCTAAGGGGCCAATATGCTTAGGTCATCGGTCTCTCGACTTCTACAAACTACTTAAACTAATTTATGCTAAGAACAAGGATTGCTACAGAATCGAAACGGAGGTGACAACTGCAAGAAACAACTACAAGACAACCAAATAGTCGTTTGTCTAGCAGCACTTGTATCAAATGGTACTCCCCATAGATTTAAACGAAAAATGATTATAATAAATGATTTATGTGGACAGAGAGTTCAATATTGAACCCACATCCCCGGACGGAATATGAGCACACAAACTGGTTTCTTGTTCTGTCATCCACGTGAAAATGTGTGAACCGGAATATTTTCATATTTTCTACTTCTTTCTCGCACAGTAGTAAATAGAAAACAATAATTTCTTAGTGATTTTTTTCTTCGCTGTATCCAATGAAAGAACATCAGTCAGTTTATAACTGTACTTACACAGAGAAAGTGCTCGCTTGCAGCGCTGTTGACGCAGGTCATTGAACGTACACTATTTAAATAATGAGAGTGGACAAAGTTTGGGTCTAACACGCCTGGTACAGGCTTGTCGGACACTAAAAATCGTAACTCAGACTGAGGCTTAAATTACCTCAGTTGGAAAAGAATCATTACTCTGTGAATACCAACTTTACATGAAGGAAACCACATAAAGAAGCTTTCTTCTGCCTTTCAACTAAGATGCACTCCAAATATTCTCGGTGCACAGTAATACTGAACCTGATATTCTTTGTAAATAAGGGCAAACTGTATGATTTCAACAGGTAAACTATAATTTTGGGGTCGATCACGGCGGAGAAGATCGTGAAGTCGTATTCAGGATGTCGGCATTACTTATGTTTCTCCTGATCTTCCAGAAACTTGTGGCGAGTGCCTAATTGATTGCCATGGCGGAGCGGCCGAGCGCATTGGGCCCTATGCTACGCTGCGCGAGGCCGTTCCCCGTCGGGGGTTCGAATCCCCCTCGGGCATGGATGTTTATGCCGTCTTTAGTATAAACTATTTCATAAGTAGTTTGTAAGTTTAGCGACTGATGACCCTGCAGTTAAGTCCCATAAGCTTTACAAACATTTGTACATTTTTTGCCTAATTGATTCCCTCGAAACGACAAAGCCGACTACCTCGCGGCAATTGCAGTGCGGTCTGTGGAGTCACTTCCGGTTCGCGCTGCCGCTCGCGTCGGAGGTTCGAGTCCTCCCTCGGTAATGAATGTGTGTATTGCCTTTAAAATAAGTTACAGTAGTTTGTAAGTCTAGGGAACGATGACTTAAATAGTTTGGTCCATTATAAAGAAATGAAATAAAATAGAAGACTCATTCCTCAATCCGAGCTTGCACTTCGTCTCTAATGGACTTGTCGTCAACGGGACGTTAAGCTTTTATATTCCTTTCTATATTAGTGATTAATTTAGAACGACAAATTTCCCAACATTTATCTCCAATCATTTCAGACACTGAAAATCACAGCACGAAGAAAATAAAGAAGCTGTTTGAATAAAAGGTTTCAAATATATTCATTCAGATAACACTGATCAAAACGTTTGATTATTCCTTATTGATTATTATAGCGAATGAGGAACAATCTCTTTTTTTAATTACATCTGCAAAAAAAGCATCATCAAGATTACTGCCCCAACATGCAATGGATAATTGTATATTTCGTAACTGATGACTCGTGTGTGTCGAATCAGAGATTGTAACTAGTCTACAATTTAAAGATTCTCAAACCAAGGCGGAAAATAGAATTTTCATTAAAAAATTTTGTTTGGCTGTTTCCAAATTACATGGTGGAGGACAAAATGAAATTACGTTGTAGACGTCGGAGGAGAAATTCAAATTACGAGGGTTCCATCTGAGAACATGACCGAATTCACATCAGTGTTCTTTGTTAATGAAATCAAAGATATTGCTGTTTCTAAAATCAAACACTATTTTGGAATGGAAACTGATCTTGACAAAGACGATACTCGATTACTTTTGTCAATTTGTCTCACCAAGAAATCTATGAATTTTTTATTCGGTATACTGATTTACTCTGATCATTTCATTGAAAGGTACCATTGCTACCATGTTATAACTGAAATATTTTAGTTTATTTATGATTTTTCCTTATGACCCATGATTTCTAATTTAGAATCCGTCAACACAATTACGTAATTGCCAGACATAATTTCCAGAACATATCTCATAACAAAATTGTTGTACTTGGAATTTATCGTAGAATGAAGAAAAAATAGCTCGCTTGAAAGATAATCCTTTTGTTATAGTTTCGTAACGTTTATTTCCAGTTTCACACCTGAAATGAGAAAAGATTCTTTCCCCTTTCCCCTCCCCCATCCCCCCGCAAATTGTGCATGATATGGACGCGATATTTGATAGATACACGTTCTTTTCAGTTGAATAGAGGGAAAAATTGAAATAAACCCCTTATGTAGAACTAATTTCATTAACTTTGTCTTGTGTTTCTATGCTCTGTTAAATATGAAGCCATCACAATCATTATGCAATCGATGTTTCTATATATATATATATATATAAATTAATTGCTGTTCGATAGTCTCGGTAAAAAACGAGAACGGGTGAACCGATTTGACTAATTTTAGTCTTGAAATATTCGTGTAAGTCCAGGGAGGGTTTAAATGGTGATAAAATATGGAAAAGCTGTCCGGAAAAGAGGAAAATCTTCGAAAACTGAAACAGCTTTTTCCAGTGAGCTATCAATACCGTTCGTCCAATTGCGGTAAAATTTTGTTCATTTCACATTGAAAGCAAGATGAAAGTTTGCATCAAATAAAAATTTAGGTCAGTCGTCTGGAAAGTAGGAAAATTTAGAAAAAACCGAAAGCGATTTTTTTTCTACGAATAAACAGCTTGACAGGGCGAGGTTTGTATGAATATATCTTTTTTTTTTCTTTTTTCTTTTTGGAAAATTTGGGAAAAACTGAAAGTGTGTTTTTCAATGTGTTTTTGATGGAATTCAGCACTATAACTGACTATTCGCACGACGGAGAGGGGTAATTCTTATTTTTGTTTTGTTCGTTATGGTCTTGGAGAAGTTTTACTAAAAAAAAAAAAAAAAATAAAAAAAATAAAAAAAAAATTCGAAGAAAGTTTCTTTTTCAACGTGTTTCTAAATGTACTCAATACTATAAGTTGAGAACCGTTCATCCGCTTGCGATAAAATTTTGATCATTCCACATTCAACGAAAAATGAACGTTCTTATGAACTAAAAATTCGGGAAATTTACCGAGAAAATTAGGAAATTCGCGAGAAACTGAAAGAGCTTTTTTCAATGGGATATCAATATCATTCGTCTGGTTGCGATAAAATTTTGCATATTTGACGTTCAAAGCAAATGCCTTTATAAAGCTACTGGGTCTTAAATACATACGATTTAAATTAGTATGATTTATATTAAGAGCTACGTGGTACGAAGTTCACCGGGCCATCTAGTATTCAATAAATATTATCTAATTCACTCAACAACCTTCCAGAAAAAACTGTGATTTTTTCCCAATGGAAGGAAATTAGAAAGGTTAAATGTGGTGACTCATAAGGATAAAGAAGCTGCGCAAAATCTGCGAGCAAAGTGTTTGAATGAGGAATTTGAAAATCGCTTCTTTTGAATGCGAATTCAGTGCCTTTATTATTGTGCCATATCACTGTATTCTTCCTCCCCCCCCCCCATTAACAATTTCCATTTCCAGGAGATTTCTATAAAATTCCTGTTGCTAGCCCAGGCGTTGCTACTGTGTTTCTTTCAACTCTTTCTTTATCCATTTACGATTCAAAACCGTTGTTTTGCCCCTAACGTGCAATTAATCGGACCAAATTGGGTGTTGTTGCACTGATGGAAGAGTAGAGTAATTTTTAGGAAATCAGCAGTTATATAGATTTGAGATATATATTTGAATATATATTGACTATATTTGCTGCCGTGTTGGTCGGAAGGCGACTCTTAGCACAGTTCTGGTCACAACTGAAAGTTTTCTGCTGGAACAGACGATTACAAATAGACCGCCCCAGCATGAAAGTATTACGGATAACAAAACCGTTCGAGTCGATCATTACAATCAACGGCTTGCCCTCTCGCCTCCAGAAACGTTACTGGAAAACTAAACATAATGCAGCTTGAAAACTGTTACATGTGATCTATCGCTTAAACCGACGTTGAAGTGACAGGTCGGTATTGTATTACCACAGCATTATCACTTTCGTTAGTAAAGGGTCATGAAGCTAGAAATGAAGATGACAGACTACTTGACGAGAAACTTGACAGCATTAAGTGAAAAAAAAGAATAATGGACAGCTCGTATCTTCAAAACGACATGGCTGCCATGGCTCGCAAAATCTACAGATATTTTAGACTGCGTTCCGTACCGCCATTCTCTCAAATGAATCCATAAGCATATTGCCACAATTTTGTTATTAATTAATTATTTTAGTATCACAAAGGCGTCATGAAACGGAAAGTAAGTTCACATCAGTGCAGAAGGTTCTAAAGCTTCAGTCATTCGATTGAGACTTGCTACAATAATGTAACTTTCTTGAAACATGTAACTGTGGCACTTAGGCAACTAAGCTAAGCTTCAAAACAATTCATATTTGTGAAAGCGAATACATTAGATGAAAAAGTTATTTAAGTGGGTACACATTACAGTATTTCAGTATAAAGAAACAGATGCTGACGAAATGCGTTTATATATATATATCAGGAAATGTGTCGTCCACGAATAAAATAAGTTTATTTTTATTTATTTATTTATTTATTGTCATAGCCAACATCATTATCTATTCTTTAACAATTATAAAATGCCGCAAAATATGGAAATTAAGGCTGGAACTATATATCTGGTCCAAGCCTAACTTTCTTTAATTCTTCTTTATTATCCGTCATATTCAGGGTACGATTGCAGCTCCATTTCAACGAACATATTCCATATACTGCGGCCTCTTAACAGTAATTTTTAATGGCCGTGAGCGTTTGAAAACGTGGCTTTATCCTACGGAGTAGTATTTCTGCCGCTGTAGTCAGAACGAAGAGTTGTTTGATGTGCTTTACACACAAGAGTATGTAGCTCTGTCTTTTAATCAATGCGTGAATAGTGCAACCTTCATCCATGTGAACCTGCCTATTGCATACAAGCCTTGATCTCCTTCCGCAGTTTTAACCTCGACACTTCCCTCTATTACGAGATAACACTTCCTTGATATCTCAGAGTGTGTTCTACGAACACCGTCATTATTTGCGTCAAATTGTGTTATAAACTTCTTTTCTCACAAGTTCTCCCTCCCCAGTTTTTAACGACTGCCCATATATTGCTTCGTTGAACCCCATTTAAAAATCGTTTATTTTCTTTTTGCATTGTTTAACGTGTTTCACTTTCGAACAAATACCACCAGAAAAATCTCATAACACTATTATCTCCAGAAAAGTTCTCGTAAAATCTGAATTTCTACTAGGAATGAGGAAATCTATCATTATCAGATGCGCTTTTCTTGTTGTTGCGAGGCTCCTTTTCATTCCATCCCTCCTCTGGGCATCGTTGGATATTTTATTTCCCAAATAACAGAACTATTGGAGTAGTTTCAGTATTTCGTTTGTTAAACCAAAGACTTCGCCTAATTTGTTCGACTCATGTACAGACTGGTCATGAGAGAATAAATACGAGGCTCGTCCAGAAAGTAAGTTCAGTTTGGTTCTATAAAACGAACGGGTACAGATACAGAAGCAATATTGGTTGTACAAAAATCTACAACTGTTAAACTACTTTTCTACATAGCTTCCGAAATTTTGTAGGCAATTGTCATAGCATGCCAGAAGGTTTTGTGTGCCTTTTTCATAGAATATTGCCGCCTGTGTATTTAACCATGTGGTAACATGTTCTTTCAGCTCGTCATCATCGTTGAAGTGTTTTCCACCAAGGACAGATTTTAGGTGTAAGAAGAGGATTACTGTCAAAAGATTTTTTTTTTTCACGATAATGCCTGACCTCACACACCGAATGTGACCAAACAATTCTTACGGAAATTTCAATGGGACCTGTTTGATCATCCTCCATACAGCTCGGACCTCTCTCCTAGCGATTTTCTTCTTATACCTAAAATCTGTCCTTGGTAGTCAACACTTCAACGATGATAAAGAGCTGTTACCACATGGTTGAATACACAGGCGGCAACCTTCTGTGAAGGCTGCATGCAAAAACTTGTGGCACGCTATGACAAGTGCCTACAAAATTTCGGCAGTTATGAGGAAAAGTAGTTTAAGAGTAGTATAATTTTGTGCAATAAGAATTTCTTCTGTATCTGTGTAAAATTTCATTTTATTACCAAACGGAACTTACTTTCTGGACGCGCCTCGTATATATAGATGTAAATGGATATCTTGCTATATTTATTTCCTGAGATATAATTATCAGCAACGGATCCACTATAGTTTTTCCTACAAGGTCTGAAATTAAAATTAAAAACTTCTTTTCGTTCCAGTACTGGCCATGTTTCTAGACAACCACAAAGCGTAGAAATCAGTAATTGGTATGTACCTTAGTAAACCAGTACAGTAATGCGCAAGGAAGAAAAATTAATATGGCTGAAAAGGAGGCTACACGCATGTTTAAAGCATATGTTTGAATTCAATATTCTTACTTTCTTTTTAAGAACATGTAAAAATGCCATAGCTAAGCAGCGGTTAAGGCGAATCGAGCTTTATTCAAAGCAGCATGCAGCTTATTTCGTACGTAGCACCAACGAGAGTCCACAGGCACGCCCCCTTTCGCGGGGCCCACGCTCGGCAGACCTTCATTTCCCCCTCGGTTCGAGGAGTACTTCTCGCCGCTGGCGAAAGAGAACAGCATTGGCACGCAGAAGCGACAAACAAACAGCAAGAGGTCGCGTGTTGTGTGGTACCGAGCTCATAGTCGGCCTCGGCGTCCTCGGCTATGGTCTCCATGGCGAGCGCATGGCAGCCGGCGGCGGCAGGCGGGGGCGCGACCAGTAGCGGGGGCGGTCCCAGCGCGGCGGCGGCGGCGGCTGCGGCTCTCACATGACGCGACGCTCCCGCCGCGCGCGCCGGCCACTCACTGCCGCCAGGCGCGCGCCGCGCCGCCGCGACGCCTGCCGCCCGCAGCGACGCCTCGCGGCAGCGCCCAGAAACGCCGCGGCCCATTCACAGAGCGGCCGGCGCACTCGCCGGAAGACGCCGCGCCGCGCGCTGTCGCTACACTGCCTTCAAAATTACACCTCCTACATTACCCAGGTGCACAATATCCGTAGAAACTGTATCTACAGCAATGGCGGCTGGTACTTCAGATGAATGGTGGTTCACTTGATGGTGGCACCGCAACAACAACAATTTGACGCACTTCTGCAAGACGCGCTGGAGCAAAGTGCCCCGGTTTGCCCCCCTCTTAAACAGGGTGTTTCACTAAGTGTGTTTGCCTCTGTAACTTATAAAATAATAATTGACGGGAAATTTTAATGCGGCAGGTCAACACAAGAAATGTTACACTTTTTTGTGGAAGTATGAACATAGTTTATTGTATCATTTTCCACAGAGTTACAGCACAAAGATATAATTTTTTAAATGGATAGTTTTTTTTTCTATCGTGCATTGGATTCGTTGAAACCAGATGCGTCCAAATCAACTTAAACTACATTCCTATCACTGTTAGTTTGGGAGCTACAACCCCTCAAAGTTTCAGGGGCAGATACCACAAACGGTGCGCATAAGGCAATGCGCGTTCTAAATGTGGTGCGACCGAGTTGTAACGTCGCCAGTGTCACGGAGCGAGAAGCTTCCTCGATGCGCTGTTAGACTGCCGACTGTCGCCGCACTCGGCCATATACCCGATAGTTGGAGCCATCCGATGTCAGTAACTGTGGTATATTGAGCACCGGTTGTTTGTGTGCCTTCAACTGTCGGGTATACGGTCGTGTGCGGCGACAGTTGGCAGTCTAAAGGTGTGTCTACACTAGCGCGCTGCGCGGCTCGCGCGTCGCTCCTGCGCACTGAATTCGTCATATTTGGACGGGACGCGCGCGCTGCGCATGCGCGGTGCACCGCGATCCATCTGCTGTCGGTTTTTCCAGCGAACACTTTGAAGGTTCGCAGTTCAGATTTAGACGGGAGCGCGGAAGGTTCGTCGTTTTTAGCGCGCAGAAATTGCCGTGCGGAAATGAGTGTCCTCTTTCGAAATACGCGGTCCAATCTTCTGCAGCAGATTTTCAAAGTTAGAAGGTGACATTCGACAAAAAAAATTTATTGACCACTTGACCACGTATTTGTTGCGACTTCTAGTCCATCATAAGTTCTGCATTATTTCTTTTTTTATAAAGTTCAGTGTGCCACCAAAGTCGATGTTTCGTTTTGTTTTTTTCGACAAACTTGCAATTAATATAGCCGCACCAGCCATCACCATAAGCCCGAGATTTTCCCGTCGCGTGGACATTAGTGGGTTTCCAATGGATCGCCGGAGATTCGTCGCGACCCACAATCCCTACGAAGGAAAGGCGAGCGGCGCGCGCACCGCTCGGAGTTCGTGGCGTGCGAGAGTGGTCGCGGCTTAACAGCGCATCGAGGAAGCTTCTCGCTCCGTAACACCGGCGACCTTAGAGCTCGGTCGCACCACATTTGAAGGCGTATTGTATTATGCGCAGCGTTTGTGGTATATGCCCCTGAAACTTTGAAGGGTTGTAGCTCCCAGACTAACAGCGATAGAAATGTAGTTTAAATTGATTTGGACGTAGCTAGTTTCAACGATTCCAATGCACGATAGAAAAAACTATTGTGTCATTTAAAAAAGAATATCTTCGCGCTGTAACTCTTTGGAAAATGATACAATAAACTATGTTCATAGCTCCGAAGAAAGTGTGACATTTCTTGTGTTGACCTATCGCATTAAAATTTCCCGTCACCTATTATTTTATAGGTTACAGAGGCAAACACACTTAGTGAAACGCCCTGTATATATTTTCGTTAAAAGATCTGCGGAGTATCTTACGTCGGCTTGTTCGCATTTGCTTCAAGTCGAGCTAACGCGTCGGCCTACCAAGCTTCAATGAAAAGACAAGCTACCTTCGGGTAACATGACACTGTAAGCCACACCCCTCTGTACCTCACTCATAGACAAAGGCTTCTCTCTCCCACCTCTTTTCAAACAGTTAAATATTTGTTACAACGAAGAGTATAAATGTCAGTTAACCGCCCTGAAGAGGACCACTGCACAGTGGTCGAAACGTCGACAATTCATTTGCTAAGTGATTTGAAAATGACCCGGCCTAATACCCAGAATTGTTTTATTCAAAAAATATAAATGTCATTTACCCTCAAAAACATGACACATTCGCAAAAACTTCCAAAGATATGTGGCAAGTAATAATACAAAAGTCGTTGTTGTTCCCGTATCTGTTTAAAAAAAGTGCGTTTAAAAAAGAATTGCTTTCAGTCAGTCTTGAACTCACTTCCTTCAACAGCGCAGGGCGACGCCGCTAACCTCGCGGTTAGTCTTGCTAGGTGGAGAGTAGTAACTCCATTTTTTTTCCAGTTCGTTTCGGCCTACTAGGGACCACGAGGCTCCTCTTAACTCTCAGGTAGGGTCTTCTGCTTTTTCTTGGCCTAGTACGCCTTCATCTTCCGGCTGTGAGCCTGTTTCCTCTCATCCGTCCATTTAGGTCTGGTGGTGCCTGTACACTTCTTGCTTGTGATAAATAGTGGGAAGACTCCATGTAGGAGTTCTGTTCTCGGTTATATGTAATGGGATCTGCAGTTCCTATAAGCCTGATCTAACAGAGGTGAACCACTTGGCTTTGGACGCCTTTCCCTTGCTTTTCACTGTGAGGATCTTCTTGGCGAGCCTTCAGATCATGTGCCCCTAGAAGGTCAGTCGCTTTTTCCTCATACATGTGACTATGTCTTCCTGGTTCTGTAAGTACCATCTTCCTCTCTTATGGGTCCTAATATTCTCCTCAGGATCTTCCTCTAAGTTCTAGTTTCCTGAGTGGGCCCTTTCGATTCATCAAGAGGCACTCGGAGGCATAAAGTGCAGAGGGTCTTACTACCGAGTTGTATTGCTTCAGTTTTAAGTTCTTGGATAGGTACTTGGAGGTATAGATATTCTTACAGGAATGATAGGCTCTCTCTAACTTGTGACTCCATTATTATTCATGATAGCACCTTCTGAAGGCTTTTACATTTGATGAATCTTTACTTTATAGTTATAAGATATTTTACCAAATATGAAGAGTTTTTGATGAATCTTCAACGTGCCACAAACAAATATCAAGCGCAGATGTTGCCTTCATGACGGATTTGCGCATGCACAAGGTGAAGTGCGCAGTAGCTCCATTGTCTTGCTTTGGGACCATTAGTGCGTAACCACCAGAGCTAGGAGTAGCTGGAGTTGATGTCTCTACCAGCACCAACGTCAATGTTAAAAGCGGACCTCACGATTATGCTATTTATGCGAGCAATGGATTGCCATTTCGACCAACCTGACATGCATGCCGTCCGACACAAGTTCCCAACGGGTAAACACTACTAATTTAATGTCTCATCTCACACTTGCCCGTAGTTTAAACTCTGTATCTCATAATGTTTCGGAGGGTCTTTATGAACCTGCACTGAAATCGCCAAAGAGTGGTTACAGAAAGTAGAAGTTTTTATATGTAAAGGGGGTATTAAAGGACGAGCCATCGCGAGAGCCACAGGTATAACGCGAAAGCCATTTAGCTGTAGAACGGGTGAAATTACGAAGTCAACCGTGTTGTCATCAGTGGAAATCCAAATATCGCAGTAAAGAAATAACGTTATTTCTCGGCGTTATATAAATACAAGAAAACGAAAATTGAAGTACTATTTTACAATATCAATTATAAAACGAACAAAATGAAACTTATATACTTCGAGAGAGGATTTGCTATATATGTGCACAAAACCAAAATCATGTGTGTATGGAGGCGTTAAAATTGATTAAAGGAAGTGTATGTTTTCATATCTAAAAGGGGGGTATTAGACGAGAATATGCCACAGAACGTACATGTCTAGCACGACATACATCTAGCGGTACAATGGGTGGCAATACAAAGTCAACCATGCTTGTCAGCAGTGTAAATCAAAATTTCACGGTAACGGAATACCGTTATTTCTTGGACTTGCTATTTCGCACATTATCTTAAAACAGTATCTTTGCGATCTTCTGCTGTTGGTACCAGCGGAATTCAAGGAAGTTCCCAATTTTTATTTTCTGCATTCTGAATAGCTACGACTACCTGCGTCCCTTTTTATATGGAAATGCATGGTTCAGGTAAGAACTAAGAATCTGCATACCAATACATTCCAATTACGTTCTTAAAAATGAGTGTCATAACTTTGTAAACACAATTGTTTTCATTCTGACCACAATTAATATTAGTACATGCAATTAACTTATATGTATGGTGTCTCTTTTTCGGCCGAAATGACAGACAATAAACATATAAATGCAACATATTTCCAACGACCTTATCTTACTACTAAAATATAGAGCTTATTTTCAATACCAAGAGCACGGAATACTAAAAAGTCTTTGGGAAACGAAAGCAATAATATAGAAAATGTCACTATGTAATTAGTTCTTCCCGGCAAAAAAAATATAGTCCACCCTCCCTCCATCTGTTTGGTACCGTAGCTTCATTAATGACTGCAATAGAAACAGCCCACTGCTATGGAAGGAACACAAAGGAACAAAGTAAAAACAATGCAAATGTTCTATAATCGCTTTGAACGCTAGGTATTTTAATTATTACGAGTAACAGTCAAAAAATTATTAAGGAAAGACTAAACGGTTATGTGAACTGTTGAAAAGAATGACGACGTTATCCATATTAATTTACGCACTAAAATCCGATATCCCCTGCGGCCAAATATTCATTAATAACGTATCTCGGGTAAAAAAAAAGCCACTAAATAGGAAATCACAATTGAAAAAAGTTAGATATAACATTACTTCAGTTACAGGGGAGGTACTTGAGTGGTGTGTAATGTAAGGTTTGATATCCAAATACCATCAGTTACTAATTAATCGCTGATAAACCGATCTGTGCCGGCCGCGGTGGTCGAGGGGACTGAGGCGCTTCAGTCACGGTCTGCACGGCCACTACGGTCGGGGGTTCGAATCCCCCCTCGGGCATGGATATTTGTGCCGTCCTAGGTCGTAAGTAGTTCATAAGTAGTTTGTAAGTTTAGTGACTGATGACCCCGTAGTTAAGTCCCATATGCTTTACAAACATAAACCGATCTGTATCCAGCTAGTTTCATCACTAACTTATTTTGGAATACTGTTGTGAGGCCTCACAACCTCTTCAATTATCTTTACAACTTTACAACTAAATATGGCTTGATTCCCTTTACATTTTGTATATTAAATACATATTTACTATTTTGGCGTATTTAAAATCGGCCTATATATATATATATATATATATATATATATATATATATATATATATATATATATATATATATATATTGCTAGAAAATTATTAATATAGTTTTAATGCCGATAATACTGGTTCAATATACTTGATAATTTTAATCGAACCATCTGTGAGGAATCAGTGTACGGAGATTCATAGGCCAGATGGCGGGGAAGAACGACAGAAAGGTGCCCCATCTCTTCGGACCTTTCGGAACAGGTACAACCACAAATGTCTCGAGTCGCAGGTGTCTCGAGCCTGTGGTCACGAAGACAATAGAGCATCTAGAGAAAGTCTTCAGAAGAATGGAGAGGATATTGTATAACCAGTATGGAATGAGAATAAACATGAGAAAGAGTAGTGATGGTACGCAGTACCGAAGCAGAGTATGAACCTGCAAGAATAAGAATTGGAAGAGAGGAACTGCAAGTTATAGAGGATTTTTCCTATTTGGGAAGCAAAATCACAAGTGATGGTAGAAGCCGGAAAGAAATTGTGAGCTAAATACAGGCCAACATTTCATTTCATCTGAGAAAGAACTTATTCGCCAGCAAGAATATCAGTCTGAAAATAAGGAAAAGTATCATGAAAGCTATGGTTTGGAGTGTGCTTCCAAACGGATGTGAAACTTGGACCGTGAGTAAACAAGAAAGAAGACGTCTAGAGGTCCTGAAGATTTGGTGTTACAGAAGGATGGTGATAATCAGCTAGAGAGACAGAGTAAGATGTGAAGAGGTGCTTGGAAGACGACAGGAAAACAAATCTCTGTGGAGGCACACCCAAACAAAAACAGACAAACTTGTAGGACACATCTAAAGCCACAACATCATTGGAACAATAACAGAAGGAGCTATTGACGGAAGGAATCGATGGGGCCTAGCAACGGATCATGAATGATATTGGATGCAATACATACCGTGGAAATGAAAAGGAAGGCAGACAGAAGAGAGGATGGCGCTTTGCTGCAAACCAACCTAAGGATGGTATCTTGGAAAGATACTAAAGAAGAAGAATCTTTGTCAAAATTATTCTGGTACCCTCTGTTCTTCACATGCAAATTCGGAACGACGTTGCTAAAGAACTACTGGGTTCGAAGTTATAATGTAAGCAACATTTTTTATGATATTGGCTTTTGACTTATCAAAGCGCGGCGGTCGTTATACGCATGTAAATTATGCCTCCAAGCATTTATTTTTGGTAATTTAATTTCCATGCTCTAAAGATATGCTAATGATCCATAAGCTACGTCACGGACGAGTTTATAGTTTTTATATAACATCGTAATTATGTGTACAAAAATCATAATAAATCATTAAAGTCCATGAGGATCACCAGTGCACTTCAAAAGCAACTTGCAAATTCAGTTCGACGCAACATAAAGGCTTAGTCTATACTTGGAGCTACCGTCTTAGAAAGAGCTGTAGCTTCCATATAATAAAGTCAATTCATAAAACTAATTGGATTAGCTGACCAAGTTGCGTTGAAAGTATGTCCTTAAGAGCAAAGCTAGCGACTGTTTCCAGACATTAAGTTTTATGGCTTGTTTAATCGCGTCGTCCCGATTGGCCCTCGCGCAGTAAAAAGCTCCTGTCGCGCAGACAGCAGCTCCGATATCGACCCTGTGACCGAAAGCCACGTGTCCAAATAGTTAACACAGAGTATCTTTTTGTATATCAGTACTTATTACTAATTCATATAAAAGAAAGCATTTGACTTCTGAGCCTTTCCCTGAAGAAATTATTGTAATGCTATTATATTTCCGGGTAATCAAAGGAAGAAGGAAAGAAGATAAAGATTTAACGTTTATCGACAACGTGGTCATTAGTGACGAAGGTCACGCTTATTATTATTATTTTGCTAAAAGAAAACCTTAATGTGGACGGCCCGAGGTGGATTTCATAAAGCGTCGCCCCGAATGCGAGTCTAGTGTGTTACCACTGTGCCAGCTCATTCGGTTAGGCTTTTAACCATGCGACGAAAATTAATATGACCAAAACTATTCGATGGGGAAGGGAAGCCAGTTATTACCAACTGTAGACAATATAAATCAAACATTTGAAACCGGGGGGTACGGTGCCTCAAATTCACCAACGGGTGTATGTTGTGGGAAGTCATGTGACAAAGAAGTCGAGGACACGGTGTGCTCTATTGTTTTCTGAGAAGTTTAATTGTGCCAAAGTGCTATGTAACGCTTAATCCGAAAATGTTGTCATGTGGGATATGTTTTGAAGAAGTCCAAAAGCATATCCAAAATTGCGCCCAAAGCAGAAAATTTGGCTGCAATTCATGCTTAAGTGTCTTACCAAATTAACCAGACACCTAACGCATATCACGTGTTTATGCAGATAAATAATACACCTACACCTACACATGCATTTTGCAAGTGACTGTTCACAATGAGATAACAATGAATGGCTTGGATCTGGATGTGTTCTTAACGTATGATGGAGCACGGTAGTAGTTACAGCACCGGGCAATCCGCATCGCCGCGGCAGAATAGCCGTGTGCACTAAGGCGCCTTACTGCGGTTCGTGCGGCCGTTCGCCGCCGGGGTTCGAGTCCTCCCTCGGACATAGGTGTCTGTGTTGTCCTAAGCATAAGTTAGTTTAAGTAGTTTGTAAGCCTTGTTTTTTTGCATAACTTCCACGAAATGCCATTTCATTATCATAAGGTTGGGGTTTGGTATGCGGTGTCTGGACGCTGGATTATTGGTCCCGTCACTTTCATCAGATACTGACTTCGGCGCTTCATTGCCAACATTTTGAAACCATTTGTGGCAACATTACGCTCTTTCGACCGGCCGAACTTTGGATCACTGTAATACAACCTTCACGCATGATGGAGTTGTTAGCAAAGGCTCTAGCTGGCCTCCCAGGTCAGCTGATTGACAGTGTGCGACTACTATGCGCAGAGAGTTCTGAAGTGTAACCAGTAAGTTGTATTGCAACAATCGTGACATTACTGCAGCAGGGCATTTCGAATGAAATGGGAGCGATTCCATGTCGATCCGCTTTCAGCAACTTGCTGACCAGAGCCTAAAAGTACCGAGAGGCGAAAGTTGGTCACTTTCATTTGCTATAGTGAGGTTAGTACTGTATTTCCTTTCCTCTGTGGTTCCCTTGTAACCTGGAATTTTTATTTGCCCATACAGTATTAGTCCAACCCATTAACAGCCCACACCGACCAGCTATACTCAAAATTTTATAAACTTATAGAGTTAAAAAAAAATCTTCAAATGTTTGTAAACCTATTGGACCAAACTGCTATGGTCATCAGTTCCTAGACTTACAAACTCAATGCGCGAAGCCGTTCCCCGTCGGGGGTTCGAATTCCCCCCTCGGGCATGGATGTTTGTGTCGTCTTTAGTATAAGATAGCTCATAAGTAGTTTGTAAATTTACGGACTGATGACCCCGCAGTTAAGTCCCTTAAGCTTAACAAACATTTGAACTTACAAACTACTTAATCCAACTTACACTAGGGACCGCCGGCCGCGGTGGCCGAGGAGACTGAGGCGCTCCAGTCACGGTCTGCACGGCCACTACGGTCGGGGGTTCGAATCCCCCCTCGAGCATGGATATTTGTGCCGTCCTTAGTCTTAGCTAGTTGATAAGTAGTATGTAAGCTTAGGGACTGATGACCCCGTAGTTAAGTCCCATAAGTTCTACAAACATTTGAACACTAGGGACCCATGCCCCTGGGAGGACTCGAACTCTGAGGGTAAGTGACCGCGCGCTCCACAGCAGTTTATAAGTGTTTTGTGAGTTACATCTTTCGTTGATGAATTACATTTCAAAAAGGCTTAGATATACCTCAACCAGGAACGGTCGTTCCATTATGTGTAGCGCCAGATAGATACTACTAGGCATTCTACGGCTTTTATTCTTGATTCTGTTTATAGGATTTCAGCTACAACTTTGTCTTTTTATCACCAAATAGCTGGACTGGAAATTTGTTTAATATGTATTATTCCTGACATCTGTTTTCATATGTTTTTCGAGTTTTTCTTTTAGACGTTGACTTATACCAACAACAAGTCTATTTCTGTACCTACTGAATACGAAATTTCCGCACTTTCACGTCAAATAGGTTTACTACAAAACAAATATTTTAGTTCAACGAGTTAAAAAGAAGAGGCAAAGCAAACTTACAAAAATAACAGCGACACTTGAAGGAGGATAATGTAAATATGTGTCTATCCACAGTCAGGGCAAAAGTAAGTGGCTTGTGTGAGGTTCTCTTTTTATACACACAGGGTAAGGTAATCACTAGCAAGAAGGAAAACAAGTGCTACAAAAAGCAAAAACTGTTTTACGTTGTTAAAAAGCGACATTATACGACCTGAGCCACGTCAAAACCAACAGGAATGAGATACGACGACATGAATCAGAATTTTTAATTTCGTTTCTAGTCTTAGTTCGTTGGTAACTTGTTTAGTACTAGATCATAGCATATGGAATTACAAGCAGGTTATTTATTTTATTTTATTATTTCCCCCTCGGAGGCTGCTCAAAAGCTATTCCAGACAGATTGCAACTCTTTTTCCTGCAGTGACGGTTCTGTTTTGCTACGTACTAACAGCGCCAGCCTCACATATGAGACAGAGGCCTGTAATATACAGTTTGGGGCCTTCAGTGAATATAAAACGATTTTCTCGCATGCGCCCAGCATACATACGCAAACTTCTACCATTTGCGACGTAGTATCACTGCGTAACTAGATTCAACAAACCAAATCCATAGCTCGACTGGCAAATCGCGCATTGTCCAGATTGCTGGCAGTCGAAACGGGAAATCCCATTTCGTTTGCCGGTCGAGTACGCAATTTTAATCTGCCAGTAATGGCTCGGAAGCACACGCGTCCCTCTCAGTGAAAACTCTTGCATTCAATTCACTTCGCGACCGGCCGCCAGGAGCGCTCGTGGCGGCACCGCAAAACGCGGTTGCGCAATGTGGTCGGGACTATCAGAGCAGGGCAGCGCCTCCCAGGCATACTCGGAAACAAACACGGGACGATGCGCTGTTGTTTGTGGACGCCGTCATTGCTGCTGGAGTGCCCTCCACTTTATTTTCGCCTGCGCCGTATTTTCCTGGCATCTCAATTTGTTTTGGCGACGGCTGATGGAATTATTTTCCGACCGGAGCGCCGGGGATTGTTTACCTAGAACGAAACAGACCTGGCAGGCGGCAAGTAAAGGTCGCTAAACATCGTAAATAATCCGACTACATTAACAACTGCCCCTCTTCCGCAAAGAGCGCCTTCAGGAAGGCAACCTGGAGTAGCTCGAGGTTCCAGTGAGGACTGAAGTGTCGACGAAGAGATAGATCATTGCAGACATAGTACACACTCGTCTTAGTGAGAGGCGCTAGAAAAAATTCTTTACAGTCCGATTTCAGTTAGTTGTCACCTGACATTTAAATTTCAAAGTAAGAACGTATTTGCGGCGTGCACTACAAGTGCAAACTAGAAGCTGACCCTCAGCGCCCTAGGAGCGACTATCAGCCACCGCGACATGTGTCAACTTAGTTTTCGCGGGGAGTAATGACTGTACACTGCCGCCGTTGTGCTCCCTCTCTGTAGTCTTAAAAAATTACTTTCAACACTGTATATCATAAAAAACATGTAAAAAATCTAAAATTCACGTTCTGGTTAGATTTATACAGTGTAAACCATGTCAAACATCTTTACTTACGTAGCTTAGTATTAAGTTGTGGAAAACGGCTTCTTGGCCGGTAATTAATTCTTAATAATTATGAAATTGAAGGTCTATGTCTCCTGCAATAATAACGCAAAACTCTGATATTCACAAATGGTGTGCATATCACCCTCTTCTTTGGTTACTTTCATCGCAGGTCGTAAGGCACCCAAAACCAAGCGTTACACAGATATCTTACTGCATTGGTTGAATTGATCATTGACATTTGAAACTCCTGTAGGTCCGTGTTTGCGTGGCAAATGTTGGTTTGTGGATCAGCTTTAATGCAAAACACTTGTTAGTTTTATACCCAAACTAGTTTCAGCGGCGAACCCACCATCCTCAGTGGGTTTTTGTGTTTCATCCAAAAGAATGCAAAAGGACATATTTACAAAATTGTAAAGCATATTGTAGTATAAGGTATACACTTCTATTTGTTGTGCCTCTGTATAAACATAAAAATAACAAGTGTTTTGCATTGGTTGAATTAGTTCAGTAAACACGATGTTCTGCGCAGTGGCAACACATTGTGAACTGACAATGCCACAGACGCTCTTGTTGCTGGTGAGATCAGTCCAACGAATTTACATCACATAATTAGGAAGTCTGGTAACAGACAATGAAGCAAAGAGGTTATATACAGCGAAACGTGATGCACATTCTTCAGTAGTTTTTCTACAACAAGCGTACGAATAAAGAAAAAATAAGTGCATATTGCAGTTTGAAAAGTAAAACTACCAAGATAGATACCAAAGCATAAGAACGAAATTTCGCGTTCTCGATCCGTTTCTAAAAGACAGTAATCGGCACTAAAAAGTGAATCTACAGACGATATTGAAATTTGTAGACGTTGTTTATCTTACACCGTAGGCATCAGCGATTTTTAGGTAATCCCATACCTAAGTGAGTGACATAGGGGATGAACGGTTTTTTTAAAATACTTTGCTACATGTTAAGGAAATTTTGAAGCAAGAAATACAAAACTTCGAATTTAGATTTTTGAATGGAATTTTAAAAACACGTGTTTCGATAGTTTTGGAAATTCGACTATTAAGTGTATGAAATAAGGGAAACTCTTTTAAGGGTGCTACCAAGGGTGGGTTTTGGGAAAGGGGGGGGGCACAGGGGCACTTACTCCTCCCCCCTCCAGACAGGCTGACAAAAAAAAAAAAAAAATGAGAGAGAGAGAGAGAGGGAGAGAGAACTACCGTTCACTGACTGTACTATGAATAGTTAATTTTGAGTCACACATCAATTTCTGGCACAACTGAGTCGTCTAAGTAAAGTCTGAGGAAAAGAAAGAGGAAAAGAGAGAGAGAGAGAGAAAGAAGGGAGAGAGAGAAAAAGGGGGAGGATGGGGGAGGGGGAAAAGGAAGACGGAGGGAGGGAAGGAGAGAATCTCAGTATACGAATAATTAACTTTTACTTACAGATAGCATGTAACTGAAAGTTTAAAAAGGCAAAATCCCTGTAATTGACATAAAGTGAATTGGAATTTTGTGTTAGGCCTCCTTTTAATTGTTTCTTACTCCTTTTTGTTAGTAATTTACGATAATAGTAAATAAAAGTCGTTTACTGATTTGTGATTGTTTGGGAGTTAAATGAAATATTGTGCACGTTTTATTCATACGTAAATAAAGGATTTCTCTATGTCAAAAAATCTTGAATATCTAGGTCTACGTTCAGGCTGGCGCATTCAGTGTTTTTGGCAATCAGTTTATCACTCTGGATTCTTTTCCTAATGCCATGCATTATAAATAGTTTTATTTGAAGCTACACGTTTCGATTTTCTAATTATTGGAGCAAATTAGAAATTTCAATGGCATTTTACGCACATCAGATACAAAGGAACACAATCAAGTGTAATTTTGCTGATCGGGAAAGCTTTCTTGAAAACTCATCACGTTTTGCGTAGTAACTGCACAAATCACGAACAAGAAATTGATTCAGTACAACGGGATACAGGAAATCAGAGTTTGGGTTTTGAGGGAATATATTTACTGGGTGTTTGATTGTTGTTCAGTGCATTGGCTGATAATGAAACAGCTACGCCGGATACAGTATTGTTTGTCCACTGTAAGTTGATTCGTGCGCTGGCTGTTGGCAGGGGCAGGAGGCGTGTACCATGGCTGCCGGGAGGCGAGGAGCAGTGAGCGGCAGGCAGCGTCGCAGTATTGGGATCGTTACCCGTAACAATGTGTGCAGTTCAAATGTTCAAATGTTTGTTAAGCTTATGGGACTTAACTACGGGGTCATCAGTCCCTAAACTTACAAACTACTTACAAACTAGGACGGCACAAATATGCATGCCCGAGGGGGGATTCGAACCCCCGACCGTAGAGGCCGTGCTGACCGTGACTGGAGCGCCTCAGTCACCTCGGCCACCGCGGCCGGCAATGTGTGCAGTAATACTTCGTGTCTAGGTGCAACGTAACATTGACAGCGCTCTGAAATAAATGGTTGTCCTATAACTAGTGCAAATATTTTCTGTTCCTGGCATCACCAAATAAAATCCTCTTCACTTGTCGAATCAATATACTTCCATCTAACTACCAATGCACTACTAATTTCGGCACACTATGGCGTCATTCTCAAGAGCCTATGATTACATAAATATTACAATGATGAAACCACATTAAACAGTGAAAAGTTTTAAAAATTTACCACAAAATAAAAAAAAAAGAGTATCGGGAGTATGGAACACCACATTTATTAAAATGACAATCAAACCATGTGCGCCGCGCGAGAATGGCCGTGTGATCTCGGGCGCAATGTCGTGTAGTACGCTGTCGCTCCCGTCAGGCGTTCGAGTCCTCCCTCGGGAATGGATGTGCATGTTGTCCTTATAATGAATTAGTTTAAGCAGTTTGTAAGGCTAGGGACCGATACATTAGCAGTTTTGTTCCTTAGGATTACAAACGTTAGATATTTTTTTTTTTTTATTTTTTATTTTATTTTTTTTTTTTTTTTTTATTTTTTTTGCGTAGCATATGCCGACAACATTAATTCATTCGTCACGTTTAATATCACAATCCTGTGGGCATCATTGCACAAAACCTATTTTTCGACCTATTGTACAATATTGTTTGAGTTTTCAAGTGGTCAGTCTTATTCAATCTCAAAGTCCAATTATTCCAAAGTTTTTAATTCATAAAATACAGCAACCAGTTGCCAGTTGATTGTAATTATTTATTTTTGACGACCGGTTTCGGGCGCTTGAGTGCCGTTCTTCTGGTGCTTTCAGTCTCCTGCTAGCATGTACATATATTAAGTTACAAAACTAAAATCGACCAGAATAACGGAACTCAAGCGCCCGAAATCAGACGTCAAAAATAAATAAATACAAGCAACTGGTTGCTGCCTTTTTATGAATTAATAACCTGAACAGCCACCCCCATGAACCACAGACATTGCCGAGGTGGGGTGGCTTGCGTGCCTCAACGATGCAGATAGCCATACCGTAGGTGCAACCACATCGGAGGGGTATCTGTGGAGAGGCCAGACAAACGTGTGGTTCCTGAAGAGGGGCAGCAGCCTTTTCAGTAGTTACAGGGGCAACAGTCTGGATGATTGACTGAGCTGGCCTTGTAACATCAGCTAATGTGGCTTTGCCACACAGCTACTGCGAACGGCTGAAAGCAAGGGGAAACTACAGCCGTTACTTTTCCCGAGGACATGCAGCTCTACTGTATGAACATATGATGATGGCATCCTCTCGGGTAAAATATTCCGGAGGTAAAATAGTCCCCCATTCGGATCTCCGGGCGGGGACTACTCAAGAGGATGTTGTCATCAGGAAAGACAATACTGGCATTCTACGGATCGGAGCGTGGAATGTTAGATCCCTTAATCGGGTAGGAAAATTAGAAAATTTAAAAAGGGAAATGGATAGGTTGAAGTTAGATATAGTGGGGATTAGTGAAGTTCGGTGGCAGGATGAACAGGATTTCTGGTCAGGTGAGTACAGGATTATAAATACAAAATCAATTGGGGGTATCACAGGAGTAGGACTGATAATGAATAAGAAAATAGGAATGCGGGTAAACTACTATGAACAGCACAGTGATCGCATTATCATTGTCAAGATAGATACAAAGCCAACACCGACAACAGTAGTACAGGTTTATATGCCAACTAGCTCTGCCGATGATGAGGAGATCGAAGAAATATATGAGGAGCTAGAGGAAATTATTCAGACAATTAAGGGAGAGGAAAACTTAATTGTTATGGGGGACTGGAATTCGGTAGTAGGACAAGGAAGGGAAGGGAAGATAGTAGGTGAATATGGTCTGGGCAAAAGGAATGAAAGAGGAAGTCGCCTGGTAGAATTTTGCACGGAACATGATTTAATCGTAACAAACACGTGGTTTAAGAATCACAAAAGAAGGTTGTATACGTGGAAGAGACCAGGAGACACAGGAAGGTATCAGATAGATTTTATAATGGTAAGACATAGATTCCGGAACCAGGTCCTAAACTGCAAGACCTACCCAGGGGCAGATATAGACTCTGACCATAACTTGTTAGTCATGAACTGTAGGCTGAAACTGAAAAAACTGCAGAAAGGTAGGAAAATAAGGAGATGGGACTTAGATAAATTGAAGGAAAGTGAAGTTCTGGAGAATTTCAGAGGGAAATTTAGGCAACAATTGACAGAAACAGGGGGAAATAAAACAGTAGAAGAGGAATGGGTAGCATTGAGAGACGAAATAGTGAAGGCAGCAGAGGACAAAATAGGTAGGAAGGCAAGACCAACAAAAAAGCCTTGGATATCACAGGAAATACTAAATTTAATAGATGAAAGGAGAAAATATAAAAATGCAGTAAATGAAACAGGCAAAATGGAGTACAGACGACTAAGAAATGAGATTGACAGGAAGTGCAAAATGGCTAAGCAGGAATGGTTAGAAGGCAAATGCAAGGATGTAGAAGAATGTATAAGAAGGGGAAAAGTAGATACCGCCTACAGAAAAATAAAGGAGACGTTTGGGGACAGGAAGGGCAGCTCTACGAATATCAAGAACTCGGATGGGAAACCAGTTCTCAGCAAAGAAGGGAAAGCTGAAAGGTGGAAAGAGTACATAGAGCAGCTCTACAAAGGAAATGAACTTAGAGACGATGTTGTAGGAAGGGAAGAGGAAGTAGATGAAGATGAAATAGGAGATAGTATACTGAGAGATGAATTTGACAGAGCCTTGAAAGACCTAGGTCGGAACAAGGCCCCAGGAGTAGATGACATACCTGCAGAGCTATTAAAGTCTCTGGGAAAGCCAGCCATGACAAGACTATTTGAACTGGTGTGTAGGATGTATGAGACAGGCGAAATACCCTCAGACTTTAAGAAAAATGTAATAATCCCCATTCCAAAGAAATCAGGCGCAGACAGGTGTGAAAATTACAGAACCATCAGTTTGATAAGTCATGGTTGCAAAATTTTAACACGAATTATCTACAGGAGAATGGAAAAGCTGGTAGAAACTGATCTCGGGGAAGATCAGTTTGGATTCAGGAGGAACGTAGGAACCCGGGAGGCAATACTCACTTTACGTCTTATCTTAGAAGATAGATTAAGGAAAGGCAAACCTACATTTTTAGCTTTTGTAGATTTGGAGAAAGCTTTTGACAATGTTGACTGGAATACACTCTTTCAAATTCTGAAGTCAGCAGGGGTAAAATATAGGGAAAGGAGAGTTATTTACAACTTGTACAAAAGCCAGACCGCAGTTATTAAACTCGAAGGGCATGAAAGGGAAGCATCAGTTGGGAAGGGAGTAAGACAGGGTTGTAGCCTTTCTCCGATGTTATTCAATTTGTACATCGAGCAAGCGGTGAAGGAAAGCAAGGAAAAATTTGGAATAGGGATTAAAATTCAGGGCGAAGAAATAAAAACATTGCGTTTTGCTGATGACATTGTAATTCTGTCAGAGACAGCAAAGGACCTGGAAGAGCAGTTGAATGGAATGGACAGTGTGTTGAAGAGAGCGTATAAAATGAATATTAACAAGAGCAAAACAAAAATAATGGAATGCGGTCTTAGAAAATCAGGCGATGCTGAAGGAATTAGATTAGGTAACGAAACAATGAAGGTGGTAGATGAGTTTTGTTACTTGGGTAGTAAAATAACATGCGATGGTCGTAGTACAGAGGATACAAAATGCAGAATGGCAATGGGAAGAAAAGCATTTCTGAAAAAGAGAAATTTGCTAACATCGAATATTAATTTAAGTGTAAGGAAGTCTCTTCTGAAGGCATTTGTGTGGAGTGTTGCCTTGTATGGGAGTGAAACATGGACGATAAGCGGTGCCGACAGGAAGAGAATAGAGGCTTTTGAAATGTGGTGCTACAGAAGAATGCTGAAGATTAGGTGGGTAGATCGCATAACTAATGAAGAGGTACTGAACAGAATTGGTGAGAAAAGGAATTTTTGGCATACCCTGACTAAAAGAAGGGATCGCTTGGTAGGACACATTCTTAGACATCGGGGAATCGTAAATTTAGCATTGGAGGGAAGTGTGTGGGGTAAAAATCGCAGAGGGAGACCAAGATATGCGTATAGTAAGCAGATTCAAATAGATGTGGGTTGCCGTTCTTATGAGGAGATGAAAAGGCTTGCTCAGGATAGAGTAGGGTGGAGAGCTGCATCAAACCAGTCTCCGGACTGAAGACCATAACAACAACAACAACCTGAACAGCTGCTGCCAAGGATAAAATACTTATTCCAAAGTTGTAAATATGTAGAGAAACCTATGCCAATTTCGCATGGCTTCCTCTGTATAGGGATTCGCGTATAGCCATCTGGTCAAGCTGAGAAAAAATTGGAGATCGAATTAAATTCAGACTCTGAATTCTCTGTTGTTTTTTTTATTATTATTTTGTGGTAAATTTTGAAACTTTCACTGTTTAAGGTGATTTAATTATTGTAATATTTTTGTAATCACGGGCACTTGAAAATGACGCCATAAATCACAGAAATTAATAGTGCATTAATACTACTAATAGTTAGATGGAATTATATTAAAAAGTTTTTCTAAGAAGTGACTGTGGCTTTGGAGCATAATTTTGGGTGTATCCTATATCAGTTATAAGTGATGACTTTGATAAAGTGTGTGTGTGTGTGTGAGAGAGAGAGAGAGAGAGAGAGAGAGAGAGAGAGAGAGAGAGAGAGAGAGAGAGAGAGAGAGAGAGACAGACAGACAGAGACAGAGTATTTCAAAATTAATCACACAATGCGTTTAAGGAGATGTTCACGCTCCTCGGATTTGCCCTCCCCCCTCATCAGAAAAAAAAACATGCATCCGCCATTGGGTGCTACTAAGACTATTTTGATGCTAGAAATGCGAAGATTTGGATTTGGAACCAATGTTAGAATTTAAAAAAAAAAAAAAAAATGTGTTTCTGGATGTTTTTAATACTGCCATCAATGGTGTATTAGAGGGTGGCAAGCTGTATCAAAATACTTGATTACGAAAGCATTTTTAAAGCAGACCATCCAGTCTACACGTGAGAAGCAGCGGGGATTAAGATAGTTAGGGAATAACCTCCCTGTTATTAGATGGAGCTACAGAGGATAAAAACTGTAGGGGAAGACAGAGATTGGAATACATCCAGCAAATAATTGAGGATGTAGGGTGTACGTGCTACTCTGCAAAGAAGAGGCTAGTACAGGAGTGGAATTCGTGGTGGCTCCCATCAAACCGATGACAATAAAATAATTAAAAAGAGTAAATGGAGATTTCACTATTGAGCTATCCATTCCGGTAAACTGTCCTTATCAATTCATTTACGTATTACTAATTTACTGGCGAACGTCAAAGTTGGTAAATGTGGTCTGCACACTCGGTCACTTTTCGAATATCTCCTGGGTGCCCTTCAGAGTTTGAGGCGGTAACAGAATGGTGTGGCTTTTCATACTGGAGAGACGACCCCCTGCGCGACTGATGGCTCGGCGAGCCGCGGCCGGCCGGTGGGGCGGGCGACAAAGGAGCCGTCGGGCCGGTGTCCGGCGCTCGGCCGCTGCCGCTGGCACAGCGAGGCGTCGCGACGCCGCAACACGCATCGATCCGCTGCCGGCGTCGCCACAAAGATTGCGGCGGCGGCGGCCGCCCAGGCGTCGGGCGATCGCCGCGCCGGATGCACAGCTGCCGCGTCCTTCCCCAACACCACTGGCCTCTGTTTACATCTACATCTACATACATACTCCGCAATCCTCCGTAAGGTGCGTGGCGGAGGATACACTGTACCACTACTAGGCATTTCCTTTCCTATTCCACTCCCAAACAGAACGAGGAAAAAACGAATGCCTATATGCCTCCGTACGAGCCCTAATTTCTCTTATCTTGTCTTTGTGATAACTACGCGAAATGTAAGTAGGCGCCAGCAAGATCGTACTACACTCAGCTTCAAATTCCGGCCCTCTAATTTCCTCAACAGAATTTCACGAAAAGAACGTCGTCTTTCCTCCAACGATCCCCAATTGAGTTGCCGGAGCATTTCCGTGACACTCGCGCATTGGCCGAACCTACCAGTACCGGATCTAGCTGCTCGCCTCTGAATTGCTTCTATGTCCCCAACACTTGAGCAACATTCAAGACGTGGTCGCACAAGCGCTTTATACGCGGTCTCCTTTATAGATGAAGTACATCTTCCCAAAATTCTCCCAATAAACCGAAGTCGGCTGTCCGCCTTACTCACAACTATCCTTACATGTTCGTTCCATTTCACATCGCTCTGCAATGTTACGCCCAGATATTTGAACGACGCGACTGCATCAAGAAGCTCACTACTAATGCTGTATTCGAACATTATGGGATTGTTTTTCCTACTCATGCGCATCTCCTACATTTTTCTACATTGAGAGCTAGCTGCCATTCTTCGCACCAACTAGAAATTTTGTCCAAGTCATCCTGTATGTTATTACAGTCAGTTAAAGACGACACCCTCCCATACACCACAGCATCATCACCAAACAGCCGCAAATTACAACTTACTCTGTCCATCAGATCATTTACATAGATAGAAAATAATAGCGGTTCTATCACACTCACCTGGGGCACGCCTGATGATACACTCGTCTCTGATGAACACTCGCCGTCGAGAACAACGTACTGCGTTCTATTACTTACGAAGTCTTCCAGCCAGTCACAAATCTGTGAACCCATTCCATAAGCTCGTATCTTCGTTAGCAGTTTGCAGTGTGGCACCGCGTCGAACGCCTTCTTGAAGTCGAGAAAAACACAATCCGCCTGTTGCCCTTCATCCGTGGCTCGCAAGATGTCATGTGAGAAAAGGGCAAGCTGAGTTTCACATGAACGATGTTTCCTAAGCCCGTGCTGATTCATAGAAAGAAGCAGCGGCTGACTTCCTTTCTAACAATCTCCAGCATACGCCTTCCGAGTGCCCGATAACTTGATGTTCCTTCTCACCGGAATGAGCATCACACAAAAGAAGACTACTTTAAAATCGTATGGCCTCCATCGCATCTACAGACATACCATAGTTCGACCGCCCCACAAACTCACGTATGAAGAAACAGAAAGTGGAACCCCTGGTGAAAAGCTCAAAGAATTGGGAATAAATTTCCAAGTCCAGATGCCATCCCGATATGGTTTTCCATAAAGTACACAGATCCAAGAAGTAAATATACATGTGAGAACTATAAATACACACACACACAAATAGAAGCCTAAATATGCTGATTAACCAAAACCCAATAGCCGGCTTGTCTATTTTGACGCCGATAACCGCATGGAAGCATGACGTCTAGTAGGTCGCTGGAGGAACTTGGCACCACACCTGCATACACAACTCACCTAATTCCCGTACATTTCGGAAGGAAGGTGTTGAATTCTGACGTCACTTTCAAAATGTTCAAATGTTTGTTAAGCTTAAGGGACTTAACTGCGAGGTCATCAGTCCATAAAATTACATACTACTTATGAACTACCTAATACCAAAGACGACACAAAGATCCGTGCCCGAGGGGGGATTCGAACCCCCGACGGGGAACGGCCTCGCGCATCGGAGCAGAGCGTCTCAATGTGCTCGGCCGCTCCGCCGCGTCCGTCTACATGTGTTCGATCGGATTCAGATCTGGAGAGTTAGGATGTCACCACATCAATTGCAACTCGTCACTGTCTTCATTTATTCATTTATATTCATCTTGTTCCACAAAACGGAACTGAGGAGAAAGTCTCCACGTTCACGCAACGAGTCAGTAGGCGTAAATCAGGCTGTAACAAAGGAGTAGTAATTGACAAAGTGAAACGTGTAGCAATCGTATGCCAAACCATAAGTAAAATAAATAAAACCAATAACGTGATGCAGAATTATCTTCATCTTTTTTCCCTCATAAATTCCTCAATAGAATAGAAAGAATGTGCCATGAGGAAACTTTTCAGTTTAGCCTTCAAAGTGTGTGGATTACTTCTGACTCCTTCTGACAGCTTATTAAAAATAAATGTGGCGGAATAACTGCACACCATTCTGCACAAGGATCAAGGATGAGTGATCCAAATGCAGCTTCGAATTCTGCTTGGTATTAACTGCTAACTCTTAGAAATAACCAAATATTATTGACAACAAACGATATTAAAGAAAACGTGTATTGAGAAGTCAAAGTCACAATTCCCAGGCTGCTAAACAGGGACCGCAGTGGAGTGGCCGAGCGATCTTAGGCTCCTTGCTGCGCAGCGCGCGTCTGCACGCTGTCGAAGGTTCAAGTCCTCCCTAGAGCATGTGTGTTATCTAATCATAAGTTAGTTTAAATAGTTTGTAAGTCTATGGACTGATAACCATAGTAGTTTGGTCCAATAGATTAACAAATATTTGCTAAACAAGGGCCGACAAACGGTACGCGAGCTTACTGGCCATATTGCTCCAAACGCCAGTTTCTGCGGAATAAATACCTTTTTGAATGAGATGAGCTACCCAAATAATAAAACCATAGGCCCTGCGTCATAACCGAACGAAAATAAGCAAAAAGATTACTTTTCGTGTTGAACTATAACATATTTCAGAAACTGTTCTAATGGTAAACAATGCAGCATTCAGATTTTGAACAAGATCCTGAACATGGACTTTCCACCACATTACCTTGCTGAAAAAATGTTACTGCCTCTGCGAAACATGATCGTCACGAATGAGTGTATGTACAAACTGCACTGGAGCCATTGATTTGCACTTGACTGTTCTCTACAGATTAGCTGAGCCGCAGCTTGTCTCCGTCTCGCGATACAGGAGTTAAGGAGCTTTTCGCCTGGAAGATGACGGATTCGCGCCCTCTCATCGGCATGATGGAGGTGTCGGGATTCAACAGAGCATGCAACCCTCTGCCACTGCGCAAACGTCCTGTCCGCCTCCGTAGTCCGGTGGACAGCGTGGTTGATTGCCAGGCAGATGATCGGGTCGGGGATATTCTCCACTTGGGGACTGGGTGCTGTGTTGTCCTCATCCTCATCGACACGCAAGTCGCCCGAGAGGTGTCCCCTAAAGACTTACACCAGGCCGAACACGATCCCAAGTGATCCACGTGTGCCAAAAATGCCACATGAAATAATTATCATCAGCCAACTTCCAGCGACAATGATCTAGTGCCCATTTCAGTCGTACTTGCCGATGTCGTCGTTTAACACTGGCACGGGCATGGATCCACAGTTGCTAAAGCCCATTTCAGACACACTTATGCTCTGCCCAGGGTTAAGGTCTGATATTAGATCCATCACTGATCGCCGCCTGTCCTGTTCACCAGTCTGCCCAGTCTATGAAGTTTAACATCTTTAATGAGGAGTGGTTGGCCAACCTCTTGACGAATGGACGTCGTTTCATCTTGGACTTTGCCTGAACGCATTTATATCGATAGCAGACATGTGGTCATAATGTTTCTGGCGATTAGTGTATATACTGGTGGTTCAAATTCAAAGCAACAAACAGAAAACTTTTTCCATAATTGCATGATTTGACCATACTGCAGGTGACCGCTACTGCCCTTACTACCCGTTCCCAACTGTCGCATAAGCCCCCCCCCCCCCCCTTTCAACTTGCCGTGGCACCTATTTCCCTCTGCCCTTACATACATTCGTTTTTCGCCCAGGTCTTTCTATTGATGTGACCGTCTTAATGGGTGATCGTACCCACACGTACGGATAACATCATGGTACCCCACATCCCGTTAACTACCTAATCGAAAACTAACAACAAAAGAGGTAATTCATAACGTTAGAACACAGTATATGTCCCAAAACCCTGCCGTAAATCGACGTCAGTGATATAGGTTTGTAAGTCAATGGATTACTTCCATTGCCTTTTTCGAATTTCGGTTTGTCCTATGCAACTTTCCAGTCTTTGCGTACAGATCCATCGTTGAGCAAATGGCTGTAATGACTCTTAAGCATTAATCTACTGCGTCAGAATACTCTGATAACAACCTAATAGGTATGCAATCTGGACCGGAAGACTTATTTTTGTTGAGCAGTTTGAGCTTCACTACTCGGAGGATATCTACTTACATGATACTCATGTTGGTGGCTCTTTTTAAATATAAATTTGGAACACTGACTGCGCCTTCTTTTGTGAAAGAATTTCAGGAAAGTCGCCACTCCACAACCGATGCTCACTGCATATGAAATACTTGGTGTAGGCAGTTTGTTCAAAGTGTGAGAAAATGTGAGGTAATGGAGTTAAGTAGGAAAAACAATCCTACAATGTTGAACTGCAGTATTAATGGTGTTCTGCTTGACAGATATCTAGGCGTAACGTTGGGAAGTGACATGAATTAGAACCAGTACATAAGATTCCTTACCTCGCCATGTTCATCCAACGCAATCAGGCGTCATTCACTCTCGCGTTGTGTAGTAGTCATAAAGTTCTGCCTCGGTCGTGTATGAATTGAGAAATGAAATCTTATACCGCATTTTATTGCAACTCTTAACTTCCGAGAAAAGTTGCTTTAACTGTAAGGTAATCGCAGCACACCTCCAGAATTGCCTCTTGATTTCTTCGCCAATGGGGTTTCCTTCCTATTAATTCCGAAATTAAAGCAGCTCGGGAATCCAGCATTATCGCTTGAATTGATTAGTGAGCAGATGACATCCGTTTCCAATGATACTGCCGCTAAAATGAGAAACTTAGCGCCAATGGAGGCTAGTGCAAGTACCCTTTGAACCACGTCGCAAAACAGAAGTCATAACTACTTGCACAATTAAAAAGTTATGAAGTTTCTGCCTTCACTTTGTTTGCTGTGAACCGTTACAAGTCACAACCGTACCAATCTAGTTTGTATATGAGAGAAGCAGCGAGTCTTGTAGGCTAAATGGCATGAAGCTGTTCGATGGCAGAGACCATTTTGAGAGGTAAATCTGTTGCATTTCTATTCACAAAAGTTTTCATATAAATCGGGAACGATGCACATAAGTTCTGACACCTGTTCCAAATGCCTCGTTGTCGCTTCTACTCCTAAATAATGACTGGAACGACAAGACGCTTCTTAGTCGTCTGTGTCTATCCGAGCGACAGTTAGTTTGTGAAAAACAGCTAATTGCTTCATTAAGAAAACGAGGCCAGGTACTCAGGTTTACAGAAACTCCTTTAATTAACGCGATATTCAGCAACAAGCGGAAAAATTCGGGCTTCTCAGCCACAACACCCTACTCCCAGAACTTAATTCGTGACAGAATCAGTGTACAAGATACCATAAGTACGTTGTAAAACATAGTGAAATATGTATGCTACAGCACACAACTAATTATTCAATACGTAGGTGAATGATAAAGTCGTATGTGACCAGTGCCTATGGAATACCTATTTATGCCCCGTCTTCATTCGCTGATTCGCCAGCATCCGCAGACCTTGTCTACTGTTCACACTGTTACCTTTGCCAATAGAGCAAAGATGAACTTGAATCTTCTTACACAAATTTTTCAAAACTGCTGTGCGTTTATCACAGTCTGTTCGAAATTACCGTTACTGGTTGCTGGTATTATTACTTCTTCACTATATTCAAAAACTATCGTAATTCGTAATCTGTGGTTTCTTCATTAATAGTGTATCCACACGTACGGGAAACAGTATGAAAACTTTAACTCGTAATTTCTTCACAGTTAATACTTCTGCTGACTTGTTGCGAACATTTGAGTATGGTTATTGTTTCTCCTAGTCGTTTTTACCTGTTCCACGCGGCTTGAAGCATCGCTAATTTTCACTATTTTGAAGTAAACGTCGTAGCATTCGCGCTTTCAATACACATAATCTTGGACAACAGGTATTTTTGTTTCAGTAATAACGGCGTGCTTCTGAACTATAGGACTCAGTCAAATGAAACCGAAGCAGATGGGTAAGTAATCGTCACAACTGGTAATACAGGTGAACATCCTTATAACCGCATCGGCTGCAATGACAACTCGGCTATAACGTCATGTTCTGACTACCACATTCCTCACAAGGAACCTACTTCTCACTCTGTTTAATGCGACAAATGTATATGCGTGTACCTCGTATATAAAGTAATTTTGAGCCTCAGTTAGCAACAAAATTTTCCAACAATCAATGTTCTGTGGAAGGAAGTCTGTTGTTATAATATGACAACGTGGCATATTCTTTTCTCTCCCTCCCCCGCCCCCTCCTCTTCAGTTAACAAATGCTGTAATATTGACCCCTCAACTCATTCAAACTACAGTAGTGGTGTCAGAGAACTCGTCTACAGTACACATGTCAGTGTACGTAACTATTTGTTACGAAATGCACGGAGTTTAGAACAGCGTGGCAAGTGAAAGAAGAGTTTTAACGCTGGAAGGAAAAGTTAAATTGATTAATAAATCGAGAATTAAATGTTAGAAGACAATGTCAGTCTTACGATTTTCGTGTACTTTCATTACAAGCGTTCGATAATGCTAAGCATTACTAATGTAAGCCCCTTTGTTCTCCTTTCCGTACAGAGTGCCACAATATTTCAACGCACTGTGGCCTCGAGAAGATACATCATTGACTGAGACTGGAAGCTGGAAAAAATTTCAAAATGTCAGTATTTTAAAATTGTTGCTGGGAAAAATAAATATCACAAATAAAAATATCTTATTTGTCAACCGAGCAGCTTACAATAAGACTCACCCCTGTTGGCCGAAAGTTAACTTACATTTCATTTCTGCCGCCTGTATTTTCCTATGGGATTTTACAAAGTTCACCAATTTGGGTCATATAGTAGTATTTAAAATTCAAACAATTATACCGAAGCTTAGTCCAATTTTTATTTACTTGGCCTTTATTAAATGAATTCTGCTCCGTAAAGAGTGATCAATGCGAGTGACTCTCACGTTGGGGACCCAATATTGGTACCCAGTACTATCAAATGGGTGCGAGGACTGGACCAGAGTGTAATTGGCCTCGTGAGAACGACAGAGGAGCTGCCTTATTGAGAGGTAGCGGCTCAAAGGGTTTGAATGTCGGCAGTGGAGTACCTTCCAGTCCATACCTCATCTGATGCTGATATTATTCATGATGATGATGATTGGCGTTTTAGGGCGCTCAACAGCGAGGTCGTCAGCGCCCGATATTATTCATAAGGCGATTGGTCCATAAAAGAATAGTCTTCAGGACCTGATCACGGAATTTCTTTTCTTTTTCTTTACATTAAATCAAAGGCCATACGATTTCCTCTTTGGTATATAAATTGTTTTAGCAAGATAAAAACCATTTTACAGTACGAATTTTTCTCACAAATCGAATATACAAAACATTTTTTAAAAATAATTTATGGTAGTTTTGTCGCATTTTATAATAAATAATGGCGAGGTTTTGCCATTTGACTTGTCTTTGTTTGTTCCAATGAACAGAATGAATCTCATGACAGATTCAGATTATTATTTTTTCACAGAACTTTAAAGCAACTGTTCGTTATCAGATCATGTATTTTGTCTGATTCTGGACATCGGATGATATGTCGGGAGAAACCAGACGAATCCCAACCATCTGACAAGTCTACCAGACCAACTGCCTGGTTACTTGAAATAAACACCTTTTTTCGACGTAAAGTTCGGTATGAAATCAGTGAATTTATCGACTTTTCTCTTATACATAGCAGCAAGTACACAATAAACGAATATGGTACACAGATATGTGTAGCACGTTCATAGATTTCTTGTTGTGGAAATTTTCCACATAAAAGTTAACGAAATCAGTTTGAGTAATTACTACAGACAACTGTAGCTAACGGAAAGTATTAAGGAATGATAGGCTATGTTGTATTAAAGTGTTACAATTGGCCCTACACGTTATTATTTTAAGGAAAACAACTTGTGAGTTTCATATCAGCAAACGAAAATTTGGGCGAATAGTACCGGTAATCATACAGAGCTGCGGCGTAGCGAAAGCGTTAAAATCTTCTATCTAATACATAAAATACAGAAGAATGTCTGTGTTTGTTTGTAATTCTTACAAATCTAGTTTTATTCCCATTGTGATGAAATCTTGTACATTTGACGTACAAAATACGAGGAAGGTCACTGTCTGCCTAAGATGTCGCACGGTGCATAGCGGGGGGGGGGGGGGGGGGGGGGTACATTATAATAGACTTCGACACCAGTAAACAGTCTTATTCAGATTTTGATGGAATTTTGACACCTGAGCTTCAAAACAAGAGAAAGGTCTCCGTCTACATAAAATTTCGTACGGTGAGTATCTTACAACAGACTTTCAAATCGTTTGGCTGATCGCTATTAAAGTTGGCTCCTGTTTGTATGTTTTAATGGTGAAGGTTTTTATACTGTGTTAGCCAGCTTATGATGCATGGCGGAAGTTACCTTGCAATAAAGTTGAACGCCGTTCCGACGATCACGATGGAAGTTGGCAGATATATGTAGTTTGTCACAGAGGGGGAATTACGAGATGGAGTGAGGGACGCAGATCAGGTGAGGAGATGGGCACGGAGAGAGGAGGGGGCGAGGTGGGGTGGAGGAGTTTGAGGGGGGACGACACGACGACGACGACGTAAACAGAGAGTGGTGAGTGAGATAAATAGAGAGCGTGAGTGGGGAAGTGATGATGGACAAGTGAGAGGACAGATGAACAGAGCAGCAGGTGAACAGAGAAAGGGGAAGAAGGAGATGGTCTAATGAAAGGTTGTAATAAAGCAGTGAAAATAACAGCCAACCAGTTGCAAATTAAAGTTTAATAAACTTTACCGCGGTTTCACTTGATATAAATCAATCTTCTTCAGAAGATACATGGACCTATATTGAATAAGAAAGTAACATTCAAGCTATGTACAACCGTATTAAAACCATAGATTGTTTACCTATAAAATTACAACAAATTTTAGCCTACAGGAAACAAGTACTTACATTACATTATTACCGTGGAAAAGTTACATTCATCGATCTTTGTATGCCTAATGTAGCCCTTTAGACAAAGGCACGTCAAACATATAACATAATAACATATGCTGTGCAACAGATTATGCGGCGTGCTAACCGCCGACTGACCGTCTGAGCAAGACGTGGACGCCAGGTAAACATGACACGAGCGCATGCGCTTAGTGACGAAGATACAGCGTCAGTAGTCAATACATGTCAATAAATTATAAAATAGGAAACCCACAGAAGCTTAAAATGAAATAAAACAGAATTTTGAGGAAATGACACCGCAGAGGTTACCGCTGACTGTTAATTTTTTGATAATATTGGTTTAAAGCCTTCAAAAAACTGTCTGCACGCGAGATGGAGCAGATCATTTAATATGTTACCATCTCTAGATTGTAAATGTTTAAAAATCTCCAACTCCTCCCAAAGATCGAGCTTTCGGCCATTGTCTTTTCTACGTAAAACCAAAGTGTATTCTAGCTTTTTCGGTGTATGGTTAGCAATAAAAAGGTGTTCAGCGAATGTGGAGTTACGTATATTTTCTCCATTCTTTCCTAATAGATGTTTTCTATATCTTACTTTCACTGCCCCTGCCTGTTTGGCCAATATAATAACAGGGACAGTCGTTACAGATTAGTTTATAAACGCCGGAATTAGATAACTTATCTTCACTGTTTTGGGCAATATGTAGAAAGTGTTTCTTCAAACTGTTATTTGTAGAAAATCAGACATTGCAGTTGAAATTTTTTATTAGAAGACGTCTGATCCTTTACGAGATGTTGCCTAAGAATGGAATGGAAATGAATTTAGTGTCTTTATTACTGCAAGAAAATGGAACATTGCCTAAAGTAGAACATTTCTGGGATGCTTTTTCACTGAGAATGTGATCTATCATGTGATGCTCGCACCCGTTGTTGACAGCGATAGATTTAATCACATGTGTTGATTAGCAGGTGACAAAGGAGTAGTTGTCATACGATGTATGGCCGAGTGAAAAAAATGCTGATTTTTGAGCCCTGGGATGTGTTGTGAATCATGAATTTTGAGATTGAAATAAATATGTAATTCAGGAACGTTACTGTGAATTACATGTACTATTATATCAGAAGGAGATGGACAGAGACAGCGAGATGAACAAAGACAGCCGGCCGCGGTGGCCAAGGGGACTGAGGCGCTTCAGTCACGGTCTGCACGGCCACTACAGTCGGGGGTTCGAATCCCCCGTCGGGCATGGATATTTGTGCCGTCCTTAGTTGTAGCTAGTTGATAAGTAATTTGTAAGTTTAGGGACTGATGACCCCGTAGTTAAGTCCCATAAGCTCTACAAACATTTGAACATTTGATTTTTTGAACAAAGAGAAGGAGAAGGAGGGAGACGAAGAGGGGGAGTGGCAGAAGGACGAGATGTAAATGTAAATGTTTGTTAAGCTTATGGGACTTAACTGCGGGGTCATCAGTCCCTAAACTTACAAACTACTTACAAACTAACTTATACTAAAGACAGCACAAGCATCCATGACCAAGGGGGGGATTCGAACCCCCGACGGAGAACGGCCTCGCGCATCAGAGCATAGCGCCTCAATGCGCTCGGCCACTCCTCCGCGGCAGGAGGAGATGTACAGAGAGAGGAAGCAGGGCGAAATGCACAGATAGAGGAGGGAAGAGGAGATGGACTAACAGAGAATTGGAATAAATTTTTAGAGATAGTGAATCATGAAATGTTAATATTGATTTTGAAAAACTTGAGGATACAGCTCTCGGCTGTAACCGGATAAGACAATCGAGCTGCTGCAAATTAGATTGAAGCGACAAAGGGGAGCGCGACGGCGAGCTGATGAGACGCGGGGCAATACAGCGGCCGCTGACTCAGGCCCTCGTGGCCGCAGACGGCATCGATCCCCGGCTGCGGAGGACGCCAGCCGCACTGCCGCCACTGCTGGAAGGCCATCGCACTCCCGCCTACTCGTTCAGTGGCCATCTAATCCTGTGAACGGTATCGTATATCACTCTATTTCAGAACGGCCACTTCGCATTATCAGGCTTCCATTGTGTAACGCACGCACCATCGCCAGCCGCGGTGGCCGAGGGGACTGAGGCGCTCTAGTCACGGTCACGGGCATGGATATTTGTGCCGTCCTTAGTCTTAGTTAGTTCATAAGTAGTTTGTAAGTTTAGGGACTGATGACCCAGTAGTTAAGTCCCATAAGCTACACAAACATTTGAACATTTGAACACGCACCATGGCTGTAAATCACAGCACATCTCATTCGTTCTTCGTCTCCCAGTACAATCCCAGCGCCGGCCGCGGTGGCCAAGGGGACTGAGGCTCTTCAGTCACGGTCTGCATGGCCACTACGGTCGGGGGTTCGAATCCCCCCTCGGGCATGGATATTTGTGCCGTCCTTAGTATAAGCTAGTTGATAAGTAGTTTGTAAGTTTAGGGACTGATGACCCCGTAGTTAAGTTCCATAGACTATACAACATTTGAACATTTTTTTTTCCTTACACGGCATAAAGTTCGCTTTGCACATCACATGCTGATGATGATGATTGGCGTTTTAGGGCGCTCAACAGCGAGGTCATCAGCGCCCGCATCACACACTGCTCAGTCAAATATTCGCATGGCGTGAGTGCCTCTGTACCTCGGTGAAAGGATCGCTGATCGCCAAGCAAGGGGCCCGGATTCCTTTCCCGGCAGGAGACAGTTTGCGTGTTTGTCCTCATCAACATTTTCATCAGCAGCAGCATCGACAAGTAAGTCGCGAAGTGGCGTCTATTAAAAATAGTTGCAGTGGGAGGCACGAACACCGATGGGGACATCCGGGCCACTAAAAGCTATACTACCATTTCATTTCATGGCGTGACTGCAAGCGATACGATAATGTGGGGAGAGGGAAAAAACTATCCAAAATGAACTATCGTTCTGCTGCAAATTAGGCAATTTTACGAAACAAAGGAGTCAATACAAACTTCGCAATCCATATAGATTCCTTTGTGTTTTTCAACACATTTGCAATACGAGTTATGTAGTGTAGAAACATTTATGCTGATTTTTACGTAGAATTAACAGTTAGAGGCTAAAATGTTGTTCTTCGAAAGTTATCGCATGCCTGTGAGCAAAGCATATGAATAGAAAATATTTTTAAAAAATGAGAATAACAGTAAAGTTCGCAAAAAGGTTTCAATTTGATAGAGTGACCGGTTTAGATCTTTTCTGATGTTGATGCAGTCGCCGCACGCTCATCGCCTCGGCATCAACAGTGACACGAATCGGTCTAACGATGGTCACCCAAACCTTTTTCAAACTTGACTATTATTCCCATTTTTTAAAATATATACCAGTTCGCTGATTTTCCAAAGAGGAAACTATGTTTTCCAAACTTAGAAAAAATTTCATTTGATTATTAGAGACTGTCGTAACTATGTACGAAAGTGAAATTTACAATGCATTACTGTGTAACTAAGAATGTGATCTGAAGATGGGCAACATTGGCTGAAACCTATATCTTAATCTTGAAATAATATACAACAGACAGACTGAAAAAAGTATTTTTCCCGTAAAAAAGGATCATAAATCAGTTCTTACTAACAAATTTGTCTAGGTTCAAAAAATGATAACTTAGAACAATAAATTTTTAATAAATGCAGTTTGAGATGACCGGATCGTAAAATTTTAACCATTGCATTAAACTGATGAAATGGCGTGGTCTTCTGAATTTTATATAATAAATAACCCAATTTCAATTATTTAATCGACAGAGACCCACCTACTGTCAACAGAATATTGAACACAAGTTTGCTCCCCATATCTTATGCTGTACATACATCTAATATTTAGAGGACTGAAAAACAGTGATCTGCAAACTACTGTCTCTTCGTTTCCGTTAATCTTATGTAATACATCGGTTTAGATCACAGTTAGTTACAAGAGTATAGAGTGAAAGTGATGATATCTCTGTGCATTACTCACTAGTTGTGTATCCAAATTCATCTTCCTCCTCAGGATCTGCTTCAATCTCCTCTTTACTTCTTTTGACATTTCCTGCACTAGCTCGGTGAATCTGGCATGAAACAAAAGAATCAAAATATCATAATCAGAATTCATTAGTAGTCAAATAATGGGATTTATCTATGTCTGAGTCACAAACGTAAAAAAGTTATGAGTTAAGTGACAGTATAAAAGCCGACTAAAATTATTATCTAGAGACGAAGTACATCCTGCTACAAAATACCGTAGCTGACTCCCTATGTAGCTTCTTGGTTAGTATCACTGCTTCCCTGAACTTCCTCCGACCCTCTCCTTTATTTTTTAATTTTATATATATATATATATATATATATATATATATATATATATATATATATATATATATATATATATATATATTTATTTATTAGGGTTACTGAGCCTTTGTGAGGCAAGATGAAGCGTAGCTTGTATAACGACTCAGCGGCATCGACAGCATTGATCTACTGTCTTTAATGGCTGGAAGGTTTGGCAACACGCTGATCAAATGTCCCACAATCAAAGATCACTTCTCACACTGCCTTATTAGGCAGAAGTCAGACGATCAGAACGGACCAAACCCTACTTTGTGAGTGGTGTTTACGTTTGAATGTAATAGCTCTATTATATGATAAAATTAACAATATGAAGATAGAATTTAAATAAATAGAATTCCCACTCTGATCTCCTAACCCATCGGCATGAGACCATGTAACGAATCTCGGCCGATACGTCAATTTGTTGCCACTGAAAGTGGTGCGATTACCTTCCATGGAGACACACACCACTTTACCAGCCAATTACAGCCCATAACCGGCTTGACCCAAAAACTCTTTAGTGCATTCGCCTTCACCTATAACTGCATTCACTGCTTTTGACTAAGAATGCGTCTCCATTGGGCTTTACACCGCGTGACCCACAGTTCAGTTATGCAAGTAAGATGCGTATAATAGTTAAGCAGATATTGTTTAATAATTTAAATTGCGTTTTTTATATTCAAACCAATATATTTGATGGTTTTTTTTCTCTTTTGCATGTTTCATTTATCGAGAGAGCACGTTGGTATTGCAGCCAAGGATAACACAGATGTTTAGTCCAGGCGGCAGGTCGTAAAAAAGAGGGTTACCTGGAAAGTATTCCGAACTTAATGAAATTTTAGTATGTTGTGTGTAGGTACTGTGTGGAGTAGAATCTGAGTTTTCGACCTCGAGGACCCTGTGCTAACTTAGCAGGGGCCGAAAAACCTCGCCGGCCGCAGTGGCCGAAAAACCTCGCCGGCCGCAGTGGCCGAGCGGTCTGCGGCGCTCCAGTCACAGTCTGCACGGCCGCTACTGTCGGGGGTTCGAATCCCCCTCGGGCATGGATGTTTGTGTCGTCTTTAGTATAAGGTTGTTCATAAGTAGTTTGTAAGTTTAGGAACTGATGACTCCGTTGTTAAGTCTCTTAGGCGTAACAAACATTTGAACATTTTTTAAAAAACCTGATAATATTTGGCCTTTTTCAATATTTCGCTTATAAATTTTAAACCATGCGTTTTTCGCGAATCATACTTCGGAACAAAGTTGAAGAGCATAAAATGTCGTACATATGTCACTAGTCAAAAGTGTTTATTGACCCAGTAATGACTGAGATACAGATATTCAAAAACACGGTAATTTTATAAAATTACCGAAAATAGCTCCAGAACTCAATTTTTGGCCTGATAATCCAGTAGAAATAAACCTAAAAATTAGAGAAATCGGAAATAAATGATACAAAAGGTTTTATGTTTTAATGGTTACGTTTGTGGCCCGATATGACTATCCCAGGTTTTCCCTCTCTGCGGAATTGTGCATAAGTGATTGGGGGGAAGGTGGGGGCAAAAATGTGAGTCTATCTCGTAAATAACTCACAATATCGAAAACTTAGTGTAATTAAAAGTTGTAGGGCATGACATTCTGCGTTGAATGAGTCCATCCGAATACTTTTGGAGCACCCGTTTCCATACTAGTGTTCTTCGAAATCAGGTCACTTCTTCCATAAGGAAGAGCAGATTTTGCTTTACTAGAATATTGTGCATAATGAGCGCGAAAGCTTCTCGCGTCCGCCCACTAGGCGACAAATTTTATTGCTCTGTCGAGGCGCCCGGCGCCACCCGCGGACAAAAGGTAAAGCTGTTTTGAGGTCTACACGTGTTTCCAGGGTTAATCTTGACATCAATAAACTTAGTAATTGGTTGGCTGAATTTCCACCATTCCTTGACACACAAGAACCATCGTTTATAGCCCAGGAGCCGTGGCTTATGAAGTTGCGAACTGCCACTTAGCGCGACCTGTTGGCATCACTTGTATGAAGACTTGTTTGGAAAAAGGAAATTTCACAGATATGAAGAGAAGACATAAGGATAGGGTGGTAACACTAGCATCCGTTTCCTATTCTCTTAAAATCAAAGACATGAAGTTCACAATACAGCTTCTGACTATTTCAACGGATTTGCAGCCTCAAACAACCAGAATCTGATCTCAGGAACTTGTTCGATTACGAACTAGCTCCCTTCCCGATGTCTCTCTTCACAGAGGAAGGTATGCACAAGGGCAGGAAGTCAATGTTGTATGAGTCGTTTACTCCAAGAGAAGAACCAGTAGATTTCGGCAGCAGAAAATGCGTAGGTATTGATGGTGGATACCTACTGCATGAAGTTGAGTGGAGCAAATCAACAGAAGCCACATTTTGGTGTGCGAACATTATGTGGATTTTGTAAAAAAGCACTCTGGGAGCAATGCCATTGTGGTTTTTGACGGGTATCCTGTTGACAAAAGTTACCAGAGCACCAAAGCAATAGAAAGACATCGACGGTCTTTGCTGCACTCTTCAACAAAGTTTTTTTATTTTCCAGAACATTTGTTATCACAATTTCACAAGCCAAATTTCTTTCCAACGATTTCAATAAGGAAAACCTCATTACATTACTGATTTCTGAAATGGAAGCCAAGGGAACTAAGGTCAAACATGAAATGGAAGATGCCGACGTCCTGTTCGTGGAAACGGGTGTATCAGAAGCTAACAATTTCGACAGCGTCGTTATAACAGGAGAAGAAATCAATCTTTTGGTTTTACTGACAGCATTAGATTCTTCTAAAAATAACATTTATTTCCAGAAGTGTGGGAGAGGTTTCACTCCGAGTATTTCGTATTCGGTCCATTTCTGTAAATTCACTACTCAAGATATTCTCTTCCTCTACGCAGTGAGTGGGAGTGGGTGACGTGTGAGACCACTTCAGCGCCCTTCGGGATTGGGAAGAAGGTAATGCAAGTTTATGAGAAAACCCCTGGTTATCATACGGAAGTTGATGTTTTTAAAGACTCTGATGCAACAACATATCAAATTTCTGAGGCAGGAGAGAAGTTTCTGGTAAAACTGTACGGTGGAACCATCGACGCAGATAATCTGGAGGATCTGCGGTATCGAGTTTCCTCATACAATGTTTCTGTAAAACTGAATTTTCAACTGGCTAGATTGCCACCTACAAGTGATGTTGCTAAGTACCACTTCTTTAGGACATACTTACAAGTACAAAGATGGTTAGGGAGCCCACAAAAATTACCGTCAACTTGGGGATGGAAACTGACCAAACATGGTTAGTATTGTTCTTGGTATTTGTCATTTTTTAAATTTCTACCATATCTGTGTGCTGTTTGTCGATAGCTGTACTTTCCAATATTTTTTATACTATGTTAAAATAACCTCAGGAATCTGGTCAGATTTGACTATAAATCAGACTGTCATGTTAACCATGTAAAGTCATTCCTGATCGTCGTATCAGTGATAGTGTATTATCTCGATGGATTGTTTTAACGTGTCCAAATTCATGGGCACCAAATAAAAGTTACTCAGAAATGTAGACAAATAAAAGTTATAAGGCAAAAATTGAGTTTTGGAGCTATTTTTGTTAATTTTAGGAAATATCTGCATTTTTGGACATATCAGTATCTCAGTCATTAGTGGGTCAGAAACACTTTTGACCAGTGAAATATGTAGGACATTTTATGCTCTTCAACTTTGTTCCGAGGTATGTTTCGCGAAAAGCACATGGTTTAAAAGTTATAAGCGAAATGGTGAAAAAAGGCCAAAAATTTCTATGTTTTTCGCCCCTCTGTAAAATTAGCACAGGATCATCGAAGTCGAAAATTCAGATTCTACTCCACAGAGTAACTACACACAACATACTAAAATTTCATTAAGTTCGGAATACTTACCAGGTAAAAGTACCGGACTGCTGGAATAGTTTTCGACATCGGTGCGCAGGACACGAAAGGGAAGATATAGCAGACGAATGCTCTACCTCTCTGATCTATTCACTGTAATCAGTGATCTTCATACAACGTGGATGTATAACTCTAGTCTCTGAGCACAGAACTGCAGCGTGCCTGCACATTCATACGTTTCGCACGTGAGTCTACATTGGCCGCCTGTTTTAATTTAGCAAACCAATTTCCATCCGTTTGTATGTAACAAAGGATACCTTGATTACATCTTGTTTCGACATTTATTTCAATATGCAATATAACAGGTTGGTATGGGATTTGAATTGAAACGTATTTTCTTTTTGTGTTCTAGTAACATTTCGTAGCAGCCATGTTGAAATGTGACAAGAAACGAAATACGAAGGTATGTCCACAAAGTAAGTTCAGTTTGGTTATATAAAACAAACGTGTACAGATACAGAAAAAATATTTATTGTACAAAAATGTACAGCTGTTAAACTACTTTCCTACACAGCTTCCGAAATTTTGTAGGCAGCTGTCATAGTTTTTGCATGCCTTCTTCATAGAAGATTGCCGACCGTGTATTGAATAATGTGGTAACGTTCTTTCAGCTCGTCGTCGTCGTTGAGCACCAAGGACAGACTTTAGGTGTAAGAAGAGATGAAAGTCGCTAGGAGCGAGGTCCGGACTGTACGGAAGATGATCGAACACGTCACAGTGAAATTCCCATAAGTGTTGTTTGGTCACATTCGCCGTGTGTCGGGCAATATTGGTAGGGGAAAAATACACCTTTTGACAGTAATCCTCTTCTTACACCTAAAAGTCTGTCCTTGGTGGTCAATGCTTCAACGATGATGACGACTGAAAGAACATGGTTGAATACATAAGCGGCAACCTTCTTTGAAGAAAGCATACAAAAACTTGTGCCACGCTATCACAAGTGCCTACAAAATTTCGAAAGCTATGGGAAAGCAGTTTAACAGTTTTAGATTTTTGTATAATCGATATTTTTTTTGTATCTTTACACGTTTGTTTTATATAACTAAACGGAATGTACTTTGTGGACGTACCTCGTATGAACATCTATGGCTACTACGCTCAGAGAGCTGAAGTTGAACAACCAAGTAATATAGAGATCAGTGACTGGAATTAAAGTTTGTACAAAGAAAGAATATCGCTGAATTTTAAAAACGAAAAAGATTATATTTCTGTCTGACGAAATATTTAAGGAATTTGAGTGAGTCCCATTTGTCAGTGTAACATTGTATACAATAAAAGTTAAGTATTTTACTTCACAGTGGGGTGCGATTCGTAGCAGTTAGAGAAGTTCTACAAACTTACAAGTGAAAGAAGCTTATTACTGGTGAAATGGAAACATTTTTTTTTTTTTTTTTTTTTTTTAAGACTGAAAATTAATTTTCAAGCAAAGTTTCAGGAGAAATTACCCATACCCGGGGATTGTGACCAGATTTTATACAGTGACTAAAGATTTTCAAGAGAGAGATGGTCTGTTTAGCTTTAGGTGAGATTTTATGGACTTTTTATTTATTTATTTATTTTTGCTTCAATCCTTGCCTGCACAGACATGTTTTATCTTAGTAGACTTAAATGGGCTTAAATTCCTTATTTCCGATGCAGGGCAGCCCCGAGGAGAGGGAGTTTGCTTCTATTGCTGTTAGTTTTTACCCTTTATTTATCTATTACAGACGAAAGAGCTAATAGTCCTAACACATGATAAGGATGTTATATGCTCAGTGCCAGTGGAGAATCCAGGATTTTGGTCTGGCGGGGGAGAGGCGGCGGCGCGAGCTGAGCTCATGGGAATTTTGTGGTACGAGTTGACACCCTGTGAACAGTTTTATGTATTTTTATGTCTTCATTCCATTCAAAGATTTTATTATGTACATGACTTTCTTTTTATGTGATAGATGTTTTACTAAATTTAAAAAGTAATTCCATGGAAATGAAACCTGGAGCTGGTTAGGGCCTTAATATTGTCCGATTAGTCCGACACAATAGTAGTAACAGTTTTTGGAAGAATGGCGCTAATAAATGTAACAACTTGACTCTAGTTTTCTATTACATATTATAAAAATGTACATCCATTCCCCATCATTTAAATCAAGGCGCTAAATCGGTACTCATAAACACATTTCGTTACTCGCATCTACCGTATCGATACGAACTCACTCATGAATACATTTCGTTATTCACATCTACTGTATCGATATGAATTCTGTAATAAAAACCAATAGGGAGCATGCATATATTCTGTGATAGTATTTATGAGTCATTCCTAGAGACATCCGTGACGAACTTTAAAGTGCATATTGCGTAACTTTCAAAATGTTCAAATGTTTGTTAAGATTATGGGACTTAACTACGGGGTCATCAGTCCCTAAACTTACAAACTACTTATGAACTACTTACGAACTAGGACGGCACAAATATCCATGCCCGAGGGGGGATTCGAACCCCCGACCGTAGTGGCCGTGCTGACCGTGACTGGAGCGCCTTAGTCACCTCGGCCATCGCGGCCGGCTGCGTAACTTTCCGACTTTAGATGTTTATTTTTGTTTTTAAACGTTTTGGATTATACTTGTTGGCCCGCGTTTTCACGCTAATCGTCGATAATCTGACGTCCGCTTTTAACGCAGAATAAGGGTTTACTGTATTTTTTACATGTAAAGGTTTCACTTTAATGGTTAATTATTTGTTTTTGATCTTGCTTATTATAAATTAAAAAAATTACTCAAAAGTTATCATCTACACATTGTCATTCATGACGGTATTGTCTTAATTGTTAATGTCACATAATACCGTACAACAGTCCCGCTACTCGCAAATGTAATGCTACAACCACAGTGTAACATATATAGTCACGACACTCCCACGGATTTCTGCTATACACGACGACAGCAGCGCTCCAAGCGGCCGGCAAGCTACATTTCTGAATACGATATTGAATGAGTGCGAAGAAGATCGTTTATATTGATGTTAACATACTTTTTAGATCAGGGAACGTACGTAATGCCTTAGAAATAAGTAATAATTTAAAAATAGCTCCACATTTGTCTTTCTTCCGTTTCCTAAGATGCCAGACAAGATACGAAACGGTACATTACAGAATAGTTAATTTACAATTATATTGTAACATACAGGCTTTAATTGAACAATTTAAATTTCTATTAAAAATAAAAATGGCTAGGAAACACAAGAAGACTTGCTCACGTAGGAAACGTATACAGAATTCAATAACTACAGTACTTAACAAATCAGCCACCACAACTGTAACTAAAGGAAAAGTCTCAAACGTGGCAATAAAATAGCAAAAGCAATCAAACTGTTTTCGAGGAAAGAACAACCCAATTTCACAAATGTTGAAGCAGCTGAACCACAAACGAAAAGAATCATCAAAACATTGCCTTTTTAAGCTAAAGTAATTTCACTCAAATAATATGTGCGTATAAGAACGACGTGGGAGGTGAAACGAGTATAATAAAGTTTTTTATACCACTGAATTAGTTTAAATCGACTGTTTTTACAAAATGTTTGTTAAGTTTAAGAGACTTAACTGCAGGGTCATCAGTCCCTAAACTTACAAACTACTTATGAACTACCTTATACTAAAGACGACACAAACATCCATGCCCGAGGAGGATCCGAACCCCGGGCACACTGTAACTGCGGCCGGCTGACTCTTTTTACATTAAGTTCCGTATTATGTACGTGTCTCTTGATATGTCACTAATACTCGTAACGCAAAAAATGAACCAACTACTCCGTTAATCACGTACAAAAATAATTATAAACAAAGATCACTTCGGCGCCTTGCACACCAAGGAGCGCTAGTGTTGTTCATGGCCCCCAAAAAGTTGGGGCTGGGTGGACCCATGAGTCTAGGGCCTGGTGCTAAAGGGGGCTCGAGCCCAGCCCTAACTGATTCAATTTTTTGGTTACTGGAATTAAAAACAAACTAGAAGAAACATGTTGAATACATTTCATCCAACCGAATTTTAGAAGATTCTACAGGTATTTATTGATAAACCGCTTATCTTAAACGATTAATTCGATCGATGCTCTTAGTTAATGTCATTGGTTGGTATTGTATGTGTTTATTAAGTAACGTGAGCAAACGTACCGATTGTTTCGGGACAGTCACGATTTTTGTGTGTCTCTCCAGAGTTTTTCAAAGGTAATTCGGGACACCTATTTGTCCCGGATTTAACAATTATGTTCCAATTTAGAAATTTATCTCACCAGTATCGATCTATTTTATTATTAGTTTTAATTATGATGGGAAACTGTTTGACAAAAGGTTCGGTAGACGTAAGGTACTTATCACAAACTGTCGAAACCTTATCAAACTGTTTCCTCTGAGCATACGCGCACGAACTATACCAGTGAGAAAATTGGTGAATGGACTGCGAACACCACTTTTCCAGGTCAAAGATGGATTAATATTATTTCTCATTTTAGACAGAATCATGTGCCATTCTCAAATGTGCTTAAGCTAGTGCAGTTTCTCTTCTGCCTTTCCGGAAATAATGATGTTACTAAAAGGGTAGTTTTCCCATATGAATAATAAAGAATATGGACAAGTGTCAAAACACAGCTTGCCGTAGAAATTGTGAAATCAATATTAGTAACTTCAGTAAATTATTACGAAAGTTGTTCAAATGTTTGTATAGTCTATGGGACCTAACTACGGGGTCATCAGTCCCTAAACTTACAAACTACTTATGAACTAGCTTATACTAAGGACGGCACAAATATCCATGCCCGAGGGGATTCGAACCCCCGACCGTAGTGGCCGTGCAGACCGTGACTGGAGCGCCTTAGTCTCCTCGGCCACCGCGGCCGGCACGAAAGTTGTGTAGAATTTTTTCACATGTAGTGGAAAAATGCAGGCTTCACTTTACTGCAATGCACTGTTAAATATAGTTGTTCTGATCGCATTCCTTTATCATATAGAGTACTAATAAAGTGTAAATCAATGTACTTTTTGTAACAACTTAAACTGATATTTTGTAATTATTACTTTCACTAAAATCTTCTTCTAATATAATGAAAATACATACACAAATTACAAAATTTGTACTGTGTTCCGAATTTGTATCTAGAAAATGTGGTTATGTCCGAATTTGAATCTAGAAAGTATGGTCATCTTAGTATTAACACAGTATGCAATGTTTTCTCCTTGTGGAGTACACTCACTGAAAAGAGACGGTGTTTATGCTGCTGAACTTAATTATGATGTGATTCTTTTTTAGAAATGTTGAGAGTTTTTATTCTTTCTTCTCTATTAGGGCTAGTCATTCCGAATAGTTGAAACAACTTGTCCCTTTGTCTAAGTTTTGTTGCAATCAAAGGCTACAAATACTCCGCCAAGCCAAATTTTGAAGCAACATCCTTCGATCTTCAAAGTTTTATACGTGTTTCTGCTGTATTAACTCCATTAGCAAAAAAATTTGATTTAGATCTCAGGAAGTACTTGACAGCTTTCAAAGGCCTCTTGATATCATTTTGGCGCAATATCTTGACCTGTATTGATCACAACGTAGCGATGCCAGTGATTAACTTAAAGACATCATGACATCACTTTGAATAAAGAAAAGGTAGTTGCTGAGGCAGTTGCCATTTCGTCAGAGATTATCAATAGGCAATGAAAGAACAGCCGAACACCTCTTCGGCTGCAATCATCATATGAATTCAGATTTTTTTGTGTTTCCTGTTTTTAATTTTGTAATGCAAGATTTGACAACAATATTTGCGAGCTATGAAAAAATTTTTTCATCTGTTTTCACCAGTTTTAGGCTTTCGTGGACCTAGAGAGTAATGAAATGAACGTTAAAATCACCAATCCTATCTCAAAGTATCCTTCAGATTTAGCAGATACTACTAACAGCTTCTTTGAAATTTTCCCGTTTAGATATTACACACTCCTTAGAGAAGGCATTAGTAATAACAATTATTCTAACGTTATGATTGTAACACTCACCACACGGTGTTAATTCGATAAGGAAGCGCGTTTGCGAGTCTGAAATTTATAAGGCATTGTGTAGCTAGCACCATGTAGACCGACTTCAGTAGGCCTGCAGTCTGTCCTATTCCATAAATCTGGACTCTTCTGAATATAACGATGCAAAATTTATTGTGATCCGTCAACATTAAGCATTTTATTTATATTTTTAGAGTAATCTGTGTGCAGAAGATAGATTCTCGATCGTATGACATGCTCATTTTCAAAGATTCGTAATTTTATACCTGTTTCATATAGAAGGCTGTGGTTTTCAACCTAGTTAGAGGAGATTTTCTAGCATATGTTGGCTACACTGCCGTAAACAAAGATATTACTTCTGTGCGCGAAATTATCAACTACGTTTGTTTACGGTAGTACGTTTCTGTGGTTCTGTTGTGCTGTGAGTGTGTTTTCTTGGTCAGTGTAACACTCTGAGGGTCCTAAAATGCCTAGAAGTGCCAGAAACTTCAAAAAACGTAAGTTTTATGGAAACCAGTATTTTAAAAAACTGATTGATTCGGGAAATGTTGAGAAGGAACCTAGAAGTTTTTCCGAATGTGAGAGGCAGCGTGACCGTCCAGTAACTGAGAGTAATTCACCGACTAGTGCTTTCAGAACCAAGATGGGTTCCTGTAAATTTAGTGAAGAACAAAATAATACCGTTTTTGGGCCACGTTATATATTGTGTGACATACATATTTTTAATGAAGTTTATGCAGAATTTGTTTGTTGTTGATTATGTGATGGTCAAGTAAAAGTAAATGAAGAGACATTAATGGCAAATGGTGTTGCATATATCAGTAGTATGTGTAAAGTTTGTAAAGCTGAAAAATCATTTTGGACATCCAGTAATTCCACGGAAAATATGTATGAAGTATTTTATGCAATGAGAGCCATTGGCAAAGGACTCACAGCTGCTCAAACGTTTTGTGCCATCATGAACTTGCCACCACCTCCTACCAAAGTTAGCAGATACACAAAGGTTATAGCTGAAGCAGTAGAATCTGTTGCAACGTCTTCAATGAAAGCTGCTGCAGAAGAAGCAGTAGAATTGAATGAAAATAACAACATTGCTGTGGCTTTTGATGGCAGTTGGCAGAAGAGAGGGCATACCTCAAAAAATGCAGTTGCTACCGTCACCAGCATTGATAATGGAAAAGTAATAGACTATGAGGTACTTACTAAGTACTGCCAGAGTTGTTATTCCAACCCAAACAAAGAACACATCTGCAAGAAAAACTATGAGTGAACAAGCGGAGGAATGGAGGCAGCTGCTGCTGTAAAAATTTTTCGCAGGTATGAGATACACACAGTTTTTAGAGGATGGTGACAGTAAAGCTTTCAACTCTGTTGTAGCTTCTAACCCTTATGGTGAACATAAAATTTGCAAACTGGAATGTGTCGGTTATATTCAGAAAAGAATGGGAACTTGTCTTAGGAAACTGAAACAAACAATGAAAAGTACCAAATTGTCTGACCGAAAAACGTTGAAAGGTCGGCTATCTGATAGAGTTACAGATGAACTTCAAAGATACTCTGGGATGGCAATCAGAAATAATGTCTCCAGTCTCTAAGATATGAAGAAGGCAGTCTGGGCAATATTTTTCCAATATATTATCAACAGCTGACAACCCACAGCACTGTCTCTGTCCAGCAGGACCAGAAACATGGTGTAAATATAGGAAAGTTGTAATTGATGGTACAGTATTTGTGCACAAACATTCCATACCTTCAGCTGTAATTGACTTGATCAAGCCTGTGTATCGTGACTTAGTACACCCAGAGTTCCTCAAAAAGTGTCTAGATGGACAGACCCAAAATCCAAATGAATCATTCAACAGTATGATCCGGACTCGAATACCAAAAACCGTGTTTGTTGGTATAAAAACACTGAAATGTGGTGTGGCTAATGAAGTGTCGTCACTCAGTGACGGTAATGTGGGAAGGATTAGGGTATTGAAAAACCTCGGTATTGATCCTGGTATAAATACTATGAAAGGTTTGCAGATGTTGGACCGGATACGAATAGTCAAATCAGACTACACCTCTCAAATGAGCACCAAGGAAGCAAGATTATTCAGGAAAAGGAAGCTTTTGAAGCAGCAGGAAGAACAAGAAGGCGATGATCATTATGGAGCAGGCTGTATTTGAAGTCGAAGTTAGATAAATTGTAAGTATTAAGAACAATGAACAATTTCTGCATTTTCTGAGAAACTACATTTATAGATACATTTGTACCTTCTTTTTCAAAAAGTACTAAAACAACTGTGTTCCAATTTTCAGGTCTGGTTATGCAGAGCACTGTACACTCGCTGAAGCAGGATTACTGAAAAATATCACACGATTATAGAATAATGATGGATTAATGAAAAAAATGTATCTTAATTTAAAAAAATATATCACATAAACTTAAAAAGAAAATGTTTTTATTCTACTTCAGTGTACTCAATACATGTTATATAATATACTACAAAAATTTATTATCATTATCTTTAACAGATCCTGAGAAAAAGGTACATAAATTTATGTAATTTAACATTGGCGAGATAGGACCTACCGCCTCCCCTTAAGTGAACTTGCAACAATACCTATTAACGAATTCAAAATATTGAAAAATTTCGTCCATTTCGGTGTGTTGAAATAAATGCAATGTCGAAGTTGAAAATTTGTGCTGGACCGGGATTCAAATCAGGATTTTCGGCTTTGGGCCAGCGATCGCCTTAACCATTTAGGCTATTCAGGCATGCTTCCCTTCCACCCCAAATTCTCAACTTCTAGCCCCCTGCCCATTGATTACTTTTGCTTACAGCCTATACTCGATTCCCGCAAGGGATCAAGTGTCTGAATACGTCCACATAGATATTGTCAGTTGTCTGTTGATGGCTATTCCACAATCATTGATACGTTGTCTGGTTTTTCGGATATATAATAAATATACAGATAGTACATATTGTTGAAGATATTTACCATTACTCTTCATTTACATATGGAGTTTGGGTAGCAATATTTCAGTGTTTCACAAGACAGTGAAGCCATCGTTCTCTCTCTCTCTCTCTCCATCTTTTACAATATAACTTTGAATTAAAATGTGGACCCTACAAATACACTTCCCTATGGCCTCCCGCTTCTCTGTAACGAAGTTCATCGTTTATTAGCTTATTATTTGGTTACTGCTGTACTACTCATGAATGAGCTCCACTCTCATGAAGTTGGCTACTCTACATGAAAATATTTGATATACGCAAATCTGATTCTGCTGCTGTTGTTTTAAGAGGACTAAACATCTAGGTATCAGTCCCCTGTTCCTAGAGAAGAGTTCATTGTCAGAGACTGAAAATAGACAATGAGAACGGAGACTCACAAAAGAGACCGACTGACAATGAACAGTTCGCTGGCTACACAAAAGAAAGGCAGATAGGTAAAAATACCAAGTCGGGAACTAAGTTACAAAACGGGACAGCAGAATATCATGGATGGCTGATCAGAAAGATAAAACAGGATGAGCCAGCCATGCTGCACACACAAAAACAAATCCCTAGGCATTTTACATAAGCTTCTTAAAAGGCCTTTAATAGCGTTGGGTAGGTGGAGAGCTGAGATATCAGGCTTTAGTACCTACCACTAGATGGAATGGTAAAAACCAGCAGCGCGAATAAAACTTACAACTGAGTTAGCCGTGGAGGCGTCGTTGCCTAAGACTAAGGGTAGCACGTCTGGGATATTAAAAGATTGCCATAAGTGGACAGTCCATCAGTAGATGGACTACTGTCAACTCTACTCCACACCGACACAGCAGTGGGCATCACGGCGAAGGAGATAGCCGGGGGTCAGCGATGTATGCCCTATGTGGAGGCGGCAGAGGACAACTGATTGACAAAGTACAGGCTGCAGTGAAGACTTCCACACTACCGTGGATGACTTGACTGCGTAAAGCTTTTTCTGCACACCCATGGTAGCCCATTCAGTGCTCCAAACCTCACATGCATTTCGGTGCAAAGCCAACATCAGGTCTGATTCCGTGACACTTGTCTCCAGAGGGTGTGCTGCAGTGGCCTGCTTGGCCAACTGATCGACACATTCATTCACCGGTATGACGATGTGGCCAGGTGTCCACAGAAGGAGCACAGAACGGCCAGATTTATCAAGATAAAACAGTGACTTGAATGGACCGCACTAATGGGTTGTGAGGAAAGCACTGGTCAATTTCCTCCAAGTCACTACAGATGACAAATGACCCCCTACACCAGACTCAGAGATGTTCTAGAGCCTTCAGGCTGGCGACCAGACACTACTTTCATGGGGTAATGAATGCTGTTCGACACGGTCAGCATGGAGACATGCGAACCCAGACAACCATCAGCTAGGGAACCATCAGTGTAAATGGCTTCGGCGCCACATAACGAATTGAGTAGTTGCAGGAACTGGCGACGGAGTTGTGTTGGGAAAACTGAGTCCTTTGACACATGGGACACATCTAGACAAAGCTGCAAATGAGGGATGGACCAAGGAGGGGTTTGAAAGAAATATTGGAAAGTGGCAGAGAGTGGATGGGATTCAAAGGACGAAAGGAGAGAATCAACACGGACTACTGTTTGGTAACCCGATCTGGGCTGTTGTGGAGGGGTAGGTAATGCACCGTCTGGGAAAAGGAGCTGATGGTTCCGGTAGTGTGGCATGGCCTCAACATGGGCAACATATGAAGCTAGCAGCTGTTGCCAGCGGAACTGCAGGGGAAGGACCCCAGCTTCAACTAGGAGGCTTGTCACAGGGTTCCCTGTTGCCAAACAGACACCACAACGTAAAATTGGGTCCAATGCCTGCAGAGCTGAAGCCGCGGCCGAATCATAAACGATGCATCCATAATCAAGGCACGACTGAATGAGGGCCTGATAGAGTCACAGTAGCACCGGGCATGCAGCTCCCTGGTGAGGCTGAGACAGTGCAGGATATGTTGAGGTGCCGCCAGCAATTTTTTTGAGCTGGCAAAAGTGTGGCGCCCAAGTGAAAAGGTCATCTAACAACATGCCTAAAAATGGTGCATCTCTTCGACATGCAGCAGGTCATGAGCCAAAAACAGTTCCGGTTCCGGGTGTACTGCCCAACATCGACAGAAATGCATTACCCGGGTCTTTGAGGCAGAAAACTGAAAACCGTGGGCAAAAGCCCACGAATGTGCCTTTCGAATTGCTAGCTGCAACTGCCATTCGGCAACACCAATGCTGGTGGAGCTAAAATACATGCAGAAGTCATCAGCATACAAGGAGGTAGAGACAAATGACCCCACAGCCGCTGTAAGACCATTAATTGCACCTAAGATTAGAGGACACCAAGAACGGAACCCTGTAGAACACCGTTTTCTTGATAATGAGGTGAGCTGAGACAAGTACCAACATGAACATGAAAATAACGTAGCATGAGAATGTTCTGTATGATTACAGGAAGTGGACCCTGTAAGCCCCAAGCGTACAGCATAGACAGTATATGATGGCGCCAGGTGGTGTCATGCGCCATCCACAGGACAGAGAAAAGGGCAACCAGATGTTCGCGGCAATTAAATGCTGTATGCACGGCCGACTCCAGCTGCACGAGATTGTCGACAGCGGAGCAGCCATGACGGAACCCACCTTGTTGTGGGGCCATGAGTCTCCAGTCCTCGAGGATCCAAATAAGCCTCTGACTCACCAACTATTCGAGGAGCTTTCATGGAACGTTGGTGAGGCTACTAGGTCGGTAACTATCAGCCATGTTCGGATCCACCCCAGGCTTCATCACCGGAATGACGCTGCTATCCTGTCATTGGGATGGAAAAACATCATCAACCCAGACACGATTGAGCAGGGCGAGAAGCTGGTTCTGAGAATCCGGTGATAGATGATGAAGGAATTGACTGTGAGTACGATCTGGTCCAGAAGAGGTGTCAGGGCAGGCGGCAAGGGAACTTTCTAACTCCCACTCAGTAAAAGGGATGTTGTACATTTCCCGGCATCGCGTTCAGAAGGATATTTGGCGTCGCTCCATTTGGTTTTTAAGGGCAACACTGTAAGCAGCAGTTGCTGAGCTGCAAGCATAATGGTCTGCCAGGTGCTCAGCTATGGCGACAGGTCAGTACAGATTGTACTCTGAATGTGGTGACACGGAATTCCTGCTGGTGGGCGGTGCTAAAAAGTTCAAATGTTTGTATAGCTTATGGGACTTAACTAGGGGGTCATCAGTCCCTAAACTTACAAACTACTTATGAACTAGCTAACACTAAGAACGGCACAAATATCCATGCCCGAGGGGGGATTCGAACCCCGACCGTAGTGGCCGTGCAGACCGTGACTTGCGAGCTCAGTCCCCTCAGCCACCAGGGCCCCGCTGGGCGTGCCCGAAGAGGCGGCAAACCTGTTGACCACACCATGAAGGAGAAGTACGGGAACCAATGGAGGCAACTTACTTCTTCCATGAGTCCCTCTTGCTTTGCTGGACCAGTCGCTGGACCCATGCCTGGAGAGGCTTGAAGGCAGTAAGAAGATCTACAGAAGGGTTGCTTCAGTGGTGCTGTAGTGCTTGCCAACATTCCCAGATGGCTTCAGCGATCTCCGGTGTCCACCAGGTCACCGACTTAAGGTGGAACAACCTAAGTGTGGTGGGAACAGTGTTCTCGACTGCAGAAACGATGGCCTCTGTGACCTGCTGAACAGCGGCATCAACATCTACTGTAAGGTGAGAGGAAATCACTGCAGCTGAGGAATAAGCTGGCCCGTCAGCCCTATGGAAGGACCAGCAGACAGATGGTCAGCAGGCAGATACTGTGGGAGCGACAGCAAGATAAGAAAATGGTCGCTGCCGCATAGGTCATTGTGGACCCTCCATGTGAGATATGGAAGAAGGCTAGGGCTGCAGATAGACAAGTCCATGGCAGAATACATTCCATGCGCTATGCTAAAATGGGTAGGAGCACCGGTGTCGAGAAGGCAGATGTTCTGCTCTGACAGGAGAGATTCAACATCTCTACCCTGGACTGAGGTCTGTATGCCACTCCACAGAGTGTGGTGGGCGTTGAAATACCCCAAACGAAGACAGGATGGGGGCAATTGGGCGACCAAGGCAGTGGGGTCTACAGGAGAGACAGCATCATCTTGTGGAAGGTGGACAAAGCAGATAGTAAAATCTTGCACTACCCAGACCCTAACAGTGACTTCCTCTAGAGGTGTTTGCAGAGGCATGGCAGCACTAAGGACAGAGGCCACCAGAAACCCTGTCATAGACAGAATGGTTTTAAAATAGCCTCAAAGGGCAGGGGTCCTCTCGACAGGGAACCACATTTCTTGTAGGGCTAGACTGAGTGCAGGGAAGCGGTAGAGTAATTGCTGCAGCTCAGCCAGGTGGTGAAGAAAACTGCCGCAATTCCACTGCTGGATTTCCATCGCACTGGCGCACTGGGCTGGACAGCCATAATGTAACGGATAGGCGGGTTATTCCGCAGGGGGAACCTAATGCCAACGCCTCTGAATCTGCAGGATCTACAATCATAGGTTCTGGCGATCCTGTTATGGCGAGATCCTCGGGGGACACGAAGCCCCACATGAGGAGGCGACACCTTGTTATGAGTTGTACCTGTAGTGCACGGGGACAACATTACAGCAGCAAAAGAGGTATTCAAGTTCACCGGATGGAGCCACTCATACTTCTTTCTTGCCTCATTGTATGATAGCCGGTCCAAGCTCTTGATTTCCATGCTCTTACGTTCTTTATGTAGAACTGTACAGTCCGGAGAGCAAGATGGATGTAACTGCTTTCAGTCCAGTCAGACAGGAGGTGGGGTGCACGGAGTGTCCAGATGAGATGGACGACCACATTCCCTGCACATAGGGCTGGAAGTGCACCGGAAGGACATAAGCCTGAACTTCCAGCACCTGAAGCACCTAATAAAGGGCGGGACATACGACTTGACATCGCACTGGTAGATCATTCCCTTGACCTTCTTGGGCAGTGTATCACCTTCGAAGGCCAGGATAAATGCGCTGGTGGCCCCTTGTGATCTTTTGGTCCCCTACAAATACACCTGACAAAGTGAACACCTCTGTGTTCCAGATTTGTGCACAAGTCTTCATCCAACTGTGACAACAAATCCCAGTGGTAAATAAGACCTTGGACCATATTGAGCCTCTTGTGGAGCATGACACTGATGGGGATATCACACAGCTTGTTGCAGGGCAATAATGCCCTGGGCTGGGGACACTGTCTGTATCAAAATAGCCCCACTTCACATTTTTGAGAAAGACGCCACCTCAACATAATTGTTTTTGAGGTGGTCAACGAAGAACGGTGGCTTGGTGGACAAGAAAGAGTCACCATCAGTCCAGAAGCAAACAAGGCATTGCAGCGAGTATGAGCAGGATGGTTGAAGGTCCTGTGTTCCTCCCAAAGTGTAGCCAGGGAAGGGAACGACTTAGGGTTGTATGCTGTAGCATCAAAATCTTGCTTCCCACGCTTAGAAATGGCGTTTTTGTGACCGCCCACACTGTTAATTGCTCGTTTCATCCTGTTCCACAAGCAGCTAGGGAACTACACGTCCACCCAGGCAGAGCCCCGGTTGCCTGGGTAAGCCTTATACAACTGAGGTGCGGCAGGTTCCTCAGAGGTTGCTCACTAGTGACTTTTCAACCTCAACAGCCATGCATCTCCTCGGCACTTAGCACACCTTGAGATTGAGTTTATATATATAAAGGAGGTAAACAAATACACACACCACACATCTGAACGCAAACGCACCTAGACAGACATTTGTAAAAAGCAAAGAAGTTGGACAGATATATCACTTGAGGCAGAGGCTCTGTCCACAGAATCGAGGCAAAGATGCTAAAGACGGTGGGCGGGAATTTTGATTTAGCAGAGGTTGAGACCAGGTGGCCAACGGGAGGAGAGAATAAGCTGAAGGGCAAGTTCCCATCTCCGGAGTTCTGAAAGTTTGGTGTCGGTGTAACACTGTGCCAAGATGTGCTGCCCGTGCACCAAGGCATGTTTAGCCACAGGGTGATCCTCATTACCAACAAACACTGTCTGCCTGTGACCGTTCATGCGAATGGACAGTTTGTTGCTGGTCATTCCCACATAGAACGCTTCCCAGTGCAGGCATGTTAGTTGGTAAATCACGTGGGTGCTATCACAAGTGGCTCTGCCTTTGATCGTGTTCACCTTCTGGGTTACTGGACTGGAGTAAGTGGTGGTGGAAGGGTGCATAGGGCAGGTTTTACAACGGGGGCGGTTGCATGGGTAAGAGCCAGAGGGTAGGGAAGGTGGTTTGGGGATTTGATAGGGGTGGACTAGGAGATTACAAAGGTTAGGTGGGCGGCGGAAAGACACTCTTGGTGGAGTGGGAAGGATATCATTAAGAATGGATCTCATTTCCGGGCAGGATTTAAGGAAATCGTATCCCTGCTGGCTAGCCAAATTCAGAGTCCGCTCCAGTCCCGGAAAGTATCCGGTGAAAAAAGGGGCACTTCTGGGGTTCTTCGGTGGAAGGTTCTGGTGGATTTGGTGGGATGAGGAGGTGGCTCTGGTAATTTGCTTCTGAAACAGAAGACTTGGTGCACGGGCAGCACATCTTGGCGCAGTGTTACACCATCTGGGTTATCTGGATACTTCCCACCGACACCAACCTTTCAGAACTCCGGAAATGGGAACTTGCCCTTCAGCTTATTCTCTCCTCCCGTTGGCCACCTGGTCTCAACCTCCGCTAAATTCAAATTCCCACCCACCATCTTTAGCATCTTTGCCTCGGTTCTGTGGACAGAGCCTCTCCTCAAGTGGTATCTCTGTCCAACTTCTTTGCTTTTTACAAATGTCTGTCTAGGCGTGTTTGCGTTCGGATATGTGTGAGTGTGTGTGTATTTGTTTACCTTCCTTTTTTTCCCCTAAGGTAAGTCCTTCCACTCCTGGGATTGGAATGACTCCTTTTCCACTTCCTTAAAACCCATATCCTTCCCTTTCTCCTCTCCTTTCTTCCTCTTTTCCCTGAAGAAGCTACCAGTGGTGGCGAAAGCTTGTATGTGTGTTTGTGAGTGATTTTATTTGTGTCTGTCGATGAGCCTGTCCCTTGGGTAAGTCATCCATTTTCTATTTTTTATATTTGTTTATCCCGCCAGGAAAGTTTCCTTCTATATATATATATCACCAAGCAAAGGAGCACAGATGGTGATAGTAGCACAAATAAATAAAACACATACACACACAAACGCTAGCTTTCGCAGCCTAGCTGCTTCTTCAGGCAGAAGGGAAGGAAAAAAGAAGGGAAAAGGAAATGATGAGGGTTTTAAAGGAGTGGGTAAGGAGTCATTCCAATCCCGGGACAAGAAAGACTTACCTTGGGGGAAAAAAAGGAGGGTAAACAAATACACACACACCCACACATATACACAAACGCAAGCATACCCTCCTTGTAACCTGGGCGATTAAGCCAAGATGAGACATACAACGTTCCAAACGTTCCACCGTCGCGCCGAAGGATGGTTGCTGAAGCACCCACAGAGCTTACGGTGTGGTGGACTGTTGGCGCGATACAAACCACAGCCAAGCCCGTACTAAGCAAATTAATGCTGAGCCCTCGAGGGGCAAAAATATGCACTTCAAATTTTAAAGTGATTTTCCCCTCAGAATTGGTTGGTTAGTCCACTTTATCCCCTCCCTCAGTGGACTCCCTTAGTGTGTACTACTAATTTACCTAAGCTTATTCTCAGTAAATTACCCTGGTCATGCTTTCCCCTTGTAAGTTACCTGGACAGAGGAAACATAATTGAATTAAGGTTATGTTTGTTAAGTTGAATGCATGAATAATAATTAGAATCACAAACAAGTGGTTTAATCAAGATGAAAGAAGTTTGTATATGTGGAAGAGGCTAGGAGTCTCTGGAAGGTACCAGATTGACTTTAAAATGGCAAGCAAAAGGTTTACATTCCAAGTTTTAGACTGTAAAACATATCCAGAGGCAGATATAGACTCTGACCATAACTTCTTGGTTATGAACCATAGGTTAAACTTAAAGATACTGCAAAAAAAGTAGAACATTAAGGAGATGGAGTCTGGACAAATTGGAGGCAACAGAGGTGGTTGAGAGTTTCAAATGGAGTATTAGGCAAGAATAAAATGGAGAATGACTATGGGAAGAATAGCATTTTTGAAGAAGTGAAATTTGTTGACATACAATATGCTGGTTTTGTATACTCAATAATTGCTCGAAACCGGTTGTAAATAAATCTGCAACCTTGCAACTGGTGGCTGTTTACTTTTCCAACCTATAAAACACATTTGCTGCAATGGACAAAATAATAAAATATTTCAATGTTAGGAAGTTGTTTCTGAAAGCTTATGACTAGAGTTTAGCAGTTTATGGAGTGAAATGTGGAAGATAAGGAGTTCAGACAAAAAGATAATAAAAGCTTTTGAAATGTGGTGTTACAAACAAATGATGAAGATTAGATAGGTAGATCATGTAACTAATGAATTGGTGCTCAACAGAATTGGGTAGAAAAGGAGTTTCTGGCATACTCTGGCTAGAGAAGGGGTAGGTTGGTGGAACACATTCTGAGATATCAAGGAATCATCAACTTAGCATTGTAAGAAAGTGTGTTAGTAAAAATCATAGGAAGACTAAGGAATGAATACAGTAAGCACATTCAAAAGGATGTACGTTGCTGTTCTTATTCTCTGATGAAGAGGCTTGCACAGGATAGGGTAGCATGTAAAGCTGCATCAAACTAATGTGTGGATTGGAGATCACAACAACGATCATCTGAACACATTTTTTCCAAAATTTCATCTCTGTGACTGTACACATTAGCACTCGATACTTGTGGAATGTCACCAATTCCAGTAAGTTACAGCCTAGAGTGCATCTGCACTGGAGAAAGGATTATTGTCCAAAAGGACAGCACACACACACACATATATTATGAATAATGACAGGGATCTACATCAGTAGTGTGTGGAGAAGTTGAGAGAGAACCGACACCACATGTATATAATAATTATAAAAACAATACATGAGAATTAAATACTGAAATGATATTAAATTGTGTCCTGCAATTCGATTAGGTGATATGGTAGAAATGACACATAAAAATAATGTTTTGTGAAATCACATTCTAGGGACATTCTTGTTTATGTTTAAATGGTTCATATGCATAAGCAACACTCCACACAGGTGCCTTCAGAAAGGACTTCCTTAGGCTTAAATCAATATTCGATGTTAACAAATTTCTCTTTTAAAAGAACACTTTTCTACCCATTGCCATTCTGCATTTTAAATCCTCTGTACTGAGACCATCATTTGTTATTTTACTGCCCAAGTAAAAAAACTCCTCTACCTCCTTTATTGTTTCATTACCTATTCCAATTCCTTCAGCATCACCTAATTTTCTTAGACTGCACTCCATTACCCTAGTTTTTCTCTTGTTAATGTTCATCTTATATGCACCTTTCAGCACACTGTCCATTCCGTTCAACTGCTCTTCCAGGTCCTTTGCTGTCTCTGACAGAATTACTATGTCGTTGGCAAAATGCAAAGTTTTAAATTCTTCATCCTGAACTTTAATTCCTTCTCCAAATTTTTTCTTGCTTTCTTTTATAGATTGCTCAATGTACAAATTGAATAACATTGGAGAAAGGCTACAACCCTGTCTTACTCCCTTCCCAACCACTGCATCCCTTTCATTCCCTTAAACTCTGACAACTGCCATCTGGTTTTTGTACAAGTTGTAAACAACCTTCCATTTGCTATATTTTACTCCTACTTGCTTCAGAACTTGAGAGAGTTTCGTAAAAATCCCAATATTTACAAGATACCATTCACCCCATTAAATACACACGTTTTGGTTTGCAGATAACAAACTGTCAAAAAATCTCTGTGACATTTTGTGAGTTGAAGAACCACAAACATAACTATATGTGGTATTAAGGAAGGCCTAGTATACCATTAAAAATAAGAAACAATTTATAGTAGTCTCACAATTATCTGTAGTTTTTACTGTTAATGTACAAAAAGTAACAATCATTTCATTGTTAATTTGACAGACAATATGAAGTAAACATCCCACTGATAATGCTGCAACACCAGCGAAACGTATGGAAAATCGAAAAACATTTGTGTTTACTCAAGGCAGACCTTACCTATAAAGCAAATTTATTCATGGAGATTGAAGAGCTTTCAAACCTCAAGATGAATACTTGAAAGAGTTTATTCCAATCAACATTATCAAAAGATTTCTCAAAATCTACAAAAGCTAGAAATGCAGGTTTGTCTTTCCTTAATCTATCTTTTAAAATAAGTCATAAAATGAGTATTGTGTCCCGTGTTCTTACATTTCTCCTGACCCCAAACTGATTTCCTTAGGTCGGCTTCTACCAGCTTTTCCATACTTCCGTAAATAATTTGTGTTAATATTTTGCAACCATGACTGCAACATAAACTGATGGTTCTGTAATTTTCACACCTGTCTGCACATGCTTTCTTTGGAATAGCGATTATAACATTTTTATTTAAGTCTGAGGGTACTTCACCTGTCTCATATATCTTACACACCAGGTGAAACAGTTTTGTCATGGCTGGTTCTCCCAGAGGCTTCAGTACCTCTGAGGGAATGTCATCTACTCCAGGAACCTTGTTTCGACTTAGATATTTCAGTGCTCTGTCAAATTCACCTCTCATTACAGTATCTCTTATTTCATCCTTATCTGCTTCTTCTTCCCTTCCTACAATATTGCCTCTAAGTTCATTTACTTTGTAGAGCCTCTCTATATACTATTTCTACGTTTCAGTTTCCCCTTCTTTGTTGCGAACTGCTTTTCCATCTGTGTTCTTGATATTCATAGACCTGTTTTCTTGTCTCCAAATATCTTGTTTATTTTCCTGTAGGCTGTATCTATTTTTCCCCTGTTTATACATTCTTCTACATCCTTGCATTTGCCTTCTAGACACTCCCGCTTAGCCGTTTTGCACTTCCTGTCTATCTCATTTACTGCATTTTTATGTTTCCTCCTTTCATCAATTAAATTTAGTATTTCTTGTGATAACCAAGGATTTTTTGTAGGTCTTGCCTTCAATTAGGAACTTATGGTTGGAAAAGAAATCCTGGGTTAATGTTTGAGTGGGACGTTAGCAAAACACAGAACAACAACCGTTCATTAGGAACTTATGAATGTACGCTTATGTTTCAATGAGTCACTGTGTTCAATAGACAACTGTATTAATTTATTAGGTTGCTTCCCATCTGTAGACATAACAGTTCCTTTTAGTGCAGTTCTTTACTTGTCTACTGTATTCTGTTTACATGTCAGTATGGTTTTGGTATTGGAAACAAATGGTCCACTGCAGCATTACTCAAAAGGTAACAGCTGAATTAGTGATTTTTGTGCAATGGATACACATTTCAAGAACTCTGAGAGATGCATTTCATGTATGGTCAAGCACATGTATGGTAATGCACACAAAGCTGAACATCTGTACCACGCACAATATCTGAGCAGACATCTACCACAGCCTTAAATATTTCAAAACATTCACCACCACCTCGAGGATACAGACTCCTTGCATTCAATGCATTATCACATACAACTTGAATAGTCATTATAGAAGAAGAGATTCATGCTCATGTGAAAGAAGAGCCATCTACCAAGATGTGTGCCATCACTCATAGCATGGGAATTTCCTAAAGTAATGCCTGGAACGTACTGCATGACAACCAGATGCACCCATGTCATCCACAGAAAGTTCAGGGTTTGAATGTAAATGATTTCCCATGACAAGTTGAATTTTGTGAATAACCATTGTGAGAAAGAGCCCAACTTTTTAATGGACATGTTGATCACAGATGAAGCACAATTCGGCAGAGACAGATTCTTCAATTGTTGCAACTGCCATGTTTGGGTGCTACACAATCTGAATGTTGTACCAGAATGCAACCACCAACCTAGGTTTGCTGTGTATGTACAGATTGTGCAGCCAGTGTAATTCGTGGTGACATAATCGGACTGTACCTCCTGCCATCAACCTGGAACGGACATAGATACAGGGTCTTTGTCCAAGACATTCTTCCACAACTCCTAGAGGATGTACCACTTATTGTCCATCACCAGATGTGAATGCAACAGGATGGAGCACCAGCACACTTAACTCATCAAGTGTGTGACATACTCAATGACACATGTCCCATGCATTGCATCAGAAGGGGAGGTGATCCAATTGCATGGCCACCTTGTTCTCATGATTTCATGCCTCTTGACTTTTTCTTCTGGGGACATATCAAAAGCCCTGACAAAGAAAAACTGATTGGGTGAGTACTTGCAGCAAGTGATGATTTTTGTGAAATGTGTATTGTACTTGAAAGAGTGCGTCAGAATTTTCTTCAATGATGTTATACCTGCATTCAGTCAGGTGGTAGGCATTTTGAGCTTCTAGTGATACATAACAGAATTTGAGAGTAAACTTTGATTTGGTTAAGTGTGTGCACAAACAATTAATTGTCCACCCTGACATTCCTAGGCTTGTACTGCCCAGGTTACTTTCCAGACCATAAGTCCCTAGGCAAAAGTTATTGTTCTTCAACCACTCTATAATCCTTAAGTCTGTGAGCAACCTTTTGAATAACCCTTTATTTTGTTTTTCTACTATCTATCAGAAAAAACACTAACTTTTTATTCCACTTAGAATATAACATCAAATTAATTTAATGGTATTTTCGAAAAGGATTGGTTGGTACCCACCAAGAAGGTCATCTCGATGATTTGCAGAAAGGCACACACAAAAGATTGCAAGTCCACTTAGCTCTGGACTTTCTTCAGAAATAGAAAAACATTCTCTCTCTTTGTCTCCACGCACACAGACACACGACTGCGTATCCAACCACTCTGGCCAGACTGCGGGACTGTCCAATATAAGAACAAGCAGTGGTGGGGGTGAGGGGATAGCATGTAGAGGGAAGCAGGAGGTAATGGGAGTGAATTCTTGCAATCTAGGGGTGGAAAATATGCCAGTGGTGTTTGATGAGCAGAAAGGAAGGGAAGGGGAGATACTGGAGTGCATGGAGGTAAGGAAGATGTATATGAAGATAAGAGTGTGGGCAGTTAAGGGGCAGTGGCGGGGGCAGGAATTAGTGGAAGTTTGGGCCTGTGGTGATGTAGGATATATTGTAGGGAGAGTAACTACCTGCACAGTTCAGAAGAGCTTTCACAGGCTATGTAGCAGTCATTGAAGTGGGCCACATTATGCAGGATGGTCCAGTTTGACGATGGTCATTCAGATAGCTTTTTACTGGCCAAGCCCATGCAGAAGGTAGCATAGTGGTTGCCCTGCCTTTTATGGGATAGGAAGTGCCTCTGACGGCACTGGAGTACAGGTGGTTATGATAGATTTGCATCTAGGTCTATTTAAGGGACATGTCCCATGGAGTAAGGGGCTGGGAACAGGGATTGAGTAGGGATGGACAAGAGTATTAGAAAGGTTTGGTGGGTGGTGAAATACCACTGTAGGAGGGATGGGGAGGATAGTGGGTGAGAAAGGTAGCCAGAACCCTAGCAGAGAATGTGGTTTTATTGTTCCAGTCCTGGGTGGGATACTGGGTGACAAGAGGGGTAGTTGGAAGGTGGGTGAGAGGTGGGGTGGTGGATGACTGGACAGACAGACAGACAGACAGGGCATGTGAGATCTGTTTCTGGACAAGGTTGGGAGGGTAATTATAGTTATTGGCCTCAGTGAGGTCTTTGGCATACTTGGAGATATTTGGAGAGGGACTGCTCATCAAAGCAGTTGTGGTGATCTTGGGTGGCTAGGCTGCATGGTGAGGATTCTTCCATTTACATACCCTACCTCAATGATCACAATAAAAAATATAAAAAAAATTAAAATAAAATGTAACAGGATCTCCAGTCCCTCCTCAAATCCTTAGGCTGATCCTAGGATGTCTCCCCTTAGTCTGTCTCTCTCCTTACCCCTCCTACACACTGCAACCCCACCTTCCACATACTCCCTAAAGTTCACAAACCCTCCTATATAAAATATACAAACCATTTCCTCCACAGACTCTCCACAGTTCTTGTTCCTTTACCACCAAGTACCATGCTCTTGCTTGCCACAGTCGATGCCACTTCCTTAATGATGATGGCCTTGCTGCTGTTGAACACTACCTTTCACAACATCCGACAGACTCAAAGCCCATAACCTCCTTCCTCATCACCATGACTAACTACATGAAAACCCACAGTTACTTCTCTTTTGAAGGCATCACATAGAAGCAAATCATGGCCCAACCATGGGCACCTGTATGGCACCTTTCTGTGTCAACTTGTGCATGGGCTGTCTAGAGGAATACTTTCTAACTACCCAGCATTATAAACTCCTCATGTGGTTCAGATTCACTGATGACATCTTCACAATCTGGACAGTAGGTCAGGACACACTACCCACATTCCTCCAAAATCTCAACTCCTCCTTCCCCATTCACTTCCCATGGTCTTAATCAACCCAACAAGCCACCTACCTCAACATTGATCTCCATCTCCAGGTTGGCCTCTCAGTATCTCCATCTATATCAAACATACCAACCATCAACAATATCTCCATTTGACAACTGCCACTCATTCCACACTGAAACATCCATCCATACAGCCTAGTCACCCATGGTCGGCGCATCTGCAGTCACAAGCAGTCCCTCAGATTAAAATATGTCATAGGCCTCACTGAGGCCTTCACTGACTGTAATTATCCTCCCAACCTTGTCCAGAAACATCTCTCACATGCCCTGTCTGTCCAGTCATCCACCACCTTCCATACACCAACCTTCCGATTGGAGCAATAAAACCACATTATCTGCCAGGGTTTCGACTACCTTCCATACTATCCTGTAATGGTAAATACCCTATCCACTATCCTCCACACCCCACCTACAGTGGTATTGTGCCACTCACCAAACCTATGTAATATTCTTGTCCATCCCTGCTCTGAGCCCTTTGTCCCATGGCTCATATCCCTGTAATAGACCTACATGCAACACCTGTCCTATCCACCATTCCATCACCACCTACTCCCATCCTGTCACAGGCATAAAAGGCAGGGAAACCTGTAAAAGTAGTCATTTGATTTACAAACTGAGCTGCAACCACTGTGCAGTTTTCTACATGGAGTGGCAATTTGTCAAACTGTTGTCAGGATATAGCTGGACCATCCTGTTCCAGAGCATGTAGCACTGCGTGATGTGGCTCACTCCGATGATAACTATACAGTTGTGCTTCTGCCATATGGATCCTCGCCACAAATACCAAATTTTCGAAATTACGCAGGTGGGAACTCTCCCTACAATATATCCTACACTCCTGCAATCCCCCAAGTCTAAATCACCACTAGTTCCTGCTCCCCACCAACATTTCTTCCCCTTCCCTGCCCACACTCTAGCTTCATGTATGTCTTCCATACATCTCTGAGGCAAGTGCCAAACTATCCTATCAAAATTTTGTTGAATTCTTCCTGGAATTTCCATTGTTTGATTATATTATATTAACTTAATTATATACAACACAAAAATAAAGTATTTCTAATTGGAAATTGCAACCTTTCGCCCAGATTGAGAAACTGCTTGTCAGCAGTACACTGCCAACACCATCATGATGTATGGTGAACATCAAAACAATTCAGAAGTTTTTTTGTTTGGATATTCTTACTATAATCAGCGTCACCTGTGAAGGTGGCCCAGTTTTCAACTGTTCTGTGCATCCCCCTCCAATACTGCACTGGCAGCCAAAAATGTTCACTCTGCAAGCGCATGACTGGCCTCGAGTTACACAATGTTCTCTCCCGCAGGCTCAACTGTTGGCACTCATCCGTAGCTCCTCCCCTCCTCGCTTCCCCTATCGTTCTGTCTATATGTGCGGAAGTGCCTTCTAATATAACACCAGATATAGCCATGTTTATGTCATTGATGTCAAGATACAGCGAAGTCACGATGTCAAAACATCAGCTCTCTGTAGGTGAAACTGTTCGCACCATGTCATAATGCCTTGCTGATCTCTCTAGCTGATTGTTCATTCGACATTTATCTGCACATATAACAACCCAAACTACAAACAATAGTGTGCTCTTCCCTTAACCATGACTTGACAGATGTCTTTTCCACACAGAAACATCTTTCCTTAGCTTACATGCATAAATAAGAAACACAATTTCTGAAAATTTTGATGTCACATTACACCCTTTTTCTCCTAACACATACCTTAAATGCAAAAATTTTAACTGTAGGTGGTTGTTGTCAGAAATAATCTTTGCTCTGTGGACTAATATATTCAGAACACATTTTTTGTGTACAGAGTGGGGAAAACTACCGGAGTTCTAATACTCGTCATTGTGAGCTGGTTTCTACAATGAATGATAAAACTAGACTTTTGCATTATGTAAACTAAGGAAAAGCTCCTCATTGTGACCCTAGATGGGACATATTGGCCCAAATGACTATTGTTTCTTCCTTTGCCAAAGGTGTCATTTGATGCAGTATGAAGAGTATGTAATCAGAACAGCATTCTCCTGGTCGTTGTTGAGTTTCTTGCCTTGGAACCACTACTAGTCACTCAAGTAGCTCCTCAGTTGGCCTCACAAGGCCGAGTGCATCCCATTCCAGTCCTTCCATAGAGGAAAAATCCTTGGCAGTACTAGAAATGAAGGCCAGGTCCTCCACATCGTACTTGGTCACACAGATCACTCAGCCTTAGGCTCACCAAAAAGTTTAAAGAATGGAAGCTTGCCATCTTTTCCATCTCAGTAGAAAATTCAATGTTGGGGTGGACACTGCTCATGTGATCGATGAACTGCTGCAGTATATTTTCTCTGTGAGACCATACCCAGAGTGTCATCAACATATCTTTGGAAGCAACATGGACACAATGCCACGGAGTTCAGAGATTGCTTCTCAAAGTGTTCCATGAAGATATCTGTGATTACTGGAGACAATGGTGATCCCATGACTGTACCATCAGTCATCTCATAATATTCAAATATTACGTAGGTTACATTTGTACTACAATGAATGTTGTGATATGATGGATGGTACAGCTCCATGGAATTGCCTCTATCACCAGACATATTGAATTATGTACTGAGCATATGTACTGAGCATAACAGTAAATTAAACAAAGGGAGCTTGACAAGTTGGCAATAGAGACTTGGCTCACGTGTCTACACATTAGTATTCCTTTATAAAGAAGGCAGCCAAGATTAGACTAAAACAAAACCAAAATCAATAAAAATGAGGCCTTCACACTGAGTGAGGCATGTGGGCAGGCTTTGGATACCAAAAAAAGGTGAAGACATATAAGCGACACTTGTAGGGAGGGAAGAACAGCTGTTTCAAGTGTGCTGCCAGTCACTCGCACCAGCTGACATTATTGGCTTTGCCACAGGTCGTAGCTGCTATGAGGTATGCTCTGTAAGGAGAAGACTGTGCAGTCTCCAGCAGTTAGCAGTTTTAACTCCTGACACTGTTGGCAGAGAGCCACCAATAGCTTGAGAGCTTTACTTGAAGTGATGTGAATTGTAATCAGACTGCAGAATAAATAATCAGAAACCAAGTGCAGATTTGTATGGTGCAAAAATTACAAGTATTAAACATTTGCTTCTGTATTTTGATCTACATAGAATTTACATATTTACTTTCCCTTTTATGAGTGTGAAAATGCTTCCTTTATCCATATTGATTCTACGTTAGTATGCAGCTAGTTTACAACTTTTACTTTAATGTTTATATCCCTGTGATTATATAGTGTTCAGATGGGCAAATTATATTAACTTCTTTCCAACTACTAAGCTCATTCACACACATTCACAAATAATTTCCTTTATCCCCCCACTGCAATATTGTTTATTTTGTGTTTTGATAAAGCAAGTGTATTTCATATTTTCTTCTACTATTATAGGGTGTATACATGGACAAGGAAAATAATTCCGTTTTCACCCCATTAAAAAACATTTTGAACTTCATAGAGTGGCTAATACACGAGTAACAGCACTCTTTGCGGAAACCTGTGCCATATTTTTGGTGGTCAGTACAGTAGAGAGGAGTCTCTTCTATTGTACGTTCTCGTTGAGGTTGAAGTGTTGTAGTTGTATTTACTCTATATTGTCTGTGACCTTTTTGCTGCTGAAATATGCCTAAAGTGTGTTCACTATTTAAATACACGAATCATAGTAATTAAATGACAAGTACTTCGTGCAGAAACATCAAATGTTTTGCCTTGTTTGATCTCAGTCTGTCTATAAACCAACAAAATTCCTTACTAACGGCACTTACCTGCCCTAAGAGTGGAGCTTCAGGTGACCTATTCTGCAATTCCCTTGAAGTATATGCTATAAATAAATGCTCAGTTTTCAACCTAGTGTTGGTGTGTTTTTGAGATATTTCTTCTTCTGTGGCTCCTGTGGTTGATGAAACCATGCCTTTGAGTGTCTACACTTTCTTTAAACATGTTTTCATTTGTTGCTGACAGTAGTTGATCAAACTAGGTTGATATATAACCAGTGCAAAGTGTGGAGGTAGTAGTAACTGCCAGAATTTTTTTACATGTATATATCTATGTTCTTTGCAACAAATATGTACTTATTCCAGCATGGCAACAATGAAAGTTATCAATGACACATTATTATGGTATGGAATGGTTTTGTGGCAGCTGACTAAGGCACATTTTTATTGTAGTATTCTGTTATCATTTTCGTCTTTGTACTGAAATTTCACGTACCAAACATCACTTGTTTCAGCATGGCAACAATGAGAATTATTAACGATACCTTATTTCGACATGAAATGCTTTTGTGGCAGATAACACCTTTTTCTCAGAAACAAATTAAGAGGATTCTACAATATAAAAAATATCTTTTCACACCATGTAGCAAACTTCTCAAGTGAGTTTTTCAGAATAAACAGATCAGGGGTAGTTTAATATTTTTTATTATAATTCTGTAAATATAACATCAAGAAATCATGAAAAATTCCTAGCATTTTACCCCACATCTCAGCTCTCACTCGTAATACGAAAAATAGAGGATAGATAACAACATACTGTAAAGACATTTACTGAGGCACTGACAGGCACGTAAAACAGACAATTACATTCACACAACATAAATTTTTGAGCATGGTTTTCAATCAGAAATTAAACACATACATTCACACTATCACTGATATAACTGAAGCCCACAAGATAACCATCTCTGGCTCATCCAGTGCAACAAGCATCTATTCTCTATTATTGACATTCCAACTTGTATTTTTAAAATCAAAATTTATGCTTGAGCCAACTTTTATTCAGTTCATAGAAGTAAGTGTACAAAGTTCCATTATAAATTCTGAGAAAATGGTGCATATGAGACATATCCGAAAAGTAAGTACAGTTTTGGGGAAAAAACAGTAAACAAATTTTCTTTTTAATTTCATTGTCACAAGAAAGAGCATATATTAAACTACTTTTCCACATAGTTTCCACTGTTGTTAAGGCACTTGTTGTAGTGGTTGATCAATTTATCGATCTAGTCCTAACTCAAAGAACAAGCCACCCCCCCCCTTTTTTTTTTTTTTGCTGAACATACTCGTGAAGAAGCAGAACAATTCGTCTGCTGAACTCCCTCTCCTTTTGTTCTGTGTTCCATGGCTAAATTTAACAAGCAGCAATAGTTCTCATCATTGGCAGCTTTTGTCTACCAGGAAAGACTAATCGGCCGCTACAACAATGATGGAAACTATTTGGAAAAATAGTGTAACATATGCTGTTTCTTTTTTTTTTTTTTTTTTCAAAACAATATGTTTATTGTACTTTTCCTAAATGGTACTTACTTTCCAGGCATGTCTCAAATTTTAAAACATAGTTTGCAGGAAATTAAATTTATTTTGTTAATCATATTGATATCTAACAGTTATAATGCCAGGTATGTTTTAAAAATATTCCCCTGTTAAGTTATTTTTCTGTCTGCCAGAAGATGGGTACCACAGTGCAGACTAAAGAAAACATTGTATAATATACCCCATGCTTTAAATTTCTTCTTCATTTTTGCACAATATACAGTCAGAACCAGTGAGTTTTGATTAAGATTTTATTGTATTACTAAAGATATTTTGTAATATGTATATACTGCCTTTTAAGTTACTACAGAAGCAATGAGAGAAAAGCATTTGTTGGTTCTTCAGAAATATGATTTAAGAAGAATGCAAAAGCTTCTTGAGGGGAGAATAATCGTTAGCCACATATTTTTTGGTTGATCATATGGAACAGAAAGTGTCAGGTGATAAATACGTTGATTACAAACAATAGGACACTAAATCCTAGTTTGCATTGTCAGTCAATGCTTTAATGTGCTATGTGACAACTGGCATTGCCAAGACATAGATGTAGGGGACTGATAACCTAGCCGTTTAGCCCCCCCTCTTAGAAAACTGACAACAACAAGAAGACATAGATGTAACTGTGGGTAGTCTACGTTGTAATTCAACAATATAATGATGGTTGTTTGCAATTCACTTCAAGGACTTACACCAAAGTACAACTTACAAACACACAACTTAGCTTTCAGACATTAGTGTCGATCAGAAAAGACATGTACTATCATTTGCATCCTCACAGGCACACGTCACAGACTAACATCTACCATCTCTGGCTCTGATTCAGAGTGTAATGGCCAAATATGGTGTGTGTGTGTGTGTGTGTGTGTGTGTGTGTGTGTGTGTGTGTGTCTATGATGTGTACCTGTGTGATTGTATGACTGTTAGCATGTATTTTTCTGATGAACAAGAATGGCCAAAAGCTGCATTGTGTTTATGACGGATGGAGAGTGGGTAGAGGAGGGGGGAGGGAGGGAGAGAGAGAAAGAGAGAGTCTCTTTCTTTTGTTCCTGTCACGGTTTGGAGCAAATCTCTGCAGTGAGTTGCAAGACATGCCTGTGGCATTTTCTGCAGTTTTTGCTGAGTTCATTTACGACTCGTGAAAGACAAATTCCTGTATACTATTCAGAATTAATTCTTCTTCAGTTCCCTATAATAATGGCCACAAATTTGCATGGTAAATAATCAAGAACAAAGATATATCTATTTCACTTTTGAGAAGTGAAACTCTTAGCACTTTTGATCAAACAGTAGAATGGATAGTATATATGGAGAAAGTATTTTAATAAAATGCATGGAAAGAAGAAATGTGAGGTGAAGACAAAAATACTTACCTCTTGCCCTTTTTTTGTGAAAATACGACCCTCCAGGTCCCGCACATCCTCATCATCTTCCTCACTCTCTTCACTTGAAGAATACTTCCGCTCAGGTCGCCTATTTTCCGTTGCTTCACGGTTACTCTGCTGCAATTCCTGCTTCCCTTCATCTGACAGTCCCACCTAAGATGAAAAACAAAATCCAATTTTAAAAATAAAATATAAGTTAAATTACAATTATATTCATAATGTAACACAATCCAGGTAACTACATCTTTCATAAATTTTATCTGTGTTCTACATCTAAAATACTAAGATCAAAGAAAAATTACTTAATTAACAATTTTTTGTTAGATTAAACATTTTTAAAATGTACCACAGTGATCATTTAAAACTCTCCTGTCTCAAAGTAAATACAGAAAAAATGCCAAACTCTATTAGTTGTTAGATTAAATTAGTACTTGACCCATAGATCATGAATGCAACATTTCTATTTAATGATGTAGAACGTGTCAGTGTTTTTAAAACATTTACTTACAAGGAACTTCAGGGTATTATTACTCATTTGCATGAAGTATAAAAATATGCATTAATAAACTCTAAAATTTCAGTGTCCTGCTAAAGTATTTGTGAAGTGTGCCATGACTTACAAATATCATAATCAACTATGTTGATAGGCTAAATCAACCATGTAATTGTATTTATGAGCATAGCTAGCAGCCCACCACGAAGGTGATCAATGAGCAAGAGATATGCACGTAGGAAAAACAATCACTTTCACACACCTTCAATTTTTGGTGACATCCTTCATCAGCAAAAAAGCATACCTACATTCTCACAACTTCAATTTTTGGCCACATCCTTTATCATAAAAGATGCATACCTACATCCACATTGTTGCTCAAGTGTAAATCATGCATGCATCAGCACCATCTCTGGCAATTATGGCACAAAGTTGTAAGGGAGGGGGGAAGGATGCACGGCAATGTTGGTTGAGTATACAGGTGTAATAAATTGGAATGTGAAATGCATATATGAAATACAAAAAAATAAAATGGTGGCACATAGTAGGAGGATATATAAACTGGGAGGATTGGGAGATGGGAAGACTGTAAATATGGGGTGTAGGTATGATTTGTCACCTTATGTTGAGGCTAGGATGGTTGCAGGAATGTAGAGTTAGTTGTCTGGACAACTCTCATCTATGCAGTTCAGAAGAGCTGGTGGTGGAGGTGAGGGTATATATGACTCGGGTTACAAACCAGCCATTTAAATCGAGCATATTTCGTCAGTTGCATGCTGTGCCACAGGGTTGCCCATCTTGCTTTGGCCATTGCTTGACAGTGTCCATTCATTATGATGGATTGCAGACTGATAGTTAACCAATATACGAGCATTGGAAGTTAAGTAATGGGAACTATTTATTCACAACCAATACAAAAGCATTACATGTTTGCACCTATTACTGTCTTTCAAAGTAGTCACCAGCGTTGTGTAGAACGCATTACCAGCAACATGGAAGGAATTGTACATTGTTAGCAGAGTCTTTTTCTGGTGATGGTGCGAATTGAATGTTCTACTGCTTGTCAAATCTCTGCAGAAGTTGTGAAGTGAATGCCATGAAGTGGTTCCTTCATCTTTGGAATCAAATCAAAGTAACTAGGACTTAAGTCCGGAGAGTATGGTGGATGACACAGTGCTTCCCAGTCCATTGACTGCACAGAGCAGTCACAACTTGCAATGTATGCACACGTGCATTGTTGTGCAAAATGATCATTTGGTGTCAATCGCTTTCCACTAATGCGGCAAAAGTATGCACTACTTCTTTAAAGACACTAGAATGACCTACCACAGTTTGCTGACCTTCGTTGAAGACTGTTCTGTACCGCAATGTCAATTCTTCACATGTTGTTTGAAGACTTTGATGACACTGTCATGGTGGACGCCCCTTGCACATTCAATCTTGATCCAACTCTGTTATTCCTGTTTCAAAAACATTGTGACACCATTAAGTTAGATTGCTCACTCACAAGTGACTGTGTTTCCCACACGGTGATGTGGGATGGGCATGTCTGTTTGTTCAGAGGTAAGGTAGTTATGACAACAATCTGTACTATCAGCGACAATAATAGATTCCATTGCATAGTGTCTCCACAGCAGCGTTGCCACTATTTAAGTTTCAACCCTCAGAAAAAGCTCTGCAATCTACAGCTATATCCGCATAAATACTCTGCATATCACATTTAAGTGCACAGCAAATCATACAAATCATTTATAATATTTCTCTACTGTTTCATTCTCTAATAGTGTATAGGAAAAAGGAACATCTAAATTTTCCATTTTTGTTTGGATTCCCCTTATTTTCTTATGATCATGACACCCAATATACGTGGGTGCTAACAAAATGTTTGCATTTGCAAGATAAAGTTGGTGAAAGAATTTTCACAACTACATCTTGTTGCAAGGAATATAACAACTTTCTTTTAATTATTTTCACCTCAACTCAGGCATCATTTTGTGACACTCTCTCCACTATATAACTACAATATAAAATGAGCTGCTCTTCTCTGAACTTCCTCTATATCCTCTGTCAGTCCCACTTGGTGGGATATCACAATGCACAGCAATACTCCAAAATAGAACATTCAAGTGTAGTTTAGGCATTTCTTTAGAAGAACTGTTGGATCTTCTAACTATACTGCCAATGAAATGCAGCCTTTGGTTCACCTTTCTCAGAATATTTTCTGTTTTCTTTCTAATTTAAGTTGTTCATAATTGTTATTCCTTGGGATATTTAGTTGATTATGCAACCTGTAGATTTGACTGATTTATCACATAAATGCAGTTTAACAGATTTCTTTTACTGGTCAAATGGAGGACTTCACACTTATCATTGTTAAGGGTCAATTTCCAATTTTTGCACCATTCACATAACTTATCCAAACATTTTGCAGCTGATTGTGAACTTCTGGTGCCTTTACTAACTGGTAGATGAAAGCATCATCAGCGAAAGTCTGTGAGAGCTAATCAGAGTGTCTCTTAAATAATTTATAATAGTCAAATATAAAAAATAGAAAACGGATGAATTACCCAAAGGACAGGCTCGTCGACAGACACAAATAAAATCACACACAAACACATATACAAGCTTTCGCAACAGTTGGTCGCTTCTTCAGGAAAAGAGGAAGAAAGGAGAGGAGAAAGGGAAGGATAAACCCATATATATATATATATATATATATATATATATATATATATATATATATATAATTGAGAGCACAGTACTCTCTCATTGCATTCTTGAGCTAGTGGTTTCCTAACCAGTATAATTTGCTCATTTCTGTCCATGTGGACTTGGTGATTATTAGGAAATACTTATTATTCCATTTTAAGAAAACTATTCTGTGAATAAATTTAATCTTATGGGCTTACATCTTCCCTCAATAACTGGCAATTTATTTTTGTTTAATATATCAAAGCATATAAACAATCAAAGCTTGACACATCTGCAAAGGACTCACATTCGAGAGGATGGTGGTTCAAATCAGGCCCTGGTCATCCAGATTTAGGTTTTCTCTGTTTTTCCTAAATCATACCATGCATATACCAGGATAGTTCCTTTCAAACAACCCACGGATTTCCTTCCATCTCCACATCAAAATGATTTAAGCTTGTGCTCCATCTCTAATGACCTTATTGTTGAAGGGACATAAATTCTAATCATCCTTCCTTCTAGCTACAGAATTTGTCTTTAATAAGCAGCAGATCCCGGAGGAAAATAATGGAACCAGCTGAAAGATATTCCTGTCACAGCACAAAAGAAGAAAATAAGCTTTTGTTTAAAATACTTTGACAGAAAGTTGGGGAACCATCTGTTCAATCCTCATTCTGCCGTACTAAAAATTTTGGCATGCAAATATATTGCTCATTTTTGTGCTGAAAAAGAATAGCAGAAAGTGACTGTGTGTGAGTATACAATGTCAATGGAAGAGAAAGGAGGAGCATGGAGTCATGGTGGGAGAGAGACAGTGGCAGTTAATTTTTTTTATTTCTATGTATTTGTTTATTTTGCATACTTGCTGCTATGTAGCAGCATCTTGGCAGAAGAATCAGCCAATATTAACTATTGCCCAGAGGTTGCCTGATTGCAGTGACCACAACTTTAGGTAGCAGTGGGAGCAAGAGAGAGAGGACACAGTGGAATGAGGAAGACAGATAACTGAAGACCATACATAAGATTTTGGAGTCTGGATCCTCTAAACTAGAGTTTTTCAACCTGTGGGTTACGACCCCAGGGAACTCAGGAGGAAGCAGATGCAACATGAAACAACTACCAATGAGCATGCCTTAGTACTAGGGGTTCCGTAATGCTAAAACGTAAGCCTAAGAAACATGAAATGTATTTTATAATAAAATTACATGATTCCTTTTCAATCATCAATTATCAGGTGAATACAACAAACATTGTTTTACAATAAATACGCCATTTTAACAATCAATAAATGAAGGGCCAGGTCTGATACCAGGCGAAGCTAAATTTACAAGATAAAATAAATTGTCAGACATTTGATTGTTTACAAATCAACTACACAGAGGGATCTTCTCAACAATCTTAATTCGATTCTGAGCTTACCTGCAATACAAAACCTCTTAAATATACTTTTCTGTTGGCATTCATGTAATAATAGGATGTATTCAATCCAGAAAAATGGACTAAACTTTACCCTATAATGAGCAGTATTTTTTTCTTCCCCCCCCCCCCCCCCCCCCGGGACAGTTGTATCGACAGAAGAAGATTAAATTTGTTGCCTTTGAAATTACATAGTTGAGTTCTGTTTCAGGAAGGGGGGGGGGGGTGTCATCAAAATATTTTGAGCTGGAAGGGGGTCGCGTATTAAAAAAGTTGGGAAACACTGCTCTAGACTGATCAAAAAGAAAAAGAGTAAGAGTTTAAGACAGTGACAGTGGGAGTGACAAGCAAGAGTAAGTGCCAATGGGATGAAGAGGAGACTGTGGGAGAGAGACATATATAGACAGTTGCAGTGAAAGGGAGTTGCTATGTATTGTGGCGTAACATGTACAGTGAATGGACGATAGAAAGTCTCTGGAAGCTATGTACGCACTTTGGAAATATTTTATCTTTGTTCGTTCGTTGTTATAGTAACTAAAAAAGGCATAATAAAAAATGCACTGTACGCATTTGTAGCAGTTTTATTTCTTTGTGTGGTGTCGAATAAATAATTATTTTTAGAAGAACGCACAACTGGTGACGCCCGACGTGATCGTGAGTACACAAGATTCACTCTCATCATTATTACGATTTTGGCTGCGGCAATTTAAATACGTCGTCATGGCAAACACCTCAACTGCCGAAAACGGTTTAGAAATATCGCGCGTAGCAGTGAAAATACCGCAGTTCTGGCAGAAAAATGTAAAGATTTGGTTTTTGCAAGCGGAATCACAATTTGTTACCGCAAATATAAGCAACGAGGTAACGAAATTTCATTATGTTCTGGGATCGCTCGATAGCGAAGTGGCCGAACTAATTTCAGATTTCCTGGCCAAACCGTTATCAACTACGCCATACACAGACTTAAAAACACATCTCACTGCTGAATTTGAGGAATCAGAGTCACGTAAAGTTAAAAATTGCTAACAGAAGTAGAATTAGGAGATAAAAAGCCATCTGTTTTACTCCGAGAGATGCACACTCTTGCCAGAACGCAAGTAACAGACTATTTTTTGCGAGCTATAATTCCTTCAACGACTGCCAACCAATGCGCGTTCAATACTAGCAGCTAGTCAAGAAGTAAATCTCGATGTAATGGCTTGTATGGCCGACAAAATTGTAGAGATCAGTCAATCTACAGTACTGATACAGTTTCGCCTTCAACTCAAGATGACAGATTTGCCAGGCTAGAAAGACAGCTTGTAGAACTAATGAACGAAATGCAAAAATTACGAACTAAGGCACGAACGAGAAGCACATCTAAATCACCGCGGCGCTCACAGAAACATTCCGTATGCTGGTATCATTATAAATACAAACAGAATGCACAGAAATGCACGCCACCATGTACATTTCTTTCTCAACTATCCGATAATGCTCAGTCGGAAGTAGGGGAAAAGACGGATTCATCTTGCCGCATGTTCATAACTGATCGCAACACGCGACTACGATTTTTAGTCGATTCGGGAGCAGACATTTCCGTATTGCCAGCAACAGTATGAGAGCACAAAAACGTACAGAAATGGCAACTCTTTGCTGCAAATGGTTCTGTAATACACACATACGGTGAGAAGCTACTGAACCTAGAAATTGGTCTTAGAAGATGCTTTCCGTGGCCATTCCTCCTTGCAGACGTGCGCCAGCCGATTATCGGTACTGATTTCTTGAGCCATTATGGTCTATTACTTGATGTCAAGTCAAAAAAGTTCCTCGGCCGAGCCACTCTACTTACTAGTACAGGCTCTACAAATCTACCTGCTGACAGTTCAATATTTTTAATTGATCCACAGCACAAATACCGGGACCTACTAAAAAGTTATCCTAACATTCTCACGGAGAAACCTAATTACAAGTTTCCTGAAGTTAACATGCAACACACAATCACAACTACAGGACCTCCAGTGCATGCAAAGGACAGACGCTTGTCACCAAAAAAATTAGCGCAAGCGAAACTTGAATTTCAGGAAATGATAAATCTTGGCATATGTCGTCCTTCTAAAAGTTGCTGGTCTAGCCCTCTCCATCTCGTACAAAAGAAGGATGGAACTTGGCGGCCCTGTGGTGATTATAGTGCTTTAAATGCAGTCACGGTGCCAGATCGCTATCCCATACTGCATTTACAAGATTTCAACTGCCAACTCTTCAACAAAAAGATATTCTCTAAAATCGACCTTACCCGAGCTTATCACCACATCTCTGTAGCACCAGAAGATGTAGCTAAAACAGCAGTTATCACACCATTTGGACTTTTTGAATTTTTAAAAATGCCATTTGGTCTACGCAATACAGCTCAGACATTCCAACGGTTTATTCACACCATTTTGAATGATTTACCCTTTGTATATTCATATCTAAACGATATTCTTGTGGCATCAGCATCAGAAGAAGAACACATGACACATTTGCAAGTACTGCTTCAATGGCTAGATAGGTACCGTCTTAACATTAATGTGGGAAAATGCATTTTTGGAAAAGAAGAGATACTATTCTTGGGTTTCTGTGTATCACATCAAGGCATTTCACCATTAGACGAAAAAGTAAAAGTAATTACGGACTTCCCCCAGCCTAAAACAGTAGCAGAATTACGCCGTTTTCTAGGATTGGTAAATTTCTACAGGCGCATGTTACCACATATTGCAGAAATACAACAACCTTTGTTTAATTTCTGCAAAAATACTAAGAAAAAAGATAAGCGCCCCATTACATAGACTAACAAGGCAAACTAATCATTCAATAAATTAAAAGAAGAACTAGCTAATGCAACTCAGCTTGCACATCCATCAACAGCCCTTCCCTTAATATTGATGGTAGATGCATCCGACTATGCTATAGGTGCTGCTTTACATCAGTTACGAGAAGGAACACCTGAACCACTTGCTTTCTTCTCCAAGTCTCTTACCGACACACAACGCAATTATAGTACATATGACCGTGAATTGTTGGCAGTTTATTCAGCAGTCAAACATTTCCGTTATCTCCTGGAAGGCAGAGAATTTACTATAATAACGGACCACAAGCCATCAACATTTGCTTTTAAACAGCGTCCAGAAAAAGCAACACCCAGGCAACTACATCACCTGGAATACATCAGTCAATTCACCACAGATATTAGATACCTTCCAGGAGGGGAAAATATTCCAGCTGATACATGTTCTAGAATTGCAGACATTACATTGCCAGCCAGTGTTTCTTACGAAGACATAGCAAGAGCACAAAGCAGTGACCAAGAACTGTCCAAAGTGAAAGATTCAGAATCCTCTTCATTAGTATTTGTAACAATATTACTAGATGATGGATCACAGTTACTATGTGATAATTCTACAGGTAAACTCAGGCCATATGTCCCTACATCCTATTGCCAACAAGTTTTTCATGCATTACATGACTTGGCTCATCCTGGCGTCAAAGGTACAATCGACTTGGTTCGACAACGTTTCATTTGGCCCTCACTCAAAAAGGATATAAGTCTGTGGGAAAAAGCATGTATTCGCTGTCAACGAGCAAAAATTTCAAAACATACAACCAGTGCATGTGGAACTTTCAAGGAAGTCGACAGCCGCTTTTCTCATATACACGTTGATCTTGTGGGACCATTACCTTCCTCTCAAGGTTTCACTTACCTCTTAACAATGATTGACAGATTTACACGTTGGCCTGAGGCAATTCCGTTGAATGACATCTCTGCTGAAAGTGTCGCCAATGCCCTCTTATGGTCATGGATTGCACGTTTTGGAGTTCCACAAATCATCACCACCGACAGAGGATTGTCAGTTGTTCAATCACCTCACAAAAACTCTAGGCATACAACATATAAAAACTACCGCTTATCATCCAGCAGCGAATGGTAAAGTTGAAAGATGGCATCAAAACATCAAGACAGCTTTAAGAGCCCGCCTTTCAGATAATTGGGTTGAAAATTTACTAACAATATTAATGGGTCTTCGCACTTATGTGATTCCAGAATATAAGACAACTGCTGCAGAAATGACTTATGGCATGACAATTAAACTTCCAGCAGACTTCTTTGAACCTAAAACAATAGAATGTGACATACCAACTTTCATTTATAATTTTAGACAGCACATGGCATCTCTTAAGCCAGTCAGTGTTCAACATCATGCTTCAAGGTCTGTTTTTGTTCATCCTGAACTCATGACCTCTACACACGTATTTATTAGACATGATGCACAGAGAAAACCATTGCAGCCTATCTATGATGGACAATATCTAGTTCAGTCACGCTCTGACAAATACTTTGTTGTTGAAACACCACATGGCGAGAAGACTGTCTCCATTGACAGGCTCAAGCCAGCCTTCCTGCTGAAGAATATGGATACTATAACACCCATGTTGACTCCACATAAACAATTAGCTCCAGCCATCAAAACTCCAGAAGGTCAAAGCCACCTCAACAAGCTACACGTTCTGGGTGAACAGTACACTTCCCCAAGAAATATCTTAACGTTGTCACTGGGGAGGGAGTAGTATGTGGTGTAACATGTACAGTGAATGGACGATAGAAAGTCTCTGGAAGCTATGTACACACTTTGGAAATATTTTATCTTTGTTCGTTTGTTGTTATAGTAACTAAAAAAGGAATAATAAAAAAAATGCACTGTACACATTTGTGGCCATTTTATTTCTTTGTGTGGTGTCGAATAAATAATTATTTTTAGAAGAACCCACAGTATTAATAATTAGTTACCATGAAAGAATAGGTAAAATGATTTAGCATTTTCTAAGTTAAAAGGGTGTAAATATGTTCACATGCCAAACATTTCTGCAAGGGAGGTGGAATGAGGACTTAAACAGATGATTGCCCACTTTTCTGTCAATCTTTTAAACAGGAACATATTTTCCTTTTTTGCACACCAACAGGAGCATTTTCCAGCTGTTTCTTGATATTGCTGAGCACTCAGAACAAAACTGTTTTATTACAATTTACAGTTGGCTAATCCTAACAGTCAATTATGAACTTATTTTATTTAAAATGAAGAGGCCAAGAAGTATTTAACCACAATTATCAAAAATTGTTATGTTAATAATTTAAAGCATGGAAAAATGGAAATATTGGTGTAAACTCATATGAAACTTAAAATTCACGTCTTTAGAGTGTAAGTAGAATGAAATGCACCAACAGCTGTAATGTTAACTTTTATTTTTATTAATTATTGACAATCATTTTTGGTGGCCATTTTGTGCGGCTCGGTAGCACGGTGGTAGAATGCCAGACAAATCCAAAGGTCACTGGTTCGATGCCCACCAGGTCCTAGGATTTTTATCTGTCACTTTCCCCTTCTTTCACCTCTAACAGTGTTGCTGATGTGAAAAATATCGAGTAGCACCATGGTTCGGAACCCACATTAAACTGTAGGTCCCCCTATAACTGGCTGGGTAGGTCAGTTCAAAGAAAGGCAACAGCATACCACCTCCAAACAGGAACGTGCCTAGTAAAGCACTGTGGTGTTCAAACCAATCTTCGGATTGTTGACTGCTTTACCTTATTCTATATTTATAAGAACAAAATTGTATGAGCCATATGGTCATATGTTACCATATTTCTGTAAACCATATACGTCATACAACTTTGATCTTTTAAATTTAGGGCCAGAAGATGGTGGCATGGCCACTGAAACTTGTTGCAAATCTTTACATATAAAGCAGAGTGTCTGTATGTTTGTTTGTGTGGTATACAAATCTACTTTGTTCCAATCTTTATGAAATTTTACACACGTAAGCTTCAATCAATGTGAACGGTCACCGTAAGTGTAAGGACCACGTACAACACGTAGTTCATGATATATTACGTCATAAACAATGAGATGTGAAAAAAAAGCTGCATCAAGCGACAATGGTGCAAATTTCCTTCAAAACCACTGGACCAATTTCAAAAAATTTGGTAAACATATTCCTTACCATGAGGTAAAAATACTGTAGGGGTAAGAACTACATACAACACACAGTTCAGGAGCTATAACATCATAAACAATAGCAGTAATGAAAAACTGCCACATCATGCAAAGGGACTTTATTCATACACTACTGTTTGGCCATGATAACTTGACAATTTGCTTGGTGGGTGCTGGGAGCTGCAGGAGGCATGCCTTGCACTCACATTATGGCTGCCGTGGCAAGTGGAGCAGTGAGGGTTATACAGCATCGGCTGCTTGCTGCATTGCTGGGATCTTTACCCTAACAATGTGTACAATAACACTTCGTGTCAAGGAGCATTGTAGCATTGGCAGCACTTATAAATAAATTAATATCATTCAACTAGTGCAGACTTTCACCATTTGTGGAAGCACCAATAAAATCATCAAGTTATCATGGCCAAATAGTATGTGAGAATGAGATTACTTAGTGACTTGGAACAAATTTTAAAAATAATTTCAAAACCTCTATTATATTTTTCCTCACTGACAACCTCATCAAAATCATAAAGGAAAAAAGTTTCTTGCATACTACTTTTTTGCTGCTCATTGAGTAAAACTACAGCATTCGGTATGATGTTAAAAGTTATAATTTCTACACTACAAATTGTACTCAGAAGAAATTTTCAAAACAGTATACAGACATACAACTGAATGTACCTTCGAAACTATCACAGTGGGACGCATGTCCTCATGAGATATGAAGACATATGTTTAACGTTCATGGAAAACCATCCCACCATTGCCAGGTTTTTAGTCTACTACTTTTTTATTATTAACTTATTCTGAACAGATTTTTAGACTTAACTACTAATATAAATTAATATATACCAGAAAAATTATACAATTGTACAAAATATAACTCAATGAATATGAGATCACATATACTTTGATGGCTAAAAACGTGTCACATCATGCACCATGTTTTAATCCATCTCTTATTTACTATTGAGGCACTCCTTTATTGCAGTTAGCTTAAAGAATTCCTTTAAGACAACAGTCAGGTTCACAACTTTGAACTGTAAAGCGCATTCGGCTGCGGGCAAAAGCAGTAGACTTCTACAGAGCTACAGAGGAAGGAAGGGAATGAAACAGTACCCATCCAAGGAATATCTGTTGTTTCACTGCAGTTTCCAGTGAGACTTGCATTTTTCATTATGATTAATAAATGACAGGGCAATCTATCAAATGCTGTGGAGTGGATTTGACATCTCCATGTTTCTCACATGGACAACTTTATGTCACTCACTCAAGGGTTGGCTCACAAAAGAATTTATTCATACTAGCTCCTGGACAAGTAACCAGACGTATTGTTTACAATCATGCTTTAAATTAAATTTATATACGAATATTACATATCACTTGTATCTTGATGATTACCTTTCTTTGTTTGGAAACTGTTGTTATTATTTTGTACATTATGCAAGTCAGCCTTATTTCTTAAATATTCTTCCATAAATATAACAGTTTTTAGGAAAAAAGATGGAGAGAGAGAATGGATATGAGAAGTGTTGATTAAAGGCTTGAATAAATTAATACCTGGGCAATGCCAGATTTTCAGTTAGTACCTAATAAAAATTAACATTACAGCTATTGGTGCATTTCATTCTACTTATATATGCAGCTGAATCTTCACCCATTGAAATAGAATCAATCTTTAGGACATTGACAGAAAGATTTCCAAATTAAAAGAAATCACGCAATATTGTAAAGCAACTGCAAATGGAGAAACTGCAATCAGTGACATTACAGGGCTAGTTTTAGATAAAGATTTGGCACTTATATATCATAATTAAGCACTTTTCAAAGTTATCATAAACTAAAGAACATGTTATGTAATGTGGGCAAGTGCAGGGTTTGCCTGACTGAAACACCGACCACAACATCAGAAACAATACATGTGATTAGCCTTTTAAGAAACATTATTTTGTTCAAGGCTTTGTTAACACTGAGTGAGGTGTGAAATCGTTAGTACACTGAACTAGTATTCAGGAGTAGAGCTGTTCAAATCTGTCTGTTGCTGTCAAGATTTGTGTTTTGTGATTTCTGTGAATCACTCCACTCCACAGCCAGTTTCCTTTCCCATCCTTAACAATCTCTGTTTCAGCTTTTGTTCCATCTCTAATAACCACATTATTGGCAGGACGTTAAATGCTAATCTTCTGTCCTTTCCAACAATATTATCATGTAATCAAATAGAGTAGAAACAAAACAAGTGGTAAATGACTGAAGCCCAAATTAGTGACTAGTTTGACCACAGCAATGTTCCATTTGCAGTGGGTGGGCTAGCAGTAGGCAAGGGATAATATGCCTTTCATCTTTTAATCAGCTCAGTTATATTTTTGTGGGAAGACCTTAAGGTTACAATTTAATCTCAATTAACAACATTCCCCTTATTTGTGCTGCAGTGAGTGACAGTCAGTTAAGTATTATGATCAACCAGAATATGAACTTGATATATCATATTTAAAGTCAGTACTAAACAGAGCAACCAGCAAAGATACGCTACACAAGCTAAAGCAGTCATCAATCTTAAGACTAGTTTGAACAACTAAGCATGGTCCTGTTGGATACCACAGCCTTCCTCCGACCTTTGAACAGACTTACCGAGTCACAGAGGGACCTACAGTTTAACTTCAATTCTGAACCACTGTAAAACTTGGCATTATCCACAACATAGCCAGAGGTGAAAGAAGAAAAGTGATAAAGAAAAATCCCAGAACTGGCCAGATGAAGATTATAAAATTATTTTCAATAAAATGTAAGTAATTATGTTTTTAAATAACTGTGACTTGGCAGGATAGTTCATAACTGACTGTTTTTTAATTATTTTTTATACATCTGCACAAGATTTTTTTTGTCTATTGAATATGCAGTTACAGATTTTATATGAATCTTATCAATACTGTGAAGTATGCATCTTCATAACTTTTTACTGTGTGTATGGAATATAAAAAAAATGTAGTCACTGTACACTCGTAATGAAACTACATAGGTTTAATACATTTAAAAAATTAACAAATAACATAACTGTATATAAAATGTGACAACTAAAATATACTGGGGTCCAAAATTAATGTAACAAATGTAAATTTTGCAGGGTTGTTACAAAACCTTATAAACAGTTTATCATAAAGAAGAAACAATATAAAGTATACAGAACAGTAACAACTGCAACATGCCTAATGACATTTTCTTTTTCAAAATTAACAGATTTGCACATACATTATGACAACAGGTTAATGTGCTCAGCATGGGGTGTGACCAGTTCTGACAGCAATGCATACCTGACAATTACAGGGTATGCTACTCACAAATGTTGCAGAGTGGTTGGTGAATACTGACATAATAAAACCCACCTCCTTAGTAAATCCCAGACATTCTCCACTGGATTCAAACTAGGAGAGTGAGCATGTATGCAATATCTTTGGTTTCCAAGAAAAAATCAACCATCTGCTCTCCAAGATCAAGCATTATCGACCATCAGTATGAAGACTGGGCCCACAGTATCTTGCAACAATTGCACATAAGGTTCCAAGATTTCATCACAATACCTGACAGTGGTTAAATTTTTCTGATTCACCCCAATAGTTTCATGAAGAGATGTTTAAGAGTTCAACATAATCCCTGCCCACATCATTGGGGATCATTCTCAATATTAGTCTCTTTCCACAATGTTTGGATCCCAAAATCATGTTCCACATTCTATCCAAATATTAATCTTTCAAGATTCACTCTTCTGAGTGAATCAGTGATCATAAGTGAAAAGAACACTGCCCAACTGTTCAACAATCTAGGTGGCATTTTCTTGACTCCACAAGATGTTTTTTCTGTGAAGATTCATTGAGATACCATACATAGATCTTCTCTGACAATAAAGGACGCTCTGCCGCAGACATTTGTACACTGTTTGCCTCGATACAACTCTTTTGGTGGCTGCTGCAAGGTCAGATTTTAGTTGCTGATCAGTACTATGATGGAACCAATGTGCACTTACAGTTTTCTCTTCCTGATGACGCACATGTTCAGCCCTACCTAGTCTTCGGAATCCAATTTCAGTCTCTATAAACAACTATTTACATTAACTCATCAAGCCACATTTTGCCTATGGGTCCCCACCATAGACAGTTTGGTAGGTATCTTCTCTATGATATACTGCACCATTTCTGAGTGTGTACATGGATGTAGTACTACCCCATTTGAAAGTTGCCCTGATGTCATCTCTGGCATGGCTCTATGCTGACCAGAATGCTATATTCCATGCAGAACATATTGTAAGGACATCTGTTGACAGTCTTTACAATCATATAATGAATTCAACACAAGATGAGAAAATAGTAGTTTGTTGCTTTAATTATGGACACTAGTTTATTTAAATCAGTGTAAGTGTTCATGCGAAAAGTTGGAATTACTGTGTCAAATATCAAAATTTGAGGTTCCACAAATAGATTTTCTTCATTTAAGGTGAATATGACACTCATGGTTTAATTTTCACGTTATTATTGTCTTATAATCCCAGTTTTTAGATTCAGTTCCAAAAATTTTATCTGAGATCTCGTAATTAGATTTTCTCCTAATATTTGTGGAAACAGAATGTACAGTTATGGATATGTCTTTGTTTACATTTAAGAAAAGTTTTGTTAACCTTAAAAATAGAATAGACATAGAGGTAATGCTCATTTATTATTAGTTCAGATGATGAAACAGAATGTCACTTATATAATATACTTCAAGTGCTGGAGCAAGTGACAGAATTCACTTCAAATCATACACAGTACCAACTGACAACTACAAATGATCATGCAAAACTTATTTATGCTGTAGAAAATTCATAACAAAAATTAAATAATAACAACAACAATAATAATAATAATATGAAGTTAAAATTAGACACACCTGTATAAGTTCTGGTGTAGGAGTCCTGGCCTGTGGGACTTGAGGGGGGGCACTCTTTAGCAGCTGTCCGGTGGGGGAGGGGGGTGCGGGTGCCCTCCTGCGGGTTGACCCACCAACTGCTCCTGCAGAGGAGGATGTGGGCGCAACTTCAGTCGAATGACTCTCAACTTCTCCGTCCACGCTCTGGAATGAGGCACGCGGGACGTCCACTCACGCTACATCTTACTGTTCTCATATTCTTAGTAATTAAGTATCTATAACTTATGACATATGAAAGTGGCACTGTCTATTTTCCACATGGTAACCACTTTAATATGTGCAACTCATGTGGACCACCTCACTATCTCATCCCAGAAACGCTATGACTGTTTGAAGCTTCATTCATATTGAAATTCAATACAAGAGATATTCCATGGCTTAAGTAGACAATATGAGAAACTTCCTGTGCTTTTGCTCTCTAAAGAGCTTTACAGTGTAGGCTAATGTTTTGATAATCAAAAATAGGTACTGATAAATTGGTTATTTTTAAATACTTATACCTTTTCTGCTCTAAAATGTAAACTTCCAAAACACTCACCCACTGTATCAGGGACTGCACAAGAAAGCAGACTGGGTTACCAGCACTCCGGATCACTTCAACAGCTCTTTCATGGCTGGCATGGCGTAAATCAATGCCATCCACTTCCAGAATTCTATCTCCAGTCTACAAAAAATTCATTGGATGTAATAAAACAAGGGGAAAATCACTGAGATCCCATAAGTTTTTGATACACTGAGCAAGACATACCTTAAGTTCACCTGTGCGGCCTGCTGGACTTTGTGGCAACACATTTTTTATGAAGATACCTGAGATGGCAGACCCACTATCTGGTCCTGCGTTATATAAATCAACCTGTTGATAAAAGCACAAGTTTACACCAACATATTTCAGCCAAAGCCTAACAAATAAACACACATGACTAATCCCACTTTCGTATTATTAGCACCTGCACTAATACTAGGTACTATTATTAGGATTTTTACTGCTGGCAGTAGTTTCAATCAAAAATCAATATTTACACACTTCAAAATAAAATGTCAAACTACATACAGATATTAGCACCTGTTTTTGTTCAATGCAAAGCTTTCTATTTGAAATTCAATCAGTTATTTGACTTGTTGTTTTAATACAGTGATTGTTTCACATGTTTAAACAAGTTAAACTGTGGATTGATACACAAATGAAATAAATGTGAGATCATCTCATCTTTATCATAAAATCAATGAGATTAATAGAGACATTACAACAAAATGGATGAAAAACACAAAAGAGTACATAACAAAGAATAGAAGTAACCACTCACCTGAAACGTTAACACACACACATTCACACACACACAAACGAACAAACATGAGCACATGCATGTTCAGTTTTTCAAATTTTCATAATTGTTTAGATTGATTCTTTAAGAATAACAGTGCAAAGTTTACTAATTGAATTCTGGTTAGAAATAATGTGCAAAAGAGAGAGAGAGTGGCAGGCCAGTACTTACCATAGTTTGGTACCACCTATAATACACACTCAAAAAGATGACACAAAAGAAGACGAAAGTAAAGGTTTATACTAGTTTTCAGAAATTTCTACTTCAGTCATCAGGTAGGAGTAGGAAAGAGGAAGGGGACATAAGGGAAGCTAACATAAACCTTTACTTTTGTCGCCTTTTGTGTCGTCTTTCTTTGTGTGTATTATTAGCGGTACAAACTATAGTAAGTACTGGTCTGCTACTCTATCACTTTTGCGCATTATTTTCAAATCTCAGTAGAGAATATCCGTAATTAATCAAATATTACTTTCTGGCTAGAAATCTTATATATTAAAATAATCTATGAAAACAAAAGTCAGTCGGCCAGACCAGACTATCCAGCTGATTTCCTTCATTTTTGTTTCACACGAAAGGTATTTATCCACAGATTTGTCACCAAGTATCAGAATTTACACAACTCTTGCCTTCCTTTTCCATACACAAACGCATTTTCCTTCAGTATATTTCTTATGGGGACGTCCTTGCTGTAAACTAAAGTCAGTCGGTCAGGTCATTCTATCTGACCAATTTCCTTCATTTTTGCTTTAAACAAAAGATATTCAGTTGCAGATTTGTCATAAAGTATTAGAATTTACTTAAATTCCTCCATCCTTTAATTTTATTTCAAATGCGGTATCTTTCTGTCCTTGCGATGAATATTTTTATTGGTTTGTTTTACAATATTTTTGGTTCTTATTAAGGTATGCAGTTCTTTTTGACCTAACAACTCTCAGCGGATCAAGCTCTTTCATTTGCACTTTTAAACACTTGCATTGATTGATTCTGAAGAATCCAACTATTTTGTCATTCCAGTAATGGTGTGAAGTATTTGCACAGGTCCTCTAGTATGTTTTTAAAATGTTTGGGCATCTGCTATGCCTCCTCTTTTTACACTGTGATCCACACCTTCCCTATCATAGAAAATGCATGTGTGTTAATTTTTCATTCATAAGTCAAAACAAATTTCAGATGACTCTAGAAGGCTAAATACTATTTTTGCACAAAATGGGTTGTGTTAGAGGAGCATATTCAAAAAAGTGAGGAAATGCTGAATTTTATTTGTGAAAAGTACTGAAAATTTAAAACTTGTATTACAGATGTGAAGAACACATGGACACTCAAGGGTTTTTAAAACTGTTTTAGAAAGCTTTCCTATGATTTCCAAACATAAATTGAAACACTGGAATGTGTGTGGCATGTTCAGAAGTGAATGGAAGGTAAGACTGCTCAGATTGAAAATCTGAGCATGGAAAGTCACTGAGAGGAGCTAAATATAAGCAGACAAAGAAATTCACACTTTACAAATTTATTATGGAAGGCTACAGCTATTAGGAACAATTTACATAGTGTGAAAACAATGCAACAAGCACTATGGGCAATATTCTTCCACAAACTTTCCTCAACATGTCCTTTCTGTGGAGTATTTTCAGTCAGAAGCCAATGGATAGCATGCACCCCCAAGTATACTTTGTCACTTGTTGTTTTAAAGCATATAAAACTAATTTTCAGATACCTAGCCAGTCTTGAACTACTGAAAAATGTGTACATGGGAAAAAACAAAATACAAATGAGAACTACAATCACCTTATATGGATATGTTATCCAAAACAGTCTTTGTGTGCTCAACAGTTGTGAAGGTAGCTGTATGCAACGCCTGTTGTTGTATAACAAGTGCGTGAATTCAAATGTTCCACAGCACCCGTTGGCACTGTGGTATGAGTTTGAAAGTTCATGGGTGCCACCTGGCCAGCTGGTGGCAAAAGGACTGAAAGGAGTATGGGGACGGGCAGTTCACATTCAGACTTTTAAGTATAATGGACTAATCTTAATGGTGTCATGAGTGTTAACTATCGAGTGTTCATGTTGTTACACCATTTGGTGACGAGCAAGGATTGCTACAAACAACATTCGAGATGTCAACGCTCGAGCAGATACTGCAAATCCTCGTCGAACAACAACAGTTGCTGGCTGACCACCTCTTATTTACAACTTTACCACATGTGATTCCACAGTCGGGAAAAACCAAGTGGAGATCAACCCCTACAAATTAACAAGGCCAAATATTTCTTAACTAATTTATGATGATGACCGTCCATTAGTTATAATTTTGTTTAGCTCAACCATCAGTTGCTATTGCAGATTGAGCAATGAACAACTTGGTGCGATCGGCATTGTGATTTTGTCTCTACGAGAACAAGAGGAGGTTATCACATCAGGGGGTCTCGTCACTGGGATACTCAAGCATTCCTGCAGAAAATCCACAAAACCAACATCAGAATGAGAAGCAAGGAAGTGGTACTGGAATGTGAATAATTCTACTCAACTTTTGACAGACAAGACATCAGGAAAGAGGTACTGTCTTAATTACTTTTTTGTGTGATTTACCCTTCAAAATGGAATCTCTAGATTTAAATTCGAGCCAAAGTGTTAATTGTTGTCATGAATTCAGCTTCGGCTGTTCATTCAATTCAGACAATGTGGTCGTAAAAAAAGGGGAAACATGTGATAAATATGAAGAGGCTCAACAGAATGCTAACATCAATGACAATTCTGTAAAAGGTCACCCATGTGAAACATTAAGTTTGTTATAATTTTTTAACAATAAATTTCAGTCAGAGAACAAATTAGCATCAAAGGACGATTTAGAAACATTGAAAAAAGATTTCGAATCAAAGATAATTAACATACGCAACAGCGTTGTTAATGCAAAAGTTGAAGTTTTAAAAACTGCATTATCTGATATTATTAAAGAAAATTGTCGTAAGATCAGTGATAAACTTTCAAAAAATCTTGATTCAAAGCTCTGTAACACAAACATTAAGCTTAAAATAGAAATTTCTGACACAACTGAGAAAATTGACGTAGTCAGTCAAAAGGTAGAACATGTCTCAACAAAGTTCACCACTGATCTTAAAAGTATCGTAATTGTTGTAGATACAAAAGTGAATCAATTCGGATTAGAATTAGGTGAAAACACACTGAATGTAGAAAAGTTAACCAGTGATATTGTAAATTTGAAATGTAGTAATGCCACCAACACTCACAGTAGCATGTTTTATTCCATGTGGAATACAGTTCCAGTGAAAAGCTTTGTTGTAGATGGAAATTTATATCCTACCGACTTTTTACAAATTTGCTGAGATAATTTTGCCCCAGAAATGTGTGATCGCACAAAGATTTTGTTAGTAAAAAAGATTTTGGAGGGAGATGCATTAACATGGGCAAATAAAAATTGCTGTAATGATTGGTCATATAGTAGGTTTGCAAAGGAATTCCTGAACACATTTTGGTCTAGTACAGAATAAGCTAGAATTAAAAATGAATTTTTGAATGACCCATATTATAATTAAAGTTTTGGCAATATGAAAAAGTTTTGCAAAGATGAGATCAAAAAGCTACTGCATTTAGACACTCCATTTGACACAATCACACAAACTGACACTTTGAAAAGATGCCTTTCTCTTGCCATACAAAAAGATTTAGTTTACAGCATTTTTAAATTTTGTAGACAAACTCGATAAGTGTCATGATAGACACAAACACTACAATCAGAGCAATCCACCTGATTCAAACAGAAGGAATCAAAATTGGGGAGAAAGCAACAGTCATGGGGGGGAATGAAGGGAATCAGAACCACAAAAGCAATTACCAACCCAGTGGTTAAAATCAGTATGGAAATAAAAAAGCATGGCATAATGGGAATCACCGAAGTAATGATGAAAATGTACAACTCACAAACACTTCGGGAAACTGAAAACCGCTCCCTTGAAGGTCCGTAAGTGTAGAGCAATAGAAACAGAGTCGCAAAGGGCCAACAGCAGCACCAAAACTAATGATAGAAATACCCTATGCAGTTACTTTCAGAATGTCTTTTATTACTCAAAATCTGAAATTAAAACATCTCAAATGAAATACATTTCTGCTGAATTTGATTTAAATGAATTTTACAGTTGGGCTGAAAATAGTAATGTTGAGGTTTGTAATTATCAAAGTAATTGTTCTGATGACAAATTGGATATGCAGATAGAGGTTAATGAATCGAGTAACATTTCTATATGTAATTCAAAAAGTGACACTGAGATTGAAGCTGATACTGTTTGTAAACATAGTAATCATTTTAATGAAGAACGGGAAAATTATTTCTTATGTTTGAAAGATGAAAATATTTATGTTCTGGCACTGATGTTGACAAGGCTAATAATTACATAAAAATTACTGAGTACTCAAAGGTAACTGTGACCATTTTAGTGATGATTTTCATGAATCTTTATTTAACAAATGAACAGAAAGTGATACTATTTATTCCGAAGAGATATTCAGAGATATGTTGTATATAGTGTGTTCTAAACTGTATCTGGATTGGTGGGCAAATGTAAAATTTAAAATTGTTGATCACTTGAAAAGAAAGGCCGGTAGCAGAGAACTGGGGGTGAAGTCAGTGATTTTGGATGGATAGAAAATTTGTTATGTAGTAGTGAAGACCAGGAAAGTAAAATGTTGACTAATAGGTTGGAGGTTCATAAGGAGCAGGATGGGAACTTGTTCAACAAATGTGTGTTGAGTGATCAGAATCCTAGAACTATAAATGATGACTTGCTATTTGAACCCAAGACTATTAAGAAACTGACACTGCACATAGTCCATTTATAAAGATACAAATTGGGGACTGGAATTTTAATTGCTTAATAGACACAGGTAGTGAAGTTTCTGGTATCAGTGAGGGTTTAAGTAAAAGATTGAAGAAATGTAAGGGCTATGTTGAAATGCCAGTTGTGGGAGTGAAAATCAAGGGAGCTACAAGAAAATTTTGTAAGCCGATTAGAAGGCAAGCTTTGATTTCTGTTTCTATTGAAGAAAATTTTTCACATGGTTGTTTACTAATACCTGATCTGAGTGAAGATATCATCTTAGGTATGGCATGGATACACAGTGTGAATGCACAGTTTGATTGGAAGAATCAGAAATTGTTGCTCAAAGCACCTTCTGGGGATACCTTGACAACTAATTTAATGAAATCCTATGATAATACTGAAAAAGCTAACCTTTTGGAGATCTTGTTTTATTCAGAACACACAAGAAGTCTAAAAGCCATATCTGCTGAGATAAAAAAAGTTCTTTGATATTTATATGGGACCATTTAAAGTTTTGGAAATTCCCCATCCCAACTTATTTATCCAAGATCATGGAAGCTGTTTGGTCTGAGGAATGTGGAATATTTGAAACCATACAGGTGTAGGAAAAACTGACAAAGCTTTTCACTGAACTGATTTGTAAACCAATCATGCACAAATAATAATAATACAGGAGGTAATATTGCAATTATAAAAGTGTGAAATTTATGGACTAATATAGTAATAGAGATACCTTGGGAGATTATGCAAGTTGTTGCAAGTGAAAATTAGTACTACATATTCATAAAAGTTGAATAAATTATATGACAGAATATTCTGGTACTTATGTACATTAGTTGAACTTTGTATATATGCAGCTAATTCAATTGACTTATACATATTGTGTGTGAAGAAAGTGTTTGCCTGATTAGTGTATTTATTTTCAGAGTTAAATGTGGTTGCATCAAGTTATATGTTAAAACCCTTTACACCTTATTTACAAGTTGTGTCTTTTAGACACCCTCCCAAGGTTCATCAGAAGTAATGTACTGTGGGCAACACACCATTTTAAATCCATTTTTATAATTAATTGTCATGTAGTGTATTTCTATATTCATTAAGTGATACTTATATCCATGTACATTCATACAGTAGCCTTGTACTGTATTGGTTAGAAATATTTTTTGTCTTAGTGCATAAACTATGAACACATTTCAATTATTATTATTTTCATTAATTTTATTTCTTTGTTATATTTTGTGTGTGCACTTTCCACAATGATTCAATTTCTCAATTTAAGTAAAGTGATTCTGTATTTTTTATCCATCTCAATCCAGAAAAACTTTAGGGGGGTAGTTGTAATAGAACTATTTTTTTCAATAGTCAATTTTCTACTTGGGTTTTCAGTTATTGGGCGAAGATATTTGCCCTCTTCAACAGCATCTTGATGCTATTGAGGCCATCTCTGTGTCAAGGAGCTTCAGACCTTTCTGGGAAAAATAGCCTACTATCACAGGTTTTTGCCATGTGCTGCAAAGGTGGCTCATCCACAGTGCCAGTTTCTTCATAAGAATGGGCATTTTCATTGGTCCACTGATTGTGACACTGCTATTCTTCATCTCAAAGAACAACTGTAGCAGCCCCCTGTCTTGCCATATATTGTCCTGGACAACATTTGGTTTTAGCTACCAAAGCCTCCCACTATGGGATTGGTGCTGTTTTGGCGCTTCGATACACTGATGGCTCGGAATGTCCGATTGTGTATGTGTCAAAGACACTCACTGATGTGCAACGGAATTATTCCTAGACAGAAAAGCAGGCTCTGACCGTTGTATTGTGTATGCCTTGAAAAAGTTTGGGGTCTTTCTTTAGGGGGCAAAGTTGCATCTAATCACCAATCACAAGCCATTATTTTCTCTCTTCCATCCCTCAGTCTCGCTCCCTGACAAGGCGGCCCACCACTTACAATGTTGAGCTCTATTCCTTTCTTACTTCAACTATGAGATTCATTTCTGACCCACTGCTCAGCATGCCAACACTGATGTGTTGTCCAGTTTGCCAGTGGGGTTGGACCCTGTTTTTGACTGTGATGAGCTGCTGTGCTTTCATGTGCACAATGCCGAACCACATGTTGTTGATGGGTTTCCCATCAACGGTGACAGGTTAGCCACACCTACTGCTCCTGATTCTGTTCTGTGTCATGTGCTGCATTTCATTCAATGGAGTTGGCCTGATCGCCAGTCCGGAAGGGCCTCTGATCCATTGTGCAATTACTATGCCCTTCGTTTTTGTCTCACTGTTAATAAGGGTGTTATCCTCCACTCCACCTGTGGGGCCTCGCCGTGAATGGTCGTTCCTGCATTCCTTCAAGCTTCTGTTCTCCATCAGCTTCATCAGGGACACTGGGGTGTCTCACACACAAAGGGGCTGGCACGTTGGAATGTCTACTGGCCTGGTATCAATGCGGACATCGCACACATGGTCACTACCTGCGAACTGTGTACTAACCAGGCTCTTGCTCCAATGACATCCCTTTCTCTGTGGCCTACACCCTCATATTATTGATGGGACAACCGACTGTTTTTATCAACCAATTGGTCAATCGGTTGTTTTTTTTTTTCAGTCGAATTAAACAACCGTATGAAAATAGTCTCTGTGGCCGTATGAATGTTTTTACTCACTGGTGGGGTTTGAGTGATTTCAGTCGATGTGAAACAATCGAATGAAACCAGTCTCTGTCAGTTGCAGTCACTATATGAATGTTTTCACTCATTCAGTGGATTTGAGTGGTTTCAGTCAATACAACCGGCTGGAAAAAGTCTCTGTCGGTTACTGCAGTTATATGGATGTTTTTATTAATTCACCGACTTTGTGTGACTTTATTTGCATACTCCTTCAGCCTTTTCGGGTATAAATGAACTGTGATTCATCATGAAACTTTCTTAGAGGCAAATCTTATAAAAATAGCAGTGTGTCCGTGTGTGTGTTTCTACTGCATGCAAATCTACAGTTCTGTTCCAATCTTGATGAAATTTTGCACACTTGACCTTCAAAGCAAAAAGAAAGTCACTGTCCACATCAAATTTCATTCGGTGGATGGCGGAGGGTACTTAACATACTGACTTCGACAAAAACCACAATTTGGCTGCTATCTTGATGAAATTTTGCACACTTGACCTTTAAAACAAGGCGAAGGTAATTGTGTAAAACAAATTTCGTAGGTGCATGGCGGAGGGTACTTTACCTACTAACTTGGACAAATTCTGTTTGTATTCGAATTTTAATGATATATTGCACTCTCCACCTTCAAAGAAAGAGAATGGTTACTGTCTACATCTACTTTAGTTTGATGCATGACATAAGGTATTCCAGACTTTGATGCCAATATAGAGTTTCATTCTGATCTTGATGAAATTTTACACACTTGACTTTCAAAACAAGTGGCAGTTCACTGTCCATCTAAGATTTTGAATGGTACATGGCGGAGGGATGGAATAAACTTCCACACCGTTTCACCGAAAACCACAGAAATATCTGTGACAAGAGTGAATAATTATGAAACTTGAGATGAATGTTTTCATACACTACAGACGAATACAGACGCACTAAAGAAAATTTACAGCACTGATAAATGTTGTATGTCTTCTCGTACTCCTTAAAATTAGATGGAATTAACAAAAATATTTTTATACAAAATACTTTAATGAATGCTTTTTTTTTTTTTTTTTTTTTTTTTTTTTTTTGCAATACCTAATGTTTTAGTGATCTTTGAATTTGGATCTAGCAAATATGCTCCAAGTTAATATACTTAACTCTGTCCTACTAGAACCTTAGATATGTATGAACAATAAGCCACAAGCCGCACGATTCTACCTGTTCCCACTTTGGAGATACCGTATGCAAGATTAAACTTGTAGAGATTATTTTGGAACACCCTGTAGCTATCACGCTTCTTTATTGAGACAGTAAGAAACCGACAACAATTGGCGATGGCATGCTCCGCCCGCCTGACAGTGTTGTGTGGAGTTTGGCGCGTGCCTGCTGGCGCTGTCAGCAGTGTAATCGCAAGCGAAGCAGCACCCCCTCTCGTGTCCCCGCTCCCCACGGTACTTCATGGTCACCGTCCACTTATCTTCTACAGATTGTAGGTGTCTGCGAAAGTAATCTGATCGGGCCCAGATGATCGGCGTTTTTGAAGTCTGGGGTGGGCAATTAAAGTGATAGCAGGCCTGCTCCAACGACATGACATCTAATTAGTTACTCGTTGATGGCATCTCAAAAAATTTAACCTACAACAAAATATGAGTTACTTCATTCAGTACGTAATGAAATGAATATTGTAATATGCATTTTAACTTTGGCATACCCCTTTTTCATGGTTGTATAATGTAGCACTGCTGTAGTTACCTGATGTGCATGCCAGTTTCATTCATACAAATAAATGAATAGCTCTGTAAGCTAAAACACTAATGAGTCGTTTTAGTTGGGATAATGATTACGTGGTTCAACTGACAGAAAAACTTACTGCCCTGTTTTTACTTGAAAAGAAAGAATGAGTAAGTCAGTCAATGACAAAACTGCAAAAGTGTCGCATGTTTTTATTCGGTTGTTCCCACAGACTAGGTTCAATTGGGAAAAAAAGAGTGGAAGTGGAAATAAAGTTTGTTTAGGGTTACTGCAGTTCAGATTACAAGTATGAGCTACTTTTTATGCAGGACGTATAAAAGAAAATTATAACTGTGATAAAAGTAAATTCTGGAGGTGTGAAAATATATCATTAATCACACTGACAAAATTTTAGAAATCATGTGTCAGAAGTAGCAAGAGACCAAGAGGAAAATTCCTGATGTTCAAGGCAGCATTCTTGCACTTAATCATAGATATCTACAACAAAACTGCATATGAAATAGTAAAAATGTGTGACCTTATATACAACACAATGCTTGATATTCTGTACAGTTCTCTTGTTGAGAACAAGAAACTGGCAAGATTCAGCATGCTTCAGACAAGTCAATCTTAGAAAAGTACTGCCCCTGGCCAACTTTGAAAACAATTCTTCAGGACGAGGTATAGGATACGTGTCACTAAGGCACTGTGTATTGATGGAAACTTTGAAATCAGCACAGAGGTGAAGACTGCCACTGGTTTTTTAATGATAATGAAGGGAGAGGACCACTCGCTGGAAGAGATGGGAGACAATACACCGAAACAGTCAGCTGATGAAGCTCCAATTTGATCAAGTCATGCCAGGCAACAGGAATAGGTCAGGCCTGAAAGAACCTCGGCCGGGTAGCAGGCTTGAGAGTAATATGTGCTTCAAATTGGTAGCACAACCAAGACCAGGAGAAAAGAGCATGGAAAAGGCCTCTTATAAAGAATCAAGCTGAGCATAAGGAATGTCATCAAAGACGATGTGCCCTTTGTCATCCACTAAGAATACAAAAATGCGAAAGGTGTAGTACGCAAATAAATTCTCAGTACCACTGCTGTCAACAACAAACACACTGACAGTGCGCACAACAGACCTTTAGGAAATATCTATGTCGAATTGACCCAGAAGTGAAATTTTCTGCTGATTATAAGTGCGTCGGTGATGTGTGATGGCAAATAACGGTGGAGAACCCAACCTTAAATACATCTGTGAGTTAATAATAGTGGCTGCTGAGCCGGTGTTAACCTGCATCTTCACATCCTTCCCCAGCATTTGCACAGTAAGGTAAATTTTACCAGAATGAGGGGACACGAAATTTACATTCAGTACAGAAGAACTGGCTACCCTGTCACGCACATCATGTACTTTTTCCAACTTGCAAACAGACAAAACACATCCCTTCCTTTTACAATGGTGGCAAATCACCCAACACTGAGGATAATCTTCACATGCATCTTTGGTGAAACAACGAGGGCAGGAAGGAAGAGAACTTGAACCTCTATTCTGCTGCTTCATATTGTGTTGAATGCCTGGCTGATGCAGTGGGCGCGTGTTTACTGCAGCAACATCCTCATTAGCAGTAGCGCCTAGCGTTATCATCTGCCCAACCTGACTGTATCTCACTGACTTCACCCCATACCTCTAATTGAGTAGTCATGACTCATGTCAAAGGACTGAGCTATGGAAAGTACTTCATCCAACGTGGGATTATCTAACTGAAGAGCTCATTGGCAGACTTCTTTATCTGGTGCAGGTTGCAAAATCACATCCCTAACCATAAAGTCTACAAATGAATTTTTGTTGTTGTGAATTTCTGTTACAAATTGACATATGCAACTGAGTCCTTGTAATTCAGTAGCCCAAGTACAATAGGTCTCATGAGGCTGTTTCCTAAACCTATAGAATGCAATGAAAGATGCGAAGAAGTGCATCAGGTTTTGAAAATGAAAGAAGAGTATACACATCATCAAATGACAATGAGGAAGGTTCTTTCAAAAGTGCTAGTTGAGACAACAGTTGATACAACTTTGGCAAAAACCATAAAAGGAATAAAGACTTATACATTTGTTGATAAGCAATGCTGAAAGCCATTAAATGCTGCCTTAGGCATTTCTCGTAGTCTATCCTGTCTTCTACCACCTCATTATATGGGAGAAAAGTGGGAATTGTCTACAATGAGAGGTAGCCACTGGTGTGGACAGAAATGAACTCACGTATAGCAGTGGTGTGAAGCTGTTGCAGTTCGATTAACTTGTGTAGCACCTACTCAAGAGTTGCCATATCACTAACATTCACGTTACTTGAAGAGACGGAAAATCACAAACTTTATTTCCACTTCCAGAATGCATATGGAACAAAACACATTTGAGAAACTAATTGATGTTTACACTGAGGTGGTTCTGAAGGAAGTGTCCTCTTAGCTGCGCTCTTTCTGGCCCAGTGTTCTAGGTAACACTGCAGTAGCACTATACTTAGAGCAGCATCCTATGGAATTGTCTCATTAAACATTGTGCGTGCAACCACAACAGGAACAGTGTGGGGTCAAAATGAGAAAACGTTCAGACAAATATGATCCTTAACAAACATTGGAACATTTTTTTGATGTGGAACTTGTCAGTTGAATGAAAGGTTTCTTATAGTGACATTCAAAGTCTTAATTGTTTTAAATATTTTTTGTGAAACTACTAATTTAAGCCTATATTTAAAAATGCATCTACTGTGTAGAACATGTTGTAAAAACGATGCCATACAAAAGCAGAGAATAAAAATAGGCAAAATAAGCCATTTTATTGAGATCTTTCTCATTTGCAATAACCATGACAGCATAAGTATCTGAGCTTAGTAACATTTCAGCAGATCAATGTGTTTCTTCCAATTCAATCTGTCATCAATGAACACACCAAAAAATTTTGAATATTCTACTTTCACTTCTTTTCAAAGTCTACCTTTATTAACTGGATCATGTCACTTACTATATGGAACTGTATTACTTTGTTTAATCAATATTTAATGACTATCTATATGAAGAGAACCACTATATGAAGAGAACCACTTACCCCTCAGGAGGCTCATGAAGAGACGGAAAATCACAAACTTTATTTCCACTTCCAGAATGCATATGGAACAAAACACATTTGAGAAACTAATTGATGTTTACACTGAGGTGGTTCTGAAGGAAGTGTCCTCTTAGCTGCGCTCTTTCTGGCCCAGTGTTCTAGGTAACACTGCAGTAGCACTATACTTAGAGCAGCATCCTATGGAATTGTCTCATTAAACATTGTGCGTGCAACCACAACAGGAACAGTGTGGGGTCAAAATGAGAAAACGTTCAGACAAAAATGATCCTCTATGCTGCATTATCAACTGTAAAAAATAAATAAAATGTGTCTTGCAGGCACAGGACTACTCACAGCAAGAATGAGGGTAGATGGCAGTAGTCATACTGTTTACATGCCTGAAGTGGAGTACCAAGTGTTATGGTCAGTAGACAATGATCTTGAAACAAGTGTTAAAGAACAAGAGGAGTTGAAAACCAAACTACTCTTGTGTAGTCAATTCTGCACAAACAGTTTTGGCACTTGCCAACTTGTGCACAAGGTATAAATCCATGTCGGGCTGAGGAGAAGGGGTATGGCTGTGGTCATGGGCTCCACCCTCTAAGAAAGAATTCAATACTAGATTAGATTAATACTTGTTTTACATATCATGAATAGATTTCATAATGATGTGGAACAGCAGGCCGAAGTGGTCAAGCGGTCTGCGGCGCACCAGTCACAGTCTGCATGGCCGCTACGGTCTGGGATTCGAATCCCCCCCTCGGGCACAGATGTTGTCTTTAGTATAAGGTAGTTCATAAGTAGTTTGTAAGTTCAAGGACTGATGACCCTTAAGCTTAACAAACATTGGAACATTTTTTTGATGTGGAACTTGTCAGTTGAATGAAAGGTTTCTTATAGTGACATTCAAAGTCTTAATTGTTTTAAATATTTTTTGTGAAACTACTAATTTAAGCCTATATTTAAAAATGCATCTACTGTGTAGAACATGTTGTAAAAACGATGCCATACAAAAGCAGAGAATAAAAATAGGCAAAATAAGCCATTTTATTGAGATCTTTCTCATTTGCAATAACCATGACAGCATAAGTATCTGAGCTTAGTAACATTTCAGCAGATCAATGTGTTTCTTCCAATTCAATCTGTCATCAATGAACACACCAAAAAATTTTGAATATTCTACTTTCACTTCTTTTCAAAGTCTACCTTTATTAACTGGATCATGTCACTTACTATATGGAACTGTATTACTTTGTTTAATCAATATTTAATGACTATCTATATGAAGAGAACCACTATATGAAGAGAACCACTTACCCCTCAGGAGGCTCATGATTCTTTCGTGAGTACTTGAATGGCCCCGAGCTTGTGCAGTCTTTCTTCCCCCCCCCCCCCCCCCCCCTCTGGACTGCATTTTCTTTCCCTTCCCCTCCTTTCCTGTTCTCACTCCCTCCCCTCCCCACTGGAGAACAGATGACCTATGCATCTTGCTACCTCTATCCCAAAGCAACAACCAACCAACCAGAATGAATTAATAATTTTGTGAAAGACATAATACAATTTCATTATTAAATTCTTATTGCATGGGTGTGAATCCTACACTTGGATCATCAGCAAAAAAGAAATAGCTTTGCATCTTCATGAATCTAGAATGGCAATCTTTAATATAGATTTGCAACAGCAAAGGACCCAAGATCAAACACTTTGGGACTATATTCCTGATAGTTCTCCAGATTGAGGAATCTGCTGATTTTTGTGCATTATATGAACTGCTTATTTTACTTTCTGTATTTTTCAAGTTAAGTCTGAATTAAATCGTTTGTGCAATGTTTCCCTCATCCACAGTACTTACACTTATCTAGAAGAATTCCATGATTCACAGAATCAAAAAGTTCAAACTGTTGATTTGTAGTTATTCACAGCATTTAATATTTAATCACTAAAAGCATATAAAATAGCATTTTCTGTTGAAAATCAAACAGATATTTTCCAAGTGTGAATTTGAAATACAATTTACTGTTTCAGAGCACTGAAATAAATTCAACAGCAAAGTTGAAAATTTGTGCTAAACTGGGATTTGAACCCAGATTTCCTGTTTTGGGCCAGCAGTCACCTTAATCAATTAGGCTTAGTTCATCTTGCTCATAACCTGTACTGGATTCCATTTCAGTCTATCAAGGAAAATTTCTAGTTTCAGAGAGTTAATTCATATGTGGCTGAGAATCTTACTTATCCCTTGGGAACAATATTTTAGTACTCTACTGGAAATGCTATCAGTTCCATGATAACTTTTAATTTTGATTGAGTTCATTATTTTCGTAATTTCAAAGGGGGAGGTGAGTGGAATTCAAATGGAGTCAGAATGCATAGGTACAGCTTCTTTTAATAATAACTTGCCTGTTCTAATGAACATCTAATACTATTTTCTCCACAACATTTAAAAAATTTATTGCTGAAAATATTTTCAACTTATGATTTGTTACTAATTTTTCATTCAGTTTGATTGTAATACTGTTTCCCTGTGATCTTTGAAGCCCTGATTCTCAGTCAACAATACACCAAATTGTTTTAATTTTATTATTAGAGGTGCTACTCTCAGACGTGATACACATACAGTTACTTCTGGACTTTTTAATAACTTTTCTTTATGTAGCACAGTAGTTTTTGTAAGATTAGATTGTTTCTGTGTCATTTATGAACTTGATCTTTGGAATGCATTTGTTTGTAGCTCTCTCTGCGATGAGTTTATAATCTCGACTATTTTCCTTTTTCTTGTTTTTGCTTGTCAAATAGGGGCATATTTGTGAATATGGATGCTTGGGTAACATTATGGACAACTCCACCCTGAGTGGCGCTGGAGTGGCTGGACATGGTGGTTATGTGTGTATAGTTGTGTGAGTGATTGTGTGAATGTATGTGTTTCTTTTTCTGATGGAGGCCATGGCCAAAAATTTAAGTTATGTGAATATGAGTGTCTAGTTTTCATGCCTGTCACAACTCAGTGAGCCTCTTTATGATGAATCTGTCCTCCATTATTGACATAAATATTCATTAATACTTTTCACACAATCTAATGAATGTGCGGAATACTAGGAGAAACTATGAAATGGAATGGATGATTACCAAAAGTCAACAATAAAATAAGGATAGTTGCAACTCACTCCAAACACTATTGCCAAGTGGCAGACAGGCAAGTAAGAAAAACACAATCCCCCCTCCCACCTCTCTCTTACACACAAAACAACACACACACACACACACACACACACACACACACACACAACACACAATTTTGCTTCTGACCACAACCTTTAACAGAACAGAACACACACTCACTTGTAAAATCACACAGGCACAACTCACTAATACATGACCATCATCTGGGCTGCTGCATTCTGACTTTCCATTGTTAGTTATTACTAATATTAATAGGGAAATATTTTAAATTAAGAATCTATACATATTGATATATCCTTTATGTATTACCAACAAAAATGCTAATAGTAAAGCAATGAAATAATAAACAAGCTTAAAAATTTGTATCCTTACCTTTCCACCAACAATACTGATACCAAGACTGCAGTTTGGCTCCCGCAGTACCTCAACAGACCTCTCAGGTCCCCAGTGCTTTGCTAAAAGCACTGATGGAGATGAGGCACCACGCTCCACGGCTGATGCTGAAGGCACCTGTGTAGTCACAGTCATGCTGACTGATGGGCTAACTGTTGCACTATTAGAAAAACTCTCCTGTTCACAGGAGTCTCTTGTTTGTTTATTGAAACTACAAACACTATCTGCACTGGCACTTATTGGTATCGTAGAGTCTACAACTTTATTACAAAAGTCTGCTGCAGATTGTTCACAACGTTCAAGTAAAGGTGATAACTCAACACAAGAAGAGTATTCTGATTCACTCACAATACGAGTCACTGTTGAGCTAACAAGACCTTCTGTCTTTTTAGTCTGTTGGGATTTGAGAAGTCCACTGTGCACTTCAAGGGTATCTGCTGCTTTCTGTATATATGGTGAGCTGCAAGGGAAGAACTATTACTAACAATAAATTCTTTAGTTAAGATATCAGAACAGTCAATGATCATGTAAGTATGTAGTTACCCAAGGTATCAACCAAAGGTTTTTAGAAATAAAAATGTCCTGTGGATTCCATTGTATATAAACAAATGAATTACTTTTAGAGAAGAATTCAATGCATTTGATTTTTTTAACAATTCATTAATACAGTGTATGTAATAATGGTTAGAAATAATTACTCAAACTGTATAATTTATGAGAATCTTATTTGCAACACATACAATGCTTAATTATCCAAATATTGAAAAAATTACTGAAAAAAGCACATATTTTGAAAACAATAATCTATTCAGAAAGTTAAATCCATTCAAATATACCAGCCAAGAAGTCAACTTTATTAGATAAAAATATTTCATGGATAATTGAGCTCCTACTTTTGGTTCTAAATGTGATGTTTACCAGCTACAAAATTCCACATTAATATAATTAGAAACTTATTCGTTGAACCTTCCTAACATATTAAAACTGTTTACCAGACTGAGACTTGAACTCGGAAACTATGGATTTCATGAGCTAGTTTTCTGCAGACTGAGTTGCTGTGGTGTAACATTACATGTTTCCCTGTGATGGCTCAAGAAAATTAATAAGATCCCCTTATTTAATTTTCCCCTTATTTATTTTTCTTTATGTATATTCTGAGTTAAGAACTTTTACTGGCTCCAGAACCTTGTGTCTGTGCAGGTTCCTGGACGTCAGAACACTCAGAGATTATACATGAGAACACAGTGGGTGGAATAACTTCTCTTTGCTGCACCATGAATAAGCAAGAAATTAGTATCCCATATTATTGACATTGTTAATATAAGCTAGGAACAGTTCAGGCATGTATTATGACATACTTTTGTCGGATGTAACCTGTTAGGGGTTATAGTAAACCTCAAAGTTATTGAAACTGTAAAGAAATTTTTATTCAGTAGTTCGAAAACTGACAAGTTATTTCATCAAATAAAAGAAGATGAAACAGAACCTGCAAACAATATTAAGTCATCAAGATTTGACATTATCTGTCGTAAGGGGTACTAAGTAGCAGGACCTCTTGTTCACCAAGGACTACGAATTTATATTTCAGTCTAAACTTGCAAAATAAGGTGTGAACTTTAGGGAGTTTTCAGGGATTAAACACAGTCAGTGGCAGTCAAAAGAAGCTGTAGATCCCTGGAAACGTTCCACTATCCCACTATGAATCACGATCCATCCTCACAGCTTTACTTCCACGATTATTTTTTTTTTCTCCTACTTTACAAACTTCACAGTGGTTCTTCTGCAAACTTTGGATGATTAGCACTTCTGAAGGAAAGGATATTGTGAAAATATGGCTTAGATGCAACATGGGAGATGTTTCCATAGTAAACTTTTCACTCTGCAGTGGCGTGTGCCAGGAAGTTTCATATCAATGCACACTCCACTGCAGAGTGATAATATCACTGTGAATTCATTAATTGCTTGCACTGGCTCAAATATCCACATGCAAAAATGTTATGCACAATAAACTGTTTCTGAGAATGACAATGATAACTTAGGGTAGGAACTTTGGCAAATACTGTGATTAGATTACATGCCTTTATCCTGTAGTTTTTTGAAACCTGTCACCTTTTCTAATTTAGCAGAAATAATGTTTATTTCTGAGCTCTACCAGTGCATGTGCAGTTTACACTCTCCTGGTTTTTAAACTACAGTTACATAAGTTTCCGGTGAGTGCATAACTTAATCGTATCACTGTCTGTTACATTAACATTTGAGTTTCTTAAATGTTTCTCTCAATGAAACATCCCCAACTGTTGTAAATATTCATCATTATTAATGATTATCTCCTTAAAAAAACAGTTGTGGATGTTACCAGTGTTGATGAATATTTGAGGTTCAGTACATTTTATTCAAAACATTTTTCTCTGTAAAGATACAAAAACGTATCAAACCTAGGTATTATAAATGATTAATTTGAAGCAGTGATATTAAGTTAGAACTTACATTTTATGAGAACAGTAATAAATAGAATGAAAACATTCAGTAAAATACAGCAAATATGAAAATGAAAAAAGTAATATTATGGAAAAAAAACTAGATTGCTACTCATAGTACAATACATGATTGAGGCAATTTCATTAATGTAGAAAAACTCAAAAAGTTTTGTATTGTTGGAGTTCCACTAAGATTTTTTCTCCCATGAGACTGCAGCAGTTAACTATTAATCAAGGTGGCAACAGCCACTGAGAAAGTGTATGTTTTGCTTGAAATGCTCTTATGACGATCTGCTGTAGGAGTGCAATGACACTTCAGTACAAAGTTCAACAAAGATCCACTAACTGGTAACTCCATTCAGAGACTGATGTCTTTGGAAGAGGAAATCAATGAGTCATCTTACAGTTAGCAAAGTAATGGTTGACTGCATGCATGTGAGTTTCACATGTAACCCACAGACTGAACAGAGCAACCAGGTAACATACAACTGACATTTTCAAGATCTAAAGGAAATGACTGATGCTGAAGTCTTGCTGCTTGCCATTGTGACACGCCCTGACACATGAAACCTGAAGACAAAGTCAGTACTTTGAATTTTCAGCACATATGGAGCATTTTCTATGCCCTATGATAAATTTGTCAAATAATATAGCTACACCAAATCTGTGAAAACTATTTAGTCATTTATAATGACCTCATACAGTGTCTCAGTATCTCTCTCTCTCTCTCTCTCTCTCTCTCTCTCTCTCTCTCTCTCTCTCCGTCATGCACACATGCATGCATCCACACAATCACGCACACACACACACACACACACACACACACACACACACACACACACACAAAGAGGAAGTTGAATGGGCTGATTGCAAGGTACATTTGGAGGAAGGTTTTAGTGTTGCCTGGAACAACTTGCAGCAGGGACTGGATGTGGACAGGGTAACACTGCTGTGTGCAGCATCAGTAGGGATGAGGCTGTAGAGGAGGACAGTAGGGGCAATGTTAGCAGTAAAGTTAAGAAACAGAGGAGTTGACAAGACTCTGTGTCTGTCAATGGAATTGAAGTATATGTAGTGCTGGAATGTATGCAGGCAAAGCGATAAGTTGAAGGAGGATGGGACTAGCAACGTTTCAGGCATGGGGGGTTTTATTGGACAGAAGGATCTGCTGTTGTAAGAACAAATCACGATGTTGCAGGCTGTGAAGCAGTCATTGAAATGCACAATACTGTGTTCGGTAGAATGTTCAGCAACCGATTAGTCCAGCTGTCACTTGGTCACAGCTTGTTAGATGTCATGCTCACATACAAAGCAGCACATATCACCTACCAATATACAACTTAGTACTTTTAATACTTAAAATCAGTCTTCTGAAAGAAAACTTTCTCATTTTATCCCCAAGATGTATTTTGTTGAAATCATATGTTTATGCTACCATGTACGTTCCAGCTTCCACTACTTTGTTTTTGTTTTCTTTTTGTCTCATAACTGTAACTGTAATCATCATGATGGCACTTCCCAGCACTTGCAAGTCTTCTGATGGAGCAGTATCTGAGACACTCCTTCACAGGGAAACCATGTGTGGAGCACAGCAACATGAAATAAACTACAATGCTGTTTTATGTTACATCTTGCTGTGCTTCATACACATATCCAAACTATTGTTGAAATCGGCTATTCTTTTTTTCATCATTTGTTCTTGCATAACAATCTATAAACATTTGAATGAATTTTTACTACAATTAGAAGCTCTATTTACCTGTCTTCTCATGTCATTTGTAATTAATCCCAGATGTCCTTTGTTATTCATTGAAAGTAAGCACCATATCTTGTTTCCCTCCATACAATAAACAGATCATTTGAAATTAATATGCCAGTTTGTACAAATATGTATAATATTTGAATTGTAACTATCTCCCTATGAATCTGTGGTGTCCCGTGAGTTGATATTACACACAGGAGCCAAAAGTAACCTCTTTGGTCGACATGCATAATCGGCGCCTCAACAGAAAGACTAGGGAGCGCTTCCCTGTACTTTCAAGTGTTAACATCTCTCTCTCTGTTGAAGAGTGTAAATAAAGTGATTATCTGCCAGTATTTTTGCATATTATTATATGGTAGTGTTGGTACAAACCACAGTGGTGACCTCGACATCATTTGTCAAACACATCACACATGAAAAACTTCGTTTTTTGTGTTTCTTTGTGGGCCTGATTCTGACAACAATACCTTTATGGCCAAACAATGGCTTTCAACAGTGGACAATTTGCACCGGATCCCCATGATCCTTTGCAGTTATTGGCAAAGGACAAATTACTCATTAAATTCAAGGTAGAATTAGCGCTCACCTCTTTCAACCATACAGTGCTTTCCAACAACTGGCATGGACTTCGGTACCATGTGTTCCTGCCGCCACTTTGCCTCATTCCAACAAGTAACAGGTATGCACCCAAGAACACAAATGTTTCACACAGTGTTTTAATACAGGTACTTTGATTACTACAAATGTGATGCCACATCAATCTACTGGTGCCTGCGACAAACAGATCAGTGTGCACTTTGTACTTGGTGTCCTGATGCTGCCCGCTGCACCTTCACAGTTGCTTGTACCCATTTTCATGCCCACATATGACGCCCGGCGTCTTTGGCATGATGCCGTCTGCCGTGGCACCCATGTTGCAGTCTGACGCATGTGCCATCATACAACCCGCACTTGAAACCTGGCATCCCTACCGTGATGACACCTGCCGCATGACCGTGCATGCACACCAATGTATGACCCACACTCAATTCTTGGTGACACTGCTACGACCCCTCCTGCCACGTCGCGTGGCACTGCAATTGTGCTATCATATGAATTGCTGACAATGCCGAGTATTCACTATCAGCGTCCTTTAGCGGGACCTCAGTTAGACATAACTCCTCACCATTCGTGCTTCCACCGTTGGACAAATCCAATCCTATAACATGGTTCTGACTTGTGGAATCTATCTTCGAGTTTCAGAACATCATGAGCAAGGACTCTTTATTCTTGTGTTTAGTCACACATCTCCACGACCAGATGGACTTGGCCAACGATATCATCCTGTCGTTTCTATTGCACCAAAGTTCTGCAATGCAAGGAGTTCTTCTACAACACATGTCATGCATGCCGGATGAGGCATTGACTCACATTATTGAGGAGATACACATTGGTGACTCCACCCCTGGCCAGCACTGGTGCCACCTGCAGTCTCAAGTGGATCACTCCTTATGCTGGACCTGGCGCTATGGTCTATCTGGTTACTCAAACTGCCAGCTAAGCTACAAATTCAGCTCTTAGCACTGTCAACGCTTGTTACATGCTGACAGGGTGTACCAAGTGATGTGCCACCACCATTTGATTGCTACTTCACCAGCATGCATAGTTCAACAATCGGTCAAGCCTTTTTAACTACACTTTCCGGTGATCGGACTTTCCAGGTGGCACACCATTCAACAGACTGTAGAGCAACCTGTTGGCAACAGGCCGTTTCCGTCGCCACCTTCGGCCAACCCCACCTCCCATTATTCTCTTTCGCTGACTCTCGGCATCTTTAAGCACGGCATGTGTCCTACAGCAGCCAATTCCCTTCCTTCCTCCCACTTCCCCACTCTCCGCTGTTTCAATTTCCTGTGCTGGACAGCCCCTTCCATTGCCCATGCTGGTTGGAGACTACATATTGTCTTCCCCTCCACTCACTTCTCCACTGGGATGGTTCTCATGATGCACTACACCTCCTGCGTCATCGCATGTGCTAGAAGTCGTGACCTCCTCACCCCACCAAGCACACCACAGACTGTGCTGACAGCCTCTGTCACATCACGCTGCCACAGCCACACCCTCTTGGTGACATCGCCTTATTGCACGGCTTCATGACAAAACACGCTCGACGTTGGACTATGGGCTGTACTCCACACTATATGGGGGAGCCAAAAGTAACCTCTTTGGTCGAGATGCATGATTGCTGCCTCAGCAACAAGACTAGGGAGTGCTTCCCTGTACTTTTCAGTGTTAATATCTCTTTCTGTTGAAGAGTGTAAATAAAGTTATTACCTGCCAGCATGCTTGTGTATTATTATATGGTAGTGTTGATATAAACCACAAATTTATTGATACAACAAACTTTAATTGGTAAGGTTTCAGTTTTTCCCCTGTACATTTTACTGGTGAAAATGCACCATACCTTCTTTCAAACACACTCACTGTAGATAGATGAAAATTATTGGTTCGGCCTATTCTCAACAATCAAAAATTTGTATTATAATTTCCTTGGGATTATTTCAGTTTCGCCCTGAAACATTAATGAGTAGTTTTTCTTTTTCTGATATGTTGTTGTTGTGGTCTTCAGTCCAGAGACTGGTTTGATGCAGCTCTCCACCCTACTCTATCCTGAGCAAGCCTTTTCATCTCCTCATAAGAACGACAACCCACATCTACTTGAATCTGCTTACTATACGCGTCTCTTGGTCTCCCTCTGCGATTTTTACCCCACACACTTCCCTCCAACGCTAAATTCACAATACCTTGATGTCTAAGAATGTGTCCTACCAATCTATCCCTTCTTTTAGTCAAGGTATGCCAGAAATTTCTTTTCTCCTCAATTCGGTTCAGTACCTCCTCATTAGTTACGCGATCCACCCACCTAATCTTCAGCATTCTTCTGTAGCACCACATTTCAAAAGCCTCTATCCTCTTTCTGTCATCGTCCATGTTTCACTCCCATACAAGGCAACACTCCATACAAATGCCTTCAGAAAGGACTTCCTCAGGCTTAAATCAATATTCGATGTTAACAAATTTCTCTTTTTCAAGAACGCTTTTCTAGCCATTGCCATTCTGCATTTTATATCCTCTGTACTGCGACCATCATTTGTTATTTTACTGCCCAAGTAACAAAACTCATCTACCTCCTTTATTGTTTCTTTACCTAATCTAATTCCTTCAGCATCACCTGATTTTCTTACACTGCACTCCATTACCCTAGTTTTACTCTTGTTAATGTTCATCTTATATGCACCTTTTAGCACACTATCCATTCCATTCAATTGCTCTTCCAGGTCCTTTGCTGTATCTGACAGAATTACTATGTCGTCGGCAAAACACAATGTTTTTAATTCTTCACCCTGAACTTTAATTCCTTCTCCAAATTTCTCCTTGCTTTCCTTTATAGCTTGCTCAATGTACAAATTGAACAACATTGGGGAAAGGCTACAACCCTGTCTTACTCCCTTTCCAACCACTGCATCCCTTTCATGCCCTTCAACTCTGACAACCACTGTCTGGTTTTTGTACAAGTTGTAAATAACCTTACGCTCCCTATATTTTACTCCTGCTTGCTTCAGAACTTGGAAGAGTTTATTCCAATCAACATTGTCAAAAGCCTTCTCCAAATCTACAAAAGCTAGAAATGTTGGTTTGCCTTTTCTTAATCTATCTTCTAGGATAAGGCGTAAAGTGAGTATTGCCTCCCGTGTTCCTACATTTCTCCTGAACCCAAACTGATCTTCCCCGAGGTCGGCTTCTACCAGCTTTTCCATCCTTCTGTATATAATTCGTGTTAATATTTTGCAACCATGACTTATTAAACTGATGGTTCTGTAGTTTTCACACCTGTCTGCACCCGCTTTCTTTGGAATGGGGATTATAACATTTTTCTTATAGTCTGAGGGTACTTCACCTGTCTCATACATCTTACACACAATGTGAAACAATTTTGTCATGGCTGGTTCTCCCAGAGTCTTCAGTAGCTCTGACGGGATATCATCTACTCCAGGGGCCTTGTTTCGACTTAGATCTTTCAGTGCTCTGTCAAATTCATCTCTCAGTATAGTATCTCCTATTTCATCATCATCTACATCCTCTTCCCTTCCTACAATAGTGTCTCGAAGTTCATTTCCTTTGTAGAGCCCCTCTATATACTCTTTCCACCTTTCAGCTTTCCCTTCTTTGCTGAGAACTGGTTTTCCATCAGTGTCCTTGATATTCATAGAGCTGTTTTTCTTATCGCCAAATGTTTCTTTTATTTTCCGGTAGGCTGTATCTATTTTTCCCCTATTTATACATTCTTCTACATCCTTGCATTTGCCTTCTAACCATTCCTGCTTAGCCATTTTGCACTTCCTGTCAATCTCATTTCTTAGTCGTCTGTACTCCATTTTGCCTGTTTCATTTACTGCATTTTTATATTTTCTCCTTTCATCGATTAAATTTAGTATCTCCTGTGATATCCAAGGATTCTTTGTAGATCTTGCCTTCCTACCTATTTTGTCCTCTGCTGCCTTCACTATTTCATCTCTCAATTTTACCCATTCCTCCTCAACTGTTTTATTTTCCCCTGTTTCTGTCAATAGTTGCCTGAAGCTCCCTCTGAAATTCTTAAGAATTTCAGGTTCCTTCAATTTATCTAGGTCCCATCTCCTTATTTTCGTACCTTTCTGTAGTTTCTTCAGTTGCAGCCTACAGTTCATAACCAACAAGTTATGGTCAGAGTCTATGTCTGCCCCTGGGTATGTCCTACACTTCAAAACCTGGTTCCAAAATCTATGTCTTACCACTATAAAATCTATCTGGTATCTCCCGGTGTCTCCTGGTCTCTTCCACGTATACAACCTTCTTTTGTGATTCTTAAACCAGGTGTTTGTTATAACTAAATTATGTTCAGTGCAAAATTCTACCAGGCGGCTTCCTCTTTCATTCCTTTTGCCCAGACCATATTCACCCACTATCTTCCCTTCCCTTCCTTGTCCTACTACCGAATTCCAGTCTCCCATAACAATTAAGTTTTCCTCTCCCTTAATTGTCTGAATAATTTCCTTTAGCTCCTCATATATTTCTTCGATCTCCTCATCATCGGCAGAGCTAGTTGGCATATAAACCTGTACTACTGTTGTCGGTGTTGGCTTCGTATCTATCTTGACAATGATAACGCGATCACTGTGCTGCTCATAGTAGTTTACCCGCAATCCTATTTTCTTATTCATTATCAGTCCTACTCCTGTGATACCCCAAACTGATTTTGTATTTATAATCCTGTACTCACCTGACCAGAAATCCTGATCATCCTGCCACCGAACTTCACTAATCCCCACTATATCTAACTTCAACCTATCCATTTCCCTTTTTAAATTTTCTAATTTTCCTACTCGATTAAGGGATCTAACATTCCACGCTCCGACCCGTAGAATGCCAGTATTGTCTTTCCTGATGATCACATCCTCCTGAGTAGTCCCCGCCCGGAGATCCGAATGGGGGACTATTTTACCTCCGGAATATTTTACCCGAGAGGATGCCATCATCATATGTTCATACAGTAGAGCTGCATGTCCTCGGGAAAAATAACGGCTGTAGTTTCCCCTTGCTTTCAGCCGTTCGCAGTAGCTGTGTGGCAAAGCCACATTAGCTGATGTTACAAGGCCAGCTCAGTCAATCATCCAGACTGATGCCCCTGTAACTACTGAAAAGGCTGCTGCCCCTCTTCAGGAACCACACGTTTGTCTGGCCTCTCCACAGATACCCCTCCGCTGTGGTTGCACCTACGGTACGGCTATCTGTATCGTTGAGGCACGCAAGCCACCCCACCTCGGCAATGTCTGTGGTTCATGGGAGTGGTTTCTGATATATATTTGACGAAATAATTGTCCTTACTTGTAGGATGAAACTTTTAGAAATACAGAATTACATTTCTTTCGGTTAATGATGGAAGATTCTGTCTCATTGTGAAAATATCCAAGTGCCTCTTTAGTTATATCCCAGAGCCATTTGCAGTTATATTCATGTCAGCAGTTTTTATTTTATTTTATTTTTAATTTTTCTTTCATATTTGATTTCCATCATCAGTGGTGGGGTATTATACTCTAATCTTCCTTCTTTAAAATCAGCTTTCTGATATTTAGGCTCTTATTGTAGCTCTGAAAATACTGTACTGATGTGTCAGTGCTAATTTGTGAAAGTTACACATAAAAAAGTTATAGCATATCTGAAGCCATCAAAGAAAGTAATTTACTTAATGTCACTGAAAACCCAATTGTACACAAAATAGTGAATTATATGATAGCTAGAACAACAATATTCGACATGTAATGTTTTCTTCTCTCTCTCTTTTTTTCCCCAGTATTACTGTACATTTTATGTGAGGCAAAACTGATGTTTCTATTTTATCTTCGTTGTGTGTAATAATTTTCCTAAAGTTTGAGATTTGCAAGTGTATACAGTATTTTAGAAATGCTTTGATGTTTCAGTCCCATACCTGACTGAAGTAGTAAATTGGTGTATTTTCAGGATACAGAATCGAAATGCAATAATTCTTTATATTATGTACCAATCCTAAAATAGCTTGCAAAGGGACAAGATCTGCAGAAAGCGGGGCTCTTTATACTTGCGGTGTACTCCCCCCCTCCCCTCTGCCCCCCTCCTTTTTCAATGGACCACAGAAGGCTGCAGTGGGTTGGCGGCAGGTGCACAGTGGTGGGGTTAATGATCGCCCATGTTCAACTCTTGGTGTGGTAATTCTGCTTGAGTCTGCAGCAGAGGACATTGGTGGGCGAGTTCCCAATGGATTGACACTATTGTGAGATTCCACACTGCACTAAGCTGGTATCCAACATCTCTGTTTACCAGGTTATCATGAATTCTAATTTATAGGGATTCATCGATGACAATTTTCCAGAAGCCAGATGTTGGCACAGCACCTTTATGCTTTTAATGTTAAAAGTGTGCTCTTCATTTATGCTGTGTTCTGCTATGGGCAATTTTGCTGTTCACCCTAGTGATACACAACTAAAATGTTCTTCACAGTATTTTGAGATTCAGCACTGTGTTTGGCCAATGTATTGTTTGCTGCATTCAAAGTGTGATAAGCTTTAGCGGGTCTTTGGCAGAACTTAGTAGTTCCTTTGTTTTCGGTGGTGGACAGCAGATAGTTTTAATATTGGATTTATCCAGAAGATGCGCAATCTTGACCGAGTCCCATGTACGGTAGGAATGCAAGTCATTTGTCTGTCTTCTTTCTCTTCTTCTGGGGTGGCCACTGCATTTTTCTTCTCGAGTGCCTTGTTGATCTGTGTTTTGCTATAGCCGTTTTTGTGGAAGACCTCCCTCAGGTGTTGCAGCTCAGGAGGTGGGCTGCCTTTGTAGCATGTGGCATGCACCCAGACTACAAGGGTGGTCAGCACTGTCTGTCTTTGCACTGGATGGTGTCAGCTTGTTGCATAAAGGTATAGGTCCATATGCCACCATCCAGTGCAGAGCCAGACAGTGCTCACCACCCTTATAAACAGAGCGAGCACCATCTGCGACAAAGACAACCTACCTCCTGAGCTGCATCATCTGAGGGTGGTCTTTAGCCAAAACAGCTATAGCAAAGCACAGATCAACAGAGTGCTCAAGAAGAAGAAAGCAGTGGTCATCCAAGATGAAGAGAAAGAAGATAAACTACTCACATTCATACAATTTGTGGGACCGCTCTCATACAAGATTGGACACCTTCTGGATAAATCCAATATTAAAACCATCTTCTGTTCACCGCCGAAGACAAGGGAGCTACTAGGGCTGCAAAAAAAACCGCAAATGCTTAACACATCAGGAATTTATAGAGTTTCCTATGAATGCAGCAAACAATATATTGGCCAAACACAGTGCTGTATCTCAAAACTGTGGAGAATACATTAGGTGTGTATGACTAGTGCACACAGCAAAATCAGACATAGCAGAACACAGCATAAATGAAGAGCACACTTTCAACTTCAAAAACACAAAAGTGCTATACTGAGCATCTGGCTTCCAGAAAATTGTCATTAAAGAATCAGCAGAAATTAGGATTCATATAACACGGTAAACATAGATGGTGGATACCAGTGTAGCGCAGTGTGGTATCCTGCAATAGTGGCAACCCATTGTGAACATGCCTACGACATCCTCTGCTGCAGATCCAGGCAGTATGATTGACACCAAAAGTTGAACATGGGTGGCCATTACCCCACCACCGAGCACAGGTCACCAGCCCACGATTATAATTATAAAGGCTGTTGCTCTCTACAGATCTCATCACTTCGCTTGAAGATGGTTAGTAGGACACTTCCTGAAACGTGATATATCTATGCTGTCACCTGGTTGGAGACCTTCATCAGCAATACACGTCGGTGAAGCCTATAGTCTTTATTACCTGTTTTGACAGATCTAGGCTGCCATCATCAGATCTTGTATATTATTAAAATATCATAACTCATGCATCAACCATTAGTATTGCGTCATAAAAGTGGGATGCTGGAAACATCTGTGTGTCAATAGTAAAAACCAACACCAAAATAAAATATTAACATTTTGCTGATCTTCTCAAATATTAGTTAATTTAATAACATGATGGCAAATCACAATACATTATTATATTCATTAATATATTCTGTTGTTACTGTCATTTCTCTTTTCTCAAAAAGTAGTACAAACTATGAATGCAATACTGGTATCTAAGACAACCTCTACATGGACGTAACAGTACAGAAGATATGTTTGTGCAGGAAGGAGTCAGAAAACTGTCAGAACATACTAAATATCCTATAGGTTATCTGATTGGATGTCAGAATGAATTAAAGAAATTTATGTTGACCAACTCTTCCATCTCCACTGTAAAATATCCACAAAAAAACTCCTAAAATTAACATTAAAGTTTGTGACAATTGATATTAGCCCCTAAATACCAAAATACATCAAAATGTGGATTTTTAAAACTTTCTTTCATTCTATTGGAAAGAAGTATAACATGCACTGTTTGCTTCCTCTTACACAGGAATCCACTGAGTACTAATATGATTAAAGTATTGAAATCTAACAGTGGAGTGAGGAATAGATTGAAATAATGAGGGAAAGTACATAATCAAATGAAATAATTATCAATGAAAAATGAATGGGGGAAAATACAGACAAATGGGAAGTAACATAATTAGTTGTAAAACTGAGCAAGAAGAAAAGAGATTATGTCTATTTACATAGAAAGGAGAGGAAGAACAGAAAAATGAGAACCTGTAATTTAAGAGAAATTTATTTCATTTTCTTACCTATGTCACTTTTGTACAACTTCACTTGGAGTGCCAAATGATTTACATTGCAGAAAGTCCTACTTAAATTTCTTTGTTGGTGAATTGATGTCCGTAATGAACTTAAGTACTAGAAATATATTTTGTGGTTTGACAGTAGTGGATAGAAAGGCATTTTACACTCAATTTCTTCGTAATATTGCCAATTTGCAGGGATTACAACTTGTTCACAGTTATTTTCTCTGTCCCTTCTTTCTAAAATACTGGCCACATACCCTCTACTTTGTCTATTCTCTCCTTTCCTTACTCATTATTTTTTCCTCCTACTTTTCACTATCTTCTTCCATTTCCTCCCTTGCAACTAGATTCCATTACATTGTTTCATATAATATTTTATATTTTTCCCTGTTAGTTTATTTTCTGTGTCAGTTGCATGTCTTAATCAGTAATGGAGGCTAGGTAACAACTCACTGTAAAGTGGTTCGGTGAGCTGAACTTAAATTTTTGGCCATGACCTTCGTCAGAAAAAGCAACACATACACTCATGCAATCACTCAGACAACTACACACACACAACTATCATGTCCGGCCACTCCAGCAACACAAGCTAGACTGTGAGTGAGGTGGGGAGTAGATGGGAAAGGATGCTGGGTAAAGGTGGGGATAGAAAGTTCCGCATTGCATGATGGATTTTGAAGGCTCCATCCCCACCTTTATCCAGCATCCTTCCTGCTCCACTCCCCACCTCACTCACAGTCTAGCTTGTTTTGCTGGAGTGTCCGGACATGATAGTTGTGTGTATATAGTTGTCTGAGTGATTGCGTGAATGTATGTTTCTTTTCCTGACGAAGGTCGTGGCTGAAAATTTAAGTTGTGTGAATGTGATTATCTATTTTCGTGCCTCTCAGCAGCTCAGCAAGCCTCTTTATGGTGAGTTGTTACCTAACCTTCATTACTAATATTCCTATTGGATTTTCCATTGTTACAAGTTGCATCTCTTTGTTGCTCTTGAAGTTTGATTCATTTTACAATATTTTTAAAATCATTGATGTCAGAGACATTTATACTGCTTATTGTGAGCAGAGAATTAAATTCAATTAGATTGTTGAAAACTGTGCCCAAACCAGGGATTGAACCCAGGTTTTCTGCTTACTGTGCAGATGCTCCATCCACTAAGTCATGTGGGATGCAGTAGATACTGCAGCTGCTGAAACTACTCTGGAACACTCTCAACCAGACTACTTTAGCCTACACTACTATCATTGTGTTTTCTGCCCATTAGTCTCATTATACATGCAACCGTGTAAAAAAAGATATCGAGCCTTGTTTGCATTTGCACTGAAATTTAAGGATATTGTTGACTACCATCACATTATGTATAATTAATTTGACAGCAAACAAAATGATTCTTAAATTTCAGTGCAGATGCACATGGGCTGGATCTATTTACATAAAATGGCTACCCCTTGATGTGAGCAAAATGAGACTAATGGGTAGGCTATAAGAGGGCATGTCAGGATAGTTTCTGCAGCTGTGATAGCAATCATGTACAAACATACGGTAATAGTAAACAGGAAACCCCAGACAGTATCCACTGCCAGGGTCCCAACCAGCCTGGACTGGCCAATGTCCTCCTACCTCCAGACAATGTGGCTGCTACTGTAAAACTTGCTAAAATGCATTTCTTGGAAGTCTCTGTCCCCCTCCTCTCTCACAAATCAGCTACTACTACATAAACCCTAATGATTCTTTCCACTCCATTGCCTCTGACATCCATTGTGTTTACTGTGAATGTCTTATTTTCATGTAGTGTAACAGATGCCAACTCCCACTGCAACACTGATGCATCTCTGACCTCTCAGCTACCAGCCAGTTGCCATTCTGCCTTGGCCCGGTTCTTCAGGATATTAATCTACATTTAAGTACCCACAAATGCATCACACTTTTCTTTCATTACCTTGCCAAATTTTCTTTTATTCACCCTGTTCTGTATATTGGATTAAGAAATAATTGCCTCTCCATAAAAGCATATTATGCATTTTTAAATATATTATTACTTTTAGAATGCATGTTACATGACACTCTCATTTTTGTCTTTGGTTTTAGATTTTATAATTGAGTAATATTAATATCATAATTAAAATATCCTTTTTCAAACTGTCTGTTGTAATAATTACTATATAATTTTGAAACTTTTTTTAATTATACATATAATCACCACAATTTGTGTAATTAACAGGGTGCTCATTTAAATGATATAATAAATCAAATTTATGATACATTTCACATACTTTGTTTAATCATTGTAAAAATAAGTGACAAAGTTAAATGCTGTGAAATGAAGCTTGCACACTAATATGAAGCTTACTTACCGATAGTAGTCAGGAAATATCCTGGTAGTGCAAAGGATGCAGGAAATAAAGCATAGTTTTTACAGCATAGCCAGAAAGAGAGAGCACGTGTGATAACATTGTGATTAGTTGCATGTGAAATACACTAAGCAAATCTATGAAGTGAGAGTGAATAGTGAGGCATCTATTGGGCACAAAAGATTTTTTTTATGTGAATAAGCACAATAGTATGATTAAATCAAGCCTATTTTAATGAATTACAGCAAATATTTTAAAACAGAAGGAACATCTCTGATTATATGAAGACTATTTATTGTAAATAGTGTATCACAAATACTGCAATCTATTACTCATTCAGGCAAAAATACCATACTACTGTGGACTTTTTGAACTACCATGTTAAGAGTTATAGCAAAATTTCCAAACTTTTTATGGGTGTCTATGGTACGATGTGTATATGACAGTGGAATATCTTATTTACTTATGTTAGTTATTTGTAATTATGATTTACATACAGAGGGTGGACAAAAGAATATGAATACCATGCAGTATACTATATTTTTATAAGTTGGCACCACAGCATACATCTTAACACAGAGACACAACCACAGTACACAATTAACATATGAAGTCTTGGACATTACCTTGTTGTAAATTATGTTTTGTTCTGTGACTATCAACACAAATGACAAGTGAAATGTGTGATCTTTCAGACTTCCAAAGAAGCCAACTCAATGGTGTACATTTACTGGGAACATATGTGATGAATATGGCTGCAATGTTTAATGTTTCAATAGCCACAGTATATTTGGTAAAGAAGAATAGTGGGTGAAACCCAAAGTTAACTGACAGTGACTGATGAGCATTAAGAACAACTGTGGCAAAACAACATAAAACTACCATGGAAAAAGCAACTGCAAAATTCAACATTATCTTGAGGAATACTATGTCAATAAAAACAGTAGCAGCTGGAGCTTACTGTTCATGCAAGGGATGCAGTTGCTAAGCCCTAATAATAGAAGTTAACACAAAGTTGTGAAGAAAGTGGTGCTATCATCATCATAAAACCTGGACACTTAATGACTGGAAGCAGGGGCGCCAGCTTTTGAAAATCAGTGTGGATGTTGGTGGTTTTATTTTGCATTTCATCTCAGGTCACAAATTGCAAAGAATGCAAGCAGTGAATGTACAGAACTAATGAAAAGCAACAGTTATATTTGTTCGGTCTGTCAGTAGCAATAACTTTGTACGACTTCATATCTCAAGAAAAAAAAGAGAGATGATATATTAAAATTGTTTACAGTACTTCAGATTATTTGAAAATAATCTCCATTGGTATATTCAGGAAATCTTAATGAAGAGAACTGAAAAATGTTAAAACTTCCTTACTAATTTACCTTTCACACAGGTATAAATCCTCCATGAATGTTTTGATTTGATCTTGCATTTCTTCTATTAAAAGCTCTTTGCCCTACAACGATGAATTCTAGTTGTTAAAGCATAAGTTATGGCAGTTAGGAACACTAGGTTGGATATCCAGTTTTAATCTATTCAACAATGCCCTAACCCCTGCCTCACATATGGCAAAGGAAACCTCAAAAACTTTTTTGCAATTAAGCCAATGAACTCTGCTATGCTTTGTTTGCATATCTTTCAGGACTCTTTTGAAGTAGTACTTATTTATGCTGTGGCATTGCATTGCCTCAGCTGACAAGGAGCAATGAACAGTTGAAACGTCTTTAGTGAATTCACTTTTGAGTTCATGTGTGCACCTATGTCATTACTAAGCCTGGCTGCTAACCCTCTGTATACTTCATTTTCTACCTGCTCGTACTTATTTGTATGAAGAGGTATTTAATGGCACTGTGTGGAGTACTTTTTAGCAGAAGTGAGTACATTGACAGTAAAGAAAATGTGGGTGCCCATCCATCTCAATAAATATAATTAACGGAGATTCCACAACTAACCATGGCTGTCACTGAACTCAGATTGTAGCATCAGTTACAGTTTGATGCAGCCAGGAGACAGAAGTTCACTCCTCCCCATTCCCCACACCCCTGTCAAACGACCTCCAAAGTGCAAACTGCTGCAGTGAGCACTCCGTTGGAACAGCCTGTCAACTAGGTCATGTTAGAGAAAACCGGACATTGAAATATGCATGACTGACTGCTTTGAATTTTCTCCTTTTTAATGGTTCTTTTGTTCATTCTATTTTATTTTCATTTCCAAATTTTTTGCAGGTGGGGGAGGGGGGGTGTAAGAATACCGCAGCACCCATGGAGTCGGTGCCCCTGACTGGAATTATGTGGTATGTTCCCACAAATTATTATTTACATTGCTTCCTATAAACAACTGAGTTTATGTATTTAAAACCACAAAAGAAGCCAACAATTCCAATTCAATATGCCTGCTTCCTACCATCAGGCTTGGGGAGGAGGGTGGGAAGGGGGGGCAGCCTATCACTGTTTCTGTCATTACCCTCACTGGTTGGCTAACTTGTGAATGAATATCTCATCATCCTTGATAATAAATGGCTTACTTTGTTAACAAACACTGCCATATTCCAAAATGATAGTGCACCCACAAACACAGAGTCAAAAAGATTTAGACGTGCTTTGGACAGCAACAGAAAATTGTCAAACATCTTCCATGGACAGCAACATGGCTATGTATCAATGTAAATAAACCATTATAGAAAATTTTAGAGCAAAGAGTGAGGACCAAATTTACAGCTTCAACATCATTGAAGGAATTATTTTTGAGAACAGTGTGGACTAACAGCGAACTTACAAACTACCAGTGGCCAACATTATGGTTGTGGTCAGAAGATGGTCATGTAAATGAATGACCCTGGTTACCAGGGATATAAAGGAATTGTGATCTACACTGCCTTGATACATGAATTGATCATTGAAGTAACTGGTTGAGGTTTTGGTACAAGAACTTTGAAACTACAAAGACGCATTATGAATATGTTCCTCAAAGAGTTGCGGCTGTTCTCAAAGCCAGTGGTGGATCATCTTCTTAATAATAAATACGTTTGCCTATGTTAGGTGTTCATATTTTTCCACCCCCTGTATATTTTCCAATACAAATAACAGTGGTATTACTTATTTACTGCTTCATACAAGAAAATTTTGGTCTTTAATGACTTCTGTTTCTGCTTAATGAAATTAATATCAGGTAACTCTGCTACGTGTAGTGCAAGCTGATTTCACAGCTCACTAATAAGGAATTTCCATATCTTGTCCAAATAAGTTTAAAATGTAACATTGTTTACCACTTAACAGTTTATTTTATCTTTAATAGTATTACAATTAAAGTCATATTATTTCTAAAGACACATAATAAATTATGCCAATAACTTTCCTGCATTAATTTTGTCCTCCTTGATGTGTTCACAAATTATCACTCCTGTCTATTATATTTAACACTAAATCATATACATTAGTTTTCACTGCCTTTGTTAAGGTGATCAAATGTGCTCTGATAAAAATGCAACCACAAATCAGATATTCTTTGGAATATTTTGTTCTTGTCACACTAGCACAAATTTGTTTCCTTCAGGCACAAACATGAAAAACAAATAGTACTATTACTTGCTGATGGTTAACTTACAAGTCTAATGGCATTGTACCTCAATTGCTTGTCCTGCATGGCATTGCTCTTATATACCATCCTCACCCACACCTCACACAATGAGAGAACACTCAACATATCAAACTTTTAATATTATTTGTTGAGTTGCTGTTCTGTTGTTACTTACTTAATTTCATAACTGTATACGTCCCCCATCTGTACCAAACTAACTGCATCCATTTGCCTACTCACTTAAATTATTCAGCTTTTACATACAGTGTGTACTGTAACATGTGCTAGCTATAGCCAGTGCTGAGCTTGTCATATTGCTGACAAAAGCTTTAAGCTGCTCATGTGAGGACTGTTTTTCTACTGTAGTGATAAAGGCACTACAAACATGAACCATTGGGTGTAAAATAGTGTTTTGTTTATTGCATGTAAATATAATTTTACTCAAGTTAAAACGTAATAATTTGTAGGAATGAAACAATTTTTACACTTTAATGAGCATTTGGGTAAAAACTGCTTCAGATGTAAAGTAATTTGACAACGGACAAAATTCACTCTGTTAGGGTAATACTTCAATGATACCTGTCATTGAAAGGCACCCACACCTCCCCCCTTCCCTCCACAGCTACCACAGAAAAGAAGAAAAAACATACTTTCATGTGTTTTCCTTGCAATAAAAAAAAAAAAAAAAAAAAAAAAAAAAAAAAAAAAAAAAAAGAGAGAGAGAGAGAGAGATATTATTTCAGCAACAGAACAATGTTTTAAGCTAAAACTTTTCACAAATAGTTACTATGAAGGAGAGATGAAAGAATGAAGGCAGCAAAAGATAACACATAAAATAAAAATAACTTACACGAAATAGTTAGTGCAAATGCAAGGAAGTAGAAACATGGATGAGTAGGTAGACATATATAGAGAAAACAAACTTGTCAACTATATATGAAAAGAGAAGAAGAGAAAGGTGAAGATGAAATGAGAGAAAATGATGCTGTGGGAAGAGTACTTAAAGATATAATGAGTAAACAAGACCCCCGGAGCAACTGTTCTCTGAAACTTAATGAAATCCTCAGGTGCCATTACAGAATTATTCCACACAGTGTGTAGGATACATGAAACAGGCAAAATACATCAGACTTCAAGGAGTATTAATAATTCCAGTTCTACTAAAGATAGGCGCTGACAGGTGTAAATACCACTGAATTATCAGTTTAACAAGTAATGGTTGTAAAATGTTGACATGAATTGTTTCCAGAAGATTGGAAATACGAATATTGTTGACCCAAGTGATGTTTGGATTTCAGAGAAATGATATGCGAGGACACACTTAATCAATGCCTAATCTTAGAAAACAGACTAAAGAAAGGCACAGTCATTGTTTATAGCATTTTTAGATTTACACAACATTTAAAATTTTCAAAAGGAAGATTAGGGTTTAAAGTCTTATCAACAGTATAGTCATTAGAGATGGATGCCCACACAGAGGCATACCAACAATCTTTCTTTCTGCGAACAAAACGTGACAGGAACAGAAGGGAGAACCGATAGTGGTATGCAAGGTACCCTCCGCTACACACCGTCAGATGGGTTGTGGAGTATGAATGCAGATGTAGAACATGGTCAGACATTTTTTGAAAGGAACCATATCGCCATTTGCCTGGAGCAATTTAGGGTAATCACAGAAGCCCTACATCAGGATGGCCAGAGGCATGTTTAAACCACTGAATGTGAGTCCAGTGTGTTACCACTGTCCCACCTCACTCAGTCTGAAATTGTGAATGTAGCAAGAATAGTTTATAGGAAGTGAAAGGTCAATTATGACTTGTACAGAAACCAGACAGCAGTTTTAAACATTGAAGGGTATGAAAAGGGAACAATAAGCAAGAAGGGGATGAGACAATATTGTATCCTAACCATGATGTTATTCAACCTGTACTTTGACCAATGAATAAGGGAAGCCATTGAAAAGTATTGGAAAGGAATTAAAGTTCAGCGAGAGGAAATAAAAATTGCAAAATTTTCTGATGATATTACAATTTTTCCAGTGATGTCAAAGGATTTAAAAGAGGAGATGATTAGAATGGATAGTGCCTTTAAAATAACAATAAAAGTAAAACAAGGAGTAGGGAATGTTGTCACTTAAAAGAATTGATATATGGATCAAGTAAATATGATATAAAATGCAGACTGGCTATTCAAGCAATGTTTCTAAAAAATAGTTTTTTTTAACAACTAATATTAATTTAACTGTTTGGGAGCCTCTTCTGAAGGAATCTGCTGGAGTGCAATGTTCATTGGTAAACTTTTTTACATGCAGTGCTGTAAAATAATGATGATGATTAGATGGGTAGTTTGAATAACTAATGGGGCACAAAATCCTAGTGGAGAGTGAAAGAAACTTTTGATATAAGTGTCTGAAAGTAAAAATCTATTGAAAGAAGAAATATGGAAGTATTAAGGAGATAGTTTTTGTAATGGAAAATGTTTGTGCATATTTGCGTATGTGTGTGTGTGTGTGTGTGTGTGTGTGTGTGTGTGTGTGTGAGAGAGAGAGAGAGAGGGGGGGGAGAGAGAGAGAGAGAGACCTCCTTTTGGGGGGGGGGGGGACTAAAATTGTAGAGGGACACCTAGATTGAGTACAGTATGTATATTCATGTGGATACAGATAACAGTATTTATTCAGAGATGAATGGATTTGCATAAAATATACTAGTGCAGAAAGTTGTATTAAATCATTCTCCATACTGAATATATCAAAACATAGTCTTTGAAAGAAACAAACATAAAACAGTTTGTAACAAAATAAAGTTGTGTGAATGGTTTTGTTAATTTTAAAAAATATCAAACATATAACTCCGAATCAACTAAATTTTCTGCAGAAAAAATTTGAATTATGTATGAAAATATCCATTGGCACAGAAAATGGCTGAAGATACAAGCTATGTGCTAATGTACTGTTACATCTGATAGTTTAAAGACTCATAAGGTTGAAGAAGATTATAGAGCTGAACCACAAATGTTTTCCTCATGCTGCCAACCATCTAATTATATTACGAGTTATCTAATAACATAACGTTTATTCTAGACAACACCATTTGCATGTTTTGTACAAGAAATATTCAGAAGACAAATAAATAAAGGTAAATAAGATGGCTATACCTAACTTTAAATTCCATGTTTTCTGCATGATAAGAACTGCGTCAAGGGGAAACAAGTAATTTGCTGAATGGGTAAGACAAAAGTATTTTGGTCCACATATGTTGAATTCTTTTCTGTATAAATCAACAAAGAATGATATCATTACTTTGACAGAGGAGTTTTCTACATCAAATAAATAAAAAGCAGTATTCAATAATTAAAAATGTGGTTTGTAGATAACAGTTGAGACATAAAAAATTCTTTCTCAATGGAATGAACAGGGTATTATCATGATATCTATGTTAGCAATATGTTGTTGATTAGGGAAAATGTATCAGTTCGTCTAGATATCAAGTTTGTAAGGAAAGCAATATTTTGTAACGAATAGGTGATAATGATAAGTGTGAAGGTACAACTGCATGTCAGTATGGGTACCTAACTTTCCACTTTCAGGAATGAAAAATTACATTCAGGCTGCAATAACATTCTCCTGAGTTTTTAAACATGTCTCACTGCATATGAATCTGTCAAGTTGGAATATAATTCAGTTTTCCTTGCAGCTAATTTTAAAAATTAGTGGTGACCAAGGAACAAATAAAAGACAGAAGCTATCAACATAAAAGAATAGCATACAGACCTCTCAAACAACATGTAAAACAGATAAAAAATGAGATTTCTGTCAACTCAGGTCTTCCTTGTATATATTAAGAAAAGAATAATCATCTACATTTATTCACTATATTTTAAAGAAAAGAGGTAGGATCTTTTGAGAAACGTGATAACTACAGGTGAAATTGAAGAAAAAAACATTTCTGCTAGTGATATTTGAAAAATATAGATTTTATATTATTGTCATGTAGTTCATAGTAGTAAGTACTTGTAAAAGAAGGAGAACTGTTAATTAGAAGAATACGATCAGGAAGGGACAAGTGAGACCTCTAACAACTAAGAATAATGTGTAAAGCTGTTTTCTAAATGAGGATAAGAGATACTCATTCATGAATAAAATCTGTTCAAATAAATTGATTATTAATGTGTAAGCCATATAGAATTGGCACAATGCCAAAAACAACACTCTCAAGTAGTTAATAAAGATCCTACTTTAGTAAGTTTGCCCATTCAACTAGGTAAAAATGTAGCTATGTACGGAGAGTAGTGATGACAGAGACAAAAACTTCTCTTGAGCACTTAATTCCTTGATATAGTACTACACTAAATGAAATCCATGTCACAATCAACTAGCCAGTTATAGCAATGACTCATCCTGACATAATTTTGCTGATGTAGCACAATGTGTACAATTTTGAAAATTCCCGATGCAGAGTAGACAAGGACCTTGTAACCTTGCCGGTGAAACTCAATGTTTCTTCAAGCCCTGGTTGTCATGGCTGACACTTTTTATTGATGTGGGAAGTGCCATGGCTGTAAGGTAAGGACCAAAGCTCTGAGAGTAATATTAAGGCTCTGCACAAGCGTGGTGTTGGGAACGTCTGATGAACACCACAGTCACTGTTACATACATGGCAGTTACGCACCTTTATGCAATGGAAGTAATAATTGCTAGATATCTGAAGCAAAACAAGAAAGTGTTGGCAAAATCTGCCATTTTTGAGAATTATTTCAACTGAGGTTGGACACTTCCAGATTATGTTAGAAGTATCTAGAAAAAGTTTGGTTATTACGACGAGTTTCAGTATCAGCAGAAGGAAGGAACATGCCCTGGGAAAGAAATCCAGAAGTCACTGAACATCGTTAAGTATACACAAACAGTAATTATTTTGAACTTTCTGCCTGGTAGTACAGGACAAGCTTTGTGAAATCTGTATCTAATAGAATTATGGGGAATGGCTTATATTCTCAGAGTTTCAGAATACAGAGATAAAAAGGAACAGCTTTGTAACTGTCTCTTATGTGAACAGTTAATATTTTATATATTTCATAATACAGAGAGGAAATCATGCCATCTTGTGCACTCTTCTTCTATTAAGGTTTAGGGGATCTGTGTATTGTTGGAGTAGTTGCAAGTATAGCATCCATATCAAATTAAAGAAACTGGGAGTTGTTGAAAAAAGCTAGCATATAGAGTGGCAGGGTGTACTCACTGATGTGTAAAGATATGAAGCCATTGCAAGACCATCTCCAAATAAGGTAGATTTATAGGGAAATATGTCCTTAAATTTCATCCTTAGGTGTAAGAACACTTATTCATTTTCAATAAAACCTCCATTTCTTTCTGTTCTAAAATCACCTCTGCTAAGTGTCTTAGGATACATTCACCATCTCACACTGTTAAACACAACATAACAAATCTCAACTCATATAACTAACATCATTCTCATTGTGCTGCACTTCCCAAACCTTCACATATAACTCAAGATAGACCTGTCTCAGGACATAACAAAATCAAACACACAATTTTAATTTTCTTGGAAGTCCCAGAACTTTCTGTTAATATGTCATTTAGGATGCCAGACAGCACTTGAATTTCAAAATGAAGTAATTAAGAGCCATTTCTTACAGTAATTCAGAGGTATACCAACTGTTTTACAACAGCAAGTATTTGCTGTAATGATAATTTCTAAGAGAATCATTTCTATAGAGTGCAAGAGAAATTTCAAACATTAAGTAATTTTAAAGTAAAGCTTCATTATGTGAACACTGTTTTGATATTCATCACAAAATAAATTCCCTCACACAGTTATTGACACACTAATAAATGTATGCACATTTATTGACATGGAATATGTATGAATGAAATTAATGTTGTCAGAATGATTACTAACTGCTGAAGCTCCCTGTGAAGTGTGATCACATCTGTCATTTAAATACTCTAACATGAATGAAATGCATATTGATAACTATTCCTTCAGTTCTACAAAAGTTATCTTCTGATCAAAAGTGTATTATAGTTTTAACATCTGGTTAAATATGGTCCCAGAATTATATTTTAACTACACATACCTGGGTGATATCTGTGTTATATGTTTGATGGGAACAGTGCTCACTTCAGTTTGCAGCAATGATTTTCTATAGGCTGTGGCAGCTTCACCAGGAATGTAAGTCACACTGAAAATCATAAAATGAAGTTCTGACGGAAGAGTCAAGACAAAATTTAAACAGTTTAAAAGATATTTTAAAAATATAGTGCAAAGCAGTATGTGCATTGTATTGCTTTCCACATCTACATATATACTCCGCAATCCACAGTAAAGTGCATGGCGGAGAGTACAATGTACCACTACTAGGAGTTTCCTTTCCTATTCCACTCCAAAACAGAATGAGGGAATAAAGAATGTCTATTTGCCTCTGTATGAGCCCTAATTTGTTTTATCTTGTCTTTATGAACATTACGCAAAATCTAAGTAGGTGGCAGGAAGATCGTACTACACTCAGCTTCAAATGCCAGTCCTCTAAATTTTTTAATCATAATGTTAATTGGATTCCACATTACTGTGAAAGTTAAAGAAGGAGAAAAAAGATCCTATTAGCAGGCATGCCTCATGAAGGCACAATAAATATTAATTCAGCTTTATTGTCAATACCTACCAATACTGCAAAAAGCAACTGATAATTTTAATAGATGTTAGTTGAGTGGCTAATCAACAGAATAAATCTGTGTACTGTAGTGTGAGGAACACTATCAAAGAAGGATAACCTGAACATCCTTTACAAATTACGATCGAGTTGTGTCGTGTTTCCTTTTTACAAATGTACCGCCGACCTTAGTTGTCTATTTGTGCCTAGTTGTGCATGTGCAGTTGCTACAGCCTCAGTAGGGGTGTTCATTTCTACAGCTGCCTAGAGCACTACAAATTTGGCAATTTTCAGTTGTTTCTTTTAAAATACTTGCAGAGCTTCTTAGCAGCTAAAATTTGACAGTGCATTTATTTTGTTGTCTTATTCCTGTAAAAAAATTCAGGATAGGTTTCGACATGTCTTATTTGACAGTTCCTTTGTAAGTCACAAATATGAATATAGGATAGGTAGCAACTCACCATAAAGAGGCTCGCTGAGCTGCTGACAGACACAACTTAAATATTAGGCCATGGCCTCTGTCAGAAAAACAAACACATACATGTACCCAATCACTCAGACAACTATAGACACACAACTATCACGTGTGGCCACTCTAGCAACACAAGCTAGACTGTGAGTGAGGTGGGGAGTGGAGAGGGAAGGAAAGTTCTGCATTGCATGATGGAATTTAAAGGCTCTGGTAGGCAGGAATTTGAACTGTGGCAATGAATACAGTGAAGGGAAGGGGTGGGAAAGGATACAATGAAGATCTAGAGGAGTATGGGGAGGAAGTGGGGGGGGGGGGGGATTTGAAATGATAAGAATAATAAGGAAAAATAAAAATAGGGAAAAAAAAGAAAAATAAAATTAGGAAAAAAGAGGGAAAAAAACAAAGTTTGGGAAAAAAGGAAAAAAGTAAAGTTTGGGGAAAATGGAAAAAATAAAGTTTGGGAAAAAGGAAAAAAAATAGTAAAAATAGGAAAAAAATAAAAAATAAGTAAAAATAAAAGAGATAAATTAAGGGTATATTGTAAGTGGTGATACACAGTTGTAAGGAGGACATGGATACAGGATAATGTGTGGGGAAGGAAGAGGGGGGAGATGTTAGGCATAGGGTGCAGGGATGGAAAGTGATCTTAGGTTGAGGCCAGGATGGTTGCGGGGCCATAGAATGTGTTGAAGGGACAACTCCCATCTGCGCAGTTCAGAAGAGCTGGTGGTGGAGGGGAGGATCCAGATGGCTCGGATAGTGAACCAGCCATTGACATCCAGAGTGCTGTGCACAGCTGCATGCTGTGCCACAGGTTGGTCTATCTTCTTTTTGCCACAGTTTGGCAGTGGTCAATCATTCAGATGGACAGCAGATTTGTCGGAATACCGATATAAAACACTGAAACACTGTGCAATGATTGCAGCAGAGTTGCTATATCACATGGCTGCTTTCACAGGTGGTCCGACCTCTGATGGGGTAGGATAAGCCTGTGACGGGACTGGAGTAGGAAGTTTCCTTTTTTCCTAACTTTATTTTTTCCTTTTTTCCCAACTTTATTCTTTCCTTTTTTCCCAACTTTATTCTTTCCTTTTTTCCCGACTTCATTTTGTTCCTTTTTTTCCTAACTTTATTTTCCCCCTTTTTTTCCTATTTTTATTTTTCCTTATTATTATTATCATTTGAAATCCCTCCACTCCCTCCCCACTCTCCTCTACACCTCCCTTTTATCCTTTCTCACCCCTTCGTTCACTGTATTCATTGCCACAATTCAAGTTCCGCATTGCATGATGGATTTTGAAGGCTCCATCCCCACCTTTATTACGGCGAGTTGTTACCTATCCTCCACTGATATTCCTATAGGCTTTTCCATTGATAAATACGAATATAGCAAAGTTGTTGCTCAGAATTTAATCTTATAATGTGTACTGACGTATGACTAAAAGTTTCAAGATTTTTAAATGTTCACTGCCTCCTTCAAACCCACCCTCCTCCTCTCCTCTCAGTTCTTCATTCAGCTGAACAGTTGTTTGATTGTAACATTATGAAAAGGATTTGTGTATATGTGTGTTTTCTCTAGTAATGAAGAAGGACTTTTTGTCTAAAAGCTGTAGACTTTTAACTGTTTTGTCAGCCAGGAGTGCTGTCTAAAGTTAATTTATTTGCGAGACATATGCTTAATAAGCACATAAACCAACAGTCACTTTTGTATTTATTAGACATGTGACAAGTTTCAGCATACTAAATTTCCATGATCAACTATTTACAACAAATATTACATAAATCAACATTATTGAATGTGAAAACTTGAAAAAGTAAACTAATTTTTGTTTTCTCATTTATGAAAAATAACTAAAATAACTGCATGTGACAAGCTGTTGTAAATTTATGTAGCTCAGCTAAACTGTTGAGATCAGTTACTGTTATTTCTGTAGTATAGTAGTTTTAGTTTCTAGATTGGTCAATCTTATTATCTCAGGTGGTGTTTGTCGAAATTTTTAATGAAACAGATTTCGACAAACTCCACCTAAGATTGATCAATCTGAAAAGTGAAACTACTATACTATATGAAATAATAGTAACTTAGCTCAGTGGTTCAGTTGAACTACATAAATTTACAACACACTGTTCAAATGCACCAATTTTGGTTATTTTTCATCAATTGAAAATAAAAAAATTAGTTTATGTTTTAAAATTTTTACTTGCAATAAGGTTAATTTTTTTAATATTTGTTATAAACATTTGAAATTGGTGATTTAGTGCACCAAAACTAGTGATGTGTCAAAAAGTGACTGAAGACTTATGAGTAATAATCTTGCAAATAAATCTTTTAATTGTATTTGTCTACCAGAACACCTCCTCTATGTGGTTAATCCATACTGCACTCTCCATTGTTTACTTAGGTCATCATATTTACAATGTAAATCCTCCTACATATAACACATAGAAAACAGATGATTTACCAAAAGGACAGTCTCGTCGACAGACACAAATAAAATCATACACTAACACACATACAAACTTACACAACCGTTGGTCGTTTCTTCAGGAAAAAGAGAAGGAAAGGAGAGGAAAAAGGAAAGGGAAAGTTTCCTTCTATAATCTCCTACATATAACGTTCAACAGCTGTAAGGAACACTCTGAACATAATCTACACTTGCAGGCCAATTGTTTCTGAAAAAGTTACTTGCAACATATGTAAGTGCTATATTAACATAAAATTACATCATATTTAATGGCATTTTGAAAACTACTAATACGTCTGATAACAGATTAGTGAAAACAATTATCTACTTAATATGAAACAAAACAGGAACAGAAACTAGAATCTTATACAAAGGCAAATGAAAGAAGTTTACAACATAGGCACAAACATATACTCATGGTGCGAACAAAAATAAGGAAACACCCAAAAAGACAACACATTATCATGGCTAACAAGGAATATGAAAATGATTTGCATTCAAAACAGCTTCCAGTAATTTTGCAGGGGATAACTACAAGTCCTTAATGGTTATCAAGGGGGTCTTACAACACTCTTCCCATAAAATATTAGCAAGTTAAGGTAACAACTATGCAAGTGGATGGATTCACTCTTGGCAATAAGCAGTCCACATTTGAAGCTTTGGAATGTCATATGCCAGACGATAACTCTGGCACATCTAATGTGAAACAAGATGCATCCAACCAAATGACTTTCTTCCATTGTTCTATAGCACATGTTCAATGCCTTCATGTTGTTTTGTTGGATACAGGGAAATTCAGTTCTGAAACAACTTTTGCAGTTGCTGTCGTCTTCTTGTTGTTGTTATTATTATCATTATGCCTTAATCATCTCCATGACTGTCTGTCTTTCTCTCTCAACATTCAGTTTTGTTTGCATTCTGACCTAGCAAATGATGTTTCACACTTTCCGAATATGCAGAACAAATCTTCGATATGATTCCTCATGTAACACCAAACATTTTTATTGTATCTATATTAAATCTGGGGAACCCTATGATCATTCATGGATGTTGGTGAATGATGCAACTGGTCATAAATAATTAAAATGTCTTTATTTTAAGGTATGAATGTTATGTACCATAGTGATTTCTTCAAAATCTATCTACAGCACAACAATGTTTAGTCAGTGGTGCATTGAAAAGCTTCCCTAAAAGCAGCCTGCTTACCAATTATACACCAACTGTTGCCCATCACCGAAACATACAACAAATACATCAAACTATAATCATCAGATAATAATGAAATACTGACTAAACAAAACACAGTCACAACAGTTTAAAAACAATAGGTGACAATGAGCAGACTAGTACTTGTGGCTGATTTTTCATGCATCATATTCTATGTAGAGTCTACCAAGTATAAGGACCATGGAAGTATGGAACACCACTAATGGGACAGATTACTGAAGCTGAAAACAGGGTGAAAATGAGTACGTATGCAAGGTATATAGAAAAAGAGAGTAATCCATTCTAGCCCTTAGTGAGCAGACACCCCAGTGTGTCTTGACATCACACAGGACATACCACTGCTGTGCATCCTGTGGAACATGGAGGACATGATGCACAACCAAGGAAAATAATTCAAACAAGAAACAGGGCTACTCTAACTGCACTGTGACACAGTGCACTAATACTTGTAGAAAGACAATACACATTGTTTACTATGGTTTCCACAGAAGAGCACTTGAAAAATGAATAAATAGTTTGATGTAAACACACTAACAAACTGAATGTGAAAACTCCAAGCGTGTGTTCCTTTAATTTTTAGCCTGAAGATTATGAATAAGATATGAGAAATGAACTTCTATGGTTACCTTCAAGAAAGAACCTACTACCAACAGTAATCCCCAGTCTAAACACTCCAAACTGGCCTGCAGAAGAAATTAGAGAAGGGATGGATGCAAGCAGAAAGGTTGAAAATCGTACATAAATAACACTGAAAGTAATTACGACTCAAAAATTTCCTTAATATAAATTTAATGCTTTTTAAGGCATTGCTATATTACTCTATGATACTGAATGACTCATTTCTTTCTATAAGAAATAAAGACATTTTATTGTTGAGGTTTATTAGCTGTTGCTTCTTGATATTGTATCATCATTTATTACAGAAGTAGCCATTACTTATTCGTATTCTCGATAAATGTTAACTATTTAAATATAACTTTAGAACACTACTTGCAGTAGCTCTCTTGTACCTGAAGCTTTGTATTTTACTCTAATGTTACAGCACTTGGCATTGTTATAAGGTAAGAGATTGGCACAGGGAACGTCGATAGTTCAAACACTCTCTACTTTTCTAGTTTATTGCGTTTGACAAGTATTTGCTCAGTAGTCAGAAATTAATGTAACTATATAGTAGTTAGTAATTTCAGTAGTTATATAGGTAATTACATTCATTCCTTAGAGATCTAAAGTGGTGTACACCATTGGGAAGTAAGACATATACAAATGTGAGCTGTGAAGGTTTTGGTGTCTCCAAGAAGAAAAGGATGTTGACCAGATCACAGCTACATAGCTCATTCACGGTCTCAGTGAAATACTGTTTAAGCATTTAGAAATTAAGGAGTTAGGGGCTGAAACTGAACTTTTAAAAAACTGAATCTACAGAGAGAAGCAGCACTCAAAAGATGTGGTGTAGGCCTGCAAAGTAAAACAAATGCTCATCACCATGTTCTTTCATTACTGTGGACAAAACTGGTCCTCTACCTTAAAAAAATGAAATTACATAATTCTGTAAGTAATATTTTATCAAAATTAATAAGTGTAAAAACCAAAAGTGTGTGTCCAAAAAGTTCAAAAAGAGTGATATATGGACAATTATGATTTGTATACTAAATTTACATGTAAGTAAAACATTGTTTTTGTAAACGTCATTTCGCCACATACATTGCTTTCACTGTAATTAATGCCACGTAAATTATTTTCAAACAGTGACCTCCTACATCTAACTGCATACTGATCTGTATGTATAAGCACCTAATGATGGGAACAACCCCAAAACCGGTTATCTTATAAATAAATATAATCTTTAATTGTGACTGGTAGCAGTTTTTATTCTCAACTCCTAAAAAATAATTTTTTCATCCTTGGTAACACAACAAAAATGGGCATAGAGATGTAAATGCCTACCAGGTATCCTTGATGATATCCTGTGATTATTCAAGGTTAATTTAATGCTTATCTTTCAAGTGAAGTGTACATAGAAAAATAAACAACTGTTAGGAATGTTTCTCTCTATTTGGAAGCAAAAGTATCCTGAAGTTCATGATCCAGTTATTGCTCTTTATGTAACAAGAACTTTTATTAGAATTGGGTATCTTAATGATGAGGTGAAGTTGGAAACCATGAATAGTCATAAGTAGGAAGTGCCTATGGATTGCAAGTTCATGTGGGAAATTTCAATAGAAATATGGAACAGTACACTCTCAACATTTGCCTCCTCATCAAACAAGGGAGTTAGATATCATTTATTTAGTACTAATGTGTACATTTGTCATGTAATTTAATGTGATTCATTCATCTGTGTCTGTGGTGGTGAATAGTGGACTGTGGGAATACCAGCAAAGACACTTTTGAGATATGGTGCTATAGAAGAATGTGGAAAATCAGGTGGACTAATAATATAAGCAATGGCATGGTATTCTGTAGAGTTATTAGAGAAAGGAACATATAAAGTACAAAATGCAGACAAGAAGAGGAGTTGTAGAGGGTAGAAACTGTATTGGAAGACAGAGATTAGAATACATCCAACAAATAATGGAGTTTATAAATTATTTTTCGAAAGAGATAGATTGGCTGGCCAGTACTTACCTTTTTGGTGTGCAGCCAATAGTCATACACAGAAAGAAAAAAGGATGAAAATAAAACAACATGAATTATTTTCCTGTTTTCTTCCCTTCTCTCTTACCTGAAGAAGGAGCCCTGTTCCGAAAGTTTGTTTTATTTTCGACCTTTTTTCTTTCTGTGTGTGACTATAAGCAGTACAGCAAAACGGTAAGTACTGGCCAGCCAATCTATCTCTTTTGAAAAATAATTTATCATATCTGTGGTGAATTTCCATCATTAATCAAATCATGGAGTTTGTAGGATGCAAGTGCTACTCTGAGATGAAGATTTTATCAAAAGACAAATTCAATTATTATAATGAATTAATTTTGCCAATGCACAATTACAAGATTTGTATTTTCTATACCTACCAGTACCATATACGAAATTTCCGTTTGCAAGGTAATTTACTCTTTTGTATGTTCCTTTACTATTTTGTCTTCTAATGTAATTATTTTACTATGAAAATTATTGCATTGTTCTCCATAATTAATCCAACTGATTACTATGGGGTTCCTTTGCACCATGTGATACTATGTTGATTATCTTATTTATATTTTTATTATTGTTACATAATGGGTTAATGTCAGAAACAACCTTTCTTTCTTTGTATTCAGTTGTATCTATGAAGAACCAATTTACATCTGTTTCATTTTCTGTGTCAATATAAATTGGAAAACATACTAGCTGAAGTCAACTTGAGGGACAAAATTATTCTAAACCAATTTATCTCTGATAATATGTCAAGAATCCCACACTTAAATCAATATATTCTATCAATTATTATTTTGTGAATGCATAGAACTTATTAAACAACTATGTTACTATGCCTAAAACAGAAGTGAATTATTGTATACACAGAAGGTGTTCATCTAAAATCAAGAAATCTGTTGCATTGTAAACTTTCCAACACATAAAGTAAACCAGTGTAGTGCATTTGCTGTAGTATCAAAATGCTGTGAGTAATTTTTTTCCACACATAGTGGAGGTTAGGTAATACTGATTTCACTTTGTTGTGTATTTACTTACTGCTTTCTCTTATGGTGTAAAATGACTTTTTATCTTTTTTTATCAATGATTGGGATAATGAAATGAGAGCTGACAACTCAATCACCAAACAAACAAATAAATGAAGAATCAAATATAATTTTCCAATATTTGTGTTTCTTTGGAAGTAAAGAAATGAATAAATTATTACTACACAATAATATCTATATAATACATACAGGGTATTATATAAAGATTCATAAATAAATAAAAGGTCACCTGAATACATGTATCTTATAACTTTTGCAATATGAGGGAGTACTGTACCCGAAGAAATACCTAACTGTAAGCTATTTTATTTCCTATAGGTTTGGAAAGTGTAGGATTTTCAGTTAAATATATTAAACACAAAATTTTACAATTCACGATATTAAAATCAAATTGGTATGTGGCATGAAAGGCAGTCAATATAATTGCTGTAAACAAATTCTATGAAATACTATGTCAGACTCTTTAATACTTTGTTTTGTTGTAATCTAAACTACATCCCCCAAATGATTGAGAGAGTAAAAATGAGTAAATATAAAATTCATTTGGCACTTTTTTTAATTTCACATAAGAATTCAAAAATTAATATCAATTAATTACCTGAATCACATTCTCCAATGGAAAAAAATGAAATCCGTATTTCATGTGAATTACAGACAGCATAGAGAGAACCTTGTAAGCAACTGCTGCCACAGAGCAATAGCAACTGACATCACTTCGACCGACACACAAGGAAGACGGAAGGGCAGGTGTAATCCTATTTTATCAGGGTACTGGGACGTGTAAATTGGATGTAGAGTACAATATGGCTTCTCTCTGAGCTCAGAGGTGGCTGAAGTGACTCCCATTTCCAGTGCATAAGACATTAATGTTTAAGGACTGTGAATTGGTCACTAGTATTATACACAGTCTGCAAAGTATAGTAATTACAGAATGCCACAAAATGAATGTGAAAAGTATCAATATTAAGAAATAACTGAATATTGCATTGTAATTCAGAAAAATATTCTGCAGTGTACTGGAGTATACTAAAAAAGAAACCAAGAGGACAATTAATTGAAAATTAAAGAGAATGGAGAATTTTTGTTCCATGGCAACAGTTTTAGTTCAGCTACTGTAGTTGTCAGCATAATGGGAATCCTTTGACCTTCTAAGCAAATGGTCTTTTAAAAGACCACTATTTTAGTATATACTAGTGTTCTCTAAATGTTTTTATTCATGCCATGGTTTTAGTTATGCATGCAGTCTTTGTATTCTCCTAAGATCAACAAATAATTATTATATTATACTATACTAAATATTATTATAACAGAACCAAAACATTGTTGATTGTAGTTTTTATGGTAAATTCATTTACTACAAAAGCCTATTTTACTGTATGTGATCAATAGCAATAAAGAATGTGAATCTTATGAAAACTTTACTTCTTTCATAAAATTTGCAGCTTACATACTCTACAATTAGCTTTTCTCATTCATGGTGGATGTGTGTCAGATTTTCTGATTTCAAAAGGTTACCCAGAAACTCTTTATAATGTATCATGCAAAAAGTTAATGCAGAAAATGTTAAAACATCATGATTACTTTATAATTTACATTCTATTTCTCAAGCAAACCACTCCTGCCAAACACAACAAACACACACACACACACACACACACACACACACACACACAGAAAAAACAACAACACAACTCCAAACACACAATACCACCAATCAGTATAAAGTGAACAAATTCAAATAATATACTTAGGTTTGAAGAAAATATATTTCAGTTAGCTGCATTCTTTGTTTTGTAGTGAAGAATGAAAATATTAAAATTTTAAAAATAGCATAGTAACCTGGGATGAAATGCCTGAAATTTTGACAAATTAAGTGTTTTGTTATACATAATTAGATATTATTACTATCAAATTTTATTGTTTAATATTTAATGTGAAAACTAATGAGCAGGTTACACATAATTATGTAAAATATGTTACACACTTGTTCCTCCATATTATTATAAAAAAAAATATCTGAAAATATAATGCAATCAGTAAGAGGATAGCTGTACCCTGATAGAACAAGATATCCACTAAATAAAATATAAGAAAATAAACTTATCTAAGTAACTAATGGCCCATTATCATTTTTTTTAAACTTGTTATATACTTTATTTCTGTGTTCCATTTGTATCATCACTGGGTAAAAGACTCCAAACACAGAGAAGTCTTTTAAAAAATACTTGTTCACATTAAGTACCATTATTACTTTTAGAGTTCAATTGCAATGAAATCTGTGTTAAGAACTTATAACACAAAGAAAATTGGCCTTGCCTTTATTCTTCATCCCATTCATGGATCATACGTATTAAAATCTACTGCATCCACCATATTTTCATAAACATGATTGCTCATGGCATGATTGTAGTATTTGTTTAGCATCTATTTTCCTTTATGGGTCTGAAAATAATATAGTCTTACTTTTGAAAAGAGATAATTGGCTGGCTAGTACTTACCTTAGTTGTGTACCACATACAGTGACACAAAACATGAAAATAGAAAAAAAATGTCACAAGCTTTTGGAAATATTTTCCTTTGTCAGACAGAGAAGAAAACAGAATGGTTTTCAAGACCTAGGCCATGAGAAGATGATAGGCGATTTGTGGAAGTCAGAGATATTGTATGTCAAGTACTGAGGAGAATAACTTTTCCCTTCTGTTCCCTTCCTCTTTCCTCCTCTTGTACCTGACGAAGGAAAATATTGCCGAAAGATAGTGTCATATTTTTCATTTCTATTTTCACATTTTTGTGTGACTGTTGCGATACAGAACTAAGGTAAGTACTGGCCAGCCAATCTATCTCTTTTCAAGAATATTTTAGCATGTCAGTGGATAATTTCCATCAGTAATTGAATATTCTTACATTAATTTGTTGTTATTATTCATTTTTAACCTTATTCATTGTAATCACACAATACCAGTTCAGTTATGTAATGGCAAAAAGAATGTTCATTCGTTTTTACAGTTTGATATCCACTTCAGTTTTCTACATGTTCACTTCAATGCTGTTAATTTTTTTCTTAATTAAATCACCATTCAGAAGTCAATACTGTATTTCCAGTATGCTACTGTGCCTTATTGTCCAATTAGTAAGCATCCTGTAACCAGGGCTGTAGCCAGAATTTTGTTTTGTAGGAGGATAAGATAATAAAATAAAAAGAAATTATGTAAAAAAAATGGAAATACCTTGAAGGATTCAACAATATTTCGGAAAGGATAGGTTGTTACTCACACACAGAGATGCCTGATGAGCCACAAAATGGCACACGTAACAAAAAAAAAAAAAAAAAAAAAAAAAAAAAAAAAAAAAAAAAAAACCAAAGAAAAACACTTTTGGCTGCTAAGCATTCGTCTGGCACAATACACACCCACAAACTCAACCGCCGTCTCCGACTGTTACAGCTGTTGGCGCTTGGGTTTGTGCGAGTGTGTGTGTGTGTATGCACATTTTCTATGCCAGATGAAGGCTTAACAACCAAAAGCTTTATTTTATTTTATTTTTTCCCTCTCTGCGGCTCATTGAGTATCTCTGTGGTGAGTAGCAACCTATCCTTTCCAAAATAAATTATGTCATATATTTTAACATGTAAAGCATTACAACATAATTTCAGGGGGAGAGGGGGCTGGAGGAAATTGATCCCCTTCATCCCCCCCCCCCCCGCCCTGTCTATGGCCCTGCCTATAACTAATTTATATCTTGTCTTATAGTTTCATACAGGAAAGATGGCCAATTTAAGTATTACAAATTATGTATGGCACAGTTCATTTGTACAGTTTCCTTTCACTGACACACCAGTACATTTCTTGTCATCTTGCTTTCTTACAATAATACACTTAAGACACTTTGCACAATCCTGGCTGATGTATTCATGTGTGCAAGGACACCAAAAGTCAGCACACTTTAGACTAGTGACAGTCCTTCAACTGAAATCAAAGTATTTTAGGAAATGTAGTTAAACTTAATTTACATTTCATCCCAAACTACCACAAGAAAAACTGACTGAGATGCATGGGAATCGTATTATCAACCACAATTTGTATCAACCACTTAATAGATACTGTGCTTCCTTACAAACACACAAAATAAGTAATAAAAAATCAAAACAGAATTTTGTTACCTGTTTCAAAATTAAGATGTGACTCAAAAGCAGGGATGACTCCTGTGCAGGTTAGCAGATTTGTGCTATCTCCAAAAATAAGAACTGTGTTTGCTTTCGGAGCCTTCTGTACAAGTGAGCTTCTTCTTCATAGCACACCATTCTCTCTTTTGAGATTTCTGTGCTCTAATTGCCAATGGGATGGAAATCTGCCAAAGGTGACTTGGGTGGCACTGCGCTTACAAACTACTGTATTTCGGAGCTGCAAAATCATGTCATAACATGAGCTCCTACCAAGGATGACTGACGGAGTAGTCTGCAATGCTTTCAAGAAGCTAACAAATAGTGACAACAATGACAACTCCAATTGAGGTTTCTGGAGTTTTTCCTCGATTATAAGGGAAATGCCACAGCTGTCCACTCTAAATAAATTCCTAATTAGGAGATATAAAATAAAGACTTCCTTTATCAAAATGACAGATACATGTACAATACCAAAACAAGATAAATCACATAATTTCCTTTTTTTCTGAAACCTTCCATTTACACAAGGAACATCAGCTGAGAGATAAATTTGAGGGTACTGTCATTATGTAAATGCTTCATTAATATTCAACTCTTTATCAAGAATTGCTACTGCTCTCTTTAAAACAAACATATCTAAGTTTCACAAAAAATGAACCAATATGTTAAATTTAATATCAGCAAGGTTCCATACAAGCATTTTCTTCTAGCTTGCTTAGGAACTAATTTCATTCAGTACAGATAAGAAGCTGGGGTTCTCTTCCAGAAAGTATTCTTTCTGCTCAAAGTAGAGTTGGTGAAATATGGTCCCTGTCAGCTGGCAGAGGTACACCAAGCCTACTGAAACTGTTAGTTTTCTTCTTTTACTGACTTTACTTAAAACCAAATACACTAATAACTACACTGTGTGTATCATGCCTCAAACAACAAGAACAAAATAAATCTTTTGGGTTTGTTATTCCAATATTCTGTAAATGGTAATAAAAAAATTGCCATTTGAAGGCCATACAGTCCAAAATTGGTATACTGATCAGGCAAAATTGCCATGTGCAATAAGGTACTTATACCATCAATGAACCAAATTGTAAGATGTCTGTAACTGCCTGCTACACATATTTGGCTGAAAGGAATAGTTGATCCTTCAAGGTATTTTTTAAGAGATCAAAGGCACAATAATCACATGGGGTGAGATCAGGACTACAGAGCAGTTGCTTAAGTGTCTCTAATTTGAGCAGTCAAACATGGTGCTAGCTACCTACATCAATCAGTATCTTGTACAGAACTACAACCAGCACAGAGATTGGTGCAACATTCCACAATGCTGGTTTTCGACAAACATTTACACATTCTTCATTCTCCAATGAATGTCAGCCAGTGTTTTTGTTCAGCAACCAAGCAAAGAATAACAACATGTTCATCCTGCGGAATGTATTTGGTAATAACGTCACCACTGTTCACATTTTCCCATTCACCATAAGTGCATCGAAAGGTCACAAATAACACACTAATCATTTGCCAACATATGCCAGTACTTATACACTGGCATTTAAATCATGGTACATTGCATATGTGAAGCAGCAACATGCTCACATGGGAAGTTTTTGATTTCCTCTTTTGTTTGTGGTGCTCCACAACTATTCTCAGCACACACACAGCTTTTCAAATCATACTGCAATGGAGCAAGAGTTTCTCGGTGGTCATGGACAACTTAAAATACAGAAAAAGCAATACCACCTGTAGAAGACAATTAAAATTCTGGAATACACATTTAAGTGATTCATTCAGTTTTAAGAAAGGTGGATTCTCAGTGACTGAGTACATATAGGTATTAATTCATCACAAATGTGTAAAATTTGTACTCTCCTTCACAACAGTTTACTACGTAAAAGCTGATGTGGTGAGAATGGGAAGAGGTATCTACGCTACAAGATAAAAACATGGAAAGTGAAGGAAACAGAGCATATACATAGAAATGAAGTGGATATTATGCAGTTTTGCTAAGGATCTGAAAGAGAAACAAGGAAAAAAAATTAATGAGTTAACTGTTGTTAACTAAAATAAACAAGATCATTATAGAAACATTCAGAAAGAGTAGCTTGATAGAAAAGTGAAATTCATAAGATAGGTACCATTCTATTCTCATACCATATAAGGAAGACAGAAATAGAATTACTGGCAGAACAAAATGCAACAGGCAGTAAAACTATAAGACTAATGCAACATAAAAAATACAGTCAGTGCAAGCATTTAAAAGGTACACAATACAAAGTAACTGATAAAAGATATAATGCAATGCATGATCTCTATGATACCACTGCATAGAACAAAAAATGCAGCTCTATCTTGTAAAAGCATTGAACAATAAAAGCTCTCACCTGATATCAGTGTTAAGTAGTTGTGCTCTCCGCAGAATTGCTCTCGCTTGTGAGTTTGTCACCTTGCGAAGACTCTCATTGTTCACAGATAGCAGATAATCTCCAGGAACAATGCGACCATCTTTCGCCATAGCACCCCCTGGTGCCACAGACACCACAAGCATTCCATTCACACCCTTGTCCACTGAGTCTATACTCAATCCTTTTGAAAAGAAATTCTTAATTTAGCCCAAAAAATGTAAATGATGAAGACAAATTGAAATCTAAATAGCAACTATACAGCTATGTAAAAAACATCAACATTCATGAGTAAAATAGTACTGAGAGTAATCGTAAACAAACATCTTCCAATGTAGCTCTTGCGAGTCTAATTCACAGAACAAAAAAAAATATTGAGTATGATGCACATCAAGTAAAAAAGTAGACTAAGCCAGAGCACCTTAGTGATGGAAAAAGGTAGCAAATGTCTGACCTACATTGAATGCTGTAAATTTGTATGATGAACATATGACAGTTGTCACCTGAGACTTTGAGAAATTTAAGAATACAGGAATAACTACAAATATACAGAAGTTGTATATCTGCCTGGAGAAGATAAAATTTCTTGGACATGAAATTAAATCAAAAGTGAATTTTGCTGGATTCTAAGAAAAACAATGGAGAGATACCCATGCCTAGAAAAAAGAGGTGTGCACAGATTTATAGCACTAGCTTCATTTTTCCACCACTTCATACCATACCAGTCAATGAATTCAGAGGCACTGTTAGCTTGCTGCATTGAATGTGAAGGTTTCAGTGGAAAATTTAACATAAATGTGCATTTTTGTAACATTATTAACAAAGCTCTGGTCAATACAAAGATTCTGTGCTCTTAAAATAATATCTGAAATAGTATGTCAGTGAATTTTAGATTAATTAAGAACTCTACAGCTGCAACATTATGTGAGTTGTTTCTTCCAAAAACTGTAGATGGAAAGCCTACATTCTGCCCTATAGCTTTTATGAGTCTTACTCTTTGAAGCTGTGAACAGAAAGCTATGGCAGAAGCATGAATGATTCACTAATTTCATTATTATTTACATGGAGCCTATAATGGTTTTAGTGCCCAAAAATACTATTATGAAGTTTGTGATTGCATCTTTAATCGAAGCCTTGTCCACTGATATTCTAGAATACCTATGCAATTAATATAAAAATTTTATAACACCACTGTCTGGTCATGTTGATCAAATCAATTTCATTATTTGGAACTTCTGATAAACTAAATTAGTTAATTTATTATAGTAAGTTATCATATTGTACAATCATTATTGTTTTATGGGGAATTTTTGAACTAACATTTACTGATGTCTTTTGCAATGACTGATCTGTTTGTGATGCTTTGCTTATCTTAAAACTGTTATTGTTATAATCTGGCCATTGTAAAAATTGTAAACAAATGTCAGGACTGCTCTAATCTATATTTACTTACGTACCTAATTCTTATTTTCTTTTGTTACAAAAATACTTTTAGTATAATTGTAATAATTTTATACTTTTTTTTTTGTTTGGGGTGAATTCATTTATGTTTAACAGATTGGGTTTTCTAGATGTTATGTTGTAATAGATTTGTTCCAGAATGTACTAGAAAACACCAAAATGTATAAATATGTGCAAATTGGCACGCACAGGAAGTCTTTCTAGAGTCAATACTCAGTCAATAGTCAGTGATTGCTTTGTCAAGTCTTAGTTTACAACATGTCTTAATTTGTCAGCCTTTGTCTGTGTTTCTTTCTAAACTTAAATAAAATAGGTTTATCGAATATGATCTATATCATTTGTAGATAGCCGTTGACCTATGAGAACTCGCCGAATCATAAATATGTTAATTTCTTCTATGTTAAAATATTGACTTCTGTGCAGCAACATCGGCAGGCGAGCTATCAATATGGATGAGAAATAAAAGGTGACATACTGTATTCATATTTCTCAAACATATTACAAGCCCAAGAAACTGGCCATTGTGACCATCGGGCACTTGCTTCCTTACAGATTAGGTTAGGTGGGCGGCGGAAAGACACTCTCCGTAACTTCCTAGTCCATCCATATGAAATCCCCAAACCACCTTCCCTACCCTCTGGCTCCTACCCTTGTAACTGCCCCCGTTGTAAAACCTGCCCTATGCATCCTTCCACCACCACTTACTCCAGTCCCGTAACCCGGAAGGTGTACACGATCAAGGGCAGAGCCACTTGCGATAGCACCCACGTGATTTACCAACTGACATGCCTGCACTGTGAAGCGTTCTATGTGGGAATGACCAGCAATAAACTGTCCATTCACATGAACGGTCACAGGCAGACAGTGTTTGTTGGTAATGAGGATCACCCTGTGGCTAAACATGCCTTGGTGCACGGCCAGCACATCTTGGCACAGTGTTACACCTTCCGGGTTATCTGGATACTTCCCACCAACACCAATCTTTCAGAACTCCGGAGATGGGAACTTGCCCTTCAACACATTCTCTCTTCCCGTTGCCCACCTGGTCTCAACCTCCGCTAAATTCTAATTCCCGCCCACCATGTTTAACATCTTTGCCTCGGTTCTGTGGACAGAGCCTCTGCCTGAAGTGGTATCTCTGTCCAACTTCTTTGGTTTCTACAAATGTCTGCCTAGGTGTGTTTGCATGTGGATATGTGTGAGTGTGTGTGTATTTGTTTACCTTCCTTTTTGTCCCCTAAGGTAAGTCCTTCCACTCCTGGAATTGGAATGGCTCCTTTTCCACTTCCTTAAAACCCGTATCCTTCCCTTTCTCCTCTCCTTCCTTCCTCTTTTTCCCGAAGAAGCCACCAGTGGTGGCAAAAGCTCGAATGTTTGTATGTTTTTGTGTATTTTTTATGTTTCTGTCGACGAGCCTGTTCTTTAGGTAAGTCAAATATCTTTATTTTATACCTATTTTTCCCACCTGGAAAGTCTCCTTCCATAGACGAAGATTACTCACCAGGCAAAGGAGCACAGGTGTGACAGCATCACAAATCAATAAATGATACACATACACACACAAACGCAAGCTTTCGCAACCCAGTTGCTTCGTCAGGCAGAAGGAAAGGAGAGGGAAAAGGAAATGATGAGGGTTTTAAGGAAGGGGGTAAGAGGCCATTCCAATCCCAGGAGAGGGAAAAAATTGAGGGTAAACAAATGCACACACACCCACACATTCACACAGACACACGTACACATAGGCAGACATACTGTAGAAGCAACTGGGTTGCGAAAGCTTGCATTGTTGTGTGTATGTGTATTCATTTATTTATTTGTGATGTTGTCACACCTGTGCTCCTTCGCCTGGTGAGTAATCTTCGTCTATTTTTTATATTTAATTTTTCCTGCTAGGAATTTTTCGTCTTTATATATATATATATATATATATATATATATATATATATATATATATATATATATATATATATAAATGTGTAAATGTGTGGGTGTATGTGCATTTATTTACCTTCCATTTTTTCCCCCAAGGTAAGTCTTTCCTGTCCCGGGATTGGAATGGCTCCTTACCCCCTTCCTTAAATCCTCATCATTTCCTTTACCCTCTCCTTCCCTTCTGCCTGATGAAGCAGCTAGGCTGCGAAAGCTAGCATTTTTGAGTGTGTGTGTGTGTGTCTGTGTGTTTATTTGTTACTATTACTGCCTGTGCCCCTTCGCCTGGTAAGTGTTCTTCATCTATTTTTTACGTATTTTTTTCCTGTTAGGAATTTTTCCTCTATAATATATATATATATATATATATATAAGCAGTTGCAGAGCAAATAGAGAAATCACAAAGTAACATCAGATGGAATTGTTGAATCCACTAATACAAATAAAATTTTAAACAGAATCAGCCACAGTGACATTGTCACCTAAAACAAGGTTTAGGGAGTCAGGAAGATTAAAGGTGTGCCTTGCAGTGGTGAAAGAGGGGCATTCCATTAAGATGTGGGCGACTGTCAAATGTTCACCACATGGACACTGAGGAGGGTTCTCGCAATGCAGAAGGTAACCATGCATCAGCCAAGTATGGTCAATACGGAGTCAGCAGAGGCCGACGGAATCACTGTGGGTAGTCCGCATAGAGGACCATCACACATTTGTTGTCTCCTTTACCACCCGTTACTTGTTAGGTGTTTACAGGGAATGCCAGGCTGCATTCCACAGCCCAAGAACTTGACTGTGTAACTTCAAACGAAGGTCATTAGCTGGGATACCTATATCTAGTGTAGGTTTATGGATAGCATCCTTTGCTAACCTATCATCGAGCTCATTTCCCTATATCCCAATGTGTCCTGGAGTCCAGAGAAAGACTACTGGCCATCCACATCGATCGATGGCACATAGGGACTCTTGGATGGCCTGAGCCAAAGGATGGTGAGGGAAGCACTGATCGAGGGCCTGCAGACTGCAGAATATGCTCAAGTGCACAAAGGATGGCCACCAACTCTGCATTGAACACACTGCAGCCTTCTGGTAGGGAACGCTGTTCATTATGTTGGTTGTGCATATAAGAGAAACCAACACAACATGCCGCCATCAAACCATCAAAAATTGACCGAAATTGGCTGCGAAGGGTCTTAGGGTGGACAGAGTGTTTGGAGTGCAGTGACAATTCCAGTCGAATATGAGGCGAAGGTATAAACTATGGTGGTGTACGTGACTGAACAGAGATGGTATCGGGTAAGACTTGAAGCCACTAATAAGTGATATGAAACGGACACCAATCGTCATACCTGATCTAGGGCACCATTCATAAATATGGAGCGCTGAATTTGGAAAACATAGATGGTGGTTTGGATGCCCTGGCAAACCACGGACATTGACAGTGTATGTGGCCAGCAGTTGTTGCTGCCTGATCCGTATTGGACGAACCCCAGCTTTCACAAGGAGACCGTTCATGGGGCTAGTTCGGAATGCCCCAGTTGCGAGTCGAACTCCACAGTGGTGGATGGGATCCAGCATCTGCAGCAATGAGGGCAATGCAGAACCATATGCTATGCTCCCATAATCAAGTCGTGACAGGACAAAAGCTTTGTAGCATTGCAGCAGGGTATTCCGATCTGCATCCCAAGTGGTACTGCAAAGGCAGCAGAGGACACTGAGGTGCTGCAGCACTTCTGTTTCAGTTGGCGAATGGGTGGCCGCCATGTGAGCTGGTCATCAAACACCAGTCCTAGAAAACAGTGAGTTTCAACTACATTAAGTAGTTGGCCATCAAGGTACAACTCTGGGTGCGGGTGGACTGGCAGTCATTGACAGAAGTGCATAATAACGCATGTTTTGGCAGCAGCAAACTGGAACCCATGGGAGAGAACCCACATCTGCGCTTTGCGTATGGCTCACTGTAGCTATCTTTCTGCAACACACATGGTAGATGAGCAAAAATATATGCAGAAGTCGTCAGCATACAATGAAGGGGATACTGACAACCCAACTACTGTCACTAACCCGTTAATGGCCACTAAAAACAGTAGAACACTTAAAACAGAGCCCTGAGGTACCCCATTCTCCTAGACATGAGGAGTGCTATAGGATGCACCAACTTGAACATAAAAGGTATGGACAGCTAAAAAGTTTTGGATAAAAACTGGGAGTCCCAGAGACCCCACCCATGTATGGTGGTGTCACCAGGTCATGTTGTACGCCTTTGATAACAAAAAATACAGCTACCACATGGTGACGTTGCGAAAATGCTGTCTGGATGGCAGACTCAAGATAGGCCAAGTTATCCACGGTTGAGCACCCCTTGCGAGGCAACCTTGGCATGCAGCTAGCAGGCCCCGAGATTCAAAGAGCCAATACAACCGCCAGCTGCGTTCCAGCATTTTACAGAGAACGTTTGTAAGGCTGATGGGCCAATAGCTGTTCACATCTAGCGGATCTTTACCTGTCTTAAGCAACGGAACGATGGTACTTTCTCGCCACTGTGACAGGAAGACACCATCATTCCAGATGCAATTAAACAATGCAAGGAGATGTAGCTTGGAGATAACAGACAGGTGTTTTAACATCTGATTGTGAATACTGTCCAGCCCATGGGCAGTGTCAGGGTAGTGGGCAAGGGCACTGAGGAGCTCCCACTCACTAAACAGAACATTATATACCTCAGGCTGGCGTGAGGTAAATGAGAACTTTGTGTGTTCCATCCTCTGTTTTAATATAAGGAAGGCAGGCTGCTAATTGTGGAATGCATCAGCATGGGCGTAATGCTAGGCAAAGGCCTCAGAAATGGTGCCTTGATCCATACAGACAGCTCCATGGAGAGAGTCCTAGGAATTGCTGTCTGGGCCTGGTAGCCATACAGGCGCCGGATCTTCGTCCAGACTTGGGAAGAGCTGGTACATGACCCTATGGTTAAGACGTACCCCTCCCAACATTCCCGTTTGCGCCTCTGTATTACCTGGCGAGCACGAGCTCGGAGTCACTTAAACGTGATTAGATTGTCTAGCGATGGGTGGAGCTTATGGCACTGAAGAGCATGCTTACGGTTGCGGATGGCTTCCGCAACTTCCGCCGATCACCAAGGCACTATCATTCGCCGGGGGCATCCGGATGAACAAGGGATTGCATCTCTGTAGAAGATAAAATTGTACAGGATGACCAAACAGTCTAAAATAGTTTAAGCAAATAATTCAAAAAGTTTATTTAAAAACTTCGCCTAAGCTTTACAAGTGTTCTTCCACTGTAACATACTCCTTGACAAAGTGACCAAGGCTGTCCACCTTGCAGGACAGAGGTGGCCAGAACCAGTATTGACTGCTTATTCTAAAATCACACAACCCTTGTGGCGTCCGTGCTGAAACTACTGACGTTTCCATGCTACCATGGAGCCAGTAGCAGACACCCACATTTCATCACGTGTGCTACTGCCGAGGACTCTGAGGTGTGAGAATCAGTTCCTTGGCTCTCTTCAATTTTAGTTCTTGTACAGAACAGACACACTCGAGGGGCCCAGACTCGGTGCGGGGCGAACAGCCACATGCGGTCCGCTCCCGCCTAGTGGCTGTTAAGTATCAGCCACCAACAACATCATCCCAGTTTGCCTTATTTAAAGCCCACAGGCAAGGTCATGCAGGGCAGTGATGATGGGGTAGTGATAGAAAGACAGGAAAATGGTCACTATCACACAAATCGTCATGTGTCCTCCAATAGTCAGAGGGTAAGAGGCCAGGGCTGCAAATTGACAGGTCAATAGCCGAGAAAGTACCATGCACCGCACTTAAATGTGTGGGGGCTCTGGAGTTTAAAAGACTGAAGTCGAGCTGGGACAGTATGTTCTTGACAACTCTGCCACAGCCACTGACTATTGCACCACCCAACTAACATTATCGGCGTTAAGATAACCCAGTAGCAGAAAAGGCTGTGAGAGTTGGGAGATCAGTGCAGCCAGAGTGTGTGGTGGTAAATCAATATCTGATGGAGGATACAGGCTGCAGACGGTTATGTTTTATGGTATCCATGCCCTGACAGCCACGTCTTCTAAAGGTGTCTGAATGGGCACAGGTTCACTATTAACAGAGTTAATGATATACACACAGACAGTACCTGAAATTTTGTTGTACAGACTCCGATTACAATAATAATCCCTGTACCCATGGAGGGTAAGAGTCTGCATTGCTGTAAACCAGGTCTCCTGGAGAGAAATGCAGAAAGCAGGTGTTGTACTTAAGAGTTCGCGTAATTCAGCCAAGTGTCGGAAAAATCCACCACAATTCCACTGAAGGATGGTCCGGGAAGACATGAGGTACTAATGAGGGCTTTTTATACCTCAGGATCACTTCCAGGCACTGCTGGAGAGGCTACTGCATTGACGTCCATTGCTTCTGTGGTACCGTTGAGAGCTAGGTGCTCAGGGGACGCTAGAATCTCCACCTCGGAGGCGGAGGGATGATGTGGTGGTGTAACAACCACCGTGGTCTCTTTCTTTTTCCCACTGTTTTTTTTTTTCCTTCTTCTTCTTCTTCTTCTTCTTCTTTTGAGACTCTCGCAGCTCCTTTGACTTCTCGAATCTAGAGGGCTTCGTTGCCTCAGTGGGACTGAAGAGGACCTTGAATCCCGACAACCAGCCTTCGTTGCCAATCCCTGGCATCTGCTTTCCCAGTGGAAGAAGCCAAGGAAGGATGGGATACAAGCGATCCCCTCCATGCGAGAGGAGCCAGAGAAGGGTGCTCCTTCTATGACTTGGGTGTGGGGACCAGTGTCCCTGATGTTTGGGGGGTAATTGCTCCAAAGGTTGAGATTTTGGGAGCAACACAAGAAGAGGTGCCCCCAATCATCTGGGGGCGGGTGATGACTGGAGGGCCTGTTGACCCACTACAACTGGCTGAACAATTTGCGGCCTTGTTGCCATAGATAGTGACAAATTGGCGGTAGCATATGAAGTGAGCATGCTTACTGGGTGGAGCTTAAGGTACTTGCGTTTAGCCTCTGAGTATGGCAGCCTGTCCAAGGTCTTATAGTCCATAATTTTCCTCTCTTTGTGCAAAACTGAGCAATGTTGCAAGAAGGGTTCGTGATGTTGGTTGCAGTTGATGCAGACTGGAGGAGAGGCACATGGGACATCGCAATGAGATGTACCATCCACATTCCCGGCAGGTTAGATTGGCATCACACCGGGAAGACATGTGCCCTAACCTCCAGCACTTTAAAGAATGCATAGGGGGAGGAATGTAGGGTTTAACGTTGCACCGGTAGATCATCACCTTGACCTTCTCAGGTAATGAATCACCCTCAAAAGCCCAGATGAAGGCACCGGTGGCAACACTGTTCTCCTTCAGACCCCTATAAATATGTCGAATAAAATGAATGCCTTGCAGTTCCAGGTTTGCTCTTAAGTCCTCATCAGATTGCAACAGGAGGTCTTTATGGAATATGATGCCTTGGACCATGTCCAAACTCTTGTGAGGTGTTACTGAAACAGGAACATCACCCAGCTTGTCATAGGCAAGAAATACCCGTGACTGTACTGGGGATGACGTTGTTATGAGGACTGCCCCAATCTCATTTTGGACATGCCCTCGACCTCTCTAACCTTGTCCTCAAGGTGCTCCACAAAGAATAAAGGCTTCGTCGACTGGAAGGAGTCTCCATCTGTTATGCTAGAGACAAGGTATTTAGGGGAATAAGCCTCACCTTGTTGATGAGCCCTACATTCCTCCCATGAGGTGGCCAGGAAAGGGAACGAGTGGGGGTCATACATTGCTGCATTTAAATCAGACATTCCTCTCTTAGAGACACTAGTTGTACGTCCAGCAACATTACAGGATCTTTTCATGGTGTTCCCATGAGCAGCTAGGGAAAAGAAGTCCACCTAAGCAGAATCCCACATGCCTGGATAAGCCTTATACAATTGAGGTGTGGCAGGTTCCTTAGAGGTTGCTCGCTAGCAACTGTTCAATCTCAACATCCATGAATTTCCTTGGTATGTAGCACACCTTGAGATTGAAGTTTCTTTATACATATATATGAGGTTTGTACTGTCCTCATGACCCAGGCGATTAAGCCAAGATCCCTGGGCTCTGAAACGTACTACGTTCCACCGTGGTGCCAAACAATGGTCATTGAAGCATGCACAGAGCTTACAGTGTTGCGGACTGTTAGCATTAGTGCGACACAGCCCACAGCTCAGGACCTCGGGTTCACCAAGCCCATACTCAGCAAATTAATGCTGAGCCCCCGAGGGAAAGAAGGGAAAGCAGACATGTGGAAGGGATACATAGAGGGCCTATACAAAGGTAATAAAGGCAGTATTGTAGAAATGGAAGACGAAGTAGAGGAAGAAGAGATAGGAAATACGATGCCAAAAAGAATTTGACAGAGGTTTGGAAGATTTCAGTCAAAACAAGGCCCCTGGAATAGATGATATCCCATCTGAACTGCTGATATTGTTATGAGAGCCAGTCTTGAAATACCCTCTGACTTAAAGAATACAGTACTTCCAATTCTGAAGAAAACAAGTGCAGACTAATATGGAAATTACATAATCATCAGTTTAATAAGTCATGGATGCAAAATACTAACATGAATTATAAATAAATAAAATACAGACAAATGGAAATAATTAGTGGACTCCAACCTTGGGGAAGATCAGTTTGGATTCACGAGAAATGAGGAACACACAAGGCAATATTCACATTACAACTTATCTTAGAAGATAGGTTAAGGAAAGGCAAACCTACATTTTTAGCATTTTTAGATAGGTTAAGGAAAGGCAAACCTACATTTTTAGCATTTGTAGATCTGAAGAAAGCTTTTCACAATGTTAACTGGAAAACACCCTTTCAAATTCTGACGGTAGCAGGAGTAAAATATAGAGAGCAAAGAGTTATATTCAACTTGTACAAAAACCAGACAGCAGTTATTAGAGTTGAAGGGCAGTGGTTGGGAAGGGAATAAGAAAGGGTTGTAGCCTTTCCCCAACATTGTTCAATCTGTACAATGAGCAAGCTGTTAAGGAATGCAAGAATAGATTTAGGGAGGGAATTAAAGATCACGAAAAACAAATAAAAACATTGCAGTTTGTTGATGACATAGTGATTCTACCAGACACAGCAAAGGACCTGGAAGAACAAGTAAACACAATGGAAAGTGTCTTGAAAGGAAAGTATAAGATGAACATTAACAAGAGTACAACAAGGGTAATGGAAAGTAATGTCACAAAATTAGGCAATACGGAAGGAATTAGTTAAGTAATGAGACAGTAAAAGTAGTACATGAGTTTTGTTATTTGGGTAGCAAAATAACTTCTGATGGCCAAAGTAAAGAAGATATAAAATGCAGAATGGCTATGGGCAGAAAAGCGTTTCTGAAGAAGCAAAATTTGTTGATATCCAATATTAGTTTAAATGTTAGAAGTCCTTTCTGAAAGCATTGTATGGGAGTGAAACATGGATGATAAGGAGTTCAGGCAAAAGCGTTTGAAATGTGGTGCTACCGACAAATGATGAAGATTAGATGGGTAGATCATGTAACTAATGAGGTGGTGCTCAACAGAATTGGAGAGAAAAGGAGTTTTTTGTATATCCTTACCAAGAGAAGGGATAGGTTGGTGACACGCATTATGAGGCATCAAGAAATTGTCAACTTAGCATTAGAAGGAAGCGTGTGTGGTAAAAATTGTAGAGGGAGCTCGAGGAACAAATACAGTAAGCAGATACAAAATGATGCAGGTTGCAGTTCTTATTCTCAGATGAAAAGGCTTGCACAGGACAGGGTAGCATGGAGAGCTGCATCAAACCAGTCTGTGGTCTGAAGACCACAACGACAATAACAACATAGTTTCAGTTAATAGATTTTCGTAAGATGTTTATCACATATGTCAAAGATGTATTTAGTTGTTAAAAATCTCTAGTGGCCACAATATCTTCCTGTCATAATGTAGTACCGCTGCAACGTAGCTAATCAAACTCTCAAATATTCAATGTTGCAAGTACAAGTGACATTATGGAGTACTAATATGGATCATACACTTTTACCTGATCTCTGTGCAGATTATACTGGCATTAGAAGCTTATGATTGGCTTATAGCACATTAGCTGAAAAGGTAAGCACTGAGACTCTTCCTTTCCGAGCAAGCAGCTTGTAGCTTATAAAGAAATGAACACATAATGGATTAATGCATCACAGAAGTGACACAAAAGTTGATGGCTAGTTGCTAAAAAGATCAGATACAGCCTCTCTGCTCTTTCCGTAAATGATACAACAGTCACTACACACAACACTGCACATCAAATTTTGCAGTTCAGAAGATGGGTTCCCAGATGACCAAAACCAGTCAACATAAATAAATGGCCGGCCGCGGTGGCCGAGGTGACTGAGGCGCTCCAGTCACGGTCAGCACTGCCACTACGGTCGGGGGTTCGAATCCCCCCTCGGGCATGGATATTTGTGCCGTCCTAGTTCGTAAGTAGTTCATAAGTAGTTTGTAAGTTTAGGGACTGATAACCCCGTAGTTAAGTCCCATAAGCTTAACAAACATTTGAACATTTGAACATAAATATTGTAAGTTCTTGCAATCTTGGCTAAGAAGATGTCTTTTCTAAACTGCCCTTTCCTCTCAATTTCAGGAAATTACGACAGTTAAAGGTGGTCTTGAATACATCAGCACTTAACAGATCTGAATCACCATAGAACCCAACAATATTACATATTAGTTAATGATATGTTATTTCATCATCAGAGTTAACAAATTTGTGGGGTAATTTTGAAGTGATAAAGTGTGAAAATAAGTTAAGAACATATTAGTACTTTCCTTAGGACCACTCCACGTCAAGTCACCTGGAGGACTCTATATACAATTTTGTTAAAAAATTTACCACAGATGCAGATTCATATCAAAGGAAAATTTACCTCAATATATCCTGTACTTTTGGCTGTAGGGCCATCAGCTTGGTCAGCTTGGAGGCCTCTCAGCCAAGAGTATAATATTGTGAAAAAAATCTTCATGTTTGATAGCTCTTTATAAATTGTAGTGAGAAACTTGAAAATTGATAATTGCACTACAATTTCGGTGCTAAGTTCCAATATAACATGAGAAAAGTCATTGAGGAAGCTAATTTTCCACAACTGCTACTCAAAGTGGACACAAAAAACAAATTGCATGTATTTCTGGCCTAAAACCTTTATGATTGTATGTTATATGGTTTATCAATAAAGTTGATGTTAGACCTAACAATAAATAATAAATATAAGGAGAGGCATTGAATTAAAATTTGTGCTATGGCCAGGATTCAAACACGGGACCTTCTACTTAATAGGTACGCGCTTTAGACCACTCGTCTAATACAGCGTTGCAGCCAAAGCGACTACGTGGACTGTCTTAAAGCACATCTCCCTCCATACCAAATACTTTAATTCTGCCTCACAGTCCCTGTGAAATGCGTATCAAATGCTTTGGCTGCAACGCTGTGTTAGCTGAGTGGTCTAAAGTGCCTACCTAATAAGTAAGAGGCCCTGGGTTCGAATCCTGGCCACAGAACAAATTTTAATTCAATGCCTCTCCTTATATTTAATAGCATTGGTATAATGAGACAATATTGTCTCAAGGAATTGTATTATTTGTTGATAAATATTAACTTTCTAGCTTTTTTAGTTACCAATGTATGTCGAGCTGGTATTTTAAATTTAATTGTCAAATTTCAACAATAGTCAGGTCAATTATCACAAAATTGTGGTTGATCAATTTTTTACTAACAAGGCTCATTATAAAGGGCAGAATTTTATCTTCTAAGCACTTATTTTTGCTTGTTGGTATTTTTTGTTTAAGGTGTAATATTTAACTTCAAAGGTACCTGATGATGTAAGACCTAATAAGACAAATATTGTATAATAATAATAATATGTAGATAGGGAACAACTCACCATAAAGACGAACATTCAACTGTCGACAGACACAAAAAAAGACATACACGCACACATACACAATTCTAAATTTTCGGCTGTGGCCTTCCTCTTTCTGAGAATTGTGTGTGTGTTTGTGTGTCTTTTACTCGTGTCTGTCGGTGGCTCAACATTCGTCTTTACGGTAAGTTGTTTACTATCTACATGTTATTAACATTCCTTATTGGACCTTCCATTGTCAATATTGTACAATATTACACAATAGTTTTCTGATCCATTCAAAACACAAGCAACTTTATCATGGTACATGCTAATCAGAAAAAAGTTGCATGAGAATCATGTTATTTTTAAGGTCATATAATGGGAGTCTTGTGTTACGAAAGCTGAAAGGAACTACTCAACTACAGAATGAGTGTTTTCTGGTTTTATTTGACCCATCTGCAAATTTTGACAGTATCTGTATGGTAGGCCTTTTACATATGTTACAGATTATCACTTGCTTTGTTGGTTAACTGGTCTTACAGACCCACCAGGACAACGTGCCAGATGAAGACCACATCTTCAAGAGTATGACATTACTATAGTGTACAAGAATAGATGGGAACACCAAGATGCAAATTGTGTCTTAAGAAATCCAGTGGAACACCAGCAAGAGAATGATGAAGATAGTCACTGTCTTACTGCACTCTATGCTCTTTCTGATAAACAAGAGGATGACACTAAGTTATGACAAATTATCCATGCTTTGAAATGATCAGAGCACGAGGAAGGGGCATTTAAGGTAATTAATGGATTACTGTATAAGAAAAATTTGTACTCCTTTTGAAAGAGGTGGTTACCAATGATTTTTAAACTTATGCACTTAGTGGTTCTAGAGAAATTCTATGATGCACCTGTGGTTAAACCTCTAGGGTTTATAAAAACTTGTGACAGAATTTGCAAGAGGTTTTTTCTGCCAGGATTATTTAGAAGTGTTTGTCATTATGTGTCATACTTTCAAGAGTGCCACAGAAGGAAGGTGGCTCCTCAGAAACCACCAGGACAACTTATACAAATTCCACCAGTAGAGACGCCTTCCCAGTGTGTTGGGACTGATGTACTTGGACAATTTCCAAATTCTACTAATGGCAATAAATGAACATTGGTTGTACAGAATATTTAACCCAATATGACACTACCAAAGTCATTAAAACAGCTGAGACACCTGAAGTAGACACTGTACTGAAACACAGAACACCAAGATCTATAATTACAGATCAAGGAAAGCTTTTCAATCATGACTTGTGGTACAGAAAATAATCACTACACATTAAACATCACATTGAAGCCAGCCTATCATCCTCAAATTAACGGGCGTACTGTACATGTTAATAAGACCTTGGCTGACATACTGTTCATGTATGTCAACAATAAGCAGAGCACCTGGGATGAAGTACTGTGTTTCATAACATTTGCCTAAAATACCACCAAACAAGAGACAAGCGGATTTATGCCCTTATTCTTGGATCATGGCCATGAAGTAACATATCCAGTTAAGGCTGACAATGTGGATGACAATTATATCAGTCAATTATTAACCAGGGCTGAGGATGCTTGGCACTTGGCTCAACTCCATATGCTCAGGCTCAGGATAAGGATTGTCAAGGGCATGACACAAACCATCGCATTGTTTTATTCCAACATGGTGACCTTGTCTGGATCTTCACTTCTGTTCAGAAAGTTGGGCTGTTTGTGAAGCTAGTCAGATGTTACTCTAGGCCATACAAGGTCACAAGACAGCTATTTCACTTATCTTATGAATTCAAAGACTGTGACCCCAACACAAGATAACAAAGATTAGGGACACAATCCATCTCCTGCAAATAAAGCCATACAGAGATCTCACAGCTCACAATAAATTCAAAGTTCCAACAAGATCAAAGGCATCAAAAGTGTTTATGATGACATGAGTTTGACAGGGTCCACCATCAAAAGGAGGTGTAGTATTCAGGGCCGACTACTTGTTCCTGCAGCAATAAGATGTGAGCATTGAGGAACTGTTTTCATAATGAGGGAGCAATGTCAGAAAAGAGGCATTAGAAGAGAATGACATTGTAGTGTTGTGATTAAAGTGTTGGACTCTCAAGTGAAGGATCCTGGGTTTGAGACCCACTACATTTGCACATGTTAATTTGGGTTCTATATGTACTGAGTAATAATGTTCCAGAGGTTTCTGTTGGTGTAGATCTACTGTGTAAACCACTGACCAGAGTTTGTTTAGTCTATGCTCTTCTATGTGAGTGATAAGTGTTAATAAAGTATCACTGAGTTCAAAATGATGTTCATCATTAACTAGCTATGACCTATGGCATCACCACATGATAATATATAGGGAAGCAGTAGTTACTATCCCCAGTTCCTTAACTTGCACTGCTGGACAGTCTTGAGTTCACATCACAAAAAATCATAATGCAAGTTTTAGTGCTCAGGAAACTTTGGCTTGGCTTGATGAAGTACCCAAGAAAATAATTCCATATGACATTATGGAATGAAAGTAAGCACAGAACACTAGTTTTATCTTTATATCACCTATGTGTAACAACATTAACATAGGATATAGAATTTGTTTAGGACGTTTAGCAGTTCTGTGGTTTGATCTTTCCGGTTAAACTTATTATTAAACTATGAACCACAGACATTGCTGAGGTGAGGTGGCTTGTGTGCCTCAACCATGTAGATAGCCGTACCGTAGGTGCAACCACATCGGAGGGGTATCTCTGGAGAGGCCAGACAAACATATGGTTCCTCAAGAGGGGCAGCAGCCTTTTCAGTAGTTACAGGGGCAAGAGACTGGATGATTGACTGATCTGGCCCTGTAACATCAGCTAACATGGCTTTGCCATGCAGTTACTGTGAATGGCTGAAAGCAAGGGGAAACTACAGTCATTACTTTTCTCGAGGACATGCAGCTCTACTGTATGAATATATCATGATGGCATCTTCTTGGGTAAAATATTCCGGAGGTAAAATAGTCCCCCATTCGGATCTCTGGGCGTGGACTACTCAGAAGGATCTCGTCATCAAGAAAAACAGAACAGGCATTCTATGGGTCGGAGCGTGGAATGTTCTAACCCTTAATCGTATAGGTAAGTTAGAGAATTTGAAAAGAGAAATGGATAGGTTAAAGTTAGATATGGTAGGGATTAGTGAAGTTCGGTGGCAGGACGAACTGGACTTCTGGTCAGGTGAGTACAGGGTTATAAATACATAATCAGTTGGTGGTAACGCAGGAGTGGGTCTGATAATGAATAAGAAAATAGAAATGCAGGTGAATTATTATGAACAGCATAGTGAATACATTATCATAGCAAAGATAGATACAAAACCAACACCGACCAGAGTAGTGAAAGTTTACATGCCAACTAGCACAGCTGATGATGAGGATATCGAAGAAATGTATGAATAGATAAAAGAAATCAAAGTTAAGGGAAATGAAAACTTGATTTTGATGGGGGCCTGGAACTCAGTAATAGGAAAAGGAAGAGAAGGAAATGTAGTAGGTGACTATGGACTGAGAAAAAGGAATGAAAGAGGAGATCGCTTGGTAGAATTTTGTGCAGAGCACAATTTGATTATCACCAATACCTGGTTTAATCATCATGAAAGAAGGCTGTATACATGGAAGTGGCCAGGAGACACTGGAATGTATCAGATTGACTTTATATTGGTAAGGAATAGATTTAGGAACCAAGTTTTAAACTGTAAGACATATCCAGGAGCAGATATAGACTCTGACCATTATTGGTTATGAACTGCAGAAAGGTAGAAAAGTTAGGAGGTGGAACCTGGACAAATTGAAGGAACCAGAGGTGGTTGAGAGTTTCAGAGGGAGAATTAGGCAAGGTTTGGCTGAAACAAGGAAAAATAATACAGTAGAAGAAGAATGGGTAGTTCTGAGAGATAGGGTAGTGAAGGCCGCAGAGGATCATATAGGCAGAAGGACAAGGTCTAATAGAAATCCCTGGATAACACAGGATATACTGAACTTAATTGATGAGAGGAGAAAATATAAAAATACATCAAGTGAAGCAGGAAAAAGGGAGTACAAACATCTGAAAAATGAGATTGACAGGAAGTGCAAAATTTCTAAGTAAGAGTGGCTAGAGGACAAATGCAGAACCGTAGAAGAATGTATAACTAGGGGAAAGATAGATAGATACCACCTACAGGAAAATAAGAGACAAATTTGGAGACAAGAAAATCAGCTGTATGAATATCAAGAACTCAGCCGGAAAACCAGTACTAAGCAAACAGGGGAAAGCTGAACTGTGGAAGGAATATATAGAGGTCCTATTCAAAGGAAATAAACTTGAAGGCATTATTCCAGAAATGGAAGACAAAATGGAGGAAGATGGGATAGGAGATATGATACTGCAAGAAGAATTTAACAGAGCGCTGAAGGATTTGAGTTGAAACAAGTCCCCTGGAGTAGATGATATTCCATCTGAACTGCTGATATTGTTAGGGGAGCCTGTCATGAAAAAATTATTCCACCTGGTATGCAAGATGTATGAGACAGGGGAAATACCATCAGACGTCAAGATGAATATTGTAATTCCAATACCAAAGAAAGCAAGTGAAGACAAATGTGAAAATTATAGAACTATCAATTTAATAAGTCATGGTAGCAAAATACTAACACGAATTATTTACAGACGAATGGAAAAACTTGTGCAATCCGACCTCGGGGAAGATCAGTTTCGATTTAGGAGAAATGTAGGAACACAGGAGGCAATACTCACATTACATCTAATCTTAGAAGATAGGCTAAGGAGAGGGAAAACTACATTTTTAGCATTTGGAGATTTGGAGAAAGCTTTTGACAATGTCGACATACACTCTTCCAAATTCTGAAGGTATCAGGGGTAAAATATAGGCAGTGGAAAGTTATATTCAACCTATACAAAAACCAGATGGCAGTTATTAGAGTCAAAGGGCTGCAGAGGTTGGGAAGGGAGTAAGACGGGGTTGTAGCCTTTCCCCAGTGTTGTTTAATCTGTATATTGACAAGCAGTGAAGGAATTCAAGGAGAAATTTGGAGAGGGAATTAAAGGTCAGAGAGAAGAAATAAAAACTTTTTGGTTTGCCGATGACATAGTAATTTTGTCAGAGACTGCAAAAGATCTGGAAGAGCAACTGAATGGAATGGATAGTGTCTTAAAAGGAAGATATAAGATGAACATTAACAAGAGTAAAACGAGAGTAATGGAATGTAATATCAGAAAATCAGGTGATGCTGAAGGAATTAGATTAGGTAATGAGACAATAAAAGTGGTGGATGAGTTATGTTATTTGGGTAACAAAGTAACTTCTGATGGCCAAAGTAGGGAAGATATAAAATGCAGAATGGCTATGGGGAGAAATGCTTTTCTAAAGAAGCAAAACTGGTTAACATCCAATATTAATTTAAATGTTAGGAAGTCCTTTCTGTAAGCATTTGTCTGGAGTGTAGCATTGTATGGGAGTGAAACATGGACAATAAGAAGTTCAGATAAAAAGGTGATTGAAGTTTTTGAAATGTGATGCTACAGATGAATGATGAAAATTAGATGGGTAGATCATGTAACTAATGAGGAGGTGCTTAACCAAATTGCGAGAAAAGAAGTTTCTAGCATATCCTGACTAAGAGAAGGGATAGATTGGTTGGACACATTCTGAGACATCAAGGAATTGTCAACTTAGCATTAGAAGGTACTGTGTGGGTAAAAATCATAGAGGGAGACCGAGGGATGAATACAGTAAGCAGATTCAAAAGGATGTAGGTTGTCAAACTTACTCTCAACCTTTTTAAGACTGTCATCAAGTTACTTATTATTGCAAAGTTTATGTATTTGCAAACAAAACAAACTTGGCATCCACTAATGTTTCTGATTAAAGATCAGCAATATAAACAAGAAAAAGTTATGGCCCTAAGATGGATCCTTCGGGAACATCACATGTTATTAGCTTCCAGTTGAATGGTGCCTAATAGTTTAATACATCTCTTTCTTACTCACACCTATTTTCCGTCAGAATTATAGGATTTGAATAATAAAGTAACTCATTTCCTATTTCTTTAATACTCTAATTAAAAGGATATGTGCCTGTGGGTTTGTGTGCATGTTCTATTTTCTAAATAAGGCCATGGCCGATAGCTGAAAGTGTTGTATGTGTGTGTCTTTTGTACATTCCTGTCGCAGCACATTGCCACATCAGTGAGTTGTAAACTGTCATTATTATTAATTCCAACCTGGACTTTCCATTATTAAAAGGATATTGTGATTTACACACTCAAAAGTCTTTGACAGATAACAAAATATACGAGTAACTTGTAATGAATTGTCTAATGAATTAAGTACATTCTTGCTGTATGTGTAAATAGTTGCTCACTATTAGAACCTTTTATAAATCTGAATTGTGATATGGATAATATTTTATTTGTGGTCAAACAGTTAAGAAGAGGCCTGCATAATCTGTTTTCTAAATTTTTTTATAATGTGGGTAAAAGTGAAACTGGACAGAAATTTGACAGCATTTGTTTATCTCTTTTGCTTATACAAAGGCTTAGTTCCAGCATACACCAATCAGCCAAAACATTCTCACGACCTACCTACTATTGACATAAACCCATTTAGATTATAGCAGTGTAACACGATGACTAATGACTGCTAATAAGACACACACACACACACACACACACACAATGCATATAGAGTGAACATGCTGTCTCGGTGTAGAATTGGAAGGCAAGTGAATCATCTGAGTTTGATCGAGGGTAGCCTGTGTTGGCACAGGGACCTGGCTCCAGAATAACAGAAACTGAACAATGTTAGGTGTTCAAAGGAGGTGTAGTGAATGTCTTCAACAAGTCTGGAAACCCAGGTGAAACCACATCCAAATGTTGAGTGGCTGGGCAGCCACCCTCATTACTGCATCACAGGCTCGGCAAATGTTATGTATTGTTTCTTCCAGAATGCAAGACAATTTGCATTTTGTTGCAGTCTCTTCTGTCGGTAACATGTGGAACAGCCTCTTGAACATACTGTACAAGGACTCCAAGCACACACACTCAGTGCAGTTGTTGTTCTTTTCCACTCCTCGCTACCATTTCCATAAGGGGTACCATTATTCAACATATTTTTTGCAGTTCGCATTTAGTACCCCTGCTGTAGCTCAGACGGCAGCATTGTGGACTACCACGCAGTGGATATGGGTTCGATTCCCAGCAGGGGATTGGGTGTTGCGTGTTATCATCATTTTCATCATCAACATGCAAGTCGTCAAGTAAAAAGACTTGCACTAGGTGTCTGAACAACCCCATGCTGGATCTTCTGGCCAAAAATGCCATACAATCATCTCAGTTCCCATTACTAATAAACCATGGTACATGGCAACTGCTGAGTGTCCAGTAGCTAAGTGCCATTTAAGGTAACCCACGGATGCAGACACTATACAACACCCTGCAGCCAGCAATATGTTTTCTGTTCAGTGTGTGTGTGTGTGTGTGTGTGTGTGTGTGTGTGTGTGTGTGTGTGTAGTTTTTTTCCTTTTTTCCTTCTCTCTCTCTCTCTCTCTCTCTCTCTCTCTCCCCCTCTTCAAATTTACTATTAACTACCTAATTTCAACAGTTACTTTAATTCAACAGCTCATGCATGTGGAAAATGATTGTTTACCTTATAGCATGTAACAACAGTGGCCATTGAAAAATTGTCCACACTCCCATAAATGTATATTTATTCCATCAGATAATGGGCACCACTTCCATACTTGATCATGTGACAAAAAGAGAAAATCTGCCTATATGAAAGACATCAGGGAAGGTTATCAAAATCTGATAATGAAAAGTCCAGGTTGGAGTTCAGAAAAAATAATGAGAATAGTTTTCAACTCACCCAAGGACATATAAGCTGTGAAAAGTGCATAAAAAAGATGTTCACACATTTGACTCTTACACTATAGAGCACTAATCTTCATCACAAAAGAGAGAATTTACACATTCATACAGGCACACTACCGTCATCTCTGGTCGCCACACTCTGAATCAGTTTGGGTGGCCGCAGATGATTGTTCTGCATCTGTGAAGTGTACCTGTGAGATAGTGGCAATGTCTTCTTTCTGATGAGGGCTTCTGGCTGACAGCTTGAGTGTTGTATGTGTGAGGGTTTTTTTTTTCCCTGTGCTTGTCACAGCTCATCATATGTCTTTGTGGTGAGTTGAAAACTATTCTCATTATATTTTTGGAAAGTTAACAAACCTAGAAGTAATGAGCCCTAAGAGAGTTGCCTTCTAATGTGGTGTTAACAGTATTACTTGGACCAAAAGACATATGACTGTGTGGGTGATTTAATCAGAAATGATAAGACATTGTTAACAAATAAATGATGGTTATTGACCTTTGTCTCATCAGAAGAGATCCAGATGCCAAGACCCTGACACAGCTGAAATACAAATTTATAGCATAAGGCTATTGAGTTGTAATGTTTGTATTCTGTGCTTATGATCCACAATTTCTCTATGTGTTTACCTGTTCATGTATTCAGTTAGATGCTAGTCTAGATACCAATTTCTTTAGATACTGTCTGTATCCGAATTACAAACTGAGAGGATTTATGGTAAAAGAAAATCAAGAGGGAACATAAAATATAAGAAAGGATAGTATCATAAGCATCTGCAGAAATTTATCTGCTGATGGGGGATATAACAGATTCAGTCAGTTAATTTCAAGATGTATCATATTGCAATAATGTAAATATCTTTCGCAAACATTCCTTGACTCCTTTCTAGCATGGTGTAGCAACAGTGTTTTGTACATTCTTGGAATAATAATAATAATAATAGATCAGATTAGTACTTGTTCCATAGATCATGAAAACAACACTTCGTAATTATGTGGAACGTGTCAGGTTAATGAAAGGTGTCTTTACTAATTATTACTTTGTACTCAATATTACATGTCGCAATATTTATTTATTATTTTTTTATTTTTTTTTAATTTTTTAATTATTTATTTCAAATTTTTTAATTTTTATTTATTTTATTTTTTCAGATTTACTAATTTATATCTTAAAATTCATCTATAGTGTAGAAGGAGATGCCATTCAGAAATCCTTTTAATTTATTTTTAAATGCTAGTTGGCTATCTGTCAGGCTTTTAATGCTGTTTGGTAGGTGACAAAAGACTTTGTCGCAGCATAATTCACCCCTTTCTGTGCCAAAGCTAGATTTAACCTTGAATAGGGAAAATCATTCTTTCTCCTGGTGTTGTAGTTATGTACACTGCTATTGCTTTTGAATTCAATGGGATTGGTAAAAACAAATTTCATATGTGATTATATATACTGTGAAGCTATTGTGAAGATCTCTAGCTCTTTAAATAAGTGTCTGCAGGATGATCTTGGATGGGCTCCAGCAATTATTCTGATTACACACTTTTGGGCAATGAATACGTTTTTACTCAATCATGAATTACCCCAGAAAATGATGCCATATGGAAGCAGAGAATGAAAATAGGCATAGTAAGCTAATTTACCGAGATGTATATCACCAAAATTTGCAATTACCCTAATAGCATAAGTAGCTGAACTGAAACGTTGCAGCAGATCTTCAATGTGTTTTTTCCAGTTCAACCCCTCATCAATGCATACACCTAAAAGAAATTCGAATATTCTGCCTTTGCTACAGATTTCTGATCAAAGTCTATATTTATTAATGGTCATTTTAATTACTGTACGGAACTGTATGTACTGTGTTTTATCAAAATTTAATGATAGTCCATTTGCTGAGGACCACTTAATGATTTTCTGAAAGACATCGTTTACAATTTCTTCAGTTAGTTCTTGTCTGTCAGATGTGATAACTATACTTGTATCATCAGCAAAAAGAACCAGCTCTGCGTCTTCATGAATATAGAATGTCACATCATTAACAAATATTAATAATAGCAAAGTGCCCAAGACCGAACCTTGTGGCATTTTTTATTGTTCCCCACTTTGAGGAATCAGCTGTTTTTGCATAGTATGTGACTTACTTATGTCAACTTTCTGCACTCTTCCTGTTAGGTATGATGTAAACCATTTGTACACTGTCCCATTCATACCACAATAACTTATCTAGAAGAATTCCATGATTTACACAATAAAAAGCCTTGGAGAGATCACAAAAAATCCCAACGGGTGATGTCCGGTTAGTCAGAGCATTTAATATTTCATTGGTGGAAGTAATATAGCATTTTCTGTTGAAAAGCTGTTAAGAAAACCAAACTGACATTTTGTTAGAACATTATGTTTACCTATGTGTGAAACTACTCTAGCATACATTACTTTTTCCAGAATTTTGGATAAGGCTATCAGAAATGATATTAGGCAGTAGTTGTTGAGATCAGATGTATCCCCTTTTTAGTGCAGTGGTTTAACAATGCATATTTCAGTCTATCAGGAAAAACACCCTGCTTCAGAGAACTATTACATATGTGGCTAAGAATCTTACTTATTTCTTGAGAACAAGAACCCTGCTGGAAATACCATCAATTCCATGTGACCTTTTTCTCTTTAGGGAGTTTATTATTTTGTTAATTTTAGAAGGAGAGGTGGGTGGAATTTCCATTGTATCAAATTGTGTGGGTATGGCTTGTTCCATTAACGGCCTAGCTTCTTCTAATAAACATTTAGATCCTATTTTCTCCACAACATTTAAAAAAATAATTATTAAAAATGTTGGCTTGTTAGTTGTAAACTTTTCATTCTCTTTGATGGTAATGCTGTCTTCCTGTGCTCTTGGTTGCCCTGTCTCCCGGGTAAGAATATTCCAAATTGTTTTAATTTTGTTATCAGAGGTACTAATCTCAGACATGATGCACATGCTTCTGGACTTTTTAATAACTTTTCTTAATGTAGCACAGTAGTTTTGAATGTTTCTGGGTCATTATTCTTTCTTGCTGTTAGCTACAGTTCCCTTTTATGGTAACAAGATATAGTTATTTCTTTAGTAAGCCATGGTTTCTTTTCATTATATTTAACTATTTTCTTGGGGAATCAATTTTCAAATACTCTTACAAATGTAACATCAAATAAGTTAGATTTTAAATTATCATCAGCTTCCTTATACACCTCATCCCAGGCTAACTGCTGAAGATTTTTCCTGAAATTTCTAATTGTTGAAACGTTAACTGAACACACAACTTTGGAGGGCTGTTTTGAATTACAGAGAGGAACTACCTCATTTACTGTAACTAGCTGTGCACCATGATCAGAAAGACCATTCTCAACAGGACAATCATTTATGATTTTAAAATTATCTTTGTCTATAAAAAGTTACCTATCAGTGTGCTGCTGCCCTCTACCCCAGTAGGAATATCAATTACAGATGACAAATTCAAAGAACTGAGTCAGACTTGCAGGTCATTCTTCATATTACATTTCTTTAGTGAGTCCACATTGAAATCCCCACAAATAATAATTTGTTTTCCCTTATCTGACAGATAGCACAACAAGGCGTCCAAATCTTTCATAAATAACTGAAAGTTTCCTGACGAGTACCTATGTTGTTGTTGTTGTGGTCTTCAGTCCGCAGACTGGTTTGATGCACCTCTCCACGCTACCCTGTCCTGTGCAAGTATCTTCATCTGAGAATACGTTCGGCAACCTACATCCTTTTGAATCTGCTTACTATATTCGTCCCTCGGTCTCCCTCTATGATTTTTACCCACACGCTTCCTTCTAATGCTAAATTGACAATTCCTTGATGTCTCAGAATGTGTCCAACCAACCTATTTCTTCTCTTAGTCAGGATACGCCAAAAATTCCTTTTCTCCCCTATTCAGTTAATCACCTCCTCATAAGTTACGTGATCTATCCATCTAATTTTCATCATTCGTCTGTAGCATCACATTTCAAAAACTTCAATCACCTTTTTATCTGAACTCCTTATTGTCCATGTTTCACTCCCATACAATGCTACACTCCAGACAAATGCTTACAGAAAGGACTTCCTAACATTTAAATTAATATTGGATGTTAACCAATTTTGCTTCTTTAGAAAAGCATTTCTCCCATAGCCATTCTGCATTTTATATCTTCCCTACTTTGGCCATCAGAAGTTACTTTGTTACCCAAATAACATAACTCATCCACCACTTTTATTGTCTCATTACCTAATCTAATTCCTTCAGCATCACCTGATTTTCTGATATTACATTCCATTACCCTCGTTTTACTCTTGTTAATGTTCATCTTATATCTTCCTTTCAAGACACTATCCATTCCATTCAGTTGCTCTTCCAGATCTTTTGCAGTCTCTGACAAAATTACTATGTCATCGGCAAACCAAAAAGTTTTTATTTCTTCTCTCTGACCTTTAATTCCCTCTCCAAATTTCTCCTTGAATTCCTTCACTGCTTGTCAATATACAGATTAAACAACACTGGGGAAAGGCTACAACCCCGTCTTACTCCCTTCCCAACCTCTGCAGCCCTTTGACTGCCATCTGGTTTTTGTATAGGTTGAATATAACTAATGATCTTCCCCATGGTCAAATTCCACACATTTTTCCATTCGTAAATAATTCGTGTTGGAATATAAATTAATGAAATGCAGCAACCAGTTGCTTGTCGTTATTTATTTTGAACTTTAACGACCGGTTTCTGGCACTTGAGTGCCCTTCTTCTGGTCTATTTTTGTACTGTTGCTTAATAAATAAACATGCTACTCAATAGTAGTGCCGAAACCGGTTGTTAAAGTTCAAAATAAATAACGACAAGCAACTGGTTGCTGCCTTTCATTAATGTATAATCTGAACAGTTGCTGTAATGGATAAAACACTTCAATTCATGTTAAAATTTTGCAGCCATGACTTATTAAACTGATAGTTCTATAATTTTCACACTTGCCTGCACTTGTTTTCTTTGTAATTGGAATTACAATATTCTTCTTGAAGTTGGAGGGTATTTTCCCTGTCTCATACATATTGCATACCAGGTGGAACAATTTTTTAATGACAGGCTCTCCTGGTGATATCAGCAGTTCAGACCGAATATTATCTACTCCAGGGGCCCTGTTTCCACTCAAGTCCTTCAGCACTTCCAGTGTCTCCTGGTCTCTTCCATGTATACAGCCTTCTTTCATGATGATTAAACCAAGTGTTGATGATCATTAAATTGTGCTCTGCACAAAATTCTACCAAGCGATCTCCTCTTTCATTCCTTTTTCCCAGTCCATATTCACCTACTACATTTCCTTCTCTTCCCTTTCCTACTACCGATTTCCAGTCCCCCGTCAAAATCAAGTTTTCGTCTCCCTTAACTTTCTGAATCTCCTCATTCATTTTTTCAATATCCTCATCATCGGCAGTGCTAGTTGGCATATAAACTTGCACTACTGTGGTCGGTGTTGGTTTCGTTTCTATCTTTACTACACTAATGCGTTCACTATGCTGTTCATAGTAACTTACCCGTATTCCTATTTTCTCATTCATTATCAGACCTACTCCTGAGTTACCACCAACTGATTTTGTATTGATAACCCTGTACTCACCTGCCAGAAATACTGTTCATCCTGCCACGGAACTTCACTAATCCCTACCATATCTAACTTTAACCTATCCATTTCTCTTTTCAAATTTTCTAGCTTACCTACGTGATTAAGGGTTAGAACATTCCACGCTCCGACCTGTAGAATGCCTGTTTTGTTTTTCTTGATGACGACATCCTCCCTAGTAGTCCTAGCCCGGAGATCCAACTGGGGGACTATTTTACCTCCGGAATATTTTACCCAAAAAGACGCCACAATCGTATAGTCATACAGTAGACCTGCATGTCCTCGGGAAAAGTAACGACTGTAGTTTCCCCTTGCATTCAGCCATTTGCAGTAACTGCATGGCAAAGCCATGTTAGCGGATGTTATAAGGCCAGCACAATCAATCATCCAGACTGTTGCCGTGTAACTACTTAAAAGGCTGCTGCCCCTCTTCAGGAACCACACATTTGTCTGGCACATGTTTGTCTGGTACATGTTTGTCTGGCCTCTCAACAGATTCCCCTCAACTGTGGTTGCACCTATGGTACGGCTATCTGCATCATTGAGGCATGCAAGCCCCCCCCCCCCCCCCCACCTAAGTAATGTCTGTGGTTCACGGGGGACCTATATCCTGTTTCAATTATAAAAGAAGGACCTTTTTTCAGTTTAAGCTGACAGGCACATGCTTCTATATGTTGCTCTACACAAAACATTGTGTTTCTAAACTTGTTACACTGTGTTAACTTTGGACATAGATGGCAACTCCTCCTCTCACTTTATTCTCTCTATTCACATGTGCTGCTAGTTTGTAAGTGCTTATGTTTACTTTTTCCATGTCTGTCACAATGTGATGCTCAGATAGGCATAGTATATCAATTACATTCTGTGATTCTATGTCATCTAAATAAACCAGTAGCTCATCTACTTTGTTCTTTAATTCCGCAGTATTTTGGAGAAAGATAGTAACATTACTTTTTACTTTACTTTTATGAAACTCAACTTTATTCTTTAATCCCCCAATATTTTGGTTAAATATGGTAACATTATTTTTTACTTTACTTTTGTCAGATTCATGTGAGTTTTGAGCATCTTTAGCACATGCCTGTCTGAGCTTCCCATTGGACTCTGGTCTTAGCCTCAAAAAGAGGTACATTCTTGAATTTCAGTGTCCCCTCTTAAGGTTTTTGCTATTAGCCCAGCCAGTTTACCCTTCCCTTTCCTTTTGAGGTGTACGCCATCCCTTGTGAAGTGCCACCTATTTATAGCCTCAACAAGAACCAAACCAATGTCTGACAAGAGTGGCCGCCCTACGCAACTGATCTAACTCCATATTAACCCTCCTGACAGTGCAGTTCAACTGGGGCTGATCATGCCCCACGAAAGCAGGCACCAGACCAACATTTGTGTGGGTCGTTGCAGAGGCTATTTTCATCAGGTCACATTCAATACTGTAGCCCTGATACCTATCAATACTGTTTCCCACTCCACCCACAATCACAACATGATCTTTTTTAGTGAAATCTTTGCACAGGGAACCTAAATCCTCTACCACCTGGCTAAGATATGCACTGGGCTTTAAAAAATTTGTGACCTGGTACCTGTCACCTAATTTTTCCTGCAAAATCTGGCCCACACCTCTTCCATGGCTGGTACGTAGCAACAGAACTTCCTTCCTACTGTCTACTTTTTTTGAAACTTTTGGTTTCCTAATGAAGTTTTGTTGCATCTTAACTACTCCTACTTCTACTGGAGCCTCTTCCTTACTCAACTGTGATATTGGGGAAAATCTGTTGGTTGTGCCAGTTGCAGAATTGACGGACACTGTTCTCTTTCTCTGGCCCCTGTTCCCAGCTATCACTTCCCATCTGTGGTTACCCTCCTCCCCCCTCAACCTCATCAGTTCCTCCCTTGCTCTATCCAAATCAGCCTGAAGGGCTCTAATCTTCCCCTCCTGTTCTGCTATTTTCCTATCTCTTGAGCAAATCCTGCAAACCCCCAACTCCTACACCACTACATTGCCAATGAAACCACCTGTCTTAACAGCTGCATGAAACCCCTACACTATCTTTCATACAGCAGCTCACACACTTGGAATTCATGATTGTTTACAAATTAATTATGAGATTTACTTAATTGATAACAAACCACAAATATAATTATGTATTGGACACTGATATGTATGGAAACTATTAGGAAATGCACTTAAAACTGAGGTGTCACACTAAATATGCACCCTTGGAAATTAGACCTAAAAGCAGTAAGTAAACACTACCGAATTTTCAGTGTTACTAAAACAATAGGAAAATAAAAGAAAAAATTTTATTGGTGGGCTCTAAGAGCACATCAATGAATGTATTTAATCAGTTCACAATGTTAAATCACAATTTATTACTAGCTAAATTCCTTATCTTTACCCTCGGAAATTACGCCTAATAGCGGTATGTAAAAAAGACTGACTTTTTGCTATTACTAAAACAAAAGGCAAATAAAAGAAAAACTTTTTTGGTGGGCTTTAAGAGCATGAAAATGAACATATTTAATTAGTTAAAAATGTTAAATTACAGTTTATTACTATCTTTGCGAGCGCTCTTCAACAGCATGTCCGACCTTGCGCATGGCTCCCACACACACTGTATTCTCTGCACTCTCTGTTGCAACAAATACTGCTTTTTATTCTTAGAATCTTTCTTTCAGCATTTAAATATAAATGCTTTTGATGTAAAGAAGACCACTGACTGGAAAACTGAAGCTATGAGTTGACTTTTCCTTGTTACTGTGTGTACTTGATGATGATTCATTGTTTCTCTGGTATCAGTAGCTGCAGATGCTGAATGCCCACTGAAAACCCTGGACCTGAATTCAGAATAGGAGGCCTCACATCCGCAAGCTTGGTGGTGTTACACTAGGTGGAGGGCACCGCCATCTCACCGCAGTCCAATGTGGCAGCTGATAGCACTTCATCCAATTGCTATTTAACTGACTGCATAGCACACTGCCAGTCAGTTCTGTACTTGCACTTACACTGTAAGTATCTCATTGTGTATTACTTGATTATGCAGTTTCTATATAGCTATCTATCTGTCATTCTCTTGTTCATAATTATGGTTGTCTTCTCTGTTCATAGTCTGGTGTCATGGCTCCTTCAGCCTGCTTAGTGTCCCTTGCTTGTCTCTGTTGCTATCTAGTCCCTATCTGTCATTGGCCCATAATCTGGGTGTTTCCTCCATACCATCCGCTCACAGAGACTATCTTCCATAGGCGACTCCATTGCCTGGCAGCTTTCACTGTTCCACTGGCGCTCGGATAGCGCCAACATCTGAATAATTGCTGACCTAGCATTTTCAGCTTTTTTTGACAGTTTCACCTTTCATTAACTGTATTAATACACTAACTGTATGTAACAGAAGACGAATTGGATGCTAGATGCATCATTCTTGACATGCTATCATTTCCTGCTCACATGGTGTAAGCAGTAAGTAAAAGTGTTAACAGTGACATAACTAAAGGATCTTGATGGTTCTTCATGTAAACCATACAAATATTTAGCTTCTTACACAAATCAGTGAGAAAACTGCATTGACTGAGTGAGTTGTAAAAATTTTCTTGAAAAGAGATACATTGGCTGGCCGGTACTTACCTTAGTTTTGTACCGCTGACAGTCACAAAAAACACGAAAGTGGAAACAAAAATATGTTTTTGTGTGACTGTCGGCGGTACAGAACTATGGTACGTAGGCCTACTGGCCAGCCAATCTATCTCTTTTCAAGAATATTTATGACAAGTAAAGAAAATTTGACTTACCAGGCGAAAAGGCACCGGTTCGTTGACACACACATGAATAAAAACACACACAAAACTGAGCTTTCGCAACCCTAGGTTGCTTCTTCAGAAAAAGAGCAGGGAAGGAGAGGGAAAAGGAAAGGATGTGGGTTTTAAAGTAGTGGGTGAGGAGTCATTTCAATCCTGGAAGAGGAAAGACTTACCTTGGGGGCAAATGTGTTTAAACACACACAACCACACATACACACACACACATACACACACACACACACACACACACACACACACACACACACACACACACCAAGGCAGACATATGCAAAATGCAAAGAAGTTGGACAAAGATGCCAGTCAAGGCAGAGGCTCTGTCCAGAGATTGTAGGCAAAGATGTTGTAGAATGGTGGGCGGGAATGTAAAACTAATGAAGGTTGAGACCTGGTGGGCAATGGGAAGAGAGAATATGTTGAAGGGCAAGTTCCCATCTCCAGAGTTCTAAAAGGTTGGTGTCAGTGGGAAGTATCCATATAACCCAGATGGTTTAACACTGTGCTAGATGTGGGCCGTGCGCCAAGGCATGCTTAGTCACAGGGTGATCCTCATTACCAACGAACACTGTCTGCCTGCGTCCATTCATGTGAATGGACACTTTGTTGCTGGTCATTCTTTACAAGAATATTTTGAGTTATTGTAAATTAATGTCTAACATTCTCCATTACTGTATCTTGTATTTACTTGCTTGCTAAACAATTTCTACTCTCACATGATGTAAGAATGATGGGTTTAACACGTAAGATTATTTCAACACTGTAGTCAGTGTTTCAATGCTGAGGGTTGTTGATTTGTGGCAGCTGAAGTTATATTTGCACTAAATGTAATAATGGAAAGTTCAGGTTGGAATTAATAATATAGTAATAAGGACAGTTTATTACTAACCGCAAAGACGTGGCGACGAGCTGCGACAGGCACATACAAAAGACACACACATACAACACTTTCAGCTATCAGCCAAGGCCTTCTCTAGAAAATAGAACATTCACACAGGCGCACAACACAGTCATACAACCATCACCTCCGGCTGCCGCACTTCGAATCACGCTCTACGGCTTGTAAATCGGGGAGGGAACAGAAGATAGAAAGGTTACGTCATGGTGGTGGGGATGGGTACAGCACGGCCTAGATGGGAACAAAGAGATGCAGCTTAGGAATGGAGTGGGGAGGCGGGTGAGGGGAGAAAAATAAAATAAGATAAGAAAAGAAAAGAAATGAAATAAATACACATTTAAATATATATTTTTCCTGCTAGGAATTTTTCCTCTCTCTCTCTCTCTCTCTCTCTCTATATATATATATATATATATATATATATATATATATATATATATGAAACGATTATTAAGATGAAAAATTCCTAGCAGGAAAAATAAAATATAAAAAATAGACGAAGATTACTCACCAGGCGAAGGAGTACAGGTGTGACAGCATCACAAATAAATAAATGAATACACACACACACACACACACACACATACACACACAATCGCAAGCTTTCGCAACCCAGTTGCGTCTTCAGGCAGTAGGGAAGGAGAGGGAAAAGGAAATGATGAGGGTTTTAAGGAAGGGGGTAAGGAGCCATTCCAATCCCGGGAGAGGAAAGACTTACCTTGGGGGAAAAAATGGAGGGTAAACAAATGCACACATGCCCACACATTCACACAGACACAAGTACACCTAGGCAGACATACTGTAGAAAGCAAAGAAGCAACTGTAGAACTCTACAGTATGTCTGCCTAAGTGTACTTGTTTCTGTGTAAATGTGTGGGTGTATGTGCATTTATTTACCCTCCATTTTTTCCCCCAAGGTAAGTCTTTCCTGTCCCGGGATTGGAATGGCTCCTTACCCCCTTCCTTAAAACCCTCATCATTTCCTTTTCCCTCTCCTTCCCTTCTGCCTGATGAAGCAGCTAGGCTGCGAAAGCTAGCATTTTTGTGTGTGTGTGTGCCTGTGTGTTTATTTGTTGCTATTACTGCCTGTGCCCCTTCGCCTGGTAAGTGTACTTCATCTATTTTTTACGTATATTTTTCCTGTTAGGAATTATATATATATATATATATAAAACGGATGACTTACCCAAAAGGACCGGCTCGTCGATAGACACAAATAAAATCACACTCAAACACACATACAAGCTTTCGCCACGACTGGCAGCTTCTTCAGGAAAAAGAGGAAAAAAGGGGAGGAGAAAGGGAAGGATATGGGTTTTAAGGAAGTGGAAAAGGAGTCATTCCAATCCCAGGACTTACCTTAGGGGACAAAAAGGAAGGTAGACAAATACACACACACTCATACATATCCAAACCCAAACACACCTAAACAGACATTTGTAAAAAGCAAAGAAGTTGGACAGAGTTACCACTTGAGGCAGAGACTTTGTCCACAGAACCGAGGCAAAGATGCTAAAGATGGTGGGCGGGAATTTGAATTTAGTGGAGGTTAAGACCAGGTGGGCAACGGGAGGAGAGAATAAGCTGAAGGGCAAGTTCCCATCTCTGGAGTTCTGAAAGGTTGGTGTCAGTGGGAAGTATCCAGATAACCCGGACGGTGTAACACTGCGCCAAGATGTGCTGGCCGTGCCCCAAGGCGTGTTTAGCCACAGGATGATCCTCATTACCAACAAACACTGTCTGCCTGTGACCATTCATGCGAATGGACAGTTTGTTGCTGGTCATTCCCACATAGAACGCTTCACAGTGCAGGCATGTCAGTTGGTAAATCACGTGGGTGCTATCGCAAGTGGCTCTGCCCTTTATTGTGTACACCTTCCGGGTTACTGGACTGGAGTAAGTGATGGTGGAAGGGTGCATAGGGCAGGTTTTACGACGGGGGCAGTTGCATGGGTAGGAGCCAGAGGGTAGGGAAGGTGGTTTGGGGATTTCATAGGGATGGACTAGGAGGTTATGAAGGTTAGGAGGGCGGCGGAAAGACACTCATGGTGGAGTGGGAAGGATGTCATTAAGGACGGATCTCATTTTGGGGCAGGATTTAAGGAAGTCGTATCCTTGCTGGAGAGCCAAATTCAGAGTCCGCTCCAGTCCCGGAAAGTATCTGGTCACAAAAGGGGCACTTCTGGGGTTCTTCGGTGGAAGGTTCTGGATTTGGGGGGATGAGGAGGTGGCACTGGTAATTTGCTTCTGAACCAGATCAGGAGGATAGCTGCGAGATGTAAAAGCTGTTGTTAGGTTATTGGTGTACTGGTTCAGTGATTCGGGACTGGAGCAGACTCTTCTGCCATGAAGGGAAGGGAAGGGAACGTTTGATGTGGAATGGATGGCAGCTGTCATAATGGAGGTATTGTTGTTTGTTGGTTAGTTTGATGTGGATGTGTGAAGTTGTCCGTTGGACAGATGGAGGTCGACATCAAGGAAAGTGGCATGGGATTTGGAATAGGACCAGGTAAATTTGATGAGACCAAAGGAGTTGAGGTTGGAGAGGAAATTCTGGAGTTCTTTTCACTGTTGGTCCAGATCATGAAGATGTCGTCAATGAATCTGTACCAAACTTTGGGTTGACAGGCCTGGGTTTCCAGGAAGGCTTCCTCTAAGCGTCCCATAAATAAGTTTGCGTACGACGGGGACATCCTGGTTCCCATGGCTGTTCCCTTTAGTTGTTGGTATGTCCGGCCGTCAAAGGTGAAGAAGTTGTGGGTTAGGATGAAGCTGGCTAGGGTATTAAGGAAAGAGGTTTTAGGTAGGGAAGTGGGTGGTCGGCGTGAAAGGAAATACTCCATCGCAGTGAGGCCCTGGGCATGTAGGATATTTGTGTACAAGGAAGTGGCATCAATGGTTACAAGGATGGTTTCAGGAGGTAACAGGCTGGGTAAGGATTTCAGGTGATCAAGGAAGTGATTGGTGTCTTTTATCAAGGATGGGAGACTGCACATGATGGGTTGAAGGTGTTGGTCTATGTGGCAGAGATTCGTTCTGTGGGGGCTTGGTAACCGGCCACAATCGGCCGGCCTGGATGATTAGGTTTGTGAATTTTAGGAAGTAGGTAGAAGGTAGGGGTGCGGGGAGTCGGTGGGGTCATGAGTTTGATGGACTCAGGTGAAAGGTTTTGTAGGGGGCCTAAAGATCTGTGAATTCCCTGAAGCTCTGCCTGGACATCAGGAATGGGGTCACCATGACAGACTTTGTAGGTAGTGTTGTCTGAAAGCTGACACAGTCCCTCAGCCACATGCTCCCGCCGATCAAGTACCACTTTCGTGGATCCCTTGTCGGCGGGGAGAATGATGATGGAATGGTCAGCCTTCAGATTACGGATAGCTCGGGATTCAGCTGCAGTAATGTTGGGAGTAGGATTAAGGTTTTTCAGGAAGGACTGAGAGGCAAGGTTGGAAGTAAGGAATTCCTGGAAGGTTTGAAGGGGGTGATTTTGAGAAAGAGCGGGTGGGTCTCGCTGTGATGGGGGATGGAACTATTCTAGGCAGGGTTCAATTTGAATGATTTCTTGGGAACTGGATCATCAGGAGTAGGATTATTTTTCTTCATGGCAAAGTGATATCTCCGGCCAAGGCTACGAGTATAGGATAGTAGGTCTTTGACAAAGGCTGTCTGGTTGAATTTGGGAGTGGGACTAAAGGTGAGGCCTTTGGAAAGGATGGAGGTTTCAGATTGGGAGAGAGGTTTAGAGGAGAGGTTGACTACTGAATTGGGATGTTGTGGTTCAGGATTGTGTGGATTAGGATTGTGAGGATTAGGATTGTGAGGTTTGGGGGGGGAGGGGGGAGTGGAGCTGGAAGTGGGAGATTGAGTAGATGGGAGAGACTGGATTTATATTGTACAGGCTCGTCAATAGAAACATAAAACACACAAACATTCAAGCTTTCGCCACCGCTGGCAGCTTCTTCAGGAAAAAGAGGAATGAAGGAGAGGAGAAAGGGAAGGATGCAGGTTTTAAGGAAGTGGAAAAGGAGTCATTCCAATCCCAGGAGTGGAAGGATTTACCTTAGGGGACAAAAAGGAAGGTAAACAAATACACACACACTCAGACGTATCCACACGCAAACACACCTAGGCAGACATTTTTCTACAAATGTGTTTTTATGTGTGTTTTATGTTTCTATCAACAAGCCTGTACTTTGGGTAAGTCCAACAATATTTATTTATACATATTTTACATATTTTTCCCACCAGGAAAGTCTCCTTCTATAATATTCGTTTCATCCATTTGAATAACGGATGACTTACCCAAAGGGCAGGCTCATCCACAGACACAAATAAAATCACACACAAACACACATACAAGCTTTCGCAACCATTGGTTGCTTCTTCAGGAAAAGAGGAAGAAAGGAGAGGAGAAAGGGAAGGAAATGGGTTTTAAGGAAGTGGAAAAGGAGTCATTCCAATCCAAGGTGTGGAAGGACTTACCTTAGGGGGAAAAAAGGAAGGTAAATGAATACACACACACTCACACATATCCAAACGCAAACACACCCAGACAGACATTTGTAAAATATATACATACCAGGCAAAGGAGTACAGGAAGTGATAGTAACAAATAAAACACACACACACACACACACACACACACACACACACACATAAATGCTAGCTTTCACAGTCTAGCTGCTACTTCAGGCAGAAGGGAAGGAGAGGGAAAAGGTAATGATGAAGGTTTTAAGGGAATGGGTAAGGAAACATTCCAATCCTGGGAGAGGAAAGACTTACCTTGGGGGAAAAAAAGGAGGGTAAACAAATGCACACCCACCCACACATTCACACAAGACAAGTCTGTGTCTGTACAAGGAATGACTGTCCAATCAGGGCTACCTTAGAATGTAGTCTTGAGCATAAAATGAAACAAGCTGAGCAAAGGAATTTATAAATTTCTGTTAACTGAAAAGGTATCTTTATATACAGACTCGGTATCGTGTTTGTGTCTTCAAAAGCATATAAAGTTTATGAAAAAAATGGCTCTTCATCATAAAGGTGCTTTTTTTCTTTTTTTTTACAGTATTCTCTTTCAAGATGTACATTGCAATCCTAACTATGCAATTTCTCTACTTGATTATTTGAGGACATTCTGAAGGTGGAACAGTATTGTAGAATTGTGGCACATCCTGTTAATAAACTGTGCCTTTTTCTACGACAAAGGAAAAAAGCCTAATATATTTATAAGTAAGAACATGCTGTGACCCGCTGCTTATTTTTTCCATATTTGAAATTTCCTCTTCTTATTTTAAATTTGGGAAATTCAACACATTGGTATAAGTTACAACTATAAGTTACAACTATAAGTTACAACATTTAACATTTATTTCCTTTAAATACTTACCAAGAGAATCTGCTCCTTTGTGAATGCGAATGTCGAGCTCAAGAGATGACGGTAGCTGCAGAACATCAGACCCCCAGCCAGCCACAGCTTCTTCATCATCAAGTTCTTCATCTGTAAGATCACCAGATGCACTCTGGGATGTAATCAGTCTCTCTGTAGCTACAGGAACCATCAACTGAAATGGTATTCCTTTATCAATTTTGTTTTCTTTACAAATTCTAAGGCATGCCCAGTTATCAAGCTGTAACTAGGTATAAAGAATACACTTACTTATCAACCACTGAAATCAGCTTTATGAGACAAATTGACAGAAAATTCTGAGAAGGAAAAATCCCTCTCAATGCATTATTAGAGGAAGGTTAACTTTAAGAAAACTGATACTCTGATCAGAAGTTTTTAAAAGTTGTTTCACATCTAATCTATTTCATAACTACTACGTCTGGCTACAGTAGCCAGAGATGACAGTCATGTTTTGTTGTAAGGCGCAGATGCAGGTGCAGCCGAGCGCACGCGTTGGACGTCGGGTGCAAAAGTGCACCACGGGAAACTGTGGCAAACGCCAGAGCTTCCCACAGGTGAGTGAGTGACATAAACAGTGCCAAGTTGTGCTCTTGCTCAGTGTGTTGTTTACCAGGTACGAGCTTACCTCGCAGGTTTTCGCACAGCCTGTGCACGCCCCATGCTAAGTTGTAATTGTTGTGCACTGTTGTACATGTCAGTGAATATAACATTTGGCAATGAGTGTGGTATTGTTCTCCACACATATTATTATTATTACTATCAATTTTTCCCCCCTCCTGGAGCAGTTGTTCGTCTTCATACAATGGCTACGGCCACGGCGATTCACGCTCCAAACCAGGAATTGCAATCTCTTGCTTCAGCCTTATCTAGTGGGTCCCACCCCCCTTCCACCCCACAGGTTGTTTCACCCACCCCCCCCAACGCCCTCTCTGACTCATCCGCCACCTTTTCTGGCTTAGAACGAGTCTGTAGAAGAGTGGGACACCTATGAGAAATGGTTAGGAAAACATTATCATGCCTTTGGTTGGTCTGATGGCACCTTGTGTCACGTGTTATTCCTGTCATGGCTGCCACCTCGTATGTATCAGCTCCTTCGCCAACTCACACCCTTGCAGGATCCTTCACCGCTGTCTTTCGAACAATTGTGTTCTACCAAACATGAACAAGCGATGTGCCTTTGGTGCGAGGGAGAGGCCATTGTTCGCCACCTTGCTGATGCTGAATCTCAACTATCATCTGCCAAGCAGCACCTTGTGTCTCTCCAAGTGGTTTCAAAGGACAGTAATTTCAAGGTTAGTACTTGCTCTCTTACTGCAAACAGTGACGTCAGGCCCACACACAGGATTAACAGTGATTCTGACAGTTCGGTCCCCCTCCCCACTCCTATGCAGAGGTGTGCAAACAAAACTCGGTTGCAATGATGACCCCGTGTGCTGTCAACGCATCGCGCACACCCTGCCCTCTTGCACTTGCTCTGTGCACTGCGCGGCATGCAGACAACTTGAGAACTGGAGCTTTAACTTCCCCAGCTTTACACCAGCCTTCCCGTCAGGTCGCCATGGTGAACTATGCCAGTAAAATTATTGCATCTTATGGTAAATAAGCTCCTGCTCGAGCTCTCAGCCCTTCCTCTAGTGTTTTCATCAAATTTCGTAGTGTTTCAAGGAAGCAATCAGCAGTTGTTACACCTGCCGCTCAATCATTATCTTCTGCTTGTGTAACAGTTGTGCCTTCACTCATGACAGCTGCCACTTACAGAATTTCCTCCTCTCCCAGCCTTTCTAGTACTGCCTGGCTGCCATATTGCCTTCGCGAACAGTTAGTGCCGCCAACTGCACCAGCAGACACCCTTGCTACTACCGAGCCTGACAACACAACAGTGCGTGCGAATATTCTTTCCAACACACCCTCTGAAGACTCATGTGAACCTCCTATAGCCCCTGATGCTTTCTCCTCTGTGGCACTTTCACAACAGTGTGTTTCAACTGTCACCAACGGTACTGTACACAAACTACAACCAACAGATGACACTCCTGTCGTTAGTAAACCATGCCGTCTATGCACAGAGAATTTTGCAGCAGTAGAAGCACACATTTCCAAACTACTCAGTTCCAGCATTATCGAACATCCATCAAGCAAATGGCCTTCTCTCATCCACTAAGCTAAAAAAGGTGATGGTTCTTGGCACATGTGTGGGGATTATCGAAAGCTCAACACAAAGACAATTATGGACAGGTATCCAAATCCGAATATTGCAGACTTTACCCATGCACTCACAGGTATGAAAGTTTTTCTGTTGTGGACTGTAAACAAGCACACCATCAAATGGCTTCGGAGGACATTGAAAAAAAAAAAACACCTGCCATCACAACTCCAATCAGTTTATATCATTACCACTTCATGCCTTTTGGACTTAAGAATGCCACACAAACTTGGCAACACTTTATAACTGAGATTCTTTTTCCACTTAAATTTTGTTTTGTTCATTTGGACAACATCCTGATTATTAGTGCTTCTGTCAAAGAAAATAAACAATTATTACAATCCTATGTCACACTAGCTGGGGCAGCATTGAATTAAACCACAACAAGGACCAGCTTCATCAATCCTTTGTCCGCTCTCTAGGCTACACTGTCTCTTTAGATGGCATCTCCCCTCCAGTTGAGAAAGTTAACCTCCTGTCAAACTTCAAGGAACTTAGATGTTTCCGGGGCAGAATAAACTATTATAAATGTCATTTGCCAAGTGCCACTGACATTCAGAATCCATATACGAATGTACTAGCCGGCAAACACACCTCTGGCACTCGCCCCATGCCCTGGACCCCTGAAATGACTGACGTGTTCACGGTACTTAAAGAACATTTGTCTCATGCTGTCACCATTGTTCATCCCTACCCAGATGCGGACATTTTCATCAAAACTGACGCCAGTGACACCATGATCGGTGTGATTCTCAGCCAGTTCCTTGCCGGTGTCATTTCACCCCTACAAATTTTCTCTAAAAAACTAAACAATGCACAAAGAAAGTATTTGGCCTTTGAGCGTGAACTGTTGGTCATTTACAAGGCAATCAGACACTTTCATTTTGACATTGAGTGTTGTCCTTTTTATGTACTCACGCATCACAAGCCTCTAACAGCAAAACTTTAGAAACCCCCGGTTGACCCCACTCTTCGCAACCTATGCTACCTTGACTACATCTCAAAAATCAGGTACATCAAAGGTGCGGACAATGTTGTAGCTGACTTTCTGTCTCAGGTTGATGCCATATCCTTGCCTCCTTACAAACTGCTGACGAAGACCTCATGCAACTCGTTTCTGACCACACTTCCTCTCTCAACTCCATCCGCACCTCTTTCCCGGGCGTCGTGAGCAAAATTTGGTGTGGTGATTCAATGGGAAAACTTCACCCTCTCATCCCTCCGCCATTACTATGCAAGATCTTCCAAAAACTACATGACCTGGCACATCCTGGAAATTGTGCCTCCACCAGACTAGTGACTGAATATTTTGTCTGGTGCAACATGAAACGTGACTGCCAAGCTTGGGTGCACACCTGTCTACCCTGTCAATGCAATAAAATCTCAACACATACTTCCCCTCATTTGGATCACATCCCTGTTCCTGCAGGCAGATTTCAACATGTTCACATCAATCTTGTTGGTGCCCTTCCTCCTGCTGATGGGTTCTATTACATTGACCACACCACTCGCTGGGAGAGGCCACCCTCCTCACCAACATCACAGCCAAAACAGTTCCGAAGGCTTTTAATCAGTCATGGATTGCCCACTTTGGCTACTCCTTGGTCTTAACCACAAACCAAGGTCAGCAGTTTGAATCGGCCCTCTTCTCATTCCTTTCTCACCTCTATGACTTCAAATGCATCCATGTCACCTATATGGAGGACCTCTGCAGTTCTGTTACAGAGTCGTTTACAGACAACCTCTGGTCTTACCAGGAGAGCTCTTTAATCCCTCTACCTCTCCAAACCCAAGCAATCTTCATACACTAGTCGACAGGGTTCGAATCCACTGTACCAGATTAAATCCTCCACCACAATCCAGTCACTCTCCTCCTTATGTTCGCATTCCACAGGTTGCTGAATTCCTGTGACTTCTTCATGCTACACGATAACATGGGTTGTCCCTCTCTCAGTCCCACCTATTCTGGCATGCATCGGGTCCTAAAAAAATCCCTGAACACTTTCATTATCTCAATCAATGGCAAACTCTCCACCGTCTCAATTAATTGAGTTAAACCGGCTCATGTCGATCCCATTTCCCCACCTCAGGACAAGGTTACCTTCCCTCCACTCACTTCACACGAGGCTTCTCCCTCCCACCCCTTCTCCATCTGCCTCTCCCCCTCGAGGTTTTCATCACCTTCTCCTCCCTTCTACTCCTGTGGTTAAGTGCGAGTTCCCCCTCCCCTTGCGACCAACATATCAATCTTATTATCGGAAGATTTGCTGTACATAGTTTGCATGGCCACATGCTGCTCCCCCCCCCCCCCCTCAACAGACGAGGTGTGAACTTCTAATGTGTTTCAACCCTCCCCCCTGTCAGCAGACGTGGACACTTCGGTTCATTTGTCATTTGTATTCCCATCATGTGTGGTGCGCATTGTCATCCCACTTCAGCCATCTGTCTGTCCAGCCACACCTCTACTAGATTGTCTTGTCCTGCTTCCAAGACACTTGTAAGATTTCTCAATCGTCGGCTCCACTGCTCGTTGCCTCTGTCGAGCCTTCCTGACGACACAGTGAAGCCTCATCATTGATCAAGCACCAAGGTCTTCAACGTCAACTGCTGCTGTCGCCCCGTCCCCCCTCCCGGGCTCAAGAAGGGTACTCTGTACGCCGGGGGAGGGGAGGGGGGCTGCCGATAGCACCTCCTTGGAAGTGTTATCTCTGCACTAATGTATTTAAGCTATGCTCTCTTGTAAAGCAGTCTCTGCATGTCCATGCTCCGAGTAGCAATAAAGTTCGACAATTTGTATTTGGTGGTTTCACTGGGGCTAAAATGCCACAAATTCCCATACCAGTTTTGTGCATCTGCTCAAAGCCTAGTTGTCTTTGAAAGTTAGCACTGTCTAGGATAATAATGTTATAAATCATATTAATGAATTAACACAGTTAAGTGTTGTTACCCTGGAATTAATGAGCAATAAAACTACAGCCATTTGATATTTTATAGAGGACAATGGAATACTCTAAAAAATAAACAATTGCTCTGACAGATGCTAACATAAATGTAAATAGGATAAGAGATCTGTAAGTTAACAAAAACTAGTCCAATTGTATTGTATAACAATAAGAATTAGTTACTATGTAAAACAAACAATGGAAATACCTTGAACGATTCAGCAATATTTTGGAAATGATAGGCTGCTATTTACCACAGAGACACCCGATGAGTCATAGAAATGCACACATAACAGAAAAACAAAAATTATAGCTTTCAGCTGTTAAGCCTTCATCTGCCATAGAACATGCTCTCTCTCTCTCTCTCTCTCTCTCTCTCTCTCTCTCTCTCTCTCTCTCTCTCACACACACACACACACACACACACACACACACAAACCCAACATCCGTCTCCGGCTCTTGCGGCCGGCAGTCTGGCCGCAAACACCGGAGACAGAGGCGTTTGTGAGAGTGTGTTATGCGTGTTCTCTGGCAGATGAATACTTAACAGCTGAAAGCTATTTTTTTGTTTTTTCTGTTATGTGTGCCTTTCTGCGGCTCACTGGGCATCTCTGAGGTGAGTAGCAGCCTATCCTTCCCAAATATTACTATATAAAACATGAACATTTGAATGTAATATTGAAATACATTTGTATAAGTGTAAACTTCCAACCATCACCTGCGTTTTATGTATCCACTAACTTGGAAATTTTATTACAGTCATGAAACTGGAAAGAACTGTTGGCAATACTTTATGACACAATTCCACCTGTCTGCTTTGACCCATGATGTCATGAAAATGGCAGCAATGACATATGCAGTCGTAGCTAATATGGCGACCAAAACACTTGCATAACACACACATATAAACACGCAAAAATTGACACTAATGGTATAAGTATGGGAATGAGGGTGTTTTGGGCAGGGGGCATTCTATGCAGGAAAATACTTTAAAAAAGCCAACCGAAAACATAGAAAAATATAATTTAAAACAATCACATGAAAATACATGAAATAAAAAACAAAAATGACCTAAAAGGTATGCATGGAACAGTTCACTTGATATAAAAATCAAATGTAGAAAGTGATACCAATCAACAGTTGCCAAATAGCATTAGAATAGTAATGAATAATTCAATTAACCTATACTACACGTAAAATCAAGAAAACGATACCAATCAAGGCCCTCCCAATTCCCATCAAAATTAAAATTGTATCAAACACAAAAATTGATCTATAATACACCTAAAATGAAGAAGGCGATACCAATTCAAAGGTATTATTTTATGACATGTTTCCACCCATCTGCTTTGACCCATGAAATCAACATGTCGGAAAACCCGTACATAGGATAATATCATTATACTTATGTATTGTAGATAATAAATAATCTGTGTTTATCCTCATAAATTACATATTACAATAACAGAATCTACCATCAATCACAGGTCTCAGCCCAAAAATTCACGCCTTCAGCGCTCAATTGAGGGAAAAAAAAGAAAAAAAATTAATAATAATAATAATAATAATACGCATCGCCCCCCCCCCTTCCCAAAAATTGCATTTTTCAATATGTCAGCGGCGGATTTTGAAACCGGTCAATTTTGTTACCACAAACAGCTCACAACTAAACTGTTGCATACCAAACAAACCTCGGGCTGCGCTACAGATCAGTCCGGCACCACAACCAAGATTTCAGTGTTCAAATTTGTTACCACAGCCATCATTTAGCTTTCACATTTTCTGGCTTTGTCAACGCACAACGAAACTGTTGCTTCCCAACCTACCTAAAGCTCTGGCTGTGCTACAAATCAGTCTGTCACCGCAACACAGATTTGAGGGAAAAACTTAATTTTATTTGTCAGCGGCTACCGCTCGCAAGGTTAGGAAGGACAGAGCAGCCAATCAGGAGTCACGTTACCGTGGCCAATAAGACAGAGTCTTACAATTGTAATATATAAACAATTCGAAGAATTATGGGATGCCTTTTTCATGTCAACCATGGAGTAAATAATTAATGCTATTCCTGCTCTATGGTTGACAGGTTCTTGATGTACCCTTGTCCAGCTAGCAAAGTAGCAAACTCCTTATAACTGAAAAATCAATTAACAATCACAGAAACACCACACCAAAATCCTCAAATAAAGTTTGAAACTGACGCCAAATTTACTCATCGATCCTTAAAACACAAGCACTCCACCACTAAAACAATAAATCACATCACTGACGAATTGCAGCTACACATGACAACAGAAAGACGAATGGATGTACAACAAAATACCCATTCTATGTAATGTCCACTACAATAGAGCACCACTCAGTACTTAAACATGACCCACATAAATAAAACCATCTTAAAACTATCGCGTATGTGATGACACCATACAACACGAGACACCGACATCATGGGTCAAAGCCGACGGGTGGAATCACATGCTATAAATGACCCAAATTGTTAATTGTATGAACAATTAAACAAATGTGTAATAAATGAATAAAAACCAGTTGCAAAAAGGTAAACTTGTGTCTGTTTATATTGCTTTGTAAATAAGCTCTGCAAATGTTAGAATAAGTTTTTTCACCATATTAAATTCACAAATTGACTTTTTGTAATTGATATTGTTGGTGGTTGAAATACCTTGCAAACTGCAAAGAAATAAAAATGATGTACCTAATTTTATTATAAGTTTGTTACTATCATCTTGTAAACAGGTAATAAACAAATTATAGTGTAATAATTTTTACTTGTAAATCAGAAATTTAATGTGGCTCAACAATGTATGTTAATGTTGATATTGTTTCAAAACGTATATGTCACCACACTGTGTGGTTGGTTGTTGGTTAGTTTTGCGAGTTATGTACAGTCAGATATATCAGTTGGTCTTCTTGTTGTCAAACAGTTGAGTTCCCTGGTGTTCTCACTTTTGAACATTATTTCTCTGTAATATTTGACAATTTGTCTGTGTTGCCAAGCTATTTGGTGTATTTACTTTGGGAATTAAAATCTCACAGTCAAAGGAAATATAGGAATTTCTGTTAAAAGCACACATCTTATATGCACCTACAAATCAGCCTGAAGTGACGAAGATATCCCTCAGTCATTAGCAAATGATGAAGATGAGTATTATCATAAACAGGTATTTATATTTAACGAGCTGCTCTGACAACTTAAGGTGTGAACAGGTGCTATAAGTTAAACACCAGTGTAGCAGATTGTTGTTAATATTTTCATCCAGAGTAGTTTCCTTAAAACACCTGTGGCAAAGCTCTTATTTTGGCACTTCAGGCAGCCACTTGTGTTGCCTGGACCTTAAACAGGCCTTATTTCTGTGAGGAACTAGCAATTTGATCAGTCAGATTGAGTCAGGTGGGATGATGTAGAGAGACAAGATATTAAATAGTCATTCCACCATATTGGCTATAAATGTGGCCAAGTGAATGTTTCCAGTAACCACTACTGGCACCAGTGAGTGTAAAAAATGGAGCACATCTAGTATGTAATGTCTCAACTACAGCAATACATTGTTGGGAGAAAGCTGTTTAAGAAGTGCAAACAGCAACAACTACCATCGTGGTGATATTCAATGAGAATAGTAATAATATAGTAAGGACAGTTTACAACTCACCACAAAGACGTGTCGACGAGCTGTGACAGGCACATACAAAAGACACACACATTCAACACATTCAGCTATCGGCCATGGCCTTCTTCAGAAAATACAACACTCATGAAATCACACAGGCACACAACACAGTCATGCAACCATCATCTCCAACTGCCGCACTTCGAATCACGCTCTGCAGCGAATCGTGGATGGGAGGGGAGGGAAGGGGAGAGGGAATAGGAAGGTTATGTCACGGTGGTGAGGATGGGTTAGATGGGAATAACGAGATGCAGCTTCCCCTCCTGTTCCCGATTCGCTGCAGAGCGTGATTCGAAGTGCGGCAGTCGGAGGTGATGGTTGTATGACTGTGTTGTGTGCCTGTGTAATTGCGTGAGTGTTCTATTTTCTGAAGAAGGCCACGGACGATAGCTAAATGTGTTGTATATGTGTGTCTTTTGTATGTGCCTGTCGCAGCTTGTTGCCACGTCTTTGCGGTGAGTTGTAAACTGTCCTTACTATATTATTAATTCCAACCTGGACTTTCCATTATTATATGTTGCTCAATGAAAATAGTGTCGTAAGTGATGTAGATAATTTGGGAGCGGACTGGGATGTTCAGTCCTGTACTAGATATTCATTTAGATCAGTATCCCAAAACTAAGATGAAATATTGAACTGTCTATGGCCCAGATTGTCATGAATTGGTGCTTCTCATAGAGTCTTGGGAAGAAATGCTTAGAGTTCACAGGTATAGAGGAAACAGGCATCAGGACCTAGATGAATAGCTTGTTGTAGAAAGTCAAATGACTCACATCTGGTTCTTTATTACTGTACATCATTTCATGTTAGGCCTAATCATGATTCATTTTCAAACTGTAAACTTTTAAATCACAACATATTAATCCGCTCTGCAACCTGTGATATTAGCCTACACTTTTGTTAGTTTAATCTCTATCAGAGATTTTATGTGCAGTGTAACATACTGGTTTCTATTAATAAAATGTTTAACATCACTATCACACATTTTCAAGAAAACTGCTAAACAGATGATGTGGTCAGTCCCGACCACCTTTCAGAAATCCAGGAATATGGAATCTCCAAGTTTATATGAATTATTTTGTTTCTAAGATAATGTGATGTGTATAAAAAAAGAAAACAGTGTTTCATGTGAGAGACACTTGGATAAAAGGTAACACAATGACATATTGAGGTGACTGTACTTCTAGTACTAGAAAAAAAATCATAAATTTCCACTTGTAATAATTTCCTGTCTATGTGAGAGTAAAACATTGCTAATATTAACCTTTTCCTGGTATACTTACTTCAAATTGCAATGACTGTATTTAGCTTCCAAATATAGTGACTCAAGTATCATAAATTGGTGAACAATTAATTTAATTAAACTAAATTTCCATTAGTGATGAATCCAGTATCACATGGGCCCTACTTACCTGTAAAAGATCTCCACTCAGTTCGTCATCTGTACTCCTAGCTAGTTCCTCTTCAGTGGCAGGTGGTGGACTCTGAGGAAGTGGTGGAGGTGCCTGTGAGGAAAAAGGGCAAAACTGAAAATTAAAGACAACAAAATCTCTTAAATTGGCACATTTTTAATCATTTAAATAGAAATAAACATTTATTAATATACAGAGTGGAGAAAAATTGTGTCATGAATTTTTAACCCTGGATAGCTGATGCCAGTAAGAACCAAAATTACTAATGTTGTGCAGGTTGAAAATGCACCATTAAATATAGAGCATACATTGCTCAAATGAAGGCAGAGTAAAAAATTTTGCCTGGTTTTCAAATTAACTATGAAATAAAGAAGTGGTAAGCAAAAAGAATGACACACAATTTAATACATACAAACAGGACATGGTTGATTAACAGCCAGTCTGACTTTAGAGGATATAAATTATGGTGCACCAGTACCTTCTGTTACAGAAAGTTGAGCAAGGTAAAATAGATGCTGCATATTTTGGAGAGTGTGTAATCACAGTGATTTAGTGACTATAAAGGAAAAAATGTTTAGTCACAATCTTATTAAAATTACAAGCCATATGATAAAGGCACCCTACAACTGCTATGGATTTTTACTCTGTGATCATTTATCCATCCACCCGTCAATTCATCATGTGGAACGAGTCAATGTACACAGCAAATAAGCAAAACGGATCACAGATCACACTTTAACCATACAATATATTAACAATAAACTATTTATTCAATTATCCTGGCACATTTCGGGCCAACAGACTCTCTCACATTTATCACTATACTCCTGAATTTTATCTATAGTGGCACCAGCTTTAGGTAAACTAGTAAATTATAATATAGCTCTTATTTTGAAAGGGAGACTAAGGGAAATAATGAGAAGCTGCAGTCCATTCAGTTACATTAAATAACTACTGTGCATCTTTCAATGACCACACAGAAGGAAACATCAAAAAGCATGAACTGAAACAATAGAAAGTCCAGGTATTACTCCCTGTGGAAATTTTAATTTATTTATTTATTGTAAGTTGTATGAATGTTATTGAATTAGGCCTCTTTTTAAATTTTTTAAAATTGAATTGCAGTCGTCCACTTCTGTGATAGTGTTTTTAATCGTGTGATTCAATGTCGCTCACCAGGAAGGAATTAATCCCTCATCTGAGAGACCCAGAGAACTGCATGTAGTACATCGAGAACCAGTCTCGGAGTATCTACATGGGTGTAACAGATTGTTTTAATTTTATCGCTTTGGCTGAAAAGACTTGTTTTCATTCTCAACAAATATAAGTTGTTTACTGAGTAAATAAAGCCAACTTACATTACATAAAAGAAACTGTTACACCCCTGTAGTGACTGGTTCTCGATGTAGTTTTCATCAAGTTGTACTCTAGTGGTTTCTTCACATAAAAATTCTATAAAATTTTTTGTCCAATACAAACTACTACCACACTGTAATCGGAAAAGCACATACTGTAATATTATCAATAATTAGCAAGAATTTAGTGAAGGAAAATGTATCTTTGCAATACTATGTTGACAACCTGTATACTTGGGTAAAACTGCAGTTCATGAGTCGGCAAACACGTCAGCCAATATTTGATTGTCACCTGATGTAATTCCATCATCACAAAAAAGAGGGAATATGACTACTGTCTTACTAATACAATGATCATGAGTCTACTCTTCAAAATGGAACTACAGATAGTTGTTTGTCACTAATACCACATATTGATGGTTCCTCACACTCACACTGGAGAAAGAGTTCATGAATCAGACAGCATTTCCCAATCATAAGAGAACAGGTGATAATACAATAAAAGGAGAGAGGGACAATCAGATACCCCTACATAGATAATGCAATATACGATAAAGCAACAACATGATTCTCATGCTGAAATATCCAAATGAAAGAATACAGTTCACTGGAAAAGGCGAGCTGAAGAAATCTGCTTAGCAAACATTAACTTGTCAAATCAAGACGTGTGATAAATCTATTAACTATTACACAAATACTTCTCAATATCGAGAAAGCAACAATTATTTGCTAGCAGTCTGTGATGAAGGGAATTATGAGCACGTCTGAGCACTATGGCCTAAAAGATAAATTAGGATTGTGGCTGAGTAATATCTAGATGACAGAAAACAGAAGGAAGCATTAAATAATTCAGCAAAGGCACCTGCTAACTCTGACTGGGGCACAGTGAAATGTGGAGTGCCGCAGGGCTTGGTGCTTGGTATCTTACTTTTCCTAATCTTTATAAATGACCTACCATGGTGTATGCCACCCTAAAGCACACTTCACCTTATTTGCAGATGACACAACCATTCTGATTGACAAGGTACCTGATTGCAGTCTGAAGAACAGTGAAACTACGCCTACTATATTTCAAGAAGTTTTAAATTGGTTCACTGCAAATGAACTGTCACTCAATGTTAATAAGACCCAGTTTATTCAGTTTCAAACAGTGAACAAAAAAAGTGGAAGATATTGAAGTAAAATGTAGAAACAACGAAAAATTGAGTCTTCTAAATTTCTTGGATTGTACATTTTAATAGCTATCTGAACTGGTCCATCCGCATCATTGATCTGCATTTGCCATTCGCTCAATTGTGTCTATTTGTGAATTGGAAACAATAAAAACTGCATATGATGGTTATTTCCATTCACTTATGACATATGGCATCATATTCTGGGGAAATCAGTCTCAAGCAAAAAAAAGTTTTTGTTGTACAGAAGAGGGTTATCAGAAGCATGAGTAGACTGCTTCCTAGATCATCTTGCAGAAGTTCATTCAAAGAACTGAGGATGCTCACCATGACTTGCCAATATATTTTGTTCACTAATGTGCTTTGTGAACAAAAATAATACATTGTACAAAACAAATAGTTCAGAACATGATCACAACACAAGAAGAAAACCTGATCTTCTCAAAGATTTAAAGAATCTCAGCATGGTACAGAAAGGAGTACATTACTCAGACATAAATATAATCAATAAACTTCCAGGTCATATCAAATCACTCATTGGGGATTTAACCAACTTCAAAAAACAGTTAAAACTTTACCTCTTGAAGAACCCTTTCTGTTCATGGATTTTATGATAATGTGTAATACTTCCTGAACTGTTTTAAATTTAAGCATTATTAATAAAACTGATTATGCAGCATTGGCCTACTTGTTTGCAAAATACTATTTATGTTAAATGAACCTTAATTTGTTAGTGTAATCATCCTGTGTCATTATTGTATTATTAACTGTGGTTTTTTTTTTTATTATTATTTTAAGTTTTCTGGATAATGTGTTGTTATTTGAACACATGAGCATTCTTTTCATGTATCTATGTACATTTGATACAAATTGTAAACCATATGATCATTTTCATGTGGCTGTTACTGACACTTTCTACTTCCTAGCAATTCATTTGAATCAAGGAGCCATGGAACACAAAAATAAATGGAGAATTAACAAGCTTAATCGTGAGTCAGCTCTGGCTATTCAGTCGCATAGCTCACTAGTAAGTTACTATGCTACGTAGGTAGATCCTATCATGTGCTACCTAATTATCTTTATTTGTTAAAACTCCCTATTTTCGCTACCTCACAACCAATTTATCAATTTCCAACCTAACTTATACCTCAAAGTATATAGGCCCAACCGAGGCTACAAATCAATGTATCACCATAATTATTCCTTGGTATTCACATCATTTTGTTGCACCCAAATCGCATTCGGTTGAGCACAATCTAATCCAGACCTCGGGCTACTCTACAATTGGTGATCACGTTCGTGTTTTGGTGTTCACATACATCAGCTTCGCCACCTTGCCGGAAAATTCACACATTCTGTTTTGTTTAACTTAGACCTTGAACTACGCCACAAAACATGAATATCACCACAATCAAAGTTTTGCATGCAGGGGGATGGCGCTGTATCATGCAATAACCGATCATTATTACTGAAAATGTGATTACTGCTCATTCAATCAATTTACGCTATGCTATTAACCCCTCACATGAGACCGACATCAGAAATTGCGATATAATCAAAACGACTCTTGACCGAAAAGTCAATAAAGAAATACGAAAAATCAGTAACAAACCTTAAAATTTAGTTCAATAATAGATGATAATAGATAACCTCGCACTTACACATACCGAAATCGAAAGTAATCAATTCGGATCTTCCGCCTAAAGAAACCGTTGCAATCTCCGATTCCCATTGGCCACCGCATATTAAAACCCTATTGGTCATAGACCAAAGATAACTTGCTATTGGCTATGGCCAACTACGATAACTACCAAGCAACGATGAAGCCGCGGATTGGAAAAGACGTTTCTGGCGTTGTAACTTCCCCGTATGATCAGCATTAATCACGCACAGTCACAGAGCTCTCTGTGTTGCCCAAAATTAATGCGATATTTTGGAATTCACTCAGTAAAATTGGAATTGGAATTATTGGATTTTTCTCAAGTAAGTACTTTATTAAATTTCTTTGGTTTCATGAGTTTAAGCAAACTTATGTTGAAGTGGATCTGCAGTTTTCTTGCTCATGCGTATTCAGATCGAAGAGTGGGATGATTACACCACAGTCTATCATATATAGTCACGACCAGTGAGCTCCCACTGATTTTTGTTGTACGCAACGACAGGAGTGCTCCAGGCGGATGGCAAGATACATTTCTGACTACGATATCGGGTAAGTGTGAGAAATTGATTTTAACGTAGAATGATATTTTCACTCTGCAACAGAGTGTGCGCTGATATGAAACTTTCCTGGCGAATTAAAACAGTGTGCCGCAGGGCCGGCGTAAGCCCAAGTGCCGTCCTGTGCGAGTGGCTAAATTGCCGCCCCCCACCCCCGGTATTTTTTATTTTATTTTATTTTATTTTTTTTTTTTTTATTTTACAAAACGTTTGTGGAATTGTGTTTAAACAAATCTGTAGGAAATGTCAGCAATCAACCGCAATTTTTGTTTTTACATTTCAGATCCACCTAAGTACCGGCCACTGAGTGGCCAGTCTCAAAGCTTTTAATATGTGCTCGCATCTACACCGTCACGTTGACAGTTACGTTCAGCATGACCGTATAGATGTAAACATAATATGAGTAAAGTGCATGCGCAATACTAATTGTACTTCATATGAAAAGCAGTTACCTATTACATCCCAAGTTGCAAGAAATTCGAACACACCAATTCTTCTGTTCTTACGAAACGCAATAAATGTGCTTCTGACCAATCTTGAATCGCTCGGCCAATTGCCAAAAAGAATTCTGTAGTTTTCGTTGTAGAAAACGCAATAGTATCTATTGCCTGGAAAGGTGAAGTGGTAATGCAGCAGCGCCAGGAACTGGGTCACGTGACAAGGTACAGCGAGGCGACGGTTAAACTAGCGCCCAAGAAGAAGAAGCAAGAAGTTCACAATAAGTACGTGACTGATGATATGGATAAATGCATTATCAGGCGGCAAATTCTATGGCATTACGAACAATAGAAAGAAATACTAACTTTGCGAAAACTGCACAACTTTGGTCAAACAGAAATGAGCTTCAAAGCTAACAAGGAAACCCTTAGAAGCAATGATCTGTCTATGGATTTTCGTTTTAGAATGTGTCAAAATTAACGTTTTGTTTTATGCGGAAGAGGGGGGACATTTTGCTAAAAGACCATACTTTCTCAGGTTTTCATTAGAATCAAAGCGACCAGTAGTTAGACGAAACGGATTCACACACATTATACAGTAAATAAATGTTGGCAAAGTGATAGTGTGCGAGTAGTTTGTCAAACAAAAGTTCCAGTCAGAGTTTAATTGATGTTCATGCTGACGGAGACAGGTGTTTCATGGCTAAGAAACTAAAACTTTCAACTATCACTCAGAAACGGATAGCAAAAATTTTCAAAAATAAATGAAACCCAATTTATGCCAGGCTTACTACCGGTGTCTTTATCCCTTGAAATTACTCGCAGCGTATACTTCTAGCCATTGTATATGTCTGACTATATAGCTGGCGTCATGTAAGAATGCGATTCTGCGCATAGAGGCGGAGCGATAGGGGAAGCGTGGAGGGGAGGAGCTACGGCCGAGTGCCAACTGTTTAGCGGCTTTTGAAAATCAGTGTGGGTGCTCTATATCACCGTTCACAAATGTTCGAAACCAACCCTCCTGAAAATCATGTTCATGCATTTTTGAATGAGCAATACTTGATAAAAGTAAATTTTTTCAGTTGTCTGGCCTTTTAGAGATACAAAGAAGAAGGAAGAGGAAGAAAAGGAAAGGATGGCTGAATTAGGACACTACAATAAAGCGATCTAATTGGCCGAAGTGAATATTTCGATATAAGTAAAACCCCAAAACTTCTACACGACCAATGAAATAATTTTTCACTGTACACTAATCTAACACTTTTTGTGCGAAGCTATTCTTTCTGACAAAAGCATTTGGTAGAACACCGACACCAAGGTTTAAGGAAATCTTTGATATATTTTGAGATTTTGAAGTCCGACATCAAATTTTTTTGGTCAGTTCCAAGCAAGAGCTGTATAGTTCATCAAAACTTTCGTCACTTCGAGATAACTTCATGACATCTCTGACAGTATTAATATAGTCCAAGGTTTTCTTAAGCCTGAGAGAAAAGCATTACAAATTTCAACTGAATCTATAATTTTAATAACAAGGGAAGTGACAAAGATAAATGAAAAACGCTTAACTTTAGCATCAGCATCAGATTCTTCAAGCTAAATTTCTGGAAGAACACAACTAAACGTTCATAAATATGTACACCTGAAAGGTCAAAAGGGCCGACGTGCTGCAGGATGAATAAAGCTAGTATAGTGGGTAAATCACGGACACATTACTACTCGCTTGGAGACCCGCGTACAAAACTGATCATTTCTTTCAGGTATGAAATATCGTCTCTCGATATAGTCACGTTTAGCATTGCCTCTTGAGTCATAAGGTAGGTATGGATTTTCCCGAATTTTTTTAATTGTACAATTTTATTTTCCGCTCAATTTTATGTGGGTGCTCAGCACCCCCAAAAAATTCTTGGGAGGTGCACAAGCCCCGGAGCACCCACGGAGTCGGTGCCCCTGGTTGAGCCTGCTGGAGAAACATTGCGTAACTCGCGGCCAGCCACGCACCTAGACAATGAATATTACTTGGCTGCCAGTGTGGTAATAGGGGGGGGGGGGATGCACAATGGCTGAAAAACGGGCCGCCTTCGTACGTGACGCCGAGTGTAGTTATGTTCAACCATGTTTTTTCCATAATGCGGGAAGAATAAAACACTCGGAAATTGCATTTGAAGGGCTTAGCAAAAAACTGTTTCAGGCTTGACATGTAACCGCAGTATCGAACATTGTTTTCGAATTTCCAAATTAGATTTCGTCTTCTGCAAAATTAGTTGTGAGTAAACACACGACGTGTAACAGGCTGGCAGCGCTCCACTCGTAAGGTTGCGTTTATAGACAGCGGTGCCTCCGCGGCGGGGCAACCGCTGTGATTTGTCACGCGGGGCAGCCGCAGCAGCCCGCGGGGCCCTGTTCCTGTCTGGTGGGGGTAAACAGTGGTGCCACCTGTTTTCTCAGTCACTGAGAGTTCGCCTTCCGCGATGGACTCTGCAGTGCTGTACTACGTTTCAGATTCCGAATCCCAAATACATGGTCGTAATTTGATTTCGTCGATGAATAGTTCTGTATTGAACATTTTGCCCACAGATCACTTTTTCAGCCCTCGCAGTAGCAGTGTGCAATCAAGCACGGACAGCACTCTCACTACCGGAGCAGCTGTGCTACACCTGGCAGGGCGGCACAGTTGTCGGCACTGCCGTATGGCGCGCGGTTCCGCCACGCGCACCGACCAGTCCCATTAGCTGCCGTGTAGAGACGCCGCCGCGGCATCGCACAACCACGGCGGTTTGGAAGTGCAGTCGCTGGTATTTTGACTCCGCGGCGGACTAGCGGAGGGCCCGCTATCGCAACCGCGCCGATAAACGGCTCCCACGTTGCCTTATGAGAAACCGCGCACTACCAAATTGCCGAGATTCCACCGCCGCGGTGCAACCACGTGCTACAAACACTGCCTAAGAATACTGGCCCCGTGTACGCCAGGCTGTTTCCCGTTCTCTGATCCTCCGGCGTAAACACGACGGTTCTACCGCAGTGGCTGGTCCTTGTTCAACAGTGGCCGCCGGCAGGTAGTCGAGCCGCTATGTCACAGTTCCCGAAGCCGCTCCCTCTCAGGTTTGCTTTCGAATCCCCTCTTGGGCATGAATGAATGTTGAGTTTGTCCTAAAAAAAGGGGGGGCGGCAGATGTGCCGCACGTGCCTTGCCCCGGGCCTGGCGCTATTAAAACGTTCTTGACATCCTTGTTCATATGGGCGCTTTAAAAATCACCCTTGTCTCGTATCTTGCTGCAACTCAAAGTGAAATTAATTCCGCGAATTTACGAGTAATAGCGGTTTGTATTGCAAGAGGTCGAATAAAGAAATAAGTTATTCTGGGCACGTCCCTCTAATAACAAATAATGTGTAAAAGAATAGTTTAATACACACTCATAAATCAACCAATATTCCCTCCCATTCCTACTAAAACAGTACGCAGTTAAAATAACTTTACACGCTAAGTTTTTTTGAGGAAACAAAACTCGTACTTTATAATGTCGTACTTTCATGTTCATACTAATCCACAATCCAGGTGCCTCATGCAAATACGTAAACTAAAAATGTATAATACCTACTCCTAGCATATGGGTAGAATACTGTTTGTATCTACTTAAGGATATTCTTAATACGTTTTCGTCCAAAATATTAGGATCTTACGCATAAAAAATCGCACTCGCGTGTTTTATGGCCCACTTTAGATTTGCCTGTAGTTTTATGATTTTTGCAAACATTTCGGACATTAATAATAAAAATATAAATAATACAAAATTGAGGGACGATACGATTACTACTATTGTGATGATATCTATGTACCGTGCCAAAGACAAACATTGTAGTTGACGCCAAGGAGGTTAGAGTACAGAGAGCCGCCGTTGGGCTGAAAAAGTGAAGCCTGCCTCCGCCATATTGCCAAGTTTTGGATAAGTTTTAATAATAACAATTATGTAATTTCAACACTGTATATTTAATTCCTATTATTTACACGATAAGCTTATTTCGACTTAATAGTCATCTTCAGGTGTTATGCCTGCAATACATACGTTTTTATAAAATTTACTACTATGCTGCCTGCTTTTTTATATAGATGTAAAAGAAATGCTACATACCACATTCTGTCATGTTGTTCATTTCAATATTATTGTGACGTGATATATTCTTCTTCTTTTATATATATATATATATATATATATATATATATATATATATATATATATATATCACGTAACTAATAATATTGTGCTGTCATGCAAGATCTGTAAGTTACAGATTTTGGCAGTTACTTGACAGCTCTACAGAGATGTAATATGCTTACATTATTTGCACAGAGAATATATATCTATGAGGCAAAGCTTTTATTTAAATTTAACGAAATATGTTGGGATATTTTATCTTTGATAATTTTGTTGCACTATTATCTATAATTGGCAGTGGGATTATTTATCCGTTGTCATGTACTAAAATATGAAAAAAATTATCGAAATAATTTTTGTGCTTGAAATCTGTTTGATCGTTTAGCAAATTATTTGTGTTTTTAATTGCATGTAGGCATACTTCCATTTCTTCAAGAATATTCATCTCGTATCCCTTCTGTGCAATATGCAAAATTTCTAGTGCATTATCTAAGGTGTCAACTGTGTGATTTTCGGACTGCAAATGTTGATAAAATGTGGAAGGGTTCTTTTCACTTTCTCTAGTGTGTTCTTTGTATCTTATAGTGAAATTTCGCCCAGTCTGTCCTATATAATACTTATTACATGAATTACAAGATATTTTATAAATTCCAGAGTTAAGAAATTTTGAAGGTTTGGTGGTATGTGTTACGAATTTGTGTTTAAGGGTGTGTCTGTTCTGAAATGCAAAAGTGGCGTTAGTCTTTCTAAAAATTTGCTGCATTTTATTAGATATTTTACCTAGGTATGGTGTACTGATGTAAATTGGTTTATTTAGCTTTGACGTTTCCCTCTGTAATGTAATTTCTGTTCGTGTTGTTGGTGGTCTAGGACTCGTTTTGTTGTTATAGAGCTTTAGAATAATGCTGGGGTCGTATTCATTTTGTTGTGCAATGTATTGCAGTATGGTCATTTCTTTTTGCTTGGCTGCATCATCTAATGGTAAATTTATAAGTCTATTTATCATTGCATGGAAGAATGCTAATTTATGTGAACTAGGATGGCAAGAATGAGCGTGGATAATGTTGGTCGTTGTTGTTGGTTTCCTATATATTTCAAATCTGTGTTTATTTTGCACATTTTGTATAGTAAGGTCTAGATGGTTAATCGTTTTGTTGGTTTCTATATATATATATATATATATATATATATATATATATATAAGAAGAAGAATATATCACGTCACAATAATATTGAAATGAACAACATGACAGAATGTGGTATGTAGCATTTCTTTTACATCTATATAAAAAAGCAGGCAGCATAGTAGTAAATTTTATAAAAACGTATGTATTGCAGGCATAACACCTGAAGATGACTATTAAGTCGAAATAAGCTTATCGTGTAAATAATAGGAATTAAATATACAGTGTTGAAATTACATAATTGTTATTATTAAAATGTCTATGTACGACATTATGAACACTGTGGGCCCTGCAGATAACAAGTTTTGGATAAGTGTTGTATTGCAGAGAGAATGTTTTATGTCACTTAAAACACGACTCCATTTTTATATGAAACTACCAGTATCTGACGTTGTTTATAATATTCATAATCACAGTATCCTCCCAGTTGTTGTGAAAATGCTTCAGAAGGCCAGTGTTTAATTCGTTGTTACGTATTTCACGGCATGTTCACGAAATAGAACAAACGCACATTTTAGAGGGAGCACTCTTACATATGCACAACTCTAAACATTGCGGAAAATAGCTCTATTTAATTAATAAGAGTGCCGAAAACCCTTTTAGGAGCGAATGGGAAAAAAATGGTGTCGGTGGGTTTCGAACTACAGACAACATGCATCACAACATAACGCACTACTCACTACACAACGGCGAACAATTTCGGCATTGTCCGTTAATTCTCGTAGTATTGCTGGCAGTTGCTAACAGCTAAAATGACATTTTTAGACCCTAGATTATTATTTAGGTGGCCGAAGGGACTGAGGCGCGTCAGTCACGGTCTACACGGCCACTACGGTCGAGGGTTCGAATCCCTCCTCGGGCATGAATATTTGTGCCGTCCTTAGTAGTAGTTAGTTCATAAGTAGTTTGTAAGTTTAGAGACTTATGACCCCGTAGTTAAGTCCCATAAGTTATACAAACATTTGAGATTATTATTTATGGAACTATGAACGACGTGCTTTTGTTAATTCTTCAGTGCGGCACTGCTTTGAAATGGCAATGCGTAAGTTATAATAAGAAAATCATAAATACAGGAGCAAGGAGAGCCAGAGAGAGATCTGGGCGAGGAATGTCACGTGACATTTCGTAACGTCTGGTATATGTAAAATCGAGAGGCTGTGTCAAATTGCCGTTATTTTTGCAAATATCTATGTAACGGAGGGAGCTACGAAAAAAACATAAGAGAGGAACGTCTTAGAGAATTTTCTCCTCTACAAATTCGGTTATTCAGTTTCGTGTCAGATGAACGATTTGTTTTTATAATTACATTACAAACGGCTTTTTTTAGTGTTACTGATGTATTTTTTGTCCGAAAATGAAAAAAAGAGGATGTTCTGGCCTCTGGAGGCCAACTATTATGTCTATAAAATTTGGTGCCAATCGGTTGAACAGTTCGACCCCCCCCCCCCCCAAAAAAAAAAAAATTAAAAAAAAGGGTGGGAAGACGTTACAGACAGACAGACATCGTCAAATCGCCGTTATTTTTGCAAATATCTCTGATACGATACAAGATACGAAAAAAAAAACAACAGAGAAAAGTTGTAGAGAAATTTCTCCTCTACAAACTTGTTTACTCAATTTGCGTGTCAGATGTACGATTAAGCCGTAATTTTCATTTAAATTTTGAGCCATCAGTAGGAGATCGCCAAGGCCCACTTTTAGTGTTACTACCGTAACCTAAAGTGTGCCAAAATCACGACTGAAGTTCAAAACTGAATAAATAATATAAATGGGACAATCGTCTGTAACACATTGCTGACGTGCTGCAGAGATGTTCGTATGATGGCTGACAGGGTACGGAAATCTCCGCTTAAGTTCTGCTGTACGCTCTGTTGGATAACGTTTGAGGATTTACAAGCAAGAAAGCTACCGTGCGAACAAGGCCTCAGAGAACGACAAAGAGGTTACTCGTGTGATAACTATTTGCAAGTACAGATTCCGGCCTGAGGCGTTGAGCACTAGCTGGCGCATTCGACCGTTTTTCCGCGCCCTCACATGGCGGCTGTGTCAGCAGGGGCAGGAGGTGGATCTGACTACTTCGCACCCCAGCTGCAGATGAGGTCCCGCCCGCTCCCACGGTGCGACAGCTGACGCAGCAACGGCAGCCAGTACCCTCTGCCTGTGGCCGCCCATTTCCGCGAAGCTCACTGGCACCTGCTGTGGCGTGGGCAGCGTTGCCAACCGTACCATCTGGATAGTACATGTACGATAATTTAAGATGGTGTGCGAACATACGATCCAACCTTCGGATCGTACGTCTAGTGTACGGTCTTATGGGTGCTTACTATTATTACACTTCATCTATTTATTAATGAAATTTTTTATGTAATATTATGAACCGTAAATAAGTTTTTTGTAAATTACTGGCTGTATGTGGCGTGTTTTCAGTGCTACGGACAATGTCATTTTCTTAATCGCAAATTTCGGACAGTTCTTGGACGACTGATTTGACAACATTTTGCACAACGTCGCACTGAAATACATCCGCGGTATTATACACTATTTTAATGTGTTTACAAAACGTGTTGCGAATTGCTTTAGATGTGAAGAAGTAATAAACAATACGTCATGCATGACGTGGCAGTTCGTTACGCATCTTAATGGTTATGACGTCGAACTATGTATCTTGCGGTTATATAAACGTGGATACTGTATGCAAAATGTCTGCAAAATAGAGTTAGTAGTATGGAAGTAATGCGTTGAAACAGTGGCGTAACTAGGACTTGGCTTTGGGGTGGGGGGATAGATCTGCTTGACGAGCAAAATTTTAGTCAGTTTCCTGACAGAATACTATCTACCACTCCCGATGAAGAAACTAATTCACTCCCATCCAATGAAAGCTTATGGTAAAACACCCCAAGTTTCCAATCTTTACCTTTACCAGATTGCTGTTATACGATTTTTTTTTCGGGTTCTGGGGGGGGGTTCTATCCCCCTCATCCCCCCCCCCCCCTCATAGTTACGCCACTGCGTTGAAAGGCCATGCCTGATGTGGCAGTTTCGAGAAATGTACAGTGAAAATGTAGCAAGCTATAGTCTTTTTCGTCATTTTGTGAGAAGTGGCAGCGAGAATTTTTTTTTGGTCGGAGTTGAAATTATGTGTAAAGTTTGTTGCTAGTGGCTAAGTGCTCTCATACTCAAATAGTGGATCCACAAATCTTGGTATTTTCGCGCTGCGGCATCTCCTTATTTATGGCGTCATATCTCCCTAACTATGTGCTAGAAAACTTCAAAATGTTCAAATGTTTGTTAAGCTTATGGGACTTAACTACGGGGTCATCAGTCCCTAAACTTCCAAACTATTTATGAATTACTTACGAACTAGGACGGCACAAATATCCATGCCCGAGGGGGGATTCGAACCCCCGACCGTAGTGGCCGTGCAGGCCGTGACTGGAGCGCCTCAGTCTCCTCGGCCACCGAAGCCGGCTAGAAAACATTACACATGTACTATGTAGTAAGAAGAACTCACCAAAGATTCATCGCAATCGCATGAATGGTTTAGGAACGCATAGAGGACATACGTTCAAAGAAATATTTATTTTTATTTATATAGATTTCCTAATAAAATAACATTAAAAGATGGACAACTTTATGTGAAGTAATCTGAATACGCCTTTCTTTATGTGGTGTACCGGTATGTACGATCCCCCAATGAAATGTACGATAATTTTGATGCAGTTGTACGACCTGATAACGCTGAAAGGTTGGCAACTCTGGGCGTGTGCCCCATCATCACCACGACGCATTATATTTGGCCAGATCTTAAGCACCTTATTATCCATATTGCTTTCTATTTAGAACGGGATTTAGTACATAACTTCTCCGATTATAAAACTTTTCTTGAAACACACTTTTATTGTTATATAAGGCCGCGGATCACAAGATCCAGTATGGATAACATTACATCTGTTTGTACATATTTACTCTGCAAATCACATTTAAGCGCCTGGCACAGGGTTTATCGAACCGCCTTCATGCTATTTCTCTACCGTTGCATTCTCTTATAGGACGTGAAAAAGGAACATCTAAATCATTCAGTTTTCTATCAGTGTTCATGTCTCCCTACGCAGGTAGGTGCTAACAAAATCCTGTTAGCATTCGGAGGAGAAAGTTGGTGAAAGAAATTTCACAAACAGATCTCGCCGCAACGAATAACGCCTTCATTTTGATGATTTCCATTCCAACTCGTGCGTCGTTTCTGTGACACTCTCTCTCCTTTATCGAAGTTCTCTGAACTTTCTCAATATCCTCCATCAGTCACACTTGGTGAGGATCCCATATCACGCAGCAGTACTCCAAAATCGGACGGACAAATGTAGTGTAGACAGTTTCTTTAGTACAACTGTTGCATCATCTAAGTGTTCTGCCAATGAAACGTAACCTTTTCTCTTGTCATCTGCTGCTTGTGTACGTTTATTTCTGTTGTCATCTGCTGCTTGTGTATGTTTATTTCTGTTGTCATTTGGTGCCTGTGAAAGGTGCATATGGTGCATAAATATAAAATTAGTGCAGTGACTGAACATAAGTGGCTGAATATGACAAACTTAAGTTCATCTTTGACCACAATTAAGAATGGGTTTCGCTGGATACAAATAACAAGTACTCCAGATGAACATTACAAGACAATTCAACACTAAACTAACACCCGATGTTTAGAAAGCATATACCATCTAAAAAGGAATATAAATAATATCCGAAACCCGGTAATGGTACTTTATAAATAAAGTATAATAAAACCAATTGTGTGGCTGGTTGCTGTTCTTCACGAACAAGTTATTTCACATCTACATCTACACGGGATATTTTGCAAATCACATTTTAGTGTCTGGCAGAGGGACCATAGAACGCCGGCCGCGGTGGCCGAGGGAACTGGGGCGCTCCAGTCATGGTCTGCACGGCCACTACGGTCGGGGGTTCGAATCCCCCCTCGGGCATGGATATTTGTACCGCCCTTAGAATTAGTTGGTTCAAAAGTAGTTTGTAAGTTTAGGGACTGATGAGTCCGTAGTTAAGTCCCATAAACTATACAAACATTTGAACATTTTTGGTTCATCGAACCACCATAATACTATTTATCTCCAATTCCATTCTCTAATAGCGCGCGGGAAGAAAGAACACCTGAATCTCTCCGTTCGAGCTCTGATTTCTCGTATTTTATTCTGATGGTCATTTCCACCTCTGTAAGTGGGAGTCAACAATAAATTTCCGTATTCGGAGGAGAATGTTGGCGATTGGAGTTTCGTAAGTAGCTCACGCCGCAGCGATAAGCGCCGTTGTTGTAATGATTCCCATCCCAGATCCTGTATCATTTCCGTAACGCTGTCTCCCATGTATCGTGACAATACGAAACGCGCTGCCCTTCTCTGGACTCTTTCGATGTCCTCCGTCAAACCCACCTGATAAGGATCCCACACTGGGCAGCAATACTCCAAAAATGGACGGACAAGTGTAGTGTATGCAATTTCTTTTGTAGTTCTGTTGCATCTTTTAAGGGTTCTGCCAATAAAACGCAGTCTCTGGTTCGCCTTTCCCACGACATTAGGTACGCGTTCCTTCCAGTTTAAGTCTGAAGTAATAGTAATTCCTAGGTATTTTGTGGAGTTTACGGCCTTCACTTTTGATTGATTTATCTTGTAAACAAAGTTTAACGGATTTCTTTTCGTACTCAGGTGGACGACTTCACACTTCTCATTATTTAGAGTCAATTGCCAATTTTTACACCATAGTGATATCTTATTCAGATCGTTCTGCAGTTGATTTTGATCTTCAGATGATTTTACTAGACGGTAAATGACTGCATCATCTGCAAACAACTTAAGAGAGCTACTTAGATTTTCCCCTAAATCGTTTATGTAAATAAGGAACAGTAGAGGACCAATAACACTACCCTATGAAACGCCTGATATCACCTCTGTTTTAGTCGATGCCTTACCATCGATTACTACGAACGGTGTCCTCTCTGACAGTCGCAAATTTGGGGCGATATACCATAACCACGAAATTTGATTAAAAGCCGTTTGTGAGGTACGGTGTCAAAGGCGTTCTGGAAATCAAGAAATGTGGAATCGATTTGCGAACCTTTGTCGATAATGCCCATCACTTCGTGTGTATAAAGAGCTAGTTGTGTTTCGCACGGTATCAAAAATGTCTGTTTATGACAAAATTGCAGTATCTACTGACACTAGCAGTGGCGATGATATTATAATAGTCTTATTATTACCGTAAGTACTTGCAGATGGGCCCGAAAATTTTTAATATCTAGCCCAAGATGCGCGATATTAAAACGAAAAACGTTAAGCACATGCATTATATAACTGAGATACGAATACTTCACAGTCACTTGCGATTTTGTTGCACTACAAAGGATAGTGAACTGTTGTGTGATTATTATGATCAGCATCTACCTCCTACTATTATCTATTCTATGCACCCCACGGTTTTCTTTTTAAATTATACAAGTATTATGATAGCTATTTAAAATTCCCAAGCACAAATCTGTAGGTCTGTCAGTATGGGGTTAGGAATTTGTTATGGATTAGAAGAAATTAAACTTTTTAATCGATTTTAAAAACATATTTAATTTTTTTAAATAAAACAACTGTGTTCTAGTTTTTGGTCTAGTGCACGCTAAATTTTTTAATAGATTTCCAACAATAAGATGCGTTACCGCAGACATAGGGTAACTTTCAAGTTAATTTCAGTTTTCTTCTGTGGGCGAATCAATTTATTACCTTCTCGTGACTATGGTTTATGTCGTGAAATGACCGCGAAGGTAAAAACAAAACAGATTCGAGCTCACACGAAGTTTACCATTAAACATTTTTCTCGCGAACCATTCGTGACAGGAATAAGAAAACAGAGGAATAACATTGGTACAATAAGTGTCCTCGGCCAACCACCAGATAACAAAGAGTTTCAGCATGTTCTGTGCTATTGAACTTTTCACGTCTATAACTCATCGAGAAGCTAGCAAACATTTTCTACCTCGAATTTCAAATTTAACACTTTTTCGTACTTTGCGCAACGAAATGGTACGAACGAAACCAAGAGACCGAGGGACTTGGCTGTCAGCATGTCGTGTCTCGTAGTATCCGAGTCGCTACATTAGTATCTCTGTGTGAATAACCCCATTCCACTGCATTTTCTGCATCTCTTGGTCGCACAGTATCCCTGTGTGAATAGGGCCTAAGAGCTGAAGACGACTATCACTCGATGATTCCATTCACAGGCGGCAAATTTATACGACATAGAAATACAATAGTTGATTCCGCAACATGACAAGTGTCTCAATTCTTTGCGTGACTATTTCCAAAAATAGTTCAAACGTTGCTGTACCTGTTGCCAATAAAGTTTTTCATGTAACTTTTGTCTTTGTTTTAGAGAGAGAGAGAGAGAGAGAGAGAGAGAGAGAGAAAGGGAAACTAACTTTCTGCATGCACTCCGCATGAGCATGGAACGTCATACTTTCTGACGACCGTACGTATTTTATCTCGCATTATGTCAGTCGCTTTGTAACACAATGACGAAGGACGAGCCCTGTTTCTGACGGGAGGAGATGCTTCATGTTCCAGAGTTGGAGGCTGAAACCTATCTCCCGCGGTGCAAAGTGTGGAAAGAGGAAAGCAAACACTCGGATGACAGCGTTATCCGCCGGTGAACTATACTGGCGGGACAGTTGTAAGCAGGAGAGCACACAGGGAGGGAATGAAAGGTAAGCGACTCAACGTGAGTACAATAGCGGGGCGGAGCACAAAGCGACGCGACACGGCGTCCCGGCGCTCGCCCAACTCGTCTTCTATTTTATCGTCAGATCGCGCCACTCAAGAGCTGACGTCACAGCCGAGAAAACTACCATCAAACTGCGGGCGGGTCACTTTATGTTACGAAGAAGACGGAGGTGTTCCCTTACTTTTACGGGCGACGTGTCTGCCCGTATACATAATGGCAAAATTCAAATTCAAATGTTTGTATAGCTTATGGGACTTAACTACTGGGTCATCAGTCCCTAAACTTACACTACTTATGAACTAGCTATCACTAAGGACGGCACAAATAACCATGCCCGAGGAGGGATTCGATACCCCGACCGTAGTGGGCGTGCAAACCGTGACAGACGCGCCGCAGTCCCCCCGGCCATCGCGGCCGGCCATACATGGCACACACTATTATTGTACTTGCCTGTACTCGCGTGGTAGCAACAGCAAAGTGGGACACATTCATGTTATGAACATATACACCCTCAGAGTTTTCCAGTTCACTCACGATTGTTTTACTGAAATACTGTTTACGCAGTACAGGACACGAATACATTTATGAATATAAATGGAAATTTATAAACCTTGACTGTTATTCGTCTCGAATATGTCAGAGACATTAAAGATAAAGGTGAAGCATTGGATTAAAATTTGTGATGCGGCCGGGAATCGAACCCGGACCTCCATGCTTACTGGTCAGACGTCACAAACTCTAATTCCTGAGATTGTGACATGGAGGGAAGTCGCGCTTTGACTATTCGAAGGCGCCTTAATCACTAGTGGTGCGGTTGTCTAGTGGTAAGACGTCTGCCTAGTAAGCATAGAAGTCCGCGTTCGATTCCGGGCCACATCACAAATTTTAATTCCGTGCGTCACCTTTATCTTTAATACATTTATGAATAGCTCAAGCAGTAGTGAGCCATGCTGAGACATCCTTGTTAGGACGTGGTGTAGCTTTCAAGAGCGACAATGCAGGTGCTGATTCTGGCATTCATTCGATCATCATTGTTGTTGAGGTCTTCAGTCCGCAGCCTGGTTTGATGTAGCTCTCCACGCTACCCTGTCCTGTGCAAGCCTCTTTATCTAAGAATAAGCAACACACTTCCTTCTAATGCTAAGTTGATGTCTCTGAATGTGTCACACCAACCTACCCCTTCTCTTCTTCATGATATCCCCGAAACTCCTTTTTTTCCCTTTTATTGGTTATAAATTTGCAGAATATCTCACAGTTATCTTGTGTGTTACATTCAAAATGTATCAAATATTGTCAAGAACCGATGGAACCGTCAGTGCATACGCAAGGTTTTTATTCCTCCTCTCTGGACTTAAATTGCCTCTCCAAATTTCTCCTACCATTCCTTCACAGCTTGCCCAATGTACAGATTGAACAACAATGAGGAAAGGCTAGAACACTGTCTTACTCCGTTCCCAACCACTGCGACCCTTTCGTAGTCTTCCACTCTAATAATTGCTGTCTGGTTTTTGTACGAGTTAAATATAACTATTTTCTCCCTATATTTTACCCCTGCTACCTTCAGAATATGGAAGAATGTATTCCAGTCAACAATGTAAAAAGCTTTCTCCAGATCCACAAATGCTAAAAACGTAACTTTCCCTTTCCTTAAGCTATCCTCTAAAATAAGTCGTAATGCCTCGCGTGTTCCTAAATTTCTACTAAATCCAAACTGATCTTCCACGAGGTCGTATTCCACCAGTTTTTCCATTCGTCTGTAAATAATTCGTGTTAGTATTTTGCAACCTTGACCAGGAGCGTATCCAGGATAGCCTGCGGGGGGGGGGGGGGGGGGGCGGTGAAAGAATCCTCATCGTCAGCTAAACTCAGTAGAAAGACTAGTACCGCCCATCCCTTTTTACCCCACGCCCAATCAAACACAAGAGTATCACAGTTTTGAAGACTCAGTGCAGTGATAGCACGCTAACTTAGAATTCTAAAGGAAAAAAAAAGAAGTGTTGTTGGGGGGCCGAAAGACCCTTCGTACCCCCCCCCCCCCCCCTTGGATCCGCCTATGACCATGACTTGTTAAACCATGATAATACAGAGGCGAATACCCTCTTGGGATACACTATAAACGCCTGTTCGACCTGGTCACGTAGTACTGCAAGAGTTGTGGGTTGACTGGTCACACTTGTCAGTCATTGTCCCATCATATTCCACACATGCTAGATTGGATACAAGTACGGAGATTGTGTTAGCCAGAGCAGCACGTCTTGCAGTATGTGGGTGACCATTATCGTGCTGGAACATCATCTTCCTGTTACAAGAATGGCAAAAAAGGGTCATTAGACGTTCCCTGCACAAATACCAAAGGTGAATCAGAGCTGCAATTCCTGGTATGAAGCCAGTGTGTCTTTGACGAATGCACTCTACGAGACAGCGCTTGCCAGGTCTACGTCGTACGCGAAAACGACCATCACTTGCGTGCAGGCACCTCTCAAGACCACGACCCGCCATTCCATATTGCAAGTGATCCTCAGACGGCATCAATCCAGCTCTGGTGCGAGTGGAAGGTAGGCTAGAGGTATGAGTGCCAGTAGCCCCATTACTAGTAACCGGTTGGTAACAGTGCCTGTTGACCTATACCTGTACGACGTGTCACTGCTGTCATTACAATACGGCGATCTTGGTGAACGTCTATGCTGCGTAGACGTCCAGAACCTCGTCTAGGGGTGTCAGAATGTACATGTGACCACTGCAGCCAGCATCGTTTCACAGCTGCACGTCCCACCTATGTGGCAATTCTGCGAAAGAACTATCCCGCCACTGGCAAGGCCGCAATCTGACCCCTTTCAAACTCGCTCAGTTGACTGTAGGAAGCATGAGTGTTTCTGCGAGACATGCCGCCTATTGCTTCAGAGGTTGATATCACACTGAGCTAATGGCAGTAAACATTCCGTATTAAAGCGGACACACAGATGGCGCTCTGGCAATTATGCAGTGGGGGATGTTCACATTTGCCGCCAGCAGGTTATTCGAATGTTAACGCCCCTGCTGACCTCCATAATTCGATTTTCTCTATTTCAAAATCATAATTACATCACCTTCTTACACACACCGTAATTAGTATATGAAATACGGGATTGAAGTATAACTTCCTAGGTTATTTTTTGAATCCAACTGTTTGGTTAAGATAGCACCAGAAATGCCACGCAGGAGTAGCCGATCGGTCTGGAACGCCACGTTACGAATCGCGAGGTTTTCCGCGTCGGGGGTTCGAATCCCTCCCCCCCCCCCCCCCGGACATGGATGTATGTTTGTGCTGTTTTTAGTATAAGCTAGTTTATAAGTAATTCGTAAGTTTAGGGACTGATGAACCCGCAGTTAAGTCCCATAAGTTTTACAAACATTTAAACATTTTGAAACTGAACTGGGAACAAAAGGGAATTCAAGTTCTTGGAAAAAGACTGAACAATTTGAGGTTTGCAGATGATATTGTCCTATTTGCATATGATTCAGAAGAACTTCGAATATTAGTTGACAAACTTGCATTAGTATGCCCCGAAGCTGGACTAAAAATGAACATTGATAAGACCAAGATCATGATAAATGAGTGTACACCTGAGGGAAGTATATCGGTTGGAAGTACACAACTGCAAAGGTCACAGAATATGTCTATCTAGGTCAAGTTGTAAACATGAAAGGAGATCTAAAATCAGAAATATTACGACGAATTAAATTGGGCTGGTAAGCTTACGGAAGACACTCTTTAAAAAAAAAAAAAATCAAATGTTTGTATAGCTTATGAACTTAACTACGGGGTCATCAGTCCCTAAACTTACAAACTACTTATCAACTAGCTTATCCTAAGGACGGCACAAATATCCATGCCCGAAGTGGGATTCGAACCCCCGGCCGTACTGGCCGTGCAAACCGTAACTGGAGCGCCTCAGTCCCCTCGGCCACCGCGGCCAGCTGACACTCTTCAATTTTGAAATCTAAGATGTCGGTTGAGCTGAAGAAAACAATTTTTAATCAATGTTTACTGCCAGAAATAACTTATGGCTGTGAAACATGAACTTTAAATGAGTTCATTGTTAGGAAACTAACAGTAGCCCAAAGAGGAATGTAAAGACCAATGCTGGGTTACACACACACACACACACACACACACACACACAAAAGGATGGGACAGAGACCTAAGGAAGACAGCACAACTCAGTTGACATCGGGAGGCTCAAGATCGGAAGAAATAGAAGAAACTACTGGGATCCTTACTCGCCGACTCAAAGAGGCCACATCGCTAAGTGATAGAACTGGCTGATGATGATGGTATACCTTATTACTTTTTATATATTTATGTACACTTACTTACAGTTGAAAAATTTTGACCCCAAATTTGTCGCCCTAGGTTCCAGCCTACTCAGCCATTGCAGGCAGCTATGTCACTACACTATCTTTTGGCGGACGACGTTGAAACCATTATCAGAACAATCTGTTATCCCCCAGTTAGATATCAGCCAACATCTGATCAAAATCGACATCGTGTTTCCAAGCACCATACGTAAAAGACAATATTTTCAACTATGGAGTATAACACTGTCAACAACTTCTGTGGAGAAGATATGTAACTCGGTATTATTCTCGAAGTCATAAATCAACTGATAAGGAAATAAGTGTATTAGGGACGCAGTTAATGCGAAGTCATAAATCAACTGATAAGGAAATTGAATCAATATAAAAAAACAATTATATTAGTGTATTAGGGGCGCAGTTAATGCGGCAGTCAGCAATCCTATGCACACTGTATCCTTCGCAGTTGGCGTTTCACGGGAAAGTGGACGTATGCTTGTTGCTTGGTCGTTGGTCACACAATCCAACATCAAGTCTGGTATTGGGACATGTCTTGGCGGGAATCTTTGTGGGCGCTCTGTATCGCTCGATAACATTCAGATAAACGTCTTCCATTTAGGATGGCGCCTTTTGGGATAGTGTTTTCTGTACACATGTGCTGCTTTACGGACAATGCACTCTACAGCATCGTACATTAAATGCACGTCTGCCAACTCTCGAGGACTAGAACCTCCGACGGGAGCGGCCGCACCATCAGCGATATGGCGTCTCAGACCACGCGGCGCAATACATGGATTGATACTACCAGTCGTCGCTTTGAATAATTACTGTGAGCTGCTTTGTTGTTATGGGGTGTAGTCAGAGCATGTTACCTGCCGCAGTGGCCGAGCGGTCTGCGGCGCGCCAGTCACAGTCTGCACCGCCGCTACGGTCGGGGGTTCGAATCCCCCCTCGGGCATAGATATTTGTGTCGTCTTTAGTATAAGGTAGTTCATAAGTAGTTTGTAAGTTTGGCGACTGATAACCTCGCAGTTAAGTTCCTTCAGCTTAACAAACATTTGAACTCAGTGCATGTTCATAACACAATAAATACGTATTTCATATTATCGGTTCCCTATCTATTTTGGATTCATTATCGATTTGAGACAGCATTTTTACCCTGAACTGCTAGTTCTGCAGTCTGCCGTATAATGAGAGGTTATTTCACAGTGATGTCGAACATAAGCTGTGGTCATGCTCATGTGACTTTTACACACGACCTGCGTAATGAAGAGTGGTTACGTAAAAAATAAAACTTTAAAAGTCTGGTAACTATATTTGAAAGTAGTAATTACCGTCGATTTATGAACTCCTGTTGAGCACACTCCAAAACTGAATTGATAAAGAAAGAAAAAAGAGAAGAATGGAGTCCGTTCAAGGGTCGACCTCTTTGATGGACTTGTCGATGCAAATTGTCGTCGAGAGCTGCGTTGTCTGGATGTAAGTTTGGAGTCGGATCTGCGTTCGCCTAGCGTCTTAAGGTATAAGCTGTCGCTCTTGTTGCTGCGATACAGAGGTCCATCAGTCCCGAAAGATATACAGAAAAGAAGAAAAGAGAGAGCTACGTGTAAAAAGAAGAAATAAAAAAGTACGTATAATTTACCAGAAGAAAGGAAAAGTAAATATTATGCAAAATGATACTACAACACCCTTTATTACTTTATGGTCTTTTAGTTAATTAGTGGAAACCACTAGAAGGTAATTTAAAAGTGGGAAAGTTTTTTTATACTGTTAATTTGAAGGGCAGTGCAATCAAAGTGTGCTTTGATCTTCCTGAGTAGGAACGAGAATTAATAAAGGAAGTTGACAAAGTGTACAGTGGTTTATGAATCTTTTATACAATCACGAAACGGAAAGTTTCTCTTTAAAAAACACGAAGTACTTGTCAGGCGTAAACATTTCAGTATATAGGAAAATAGTCGAGAGACAGCATACTTCAATTAGCTAGTACGAAATGCTTTAAAAGAGAACAGTATTATAATTCACGTAATCATAAAGTGCAGTTTTTCGTAGAACCGACGTCATACAGTTGACTTTGAGTAGATGGGTGTTTTGTAACGGTTTCTTGTGAATCGCTACGAAAGAATACTGTAATACTTTTCTTAATCAGCAGCGTTCTATAACCTGACAGAAAACAGTAAGAAAAGACAAATGTAAGACTTACCGATTCGATAATCGCTGCAGTATAGCAATAAGTCAAACGAGAAGCAGCAAGCATACATTAATCAAGTCAAGACTTATCAGCTGAAATGTGTACCCGTCTGGAAAAAACACATGTCAGAGAAGCTTTGTTTGTTGCTGTGATGGTCTCGAAACTCGCAACATAAATGCAGGGGTACGGGGGGTAAATAGAAGTTTGGAAACGTACACTCCTGGAAAGTGAAAAAAGATCATGAATTCGTCGATCCAGAAAAGAGAAATTTTATTGACACAACACACTATCACACAGACGGAGCCATACGCACGTGAGTAGAGCCACTAAAGCGTATGCAAGTTGGGTGCTAGTACCGTGTATATCATCCTTTTACAGCAATTCAAATTGCAATTACTCCATGGAGACGATCGTAGAGATGCCGAATGTACTCTGGTGGAATGGCCAGCCATGCAGTTTCCAGCTGGTGCCTCAATTGGACTAGCTTTAGTATAGGTCGTGCAGACAGCGCAAGATGACGCTTCATCCGATTCCAAACATGCGCAATGGGGGAGAGATCTGGGGATCATGCTGGCTAAGGTCGTTGACGTACACCTTGAAAAGCACTTTGAGTGGTACGGGGTCGTGTACATGTGCGTTGTCCTGTTGGAAAAGCGTATCGCCGCGGCGGAGCGGCCGAGCGCATGGAGGCGCTATGTTCCGATGTGCGAGGCCGTTCCCCGTCGACGGTTCGAATCTCCCCTCGGGCATGAATGTTTGTGCTGTCTTTTGTAAGTTTAGGGACTGATGACCCCGTAGTTAAGTCCCACAAGCTTTACAAACATTTGACATTTTGAAAAGCATATCGCCTTGTTGGTGCATGAACAGTAGCAAGAAGGGTTAAATGATGGTTTCATTGTACTGTGACTGTTCAATGTTCCATCGACGATCACCAGAGAAGAACGGCCAATGTAGGATATATCTTCTCATACTATGACGACGATCATGCGTGCCGTTAGAACGTATTCCGCTCAGGCCCCATCGTTCAGCCCGCCTCCAAGTGGTGTCTTGATAGGCGCTTATGGACGGATGAATGGAGACGTGTCGCCTTCAGTGATGAGAGTCGCTTCTGCCTCGGCGTCAATGATGGTCGTACGTGTATGTGGCGTCGTGCAGGGGAGCACCAAAATTTGGATTGTATAAGATAGAAACATACTGAGCCGATACCCAGCATCATGGTGTGGAGGGCCATATTGTCGCGTTGAAATGGAAACAGGCTTGACTTCGAAAGCAGGGTTGTCAACTGAACGCAGTACTTGTACTGAAATCAGGTTTATTCCGAACGTAACATACACGCAGCACTAACTGCCTCTCGGGCAGAGTGCGCTGCTATTTATACACAGACAGAATGCACCAGAAATTAGAAGAATAGTTAACATAAGAAACATGTAGAAATTAGAAGTGAACAGAAGAAACATGTAGAATATTCTGGAAATGATAATTACAAAGAAATGTAGTGGTCAGCCACGAGACTGATTTGAAGTTAGTCTACTTTGTCATCATCACCGTACATTGCGTTGATACTGTGAGTCGTCTTGATTGCTATCGGGATTCTAAATATATGGACCCGCGCGGATCTTTGCAATAGTAGACTTGGCGAAAAGGCGGACCGTAAAATATATCAGTTCTTTCTGAATTAAGCGTACACAATCTGCTCATTTCTCTTATAATCAGACATGACTACTCCGCAGTTCCGCACCGGTCTCCCAGCCACTGCTTTAAGCAAACGGCGCAGCAACTCAAATCAAGAGATCGTAGTTATTACCCTGATAAAATATTTACAGACATCCGTCTGCTGTGAGTCGTTTCGACAGCAGCGTTATACCAAACTTTACGCTGAATAAATTAACAGCTGTTTTCACAGCGCCGCGGATGGGCAGACGCCACGCCTCTCAGCCTCTGCTATTTGCTGCTAACGAAGGAGGCCACAGAACTAGGTGCACCTTCATAATCGAAGACTATCATCTCGTTTACGGACACGAAATAGAAAAGTATCATGGGCAATAATAAATTGTTGACTGCCCCTCTTACAAAAACGACGTCATTTCACAACAATGGCAAATCAGCAACGTTTATTGAAATTCCTATTATAGTAACGACAATGAAAAGTGACACTTTTATGAGCTTGAATACATATCTAGAATATGGGACTATTACGAATTTACGAGTGAATAATTAATTACCATCCTAACTATCATGCTGTGGAGAAAGATTACTGCACAATCGGGTTGTATCGGGTAAGGGGTTTGACTGGTATTTTATTAAAACTGTAGATAAATGTTACTGGCCTTAATCTAGTCCGGATGATATTTACTAGCTGTTCCCAACAGTATTACAACGATTGTCGTTTGATGAACATATCAATGCTACCAATTTATCGTCACTGAGGTTTATAGAAGTCTGTACACAGCAGTTACTGCGGTATAAATAAATAACGTGGATAAGAAGTTCATGGCCGTCCAAGACAAATGTATATACACTGCTCAAAACACTCAGGGGATCAGGTGAGACATTATACACAACATATATGGTAACGAATTGCAATCGTAATTTGTGTGTAATAGGTACGATCTTATGCTGTCTCAACTCTTTACTCGAGGTGTACATGGAGTTTACTTAGAGCGAGTCTCCATGGGGCTACCACAATAGTGATAAAGTCATTTTCGTTGCCCTCTAATAAGGGGTGTAATCAACAAGAATGAGGTTATCAATCAGCTCTTGAGGGATATTTGGCCGCCGGCCGCGGTGGCCAAGGGACTGAGGCGCTCCAGTCACGGTCTGCACGTCCACTACGGTCGGGGGTTCGAATCCCCTCTCGGGCATGGATATTTGTGTCGTCCTTAGTATTAGGTAGTTCATCAGTAGTTTGTAAGTTTAGGGACTGATGACCCCGTAGTTAAGTCCCATAAGCTGTACAAACATTTGAACATCTTGATTATCTTGGTTCCGTATTGTTGTTAACTTCACGCCGTAGAATTAAAAGAAAGATGTTGAACCATTTTTAGTTCTTTCCGCCGATGACAATACTTCAGAACCTAGATATCTCAACTGATCCCCTAATTTTGTTAACAAGTATATGTACGTGTGGAAATGAAATATTTAGTTTATGACAGTATTCAGCCTAGTAAAGGAGTTAGACCTTTTGTAACTTCACAGTTTTTAATAGACCAGATAGAGAAAACCATAATCATACGTGATTCAAATATAAATCCACAAAATACGGGAAAGCGTTGTTAGTCGTTTGTGGAATTCTGTATGTCAGTAGCACACTACAAACCTATTTAACCGACAGAGAGTTAAAGTTTCTCTTTGGATTTTCATACGGATTAATTACTGATATGTCGAGAAACATTCTTTCATTAAATAACTGATCAGTTGCGACCATATACGTCGCATCACGGGTTTGATTACAAAGGGTGTCGACGCATTTAATAATACAAGTATATTCCGTTCCTCAGCGAGTAATAGAGCAATTACTAATACGTCAATTTCATTTTATGTTCGGCGTATCCCGTTTTTCATTTCGCGAACATTAGGACATTTCAAGTAAACTTTGAAATAAGCGGACTGAAACTTTAATAATTAAATTCCAACTAAACTTAGTTACAGCTGGACATAAATTTCACTCATTATATGCTAATAAACCGCTTGTGGTGCGATATCCAATTAATTACGAAGAGTCCTTGTGCCAGTAAGCATTTCATTTCCACGCTGTGACGCAATCAACAGCTTTAAGACTGGCGCCGAAACTTTCCAAATATTTAGGGATGACGTCATGCCGTTCGCCGTCGGTGATTCGAGTCCCCCCTACGGCATGGGTGTTTATGTTATCCTTAGATTAGTTTACCTTAGTTTAAGTAGTTTGTAAGCTACGGGCTGAGAACCTAGAAGTTAAGTCCGATAGATTTACAAATATTTGATTTTGATGACGTCATGTCAGTAAATATTCATTCATTGCACAACTATTTCATCGTTCGTTTAACCATTTAAATCCACCGATCTATTTTTCATATTCTGTTAAAAACAAGTGCAGTAATAAATTTACTTTTATCGTTCTGCTGTAATCTAAGTCTCGGCTACTTAATGCAGTTCAATAAAATCAAAATTTAAATGGCAATGACGACTATCCAGTACTCGTGTGAATTCTTTATACATGTGAACTTCTGCCGTCAGCTTCCTAACTTCAGCCCTGACGTCGTTTTTGATCTGGAAGTAAAGTTGTGGGCGAAAGAAAGGAGCCACGAACGTCATCCGTGATATACGATGCTTTTAAGCAGGACAAAGGGTTTTCTCACACCAGTTCGCCCTTGTGTTGAGATAAATACCACGTGGAGCGAGATAAAAAAAAGGAAATGTTTCGGCGGCTAAGCCAGAGCTAGTTTTTTCTTCCTGCCAACATAAGAAGTTTTTAACGTCTTTCTCCCTGTTTTCATCGTTATTATTTGATCTTCCAAATGTGGAGGGAAAGGAGCACTTTAATCTGCCAAGCAAGAAGAGAGGAAGTGACCTCGTTCTTGATTAAACTATTGTTCGGTTAACAATATTACATCATTAGGGAAGTCACAATTAACGTTCACAACCACACGGCCAGAAGGCTGACACATTACAAGCACACAGATGACTGTCGTGAATTTAGAGGCGCGACAGAGGGATCCTGTTTAGACAAACCCGTGTCTACTCACTACAGATTTCTGGCGTACCTTCTATAACGAAACGATGATGGCTTTATCTCTACAGTTAGGTCGCTATTACTTCTTATATGAAAGCAGGGCCTTGCGTATCTAATTTGCTGCCAACTGAAAAGATCTTTTGAAGCATCTTCGCAATTTCCGTGGAGTAGTGCAAGCCACTTGAAGTGACGAACACAGTCTGAATCAGCGCGCTCTTAGCGATGTGCGGTAGTCGTGATGCCGCGGGGGCGTGGCCGAGCGGTCTAAGGCGCCTTGCTGGGTGGCTACTCCCGCCAGAGGTTCGAGTCCTCCCTCGGGCATGTGTGTATGTGTGTGTGTGTGTGTGTGTGTGTGTGTGTGTGTGTGTGTGTGTTGTCCTTAGTGTTATTTACTTTAAGTAGTTTGTAAGTCTAGAGACTGATGACCATAGCAGTTTGGTCCATTATTTTTACAAATATTTAAAGATTTTTTATTTTTCTAAATAGATATAACTGATATTGTAGGAATTTAGAAAGCAGTACGTGGTTGGTATTTTGTACTGGAAAGGCTTATGTATTATATAGTTGCGTCCAAAGTTTGTCGTTAATCGTGCCTTTAATTAACGGTATAGAAGACGAAATTATAGCTTATTTCGCAGCACTACTTTATCTCAATGTAGGACTGTGTGGCATTGTTGCCCCATATTAGAAATTACAAGCAGTGTTCTGAGATAAATTCAAGCATGTAAGTTGGAATGAAATGGATATTTAAGCATTAATAGAAAACGGTCGAAGATACCCTATTTTCGCCTTTTCACAAAAGTTTGTACACTTCTGGGAAATAAGAGGTGAATGAAATTGTGTGCTCCACATCCTTATGCTCCTAATTCTTGAGAAATTGTCTATCTTCTTTCATCTTCAGCATGCAACTTTTCTACGAAGTATAAGGATCAAAATTTTACATTTTTTCATGCTGTGGGTCTTGTACATGTTAACGTATGGGTAACCTCGAAATCATTACCACAAATGCCGACACCTGAAATTAGCGGGAGGGTTACATCTCCTGGTTCCCAAAAGGACTTCTTAAAGCGGTTAATAATGTATATAGCTCAGTGAGATAATGTAATGGAGGAATAGTAAATATTTTAGGAGGTAATACTATATACGAATTGCAATAACAAATACCATACAAGTGTCCAATTGTATTCAGTACAGAGATATAGCTGTTAACATGTAACCCAATCAAACTTAAAGCAAAGGCAAATGAGAACGTTCAGAGATAATTTTTGAAAATTTCCACCAGCAACATCAAGGCAATTTTGTCTTCTCTTCCGAAGTCATCTTTACGTTCTTTTATGAGACGTGTAGTATTCATGATCCGAACGATCTAATCGCCTCTTGCGTTTACTTTTCGTTTGAGGACTTCGCCTTTGATCCTCTCACACAGGCAAAAATCTAAAAGTCCCTGGACCTACCTGGGAAAGGAACCTGCCTATATCTACCGGAGAATGTTAGATTTTGACGAAGTGTCACGTGACGACTAGAATGTACAGGAACCCCGCCATACTGGAGGAGCACAGGCATTCTTGTATCCAAAGGAATCTGTTCCAGTGATGCTGGAAGCTCATTTTTAAGGAAATGTAAGTAACGCGATCGTATAAGATGAATGTGCTCAGTCAAATTATTATGCATCAAACTACACAGTCACACGGGAGCGTTCTTCAAAATGTTTCCTCAATGGCACGTGGATTTTCTTCGGATTACTTATGCGAATTACGACAGTTAATGATGCCGTCAGGAGCGAAAGTTGCTTTAGCTGTGAAGAGTAAACAGGAGATAACTTGGCACTTTTCAAGAATACAACGACTAAATGCCAATCGACAATCATTTGCTACTCGAAGGTTTTGCATGAGCTGCAAATGATACGGATGGAACCCGTGCATACGTGATATCTGCTATACTCTTATATGTGGAACACGGTGCGTGCAGCCATTCTACGTGTGCTTGCTGAAGGACTGCGTTCTGCTGATGGAATAATGTCTCCCACTGCATGCAAGGTAAAGCACGACTTCACAACTTGAACATACTGCTGACGTTCGATAAATACGCCCATAATAACCCAAGCAACGGGTGTACCAACACACGAAACGAAAATGCAGTGAACCCGGATGCATCATTGTACTCAATAAAAATTGGACAAATTTTATATGGCATTTTATTAAAAATATCGGGTGACCGAGCGTTGATCGGGAATTTTTTTTATGTTATATATATATATATATATATAAATGGTTGTCTGTATGTCCTCTATGTGTTCATAAACCATTCATTCGATTTCAGTGAAACTTTGGTGATCTGTTCACTGTAAGCCCACCAAAGTTCCTGACCCAAAAACAAAAGAGCACGACACACAGCTCAGTAGATGGCCGCCACGTGAGAATACTCAGATTTATGCGTCAATTATTGAAAAATGGGAGTAGTTAGGGACGTGCAACAAAGTTTACGTGTAATTTAGGACGTATGAAGCGTTTTGTAACTGACCCCCTCCCGCCCCCCCTCCCACAAAACGATGAAACGAATGGTTTACCGCTCACAACAGTTTCGCTGTAGATGCCTAAAACTGTTGCATCAGGCATGAAACTTGTATCAAATAAAGTTAGCATTACAGATTTGCATTTTACTATTTATTTTTGTCTGCAAGTCTCCCTTAATTCTCTTGCATCCACAATTAAGCAATCTGTTTTCTTCATCTCTATCTGTATAAAAGCGAAAGGACACTCACTGACTAAACACGAAATCTCTAAAACTACTTCAGCTATGAAGCTGAAATTTGGCAGGATGTAGTTTATAGGTAGAAAACGTCAGCTAAGAAAGTATTGTCTGATAGGCGCATGGCGGAGCTTACTTCTCCTACAGACTATCGAAAACTAAAACTTCATTCCGATCTTCACGAAATTTCGCACGCTTGACCTTCAAAACAAGAGGAACGTCACCATCTACCTTAAGTTTCATACGGTGCTTGGGGGCGGGTACTTTGCAACTTACATTTCTTTTTTTTTTAAACAAGTGTTGTTTGAAATAAAACTGGAATATTTGAGAATAACAAAATGCGTTTTTCAATGTGACCCTGCGTTTCTATTGCTTAGAAGTCTACAGCTTTGTTCCGATATTGATGACATTTTGCACACTCTATCTTAAAAACTAGAAGAATGTCACTGTCTGTATAAAATTTCGTTCGTTGCATGGTGGAGGGTACTTAACTTACGGAATTTTACAAAATGCATAGTTTTGCTCCAATCTTTATGAATTTTTACACACATGGACTTTAAACCAAGAGGAAGATGTTTGTATGGTACATGACAGAAGAAACCTTGCAGAAAACTTTGCCGAGAGAAGGAAAGGTGGAAACGAACAGAGAGATGGGAGCGTAAGAGATGGATGCAGAGAGGGGGGGGGGAGAAGGGGATGTGGGCTACGAGAATGTAGAATAAATAAACACCCGCGCAACGCCGGGTTTCCAGCTAGTTGTTATATAAATATTTTGCAACACTACCGACGCAGGAATTGCAAACGTTAAACGAAAATAACCATAAATGTACCTAGTTCAGTGTCACAGTAAATATTTTTGTCCAAAATTTCCTAGATATTTCGAAGTGCGCAGGTTGGTCACAAATGCAGAAACTGTTTCAGTTCGTTAGTGTAGCCGGCGAAAACCGTATCTACCAGTTATTGTAAAACTGCTAAACGCGATACAAAATTTTAATGCAAACCGTTAGAGTGGTATCAGAGGTACACGAAATAAAAATGTATAACATATATTTATTTTGGAAAATCCTGTTGTTTCAACAATGACGTCAATGCAGGTAATTCAAATAATCGAAACCATATCCACATGCAAAATTTGATGCAAATCGTTAGAACCGTTAAAATTAATATAAAATTGTGGAAAATCATGTTTTTACTAAAAATACAACTATGTAGGTGACCCTTAATATATATATAAGATTCGTCTATACTACCACCTCCTAATATATTTGCTATTCCTTCTGTAACACCATGTACAGCATATTTTTTATTACTAAAGCAACGTGTTAATTTAGTGTGAGTAATTCATTGCTGGATTTATTGTTGTCAGTGGTGACCATAGCCATAGGAAAATGAATTTCTAGCAGGACGAATCATAACACGAGACTTGAATGCCAGTACGACGTTTGACATTGTCGTTTGGACCACTAAGCGATTCAAAGAAATTATGTGAAGCAGCCTGACCTTCGCTGAATATTGTGTTACTGGAAGCTTTACTCGTGGTCCGGTCGTTTCTTCATTAATCACTTACGCATAAACACAAGGGGTTTACATTTTTTATTGCAAGTTAAAATTAACGATCAAAGTTCTAGGACCAGATGGCACTTTCAATGCCTGGTCGTTATTTTGTTAATCACTTCGGCATCTACAAAATGAAGAATTTACGACATTATTTTTTGCGTAAGGTAATGAACGATTACAATTTCGGGTCCAGGTTAGCTGATCCATCTGCAGAAAACAATATCGTCTCTGTTTGAAGTTGTCCAAAGCGTAAAGTAAACATATTTGAAATCGCACGTGCCTTGATCTTAAAGCAAAAATCACCTTTCTTGTATCACTTATTTTGTACACTGCAATTATCGACGGTTGTATTACTGTACGATTCCTTCATTCAAGTATGCGCGTAAATATAAACCTCCGAAGATTTCATGGACCAAGTGTGTCTTGACACGGTACAGTAATCGGGTGTCGGACGTCTGCTCCTGAAATTCAGCCGCTGGGCTACGAACGCTGCGAACTACCGAAATGCTTTTGTCATGCGGGCCGAGATTGCAGGACGGTCTAGGGGCAGACTCTTGTCGGCTCTGATTTGAAATTCCATTTTTGTCAGAAGCCGACAATACTGCGACCGCTTTAAATATGCACATATGATGAAGAGCGCAATTCCGCAGGTTCCTATTGCAGTCGAGAACTATTCATACGTGCTATATATCACACGCCTTTACGTTTCCGTATCAATGGAATAATTTTTTCGGAATCTGTATTTATTACAAAATTTCGCAGAGATTACGTAATTCAGTTTGAAATATGTTCCATTTCATAATTATGAAGGGAGTACCTTCTATGACAACGTTACTCTAGAAGTGTCATTCATACTGCCGTGTCTATTCTAGCCATATTTGAAGTATGAGTTGTGACTGAACAAGGAGATGATTTAAGCGACAGCTTTATAGCGGGCATTGGATTCTGATAACTGCCCGCACATTAATACTACGCAATTTCTTTTCGATTGTTCCTTACGTACATACAGTCTAAGACAAATATTTAAAAGCAACTTATAGTACCCCGTCTGTAGAACATAGTGGCCTTAATACTTCAATAGTGCTTTTTTCGAGGGTAGCAAGCTACATATTATTACTGCCTCCCAAGTATTTCTCGTGAAATACCATCGCACTAAAATCAGAGATGTTAATAAGAGTTAATGTAGTTGTTCTTTGGTGCACAGTTTGCCACTGCAGCACAGATATGTATGCGCTTTGAACGTCTCCTGAGAGACATTACAAAAATAGCATCGGGGAATTGAGAAACAAACCGCACTATTTCCTCTGTCACAAGGCACTATATGACAATTCTCGTCTTCAGAAAAAGTTGCGAAATTCTTCGGGCGTGAAGTGACTTACACTTGATCGTAGATTTAAGGGATACGTGAATAAAAATACTTACTTTTATGAAAGAAAGTTGCTTCATGCAAATCCGTGAAGTACTTTAGGAGATTATGTGTTTCTAATAGATGAACAGACAGTTACTGAAAACACTTAAGATTACGATGTATCTTTTCCGTGATCTTATTTTGATGAAATCATGCCTCTATATGTTAGTTCACGTTTCCTGTGAAAACCGCATGAAAATGTGTCAGTAATTTTTGATTTTTAATATGTCAGAGAAAGTGCTACAAATATGCACATTTTCATGAATATGATGTAGCTTACATCATACACATACGTCAGTGATATTCGTCATTTAAAACCTTTATTTCATGATCATTCATATTCTTGACAATGTACTGAGGCATGGAAAGCTTAATATAATAAGTAATAAGTATTTCATTAATGAAGTGGAAACATAGCTGAAAACAATTATTATTCTTACGATTGGCTCTCTTTCCGCTAGATGCACTATTGTCGCTCCAAGCGTGAGACTTAAACTCCATAGCAGTTGTACGTATACGATAGACTGTGAATCAGTATGTAATTGTATCAGTTTTATATCCATTGCGGTGAATCCTATCTATTAGTTTTCTGGTGCGCTACGAAAGTAACAGTGCGTCTATTGGTTCTTTGCTGCATTACGCCGTACGTTCCTAGCATGAAATACACCTATAACTTCAAATTACGATCTCTTTTATTTTACTGATTTGATTTTGATGAAATTAAGCCTGTGTGTTGCCCCAGGCTATTATCATGAATGAAGTCTCGTAAATCACGCGTCGCGTGATGGGAAAATTTATTGTTTACGATATTATATGAAGGGTCCAGGGAAAGAACCAGGTAAGTCACTATTTCAATGAAGCTAAGAAAACGATTTTTTAATTTAACACACACTAAGTATATCTCATACAAACAAATGTTTTCAAAACCATATAAAGCATTGAAGTCCTGAGTGTAGCGAACGAAATAAGACTTTTCGTATGGTGTTCAACTTTGATACCACGAAAATTTCAGTCAAATACTCTTCGTTTCCCTTGTTTGAACGAATGTTTTACTGTCATTTCAGTTACTATTATTGTAATTTCTTACATTATTCTTATTCATTACAATAATATAATTATGATTTCTAACGCTATTATCATCAGTTATTATTTTAGTTTTATTATATCCTTGGAAACTCACAGATCTGTTCCAATTTATCAAGCATGAGGCAATGAATGGAAACCTCCACTTCTGAATACATTGATAACTGATGCTTACAATACACTTAATTTGTAGTTTGGTAATGACACATTTTAGCAAAATGCCTTTCATCTCATTTGTGTTGGTAGAATATTTTTGCTTTTCTTTTGTGAAGAAAATTCATAGTTGTTAACTTAATTTCTTCTTTACCTTTTTCTGGGGAGAGTGCTTTTAGTTTGTCTGACAAGTCATCACAATGAATGCACGTGCCACTACATGGGTATCCGAAGGATATATTGAAATTTGTGTTCATACTGCATCTATAGGTTTCACTGCAAACATCAGCTGCAGGATAAAGTTCCTAAAACCTCAGAAACATTTTCTCGACATTCAAATCTTCAGGCAAATAGGTCTTTCTTGAATCTTTTAAGCTGTAATGGCATTGTCGACCTTTAAAACTGTACCAACGATCTTATAGAGCCATCAAGCTTCTTGGGAAATGTGTGTGTTTACCCCTCTTGTCTTGCGGTGAAAACCAGTTAGTTTCAAGCTCTTCTGTATATATTCTAATTTATTTTGGTGATATTGTGTGTTAAACAAAAAGCTTTCGAACTAAGTGGTAAATCACGCTTATTGTCACACTCTCCAGGAATTCTGACTCTGTATGCAAATGCAGAATCTCGTAATTTTACGTTTTCTTCTGTCTGACATGGTCGGCTTCTGTTAGCACACAGAAGTGTTATTAAACCTGCCAAATATGTATTCTGATCGTTGTGTGTTTTTAGAATGTTGAATTTGCGTAGTATTACAGCTCTTTCTGCTTGAGTGGTGACATCAAAGCATTTAAAACGGGGAAATTTGCACGACTCCGCGATTTCATGTGAACTTAGCCTTAATTTATTACCAATATCAGCAATTCGGTGAGTTTCCCTCCGCTTCTGAGGTTCAGTTTGTGGAATTCCATCTTCTTTATATCCTAATGTCGACATTACAGCACAGCAGGATTTTTAAACAGTGCCGAAATAACAGCTCACACTAAGGAACACAACTTAGAAAAAATTATAATGGAATATCAAAGATCTAATGGCGCGAAACTGGTGATCACGCGGCCATCTGTTGATTTGCAGTGGACCTACCTTTGTTTTTCGCTGAAACAGTGGATTTACCTACTTCTTTTCCTGTATGCCAAAACTTTAAGAGCAAATAAGCTCGTGACTAAGCTGGTTTATGCAGTGTTTCATACTGCTAACAGATAGCCCTAGCGATGGAGAATCTAATGGCATCTTAAACTCATTTCGAGTTTTTAACTCCTCGGCGATTGTTGTCTGATAGTAAGCAAATTGTGTACCAAGTTTAATTGAAATCGGTCCATTATTTTAGGAGGAGATGTGGAAAAAGAGCGCATGATGTAGCAGTTATTCGGAAATTTCATTGTTTATGACGTAATATCTCCTGAAATATGTGTCGTATTATGATGTAAATTGGAAGGTACATTCAGTGGTATATGTGCCTAATGTCTGCAAAATGTATCGTGAATGGTGTTAGCAGTAAAGACGTAATAAATCTAAACCTCATGCATGACGATGCGGTTTTTCATGAACCAAATTGTTTATGACTTCATATCTCATGAACTATATGTCGAACTGTGATATAATATCGAAGGAACATTCAGTGATATGTATGTGTACTATCTGTGAATTGTCTGGAGTATAAAATGTACAGCGTAGAAGTAATAACTTGTAACATCATACCAATTGCCGTAAATATACACCACGAACATCGGAAAAGTAGTAAGCGATAAACTTTTTTCCTTTAATCATTTTGTTGGAGTTTCAGCGAGAAAAAGTTTCTTAAAGATTTGAAATTATGTTTACAATTTATTGCAAGCCGCTAAGTGATCTAAATGTTCAAATGTTTGTTAGGCTTAAGGTACTTAACTGTGGGGTCATCAGTCCCTAAACTTACAAACTACTTATGAACTACCTTACACTAAAGATGACACAAATATCCATGCCCGAGGAGGGATTCGAACCCCCGACCGTAGCGGTCGTGCAGACTGTGACTGGTGCGCCGCAGACCGCTCGGCCACCGCGTCCAGCGCTAAGTGCTCTCATTCTCAAATAGTTGACAAATAAAATCACGCTATCACACGCCGAAAGATGGGACACATATCATTGTTTATGATGTGATATCCTATGAACTATGTGTGTATCGTATGTGGTTTTTGCAACCACAGAAAATGATTCATGACCTTAAAGAATATTTGTACCAAATTTGGTTGAAATCGGTTCATTAGTTTAGGAGCAGATGTAGAATATTATCGCAGGAGGCGGCCGTTTTTCACGACTGTCATTGTTTATGACGTCGTATTTCCTTCCTTATGTGTCGTAGGTGGTTTTTACCCCGACAATGATTGTTGCCTGGTGGTAAGGATCATGTGCGCCAAGTTTGGTTGAAATCGGTCCAGTTGTTTAGGAGGAGATGTGGAACACACACACACACACACACACACACACACACACAAGCCTATCTTATGTCAGTAAGTTTTATCCTTTTATTCCAACTACAACATAAATCATATTTCTGGCACAGCATACAAACATTACAACTAACAAAGAACATGTGAGCTGAACTATCGAAAGACGAAGCAGAAGCATATACCTTTACAAATAGGCGAAAGTACATATCCCACTGAGCAGACAACATCGATCTCAAAAGTCATTTCTGCAACAAAGCTACTATTGAAAACAAGCTCACGGATCATATTTATGGATAGTTTTATATAACGATACTAATTCGGAGTGACTATTTGAAAGGCCGATTTTTGAAATTTTAACATTCAAAAGAAAATTCTCGCTGAAGAGAGGCTATATACATCAATCGATATAATGGTAGAAATTGAAGGAAGTGTAGTAAATTTCCCTACATAATTTCTAAACTCTCTACAATTACCACGAATGCCGTCACACTACGTTCGACTTATACTGCCAAAATCTTAAGTCCCCATAAGTACGTAATGGATCAGGGATGATCGTCAAGCAGCTGTCACATCATCGAAGTCGAACTTATGACTGGAAAGGAAAAAGGTCACACAGTATTTATCCATAAGACACCACTGAACTAACAATGCAATTTAAAAGATTGAAATTTCCAATACAATTAGCTAATAGTTTTAATAAAGCGCAAGGACGAACTGGAAAATATTACGGCAACAATCTTAAACACTCTTGCTTCTCACACGATCTGGAGTAGGAAAGCCGGCCGCGGTGGCCGTGGGGATTGGCCGGGCGCCGTGGCTCAGCGCGCCCGGTCAGAGGGCTGATCGCCCTCTGTAATAAAAAAAGATGAGCCAACAACAAATAGAACAACAACGAACAATCAAGATCAGCGACCTCAATGAGTAGAACTACCCAGAGAACAAAAAAAAGGGGGGGGGGGGGGGATTGAGGCGCTCCAGTCACGGTCTGCACGGCCACTACGATCAGGGGTTCGAATCCCCCATCGGGCATGGATATTTGTGCCGTCCTTAGTTGTAAGTAGTTCATAAGTAGTTTGTAAGTTTAGGGACTGATGACCCCGTAGTTAAGTCCCATAGACTCTACAAACATTTGAACATTTTTTGGAGTAGGAAATCGGAAAAATTTGTTTGAAGTGCACCTGAAAATAAAATGAAAAATGTTGTTAATTGAGAAGTATTTCTAACACATTGTCAATATTTTTATCTCTACTATTATAATGCTTATTTCTTTATTCCAGCTGCCAGAAAACCTTATATCAATCCCCGAAGCGCAGCCGGGTACTGCAGCTAGTACTATGTCTGAATGGGGATGCATACATCCGAAACTTGAATGGCCTGTATTGCCGGACAAGAGAAAAGTCATATGGGATGACATAGTGCCATGTGTCACTTTATATGGCACGATGTAATGTATCGTGTTAATGCGCGAATATATCGAGACCTTTTATTTAATTTTTTTAAAGCTGCCACAAAAGTCGAGAAGGTCCTCTTTTACATCTTTGGCTCTGGCGAGGGCACATTCGCCTTTTGTTGGACTGTGATAGGAGCGTTCCCACTGTGGCGTATTATTTATCCAGAAAATTGAGCGGCACCGTTCCGTCTCGCAGAGTGTCGTTTTTATTGCGATGTTGGAGGCGTATTAGTTACAGCGGCTGGTTATCGGCGAGCGATAATGACGGTCGGCGCATCTCATTAGGGCGGCCGGTGGCAGATGGAGATCCGGCTGCAGTGGGCCGGCAAACACATGTCATCTGGCTCTGAAACTCAATTATACACTCGTCCTGCGCCGTGATTGCATATTAATGCCGCGGACCGGGGCGGCCGCCGACCAAAACAAGGGGGCGGGGCGGATTACTACACCACAAATTGTTTTGCGAGATTACTCGCTACGTCCGTTTGCAAACAAACGCTCTACCGTATCGAAAGTCTCGATGGGGAGGATACGTAGTTATTCGACCTGTCGAGGTCGAAATGCCCGCTAGGCGAAACAGGACATTTGACTGTTGTTCGATGTCCTTGGTAAATGTTATTCGATTATTTAAACTTTCTTATGTCTGTGGAGCACAGAACAGACCTTCGCGCAAGTAGTGTCGACTTCGTGACAGACTCTGAGCTTGTTTTTGTGACTGAAACCCATTATGTTAACAGTGAAGGACTTTGTCAACTCCACGCAGGAGTGCTCGTGCAGGCTAAGGCGCGTTGCTGCGGAATACGCTCTTGTTCCACGTCGGAGATTCGAGTTCCCCCTCGCTTATGGGCGTATGTGTTGTTCTTAGAATAAATTAGTTTAAGTAGTTTATTAGTCTAGGGACTGATGGCACTGCAGTTTGGTCCCATAGCTTTACAAACATTTTATTCTGACTTTGTCAATCACAATGTGTTTTATTGAAAGTACAAAAGTATGTTTTTCTTCAGTCGGAAGGGAATGATGCACGTCGGTGTTTTGACGATTATAGCTAGGGGAGCTAAAAACGTAATACAAAGTAGACATTTAAGGAATATCATAATTACCAGGATAAGCTGCCGCTTCAATAACCGCTTCCAGTTTCCACGACATACCTAACACTATGAGTATGAGTGATTCTTTTGTAATAATATCAAAAGATAAAAAGTCATATAGCACCATAGAAAGGTCACGATTGGTCATAATATAATAGCTATAATTGTGGCCGACAGATTTTGCGTATTACACCAATGATGACATTTCCTCCGGTTACTTGCAGCGTCAAGTGGTTTAAAATCTGTTGTCGAGACAATATATGAAAACAACTATGGCGAGCTCCTGGATTTTAACTAGTTGACAAAGATATCACCCCCAGAAAATTTTATCAATACTCTAGCAAGCCGCCATGTCATCGAATGAATAGTCCTATATTTGATCTTGTGTTAGATTAATAACGTCATTGGAATTTAATAGAGTACCAGATTCTCTTTCCTATGCCATTGCGATTTTTATCGTTCTACCTCTCTTGATAATCTCAGGAAATGATGATTTGGGAAAATGGGCTGTCAGACCTAATGTCCAATATATTGGACATCGACTTTTTACGATAGTTTCGTGCTTTTTGTTGCTTAATGTCACAAGAATGGTGTACTGCAATGAAAAACAGTTAGGATGGCAGACCCATTGGGGAGTGTTTCAGACATGATAACAGTAACTTAGTTGCAATTACGTTATGTATTTGCATTGGTAACACAATGGCTCGCTTTCGAGAGGACTGTGGTTCAAATCCACCTCCGGCCATTCAGACAGGTTTTCCGTGATTTCCCAAAATCACCCCAGACAAATGCCGGGATGGTTCCTTTCAAAGGGCACGGCCGATTTCCTTCCCCATCCTTACCCAAACACGCGTAAGTTCCGCCTCTAATAACCACGCTGTCGACGGGGCGTCAAACACTTATCTCCCTTCCTTCTTTCTTTAAGTATTCATTTCTGCATTTTGTACAAATTCCACTTTGAGACAGAAGTTTCACGATGTATATGCTCTAACATGTGTAACTGTTGACTTTATATATCACATCCTAATGCGTTCCAGACCGTTTCCAATTTATTCGACAAGTTTTACTTTTGAAATATACAATAAATAGTGTGTTATAGACAAAAGAAAAAGTACAAAACTTAGTTTTCTTTTTTTAAAATAATTCAGGACTGAATGGAACTTCCTGGCAGATTAAAATTGTGTGCCGGAACCGGGACTCGAACCTGGGACCTTTGCATTTCGCGGCAAGCGCTGTACTAAATGAGCTATCACGACACGACTCACGATCCGTACTCACAGCTTTATTTCTGCCAGTACCTCGCCTCCTACTTTCCAATCTTCACAGAAGTTCATCTGCGAACCTTGCAGGACTAGCACTCCTGGAAGAAAGGATACGGTGGAGACATGGCTTAGCCACAGCCTAAGGGATGTTTCCAGAATGAAACTTTCACTCTGCAGCGGAGTGTGTGCTGATATGAAACTTACTGGCAGATTAAAATTTTATCTGCCAGGAAGTTTCATATCAGCGCACACTCCGCCGCAGAGTGAAAGTTTCATTCCAGGACTGAATGGGTTTAAAAACGATTTATTTGATGTCAATAGTACTCGACGACATGCCTGGGATCGTTATTGAAGTCTGAATGACGAAACGACGCAAGCAATGTACTATGAAACAGTAAAGCAATTTTACATGAACGGTAAAGCCCGTTAGTGACAGAATATATACAGTACATTGGCCTATTTCGCGAATTTTTGCTCGACACCTCACCCACTGCCACGTACCTTATTGAATTATACACTCTTCACCCAACAGAGCTGCTGCCTGCAAAGTCGACGCAGAGGGTCAAAGGAAGCCCTCCTAAGCACCATCTTTTCGCCAGTGGACGTGGCAGATCAATCACTGACAATACAATTTCCCAGTATTCGAGGTATGTTGGCAGAAAACAGGAACATTCAAAACTTTGCGCCATTGGAGTGTTAGTTACTGGTCAGTGCAAACATTGAGTAGAACATGTGTCGCACAGTTTGCGAATTTTGAGAAGGCAGAATTAGACGAGCAGCGCGTAAATTTCCCGTGAAACTCAAGCAAAACTTGAACAGAGGCACGCCAAATGACGCAGGAAGCCTGCGGCGATGAGTGCTTCAGCCGTACTCCGTATTACTAATGGTTCGTGAGTTTTAAAAATCGCCGGACGGAAGTGAAAGATGACTTTCGTGCCGGACGCCCTTAGACGCCTACCGATTTCGCTCATATCAGGAGCGTCAACGAAATTGTGCGTAGCAATCGACGACTGAGTGTCCGAGAAGTTTCAGTAGAAGTCAACATTTAAGTTAGATTATGAATTCCCCCCAAGTTCGAGCCAAAGCTCAGGACCAGAAAGACCACTGTTTCGCAATCTGTGAAGAGCTTCGGATCGTGCAAATGACAAAGACCTCTGTGGACTTTTTTTTTTTTTTTTTTTTTTTTTTTTTTTACTTTGAAAGTTGAAAATCCAGATGAAAGGGCGAAGATCTGCAACGACAGACGGGGTAAAAGAAAATTCGCAGACGGAAGACGGAGCTAAGCGCGATCGACCAAGAGGCGTAGCAAGACTTTTTCCTGAGGTGTAAACAGCGATGGGTTCGGTGCATCAATTGTGGAGGAGATTATTTCGAAGAAGACCACGCAGAATAAGCGAAAGATAAGCGTGAAAGAAAATTATGAACAAAGTACTGAATTTTTTTGAATGGACGTCGTATTATACCGCGCTGGCATTGGTCCCAGTACTTGAGGGTGTTCCATTATTTACGACAGTGTATATAGCTATGGATGAACTTTTGAGCAGGTTAGGACATCGACTGTTGTACGTTATATTTCTCAGAATTTTATCTTGAAGTTGAGAATATGCATTCTGGATTATGTTGTCACCGCGGTTGGCGAATTTTTATCGACACGACGTTCCACCGGTCGAATGTACGAGCGAAGGCCGTAATAAAAATAAAGTGGTACTTTTAAAAATCCCTCGGTCTAGGATAAACGACTCTCTACTGATTCTGCGTCACGCACAGAGTGCTGGGCCATTACCCGGGTGCGCTCTCGCGTATATCCAAGCGCTTTCCCGCGTAACAAATTTCGCACCTTAATAGCTCGTAAAGTGTGCGCTGCTCGGTAGAAGAATGGAATTATACGGGCAGCCCACTTTTACGAGCCGCGCGCTTGTTAACACACTCGCCGACGCGCGAAAACTGTCGCTGTAAAGAGGCGCGCGTCTCGACAGCGCCGTGACGTCAGCAGCAGGGAGAGGAAGGCAAACGCTCGGGCTGGGGTGGAGGCTCTCGGCTTAGATTTTAATCCTAATTACTTTTTTCTCATTTTGGCGGATGTATGGGGGTGGGGGTGAGGAGTGCGCTTCGAATTACTGCCATCATTACTTCACTGGCTTAATTTACAGACGGGTCACAAATTGTAGGGTAAACAGAAATACACTCAATTCAATGCCTGTTTGTTGAGATTCACCGAAGACAAAACACTCCCTTCGATAGTGCTGGGGTCTTTGTGTAGCGTCTGCCTCGTTAAGGGTGATTGTTCATGTTCCGCCTCTGTGTGTGCGCGCGCGCGTCTGTGTGTGTGACAGAGAGAGAGAGAGAGAGAGAGAGAGAGAGAGAGAGTGAGTAAGAGAGAGAGAGAGAGAGAGAGAGAGAGAGAGAGAGAGAGAGGGGGGGGGGGGGAGGGGGGTGCGGTGAGCGGGTGAGCGAATGCGCCTATTATTGATACATGTTGTTTCAATTTTACACAAATGACAGTAGGAACTTCGGATGCATATTAACTACAAAAATAAATAAATAAATAAATAATAAAAAAAATAAAATAAATAAAAAAATTAATTCACCATTCTCAACGAAGATTTGCGAAAACTAGAACCAAATGCACTTACGAAAATTTCAAAATTTAATCTAGACATTTCTTCTAGGTAACTGAACAACTGTGTACAACAATTAGCGAGATTATCCTGACATAAAAAATGTTAAAATGTTTGTAAATCTATCGAACCTAACTGCGTGGTCATCAGTTCGTAGCTTACAGACCGCTTAACCTAAGGTAAACTAACCTGAGGACAACACACACACCCATGCCTAAGAGAGGACTCGAACCCCCGACGGCGAGCAACCGCGCGCTCGCAGCGAGGCGCCTTAGACCGTTTGGCTACTCCACTGCGGCGATCCTGACATACAAGTAAAGCAGTCAACAATCCGAAGATTGGTTTGAACACCACAGTGCTTTACTAGGCTTGATCCTGTTCGGAGGTGATATGCCTTCCTCCAACCTCCGAACTGACTTACCCAGCCAGTTATAGGGGGACCTACAGTTTAACGTGGGTTACGAACCTTTGCATCTTCTGCACTAGAAAAATCTTAAAATATATTGTAAAAATATTCGTACGCTATTTCGAGTAAACTGCAATCAAAGATAAACTCCGTGTACCATCTATATTAATGAATACTGAGCAAAGGCTATTAAGTTACAATTTATGTTATTCGCATTTTAAATATAGGCTAAATAACTCATTCTTTATAACTGCTATTCGTTCACATTACATGTACAGTGTCGTCCATCATCTGTGCTTGCAAATATTTTATTCTGTAATTTAATGCAACTAGTGTCAAAGGTGACAATGTGGCAAAATGCGACTTCTAGCATCTCTACACTTTTTTCTGTGATGCTATATGCGTGTAGGTCTGAAATCGTTACAAAGGATAATTGAAATGGCGTGGGAGTCGGGACAGTTCTCATTTTACTGGACGAAAGCAGTTATCACACCAATTTTAAAGCATCGAAACAGGAAAGATTTAAGAACTACAGAAGTATCTCTTTAATTAGCGTTGTGGACAAAATCTTATCAGATATTGTTGAAAGGAGAGAGAAGTAATGGTTGAAGACAAGTGTGGATTTAGACCTCTCAAAGACTCTCAGGACCATATCTTTAGTTTACGGCAGATAAAACATAAATGAAGATTTCAAGATGAACATTCCTGAAGAACTTTAAGATAAATTGCAAAAAATGCTTGTACCTTATCTTGAATAAACTACAACCGGATCTGATGAATGTTGTTGATCTCCTGTGTGGGGTGCAATCGGAAATCACAATTGGCAGCTCTGTTCCCAGACTTGATTGGGGTCCTCCGGACTGGAGTTGAGTGGAGGATCTCAACTAGTGGCTTTGACAACCCAGAATCACTCTTGGCTGCAGATTTATGCACTTACGTTATCGGCAAGCGTTCAAATCCATTTTACGTAGTACCAAAATTTTCTCTATTTATCTGCAAGATCTTTTACTAAGGTATTATGGTGATAGTTATATGCTTCTCGAATTGATATTTTTACAAACGCTCGAAACTTAAATTGGTAATAACATAAGCCTGCGTTATCGATTGCTTTGCATGACATCCTACACGTCAAGAGCAAAAATGAAGTTTTTTAGTTGCCCTGCATCAGAAGTGTATTGTGCAGTGCTTAATTTCTAAAATTTGTAAGGTCGGAACATACGTCTTCAACCATACAAACACCCTCTCCCAAGAACAATAAAATAACAAGTATCGAATTTTGTATTATATTCTGTAATTCAGTTTCTTAACCATAACTTATTATAATAAAAGTAAGAGAATTGCATGATTTAATATAAACAACAGACGCTACCATTTGTTCCCATTAGAGTGTTACTTTGCTTCCTAGTCATGCTCGATACACATCGGCACAAGTCTGTGTTCTTTGTAACTATGACGTCGTATTTTCAACTGTTGCCAGCCGCAAGGTTTAGACAGTTGCATTGTAGCTGCTCGGTGGACGTGAGTCCTGTTTTAATTAATACAGGATTTAGCGATGAATGACGGTAAAGATATCCCTGACCCAACGGGCAGGACTTCCGGAAGAGTTAGCAGAAAGAAACCGCGAGTTGAACGCCATTTTTTTCTCCTCATTGAGCTACATTCCAGCTGGACTGATTTATTTACTTATCCATTAGTCTACTAAAAATAAGCAAAGCATTTGGACGCGAACATCCGTAGAAAATATTTTCACGAAACGTTAATTACGTGAGGTATTTGTACCGTAGCAACTGGTCGGAGCGTAGTGCTTGAGTTGTCACCATTCTCACCCTCACTGGTGAGGGCCAATTCGCGTACTACTTTAAATCTCGAGTGCCAACATTTCCAACTGAGTTAGAGAAAACCTCTGGGTGGTGCCGGAAAGCCGTTCCGGCCGACATTAAGGTCTTGTGACGTGGGGTTAGTAGCTGCCAGCTGTATCGACCTGTTGTGCAGGGGAAACGCATGCGGTTGGGTACAGCTAGGGGAAGCCGGGATGGATGGAAGAGAAGATGAACAAGGGAGGGGGAGAGGAAAATGGGAAAAAAATTACAGGAAGATGAGAGTGTAACGTGTCGTCGACGGCGTTATCATTGCAGTTCACGCTCGGATAGTTTGGTTAAGGATGAGGAAGGAAATCGGCCGTGCTCTAGCAAAGAAATCATTTGCCTGGAGTGATTTAGGAAAATCACGAAATCAACTAAATCTGGATCGCTAGAGGTGGATTTTAACCACCGTCCTCTGGAATACGAGTGCAGTGTGTAACCACAGCGCCACCTCGCTCATTAGAGTGACAGAAGTATACTGGCAGGTAAAGATAAATGCATGAGAGGATGGATAAAGAGAGGGGGCCAGGAGATGGAAAGTGGAGAGGAGGGTAGGCAGAGATGAATAGCGAAGAAGAGACGTGCGGTAGCAGGACGGAGAAGCGGTCCTATCACACTCCTCTGGGCACACCTGTTCACTCTCGTCTCTGATGAACACTCGCCGTCGAGAACAACGTACTGCTTTCTATTACTTAGGAAGTCTTCCAGCCAGTAACAAATCTATGAACCTATTCTATAAGCTCGTATCTTCGTTAGTAGTCTGCAGAACGGCACCGCGTCAAATGCCTTTCTGAAAGCTAGAAAAACAGAATCTGCCTTTTGCCCTTCAACCACGGCTCGAAAGATGTCATGTGAGAAAAGGGCAAGATGAGTTTAACAAGAACGATGTTTCCTAAACCCGCATTGATTAAAAAAAGAAGCTTCTCCGTCTGAAGGAAACTTACTATATTAGAGCTGAGAATATGCTCCAGAATTCTACAGGAAACTGATGTCAACGATATCGGCCTGTAATTATTTGGGTCAGTTCTCTTTCCTTCCTTATACACGCTGTCATCTGCCCTTTTTTCCATTCACTAGGAACTTCGCGCTGAATTAAAGATTCGCGATAAATGCAAGCTAAGTAAGGAGCCAAGGGCGCAGAATGCTCTTTGTAAAACCGAACTGGTATTCAGACTAGATCATGATACTTTTTTGTATTCAGGTATCTCAGCTGCTTCTCTACACGAGAAATACCTATTACTATGTCCTTCATTTGGGAGTTAGTGCGTTGATCAAATGATGGCACGTTTGTATGGTTATCCTGCGTGAATGATTCCTTAAAGGTTAAATTTAGAACTTCAGCTTTCTGTTTGCTTTCTTGTATTACTGTCCCGGAATTATCAACGAGACACTGGATAATGGCCTTCGACCCAAATATCGATTTTACATAGGACCAGATGCAATCTATCTTACTGGGGAACAAAAGAGAAGCATGGTGTGTGGGGAAATATTGGCATGCATTAAGGGGGGCAGATAGGCATGGCTGAGGAAAAGGGTAGAGGGATAGAGAGGGGGCACGATGAGGTGGACAGAGAAAGGGAAGGAGATGGGTTAGAGAAGATGGACGGAGATGGGATGCAGGAGCCGCTGCAGAAGGCAGGTGGAGTGACAGTGGGGAGGAGGAAATGGACGAATAAGGGTGGAAGGATTGGGTGGACGGAGACACACGAAGTGGAAGAAATGGACACACAGGAGAGCGGGGAGAAGAGATGTGTACTGTATGTGGGTGAAAGTCGAACGCGAGTGAAGATGTGGGGAGAGGCTAGTATATACACGAAAGCATGCTCAAAAGCAACGCGTTTTTTCGAAAACCTGGAAAGTTTTTAATAACTTTACAAACATTATACTCTTAATTCTTCATGTCGGCTTATTTATATCTCAACACAGTCACGCACGCGACGAACGCATTCTCCCAAAGAGAGACTAGTTTGTTGACACCGGCACTGTAGCATGTTGACAGAGTCACAATCTTACCTCTGCTTACATCAATCTCAGCTCTGCTTTCACAGTTTCATGACTATCAAAGTGAAGTCGAAGCTGTTGTTTAATTTTTGGAACCAGATGAAAATGATCGTTGGTGACATCTAACGCAACGTATCGAATGCTGCAGATGTCGCAGTGCTCTCTTGTGATCCGGCATTGTCGTGCTGAAGTAGACGTCGTTCCATGTGTGCAACAACACTGGAATTGATGCTGGTAGATTTCTGAAGGTTTCTCACCTACCGCAGAGATACGCGACCAAGCCCCCACCACGGCCTGGAGGGGAGCTGAGGCAACTGTTCCCCAATTAAAAGGCGCCATTTGCACGGAAGGAAACTGCCCGCGCGAACTAAGTTGACACACGGCGTGGTGACTAATGGGAGCGACCGTGAATTTGGAAAATGTCCTCAGTAGTTACCAACCGAGTGGCAGCTTAGTTTGTGAAGACAGTATCAGAACTGGCCTATGATTTAAATTGTAGAAAAACTGACAAAAAATTATTTTTATTGCACAACTCCCACTGTAAAACCACGTCTGGATGTAGTTTCCTAGTACTCTGTATTACGTCTCCGTCAAAATTATAAATATCATTTCAGAAATGGTGGGATCACTGCACACAAGTTGAAGCGAGTTTACGTCAACTTAACTAGTTAATAATTAGGTTATTCTTAATTTTCGGTTATAGTTTAATATTTCCTGGAATAGTTTGCATGTGTTTTGTGGCCTTTTTCCAGTTTCCATTTCACCGAGCGAGGTGGCGAAGTGGTAACACACTGCCGTCGTATTAGGGAGGACGATGGTTCAAATCGCTCTCCGGCCATCTAGATTTAGGTTTTCCATGATTTCCGTAAATTACTCTAGGCTAATTCCGGGTGGTTCCTTTGAAACAGCACGGCCGATTTCCTTCCTCAACATTACACAACAATTCAAGCTTTAGCTCCGTCTCCAATGACCAAGCTGTCGACTGGACGTTAAACCTATGCTTCCTTCCTTCCTTTTATCTGCCTTCGTTTCCATGCAGTAATTTTATCGTATTTTGACTTCATCTAGCTTAGACTCTAATACCAGTAATCTCCAACATTCATTTTCACTCTTTTTTCTAACAAAAGACGTACAATGTCCTTATTAAGGCAAGTTGTATGCAACGTCTTATAAGATATTTGATAGCAGTGAATGCTAACACATCGTTTCTCTACAAATGTCCTTCAATTTGGAATTGCTACATTTGCGCCAGTGAATGGTCAAATTATTTTTAGTAACATGCTACAGCAGGGAGTCTTCTAGCTACAGTGGTTGCAATTTCCGTGTGTCCTACTTCCCAGGACGATCAAAAAATGTTCAAATGTTTGTTAAGCTTATGGGACTTAACTACGGGGTCATCAGTCCCTAAACTTACAAACTACTTATCAACTACCTTATACTAAAGACGCCAGAAATATCCATGCCCGAGGGAGGATTCGAACCCCCGACCGTAGTGGCCGTGACTGAAGCGCCTGTCTTCTCGGCCACCGCGGCCGACTTCCCAGGACGTAGCTTTGGTAAGCATCCGATATATATTGTACATATCTCTGTTCGCCTATCTTCACAGAGGCACTTATCCGGTCTGTTTTTTGTATAAAGAAGCTATTGCTTTATAGATTTGTACGAGTATTATTAAAGCAGTCAGTCTATCGTGTGACAGTAAATAAATAAATAAATATATTACTGCTCTAGAATCCTATGATCATTGGCAATCAATATTGTATCACTAGAATAGCGTATGTGCTAACCTTTATGCCTTTTTCTGAAAACTATTCTCTGAGTACATAACTGAACAACAACAGTTGCAGAATGCGGTCCTGTCGGTGACCTAATTCTCTAACGTAACCTGTGCTGTATGATTTTATCACAAATTATGTACACGGCGAATGTCTTTATGATATATATCTTGTCAGTGTGTACCAAAACAATAAACAGATAAGTACTCTTTGTCGGCATCACTGCTAATTTCCATGTTCAATAAATACGATCCAGACGCTTTTTATACAATCGGTCTCGACCGGTTCTGGGCTATATATCCTATCTTCAGGTTCTGATTGGCAATACAATGATCCCGCGATGATTCGGCGTGATACTTGTATCCTCAGTCTTCACTTGAAGGTGGGATTTATGTTCAAATCAAATGTTTGTGAAGCGTTTGGGGCTTAACTACGGGGTCATCAGTCCCTAAAGTTACAAACTACTTATGAACTACCGTATACTAAAGGCAGCGCAAACATCCATTCCAGAATTGGGATTCGAACCCCCGACGGGGAACGGCCTCGCGCATCGCAGCATAGCGTCTCAATGCGCTCGGCCGCGGCTGGGATTTACGTCCCGAAACTAGTCGTGATATGATTGTATACAAATAAAGCATCTATATATTTAAAGTTGGGCGGATTTATTCAACACGGAAAATACAAATAATAATTAATGACGTAATTTTATTTAGATTACATTTTAAACTTTACACCTTCCCTTCAAATAGATGCCTGGCGGTGCTTCGGTAATGCTAGAATGGAGCTTCTTTATGATGAAAGGAACGTCAGCTGGCACATATCGAGCGCAGCTCTCCGGATAAGCAAATGATGGCTGCTAGAGGCGCCGCTCTGCGCCGTCAATTGCTAATGCTCGGGTAGTCTGCTGGGAGCCAGGAATTGCTCGCTCCTGCCATAGTCCACGAACGCGCGGGCGAGAACTTCCGCGGCTGTGAACAATTTGCTACCGCCTTGTGTCTACAATTAGGGCCTCCTTTGTCTGCGGGGAGCGAACACGCTGCTTATCTTGGCGTCTCACAGCCTCCTGTAATTACGCACGGGAGCAGTTCCGCACATTTGACTCGCTCATAATATGTTATATCCCTTCCCCTCTCTCTCACTCTGCTAATTGGACGTCTTGTATGTGCTTCGTCTTCCACAACAATTGGAGCAGTATATATTGATCGGATATGCCGTATCAAAAGAAAATTAAGATAGTAGCACTGTATAGTTTATAAAGGCCCTGCCTGCCGCCTTTTCTTCTGTACCGTAATGAAACGGTAAAATCACCCTTCCTGGTGTCATTCTGTTTGTACATATTTATTTCTAAAACTACTCCACGAACTTCTTTTTTGTTCTTGACAATGTGCCTCACAAGCGTCTTATAATCAAATTGCGTTCTTGTGGAATATCGCCACAGTTGTGCGATTGGATTAGTGATTTCCTGTCGGGCCCGGTGGTCTTGGGGTAAAGTGCTCGACTGGAAACCGAAGGATCGCCGGTTCAAAACCCGGTCGGACCTCGGATTTTTTCAGTCTGCACTTTAACCCATCCTTCACCTCTCAACGATGTGAGGAGTCGCCAGAAACGACATGTGGTTCGGATTCCACGTTAAGCTGTAGGTCCCTTTTCCCCGGTTGGATAACTGGGGTAGGCTAGGGACACGCAAGTCGCCGAAGTGGCGTCCAATTGAAAGACTTGCACCAGGCCAATGAGCCATACGAAATTATTATTAGTGATTTCCTGTCAGTAAAAACACAGTTCGTCGATAAGCCATCGAGTAAAGCAGAAGTAATATCTGGCATTCCTCAGGGAAATGTTATACCGCCCTTTACTGTTCGGTATCTTTATAAACGATTTAGGTGACAAAGTAAGCAGGTCTCTTAGAGTGCTCGCGGATAAGGCTGTCATTTATCGTTTAATAAAGTCACCAGAAGATCAGCGTCATCACTAAAAGAAATCCGTTAAACTTCATTTACACGATAAATCAGTCAAATCTACAGGCCGTAAAATCAACAAAATACGTAGGCAAAACAATTACGAACAACTTAAATTGGAAAGAACACACAGAAAATATTGAAGAGGAAGTGAGCCAATGGCTACGTTTCATTGGTAGAATACTTAGACGATGGAACAAATCTATTAAAGAAACTGCCTACTCTACACTTGTGCGTCCAATTTTGGAGTATTGTTGACCATTGTGGGATTCCCACCAAGTGAGACTGATGGACAATTTAGAAAAAGTTCAGAGAAGGGCAGCTCGTTTTGTATTATCGCTATATAGGCGAGAGAGTGTCACAGAAATCACTCATGAGTTGGGGTGGAAATCATTGAAAGAAAGGCGTTATTCGTTGCGGCAAGATGTATTTGCGAAATTTCTTTCATCAAATTTCTCTTCCGCATGCGAATATGTTACGTTAGCACCCACCTACATAGGAAGACATGAACATCAAATGAAAATAAGACAAATCAGATCGAAAACGGAAAGATTTAAGTGTTCCTTTTCCTGCGCACTATTGCACAATTGAACGGCAGAGAAATATAAAAGCGGTTGGATGAACCCTATGTTATGTACTTGAATGTGTGTTGTAGAGTATTTATGAAAATGCAGATTGTATTTTCAAAGGTAACTTGTGCGATGTTTGCAGAAATATACAGGAACCATTTCCTCAAAATAGGAAAAAGCAAATAGCTGTACCTGACGTGTCATCTGTATATTTCAACATGCTACACTAAAAGTCGAATTTTCGTGGATTTTTCACATTTAACTTGAGTTTAGCTTTGCATAGCATGTAGGGTACATTTCATCAAAGTGTCACTAAGGCTACAAAGATTTCGCAATTTACAGTTCTGTATCTAAAATTGGAGTGTATGTCTATTTCTTTCAAACTGGGAGTCTGCATAACTACAAGTTTTAATGGGGTTTTTCACTGGTAAATTTAGCAGATCTTGGGGGTAATATATAAACTTTATTTAATCACAATCTGATCTCGAAATGAAGTTATCGTAGTTTAAAACTTTATGATTCTGATGTGCTTTATAGTATAGTAGTACACTAATAAACCAATAGAGAGTGCTGTTAATTTCGTAGTACACTAAAGACCCCGTAGATGGAGCTGTCAGCTCTTTGTCAGTAGTTTTAGTTTGCTGTTTATATAATCATTGGCATAATTTTATAGAGTGCCAGGCAAAAACGTCTTTTTCCGTTATTAATCGGAACTTTTTTATGTGGATGCAATCATATGTTTTTTCGTAGTCGATAAACCATAGTTGAATATCAAATTTGAAAGTAGCGTCTTTTATGTATAACTTATTTTAGCGTGGAAACATCGTCGGTACAGGATCTTCCTCCACTGCAGCATCGTCGGTACAGGATCTTCCTTCACGGCAGCCTGCTTGCTGTTCCGAAAGGTCTCATTAATAGTTTTTCTGTAGTAGGAGTTGTATTATTCTGGAGTCTGATTCCCCTGCATTTTTATAGCAGTTCTGTCTCCTTTCTTCAACACTGGAATGTCTTTGTGACATCTGCATTCTTTTGGCATTTCACGTATACGCCAGTAGGTTAAGCGAACGAGTAATCGTCACTGTCCAAATAATCTGCATTTTAATTGTACAGTTAAAATACTCATTTAATCACTAAACAGATCCGTCATGTAGAAATAAAAATGTACGTCCCACTGGCAATAAATAGTACGATTGAGTGCCAATTACAGGGTCTCATACTTTGTACTAACGATAACTGCTACTAAATGTGCATATTACAAAATTAATTATTTTAAATTGAACCCCTCCCCTCCCACCCCCTCCTTTCCCTCCCTCGCTTGGATCTCCCTTCCCCCCTCCATCCCCCCATCCCTCCCCCACCCCCCGCGCCACTCCCCTTCCCCTGTCCCCCTGCAGGGTCTGCATAGTGTTCCAGTTTTAATGTGGTGCTTCGTCAGTGTATATAGTGTCCGTGCATCCTACAATGTGTCAGTGTATGTTATTTTAACAGTGCAACCCCTCACATCGGCAAAAAATTGGGTTGCATACATGTGTTTTATTAGTTTCTTAGTCAGTGTTCCCGCCTCGGACTTTAACTCAGACATTTATGTATTTTAGCCACCGTGGCACCGTTTCAAAACTACCATCATGTGTCTTGCTAATCTGTGTGATTTATTAAGTCTCATATTCATCTCCGTTTTCTTAAAACTTTCATTCTCCAGTTTTGTCACCGTTTTAATGTATGTATACCTCTGGACAATTCGTATCAACGCTCGGCTGAAGAGTGGCATACAGGCCTCTGCCAGCCTGCCCCACCAGGGGCTTGAAAATAACAATAAAGAAAAGAAATTTAACTGATTGTTATTACAAGGACTTGCGCATATGCCTACGAAACCTGATGAATTTATGTGGCATTTCACGATAAGTTACAACCAGTATTGTAGAATTAAATTTTAACATTATATTTAATGTGAATACCCATTAAGATGCCGATAACTGGTACACTTACCCTACACGATACAGAGTTACAGCATTATGAATCCCACCATATATTAACATTTCTAAATTTATTCCGACTTAAATGCTTGTTTTAAATCTGTGAAGCCGATTAGGTTCAAATGTTCAAATGTTTGTACAGCTTATGGGACTTAACTACGGGGTCATCATTCCCTAAACTTACAAACTACTTATGAACTAGCTTACACTAAGGACGGCACAAATATCCATGCCCGAGGGGGGATTCGAACTCCCGACCGTGGTGACCGCGCAGACCGTTACTGGCGCCCCTCAGTCCCATCGGCCACCGCGGCCGGCACCGGTTTTCCCATGCTGCTTCTTCTCCCATTGGCTTTTATGCATCTGGGTCACGCTATAATAGCTTGTAGCGATGTATCCAGTCTTCTCGTTCTCGTATCTGTGAAATTAAATCTTTGTACGACACACTAGTCTGTGGATCAATAATTTGAAAGTAATAAATCCAACAGAATTAAGGTTTTGCATCGTTAGCCACAATGGTTTTACTTGCACAACATCAAATACATATGACATAAAAGTTTTCTGGGTGTTGTACCGCGTCATGATGTAAGAAGGCTATTGCTTGATACCCAGATGAAGCCCACTATAACGTTGGCCGAGACGTCGTTTATTAAGCAATAGCCTTCTTACATCATGACGCGCTACAACACCCAGAAAACTTTTATGTCATCTACTCTGACCGCGGAAGCCTACGTAATTATATCAAATACATAATTGATTTGTAAGCTTGCGTAAAGTTACGAGGTGTTCGAAGCTTTTTTGTACTGCGAGTGCGGTTACTGGTGGTACATCTAGTTCGAGGCATGAAGAACTTTTGGCCGCGAACTGTGCAGTAATTGTATTTGCGTGGGTGTAGTGACTTTGAAATGTCTGGCAATATTTTTAGCGGACGAAAGCGGGCGGTGTGTACTCTTAGCATGGGCGGCAATGTGGTCTGAAGGAAAGTGGCGCTCACTTGCAGCAGAAATAATGGACCTGCAGAAAAGTGGGGGCAGGGTGGGGCTGTAGGCAGCTCCATTAACGGTGACAGCCGCGGAAGTGGCAGAGGGAGGGGAGGGGGTTGTCATCCAATCAGCTGCACTTGAGGGAGGCGCCTCCTGCCCTCTCAGGATACCGCCCACCGCTTCCGGCCTCTCACCACTGCCGCCGAAAACACTGCCCTATATTTATACAGGTAGCTGGTACACGCAAAGTAATGGTTGTTAGAGGCCGAACATAGCCGGAATGGACAGTTGAGAAAAACAAAGAATCTTTCCTCTATCCCTCATATGATCATAACTATCAATCATAGTCCTTCACCCTACATTATTATCTTAGGGTTTTATTGAACATTCATGTCTGCGATATACGATGTACAAATCTACGCCCACTGTATGGCTGCCAACCCTGACCATACACCACCCCCAGAAATGCGGCGAAAAAATTGTCTTCTCAGAGAGTACAACAAGATTTCTAATAACCCTCAGCTGCCCATACACAGTGACATAGCTGACCCAGAGCACAGAAGCCTTAAATCGAGGAGACCAGCACTACTCTCAGCTAAAGAGATTATGAATACCAACTTTGAAGTCGAATATCTGTGGAAGCAACACTGGCAAGAACAGTGCCCACGAAAACGCCAAATTTTCATGACAGGTTAGACACCATCAGCCACGAAAAGTGTGAACAACGCTAAACCGCATACGTACTGGGCACGGGAGAAGTGCTGATGCTTTCTACAAATGGGGAAAGACTCCATCACCAAACTGCTACTGCGGCGCTGAAAAACAGTCCGGCACATAGTGTGAGAATGCCCATTTCGAGCCTACAAGGCAACCTTCAACGATTTCCTCGCTGCAATAAAGGAGGCAATTAATTATATTAAATGTTTAGATGTAAATCTATAATTAAACAATGTATAAAGTGTGTAAAGATAGCGATGTATGCCGTAAGATAAATAAAATAATAAATAAACCTTCAATGTTAAAGAGATGGGTACGCCATTGGTCTGTAAACGGTGTATAAGTCCCGCCTCTCATGTTCACATTAGTCCTATCCAAAACGTACACCTGTGATTAAAAGTATCCGGACACCTGGCTGAAAATGACTTAATAGTTCGTGGTGCACTCCATCGGTAATGCTGGAATTCAATATGCTGTTGGTCCACCCTTAGCCCTCTTCGCGTCCGTAGTCCAGTGGACAGCGAGGTAAGTTGCCACGCAGGGGGAGTGGGTTCGATTCCCAATCGGGTCAGGGATTTTCTCCGTTCGGGGATTGGGTGTTGTGTCGTTCTCAACATCATTTCATCATCATCATCGTTGACGCCGAAGTGGCGTCACCTACACACTTTCACCAGGCAGGCCGAACACGACTGCAGTTGGGGTTTAACGGTCGAAACTGCCACATGGAATCATCAGTCCTGGTGACGGCTACCACTCTCGCAGACACGTTCAATCTGGCGATGGAAGGTTTCTTGGGGTATGACAGTCCATTCTTCACGGAGTGCGGCACTGAGGAGAGGTATCGATGTAGATCCGGGAGGCCTGGCACGAAGTCGCCGTTCCAAAGCATGCTAAAGGTGTCCTGCCGGCCACGGTGGCCGAGGTGACTGAGGCGCTCCAGTCACGGTCAGCACGGCCACTACGGTCGGGGGTTCGAATCCCCCCTCGGGCATGGATATTTGTGCCGTCCTAGTTCGTAAGTAGTTCATAAGTAGTTTGTAAGTTTAGGGACTGATGACCCCGTAGTTAAGTCCCATAAGCTTAACAAACATTTGAATATTTGAAAGGTGTCCTGTAGGATTCGAGTCAGCAGTCTGTGCAGGACAGTTTATTATAGGAATGTTACTGTCGTGTAACGACTACGCCACAGGCCGTGCATTAGGAACAGGTCTCGATCATGATGAAAGATGCAATCGCCATCCTCGAATTGCTCTTCAGCAGTTGGAAGGAAGAAGGTGCTTAAAACTTCAATGCAGGCCTGTGCCGTGATAGTGCCTCGCAAAACAACAAGGGTTGCAAGCCGCCTCCTTAAAACACCCGACCACACCACAACACCGCCGCTTCCGAATTTTACTGTTGGCGCTACACGCGGAGGCAGATGACGTTCACCGGGCGTTCGCCATCCATTCCACACCCTGCCTTTGGATCGCCACATTGTGTACCGTAATTCGTCACTCCACAAAACGTTTTTCCACTGTTCAATCGTCCAATGTTTACGCTTCTTACACGAAGCGAGGCGTCATTTGACATTGATCTGCATGAATAATGTGTGGCTTATGGGCAGCCTCTCACCTCTCACCTATCGTATTGTAAGATGTGCAAAAACAGAGGTAGCTTATACACTGTTTAATACATGGGCTACTATCGTAAGCCACCGTATGGCCGGCCGCGGTGGCCGAGGGGACTGAGGCGCTCCAGTCACGGTCTGCACAGCCACTACGGTCGGGGGTCCGAATCCCCCCTCGGGCATGGAAATTTGTGCCGTCCTAGTTCGTAAGTAGTTCATAAGTAGTTTGTAAGTTTATGGACGGATGACCCCGTAGTTAAGTCCCATAGACTATACAAACATTTGAACATTTTGAACTAACGCGTGTTCATTTAACATTTGAGCCATTTTCTATGGGTAGTTATTTATATATGGTTTCCAATCCATGGTGTACAGCAAACAGTTAGAATAAATATTCCTTCAAACAGTCTTGATTGCAAATTATTTTATTATTTAATGACGCGTTTCGCCCTTTAGCAGGGCATCTTCAGATTATCTGCGTGACAGAATTTACACAAAATTACAAGGCGGAATTACAAACGGTTATAATGGTACATGGGCTTATTTTGTGTTAAGAAGGCAGTATATATCGTAAACAAAACTTACTATGCGCTCTCCGTGGTGTGACACCGTAAGTTGTTATTGTGGTGTTTCTATTTTTCTGGAATTTTTTGGATATCCTTGTCGCCCTACAAATGATCGGGTAACAACGAATTACAGTTGGAACATACTCGGTAAAGATGTGAGAAACATAAAACCGATTTTTAAGATTACCTTAATAGAAGCGGTGGTCTCTGGTGATACAAGATAAGCCTATGTTTACAATTGCGCTCACGGGCGGTGGGCGGGCGTGGTGTGCTGCTCCGCCGACTTGTACAGACTAAGAGAATGTGGGTAGGGAGTGACATAGGAAGCCGGTGTATAAGACGGGACGGATGAAATCTAGCTATCTGAATACAAATTTAACGAAAGGAAGGTTATTAAGCAGGGCAGAAGTTAATAATTTATGTTGGTACTTATAAATGAAATAAATCTTATTTGAACAGAGACATCATAATATCGAGGAATGTTTGATCTTTGCATGCCAACTGATCGTTTAGGAGGTGTGGGTGTCCAAAGTAAGCGCGCTTCGCTATCTCAAACTCATCCAATAAATTTAACTTACGCCCCTTCTGCGTAATATGTAAGATTTGCATGTTGTCAGTGGTAGGTTGTTCTTGATCGGATGCTTTAGTGTGTTCCGCAAAAGGGGGATGTTTTTTGAGTTGGCCTTTAAAGTACGTTTTACTGAGCACCTTCTTACAAGAAAAGGCCAACTAAAAAAACATTTAAGAATGGGTTTTGGAATATAATCTTAAGAACATGTGGTAAAAATTTCAACGTTTTTCAGTGAATAAAAGTACCCATTAGCACAATTAGAAATTTTTGTGCCAAAATATTATGGTTTCTTGTGGTATACTTGGGAACCATCGAAGAACAAATGGTGCTTTTATAAGACGTATAAAGGCCACTGTAGAGATTGGGATGTATAAAAAGCAACCGAAGTGCCTTGGCTGCAGGAAGTGTGTGATCTTTAAATTTTGACTCTGTACTGTAAGATAGCTACGGTATTCCCATTCTTCAAAAAGTTGACTTATTTCCCGTATCTCCCAAGTGGAGCATAGGGTATCAACGAACTTCCGCCACCGGACTCTGTTCTGCGCCAGTGTCTTGATTTCAGTCCAGGCCTTCCCTCCTTTCTCGGTCCCTTCTGCTACTACACTCCTTCTCCATTTATACCTTGGTCTGCCTCTTCTGCTGCCTTCTGGATTCCATTCTAGGGCTTGTCTTGCCACGTTGTCTTTGCCACGCCTTAATATATGCCCAATTCACTTTCATTTCCTATGGCGTATCTCAATATCAATGGGTGTTTAATGAGTTCTTCTCCATAGTTATTCGTTGGAGATTACATGTGGCCACCATATCCTCAAGATATTCCTCAAGCTTCTATTCACAAATATTTGAAGCCTGCTAATCAGCTGTTTGTTGGTTTTCCGTGATTCACACCCATAGAGCAGTACCGACTTGATATTTGTATTGAATATGCGTAGTTGGTATAGCTGTTAAGGGATTCCTCAAGCTTCTATTCACAAATATTTGAAGCCTGCTAATCAGCTGTTTGTTGGTTTTCTGTGATTCACACCCATAGAGCAGTACCGACTTGACATTTGTATTGAATATGCGTAGTTGGTATAGCTGTTAAGGGATTCCTCAAGCTTCTATTCACAAATATTTGAAGTCTGCTAATCAGCTGTTTGTTGGTTTTCCGTGATTCACACCCATAGAGCAGTACCGACTTGACATTAGTATTGAATATGCGTAGTTTTGTATAGCTGTTAAGTTCCCTTGATTTCCAGATTGGTCTCAGCATTGCAAATGCCCCTTTAGCCTTATTTATTCTGTTTTCTACAGCTTCGATAGTTCCCCCCTCAGCCCTGGCCACTGGAGGATCAGTGGCAACGAACATGCCGACAGATTAGCCAGGATGGGGGCAGAACTCCATTTATTGGACCGGAATCTGTCCTGACAATCATCAAGGCAATGATCAAATTGGAGCTACGTAACTGGCTCAGAAGACAGAACGTAGAATATTGGACCAAAGTCCATCAACAAAAACATGGCAAGGTAATGATGCCAAAGCCATGTTTTAAAAGAAGCTCTGCAATCCTGGGCCTAAACAGGAGAGAGATTAGACTCATGATTGGATTGCTGACAGGCCATGGGAATTTAAAAATAAAAAAAAAACTACATACAATGGGAATAACAGAAGAGGACCCTAAATGTAGGATCTGTGATGACGATGATGAAACTGCATCACATCTAATCTTCGAATGCATTGCATTGGAGACTAAAAGGCACAGAACATTTGGGACAATCAGACCCGAAGAAATTGTGTCTAATAAAGAACTGGTAGACTCCTTGCACTGTTCAAGGGCATTGGTTGGCTTTAGTAGATATAAAGGAGCGATACCGCACAATAAACTTAGTTTCGGTGCGGGCAGTGGCGGGTTGGACCAAGACTGTTTTGGCTTCCCTGAGAAAATCATTCAATCAATTAATCCCCCCTCAGGGGTAACTAAACTTCCCAGGTAGCAAAACTGCTTGACTTGCTCGATTTCTTGGTTTTCTAAAAAATATAGTGCTTCATTTCGGTTATTACAGCGCATCTCCTTAGTTTTCTTTCCATTTATCTCCAGCCGCACCTCCGATGCTTCGGTTTTTAAATCATTCTTCCGAGAGGTATACAAATAATCACTATATCGAGGGCTATCGAAAACACTTTCAGTCAGCAGAACCTGAGATATTGACTGTTCAAGAATCGCATTTTCATATGCAGCTTTTCCGAACATGGCAAAACACGTTTTGGAACTGAATAAATAAGACAACTACCTACAAGACTGGTTTCAGTCGCTTCTTGCCGTCTGTCACTTGTGTACTTATTGTATGGTGAGATGAGAGAGGAATGTGCCGGCGCTACGTTTCACAGGATGGGCTCTGGAATCTTCCTGAGAAAAGTGTGGAGGGGTGGGGGGACGTCGTGGGGTGGGGCGGGAGCTCGGGGGGGGGGGGGGAGTGGAAGGAGGCGGGGGAGGGGAGAGACCTGTGCGTCTGCGGCCGCGAAGGCGCTCGCGGCCGGTATGTGAATTACGGGTCAGCCCTGAAATACGGCCCGCATTCCCTGCTGCTGCTGCTGCTGCACGGACCCCATTGGCTTCCGGATCATTACGGCTCCTCCATCCTCGTGACGTCACGAGCCTTCGGCGGACGCTCTTAGCCGGAGCCGATTCTGCCGACGCGTCACAGCGGCCGTCGTTCCGCCTAACGAGCTACACGGCGGGGCTGCAGGCTGCGCAACCTGCAGCCAGCCAAAACGGCGCCACTCTAGTAGCCTCGTGTGCACAGGGCGACCCGCAAACGTACGCAAATATTTTTATGTGTTACTGTATGAGGAAAACTGAAGAGAAAAAAAAATAGCACTGACGTGCTTTACGGCCCACTTCAGATTTGTAGTTTTATAAGTTTTGCAAACATTTTGGACCAAAATAATAAAAAACTTAATTAACAAGAATGTCTGAAACCCTTACAGGAAAAAAAAAAAAAAAAAAATCGGTAGTGGCGGGTTCCGAACCACCGGCCTTTATCGTCATAGCCCAACGGCTTGCCCACTACGCTACGGCTATCAATCAAAAGCTGAGTCCTGTAATCTCATACTATTGATGGCCGTTGTTAACTGATGCTAATATGGCATATGTAGACACGAGATTATTATTTATAGTGCGAGGAACGATGTGTTTTCGTTAATTCTTCAGTGAGCCATTGCTTTGAAATGACAACGTGTAAGTTACAAAAAGAAAATCATCAAATACGCAACGCAAGATGGCGTATGCCAGAGAGAGTTCTGGGCGAGGAATGTCACGTGACATCTCCGAACGGCTGGTTTTCGTTAATTCAATGGAGTTTGTCAAATCTCCGTTATTTTTGCAAATATGTCTCAAACGATACGAGATATGAAAAAAACATAAGGTACCTAAGCTGTAGAGAACTTTCTCCTCTACCAATTAGGTTATTCAATTTTCGTGTCAGATGAACGGTTCGTTTGCAATTACAATTATATTACAAACTGCTTTTTTTCGTATTACTACCGTATTTTTTCTACGAAAAATTTGAAAAAGGGAGATTCTGGTCTCTGGCAGCCTACAATCATGTCTGTAAAATTTGGTGCTGATAGGTTGAACGGTTTGTCTTAAAAACAGGGAACATGTTACGGACAGACAGACGGACAGACAGACATCTCAAAATCACCATTATTTTTGCAAATATCTTTGAAACGATACGAGACATGAAAAAAAAACATAAGAGAGCAAAGTTGTAGAGAATTTTCTTCTCTACAAATTCGGTTATTCAATTTTCGTGTCAAATGAATGGTTAAGCCGTTATTTTCATTTAAATTTCGAGCTGTCAAAAGACGATCGCAAAGGCCCACTTTTAGTGTTACTACCGTAACCTAAAGTAGGCCAAAAGCTCATACAAACGTCGGGCCGCAAATGTTTAGTTATGGAGTTACGGCTAGTAGAAGATTTTGCTTGATATTTACCAACCTCGCCATCGCAGAACTGTACAAGGTTACAGTAAAACACGATTCCCACTTATTGTTATTAATCTGGTGAATCTAATGAAACATGTCCCAGACGTGTATCAGCATAGTTTTGCAGAAACTCCAATAGATAAAATTAAGAAGATTCCTGTGAAATTGAAACGATCAACATAATATATCCATATACGTGCTACTAAATGCACTGAACTCGGTGGAGACATATTTGAACATTTATTGTGAATGTATTATGAAATTGTAAAGCTGTACTTTCCTTTTTCGGTTTAACATGAATTCAAATGTGCTATAGTATTAATAAAAGGAGATTATCTGACACATTCATACAGTTTTAGTTAACATTACTACCATCATTTTCCAAATTGAAATTCTTTACAGATCCTCTTGAAAAATTTGTACAAGTGTCTAGAATTAAATAACTAATTAATAAATTACAAATTTTTCCAAATTGTTTCTATGCTTATCTGGAATTTTATTAGACTCACCAGAGCAATAATAACTAAATAAATGGAAAACGTGCTTTACTATAACTTCGTAGTTTTGCAATGGCTTTATACCAGCGAGGCTGCTTAACTTCAGACAAAATCCGTAACTAACGATTTGAGGACCTATGTATTACATGAATTTTTTTTTCTTTAGTTTTACGAGTAGCAAAACATGTGAAATATTTGCATATCTTCGTGAATCACCCTGTATGTAACAATGGGAGACAGACGGCGAACACAAGAACCAAATCAAATGTTCAAATGTTTGTAAAGCTTATGGGACTTAACAGCGGGATCATCAGTCCCTAAACTTACAAACTACTTATCAACTAACTTAAGCTAAAGACGACACAAAGATCCATGCCCGAGGGAGGATTCGAAACTCCGACGCGAGAGGCGGCTCGATCCGCAACGCGGCGCTCCAGACCGCTCGGCTACTCCCGCGCGGCATCCAAGAAACGTCTTCTTACACAAAGCAATTAAATTCCTAAGCTGCTTGTGACCATTGAAATAAGTTAATAGGGAAATCTGAAACTTTGTGCGTGCCCAGCATTCGACCTTCGTCTCCTGCTTACTAGACACCTGCCTGTCCACTACGCCGTCTGCACACAGTGGTCGCACTTGCATGACCTACCCTCGCTCTACAACCTGTCCTGCCCGTTATCATGTGAGCACTATGTCCGGGTGGCGGAGCGTACAGACTGCCAAGGGCCGGGTCCAACTACGTCCGGGTAAATTTTTTTCAATTTAATGCAAAGCCGGCAGGCAGCTTAAGTCTTCAATTCGTTAGGAGAATATAGGGAGCCACGCGGAATGGCTGCGTTGCCCAAGGCGTCATGCTATGGACTGGACGGCCGTTCCAGCCGGAGGTTCGAGTCCTGCCTCGGGACAGCCAGTTTGGTCCAATAAGTTTACAAATATTTGAAAATTTGAATGAAGGGAATCGGCTAAATGCCGCGAGTATTGAGGGAAATTGGCAGCCGGCCGCGGTGGCCGAGGGGACTGAGGCGCTTCAGTCACGGTCTGCACGGCCACTACGGTCGGGGGTTCGAATCCCCCCCTCGGGCATGGATATTTGTGCCGTCCTAGTTCGTAAGTAGTTGATAAGTAGTTTGTACGTTTAGGGACTGATGACCCCGTAGTTAAGTCTCATAAGATTTACAAACATTTGAACATTTGATTTGGAAATTGGCAGGGACAAACCGTCAGTAGTGCGTGCAAAGCTAAAACCTTGGGTCGGACGTGACGCTAGCTAGCACATCCCACGCGGCTGAAATGAATACTGTGTCTGGCTGATATAGTGGACAGGGCAACTGCCTGTAAGCGTGAGACTCCGGTTTGACTTCCAGTCAGGCACACATTTTTTTTTAACTTTCCCCGTAGATTTAAGTCAATGCTCACAGAGAGATAAATCTTTTAATTTCATTGCGTATTGATTCTTAATGTCTGCAGCATCAGAAATAGTGTCTGTCCCGTCTGACATATATAAACGATCTCCTGATTTTAAAATTTATTAACATGAAAACAAACATCGATGTAAGAATACAACACACACTGTTTTTATTGCACAGTGTATGGAAATAATAGCTGCAATTCTGTTCACAGATGATTCCGTACTTGATGATTTGCGATTTTTAAATGAAACTTGCATACACCGTATCTCAAAACTGTGTGCGTTCTGGAACACTGCAATTGTTTTGTTAAGGCCGATTTCCTTAGCTGATGCTAAATACTGTCAAGAAGCTGTATGTGGCTGTTTGCAGATCATGCTGTCATTTATCTGGAAAATTAATCGGAAGAATAATACAATTTGCAAAATTATCTATATGGCGGAAAGTAAAGTGTGAAGTCATCCACATGAGCGAAGAAAGAAATTTGGGTTACATGAAAAATAGCGCAATAACGAAAGATTGCTTTTCATTGGCAGATGCAGCTTGAGTTCCTAAAGGCGTTCGATACCGTTCCGCAGCGTCGCCTGATGAACAAAGTGTGAGCATATGGAATGTCAGAGTGTGAGACTGGATAGAGCCGTTTCTAGCTAAAAAAAACGCAACACGTCACTCTCAACGGAGAGAAGTCTTCATACGTGAAAGTGGTTTCAAGCATGTCACTCGAGAGTGTTATGGGACCTTTGCTTTTCACAATATTCTAACAAATGACCTCGTAGAGCACATCGGAAGTTTAATGAGGATTCTCGCGGATTATGCTGTAGTTTATCGAGAAGCCGCTACACTGGAAAAGGGTACCGAAATACAGAATGATCTGCAACGTATTGACGCATTGATATATAGAATGACAACTGAACCTCGACAGAAACAAATGTAAACTGCTGCGTTTAAATAAAGAAAAATATCATTTATTACATAACTGTATAAAAGCAGGACTTACAATGGAAGCAGTTACTTCCATAAAATATCTGCGAGTAGACATAAGGGGCGATTTGAAGTGCAACAGCAATATAAAACTAAGGGTAAGGCAGATGCCAAACTACATCTACATCTACATGGGATACTCTGTAAATCACATTTATGTGGCTGGCAGAGGGTTCATCGAACCACCGTTATACTATTTTATCTTCCATTCAATCTCGAATAGCGCGTGGTAAGAAAGAACACCTGAATCTCTCCGTTCGAGCTCTGATTTCTCGTATTTTATTCTGATGATCATTTCTACCTATGTAAGTGGGAAACAACAAATTTTCGCATTTGGAGGAGAATGATGGCGATTGGATTTTCGTAAGTAGCCCACGCCGCAGCGATAAGCGTCGTTGTTGTAATGATTCCCATCCCAGGTCCTCTATCATTTCCGTGAGACTGTCTCCCTTGCATCGTGACAACACGAAACGAGCCTGTGTTCTTTGGACTCTCTCGATGTACTCCGTCAAATCCACCTGATAAGGATCCCACACTGGGCAGCAATACTCCAAAAAAGGACGGATAATCGTAGTGTATGCAGTTTCTTTAGTAGTTTTGTTGCATCTTTTAAGGGTTCTGCCAATAAAATGCAGTCTATGGTTCGCCTTTCCCACGACATTATCTACGTGTTCTTTCCATTTAAAGTCTGAATTAATAGTAATTCCTAGGTAATTTGTTGAGTTTACGGCCTTCACTTTTCATTGACTTATCTTGTAAACAAAGTTTAACGGATTTCTTTTCGTACTCATGTGGACAACTTCACACTTTTCATTATTTAGAGTCAATTGCCAATTTTTACACCATAGTGATATTTCACTCAGATAGTTCTGCAGTTGGATTTGATCTTCAGATGATTTTACTAGACTGTAAATAACGGTGTCATCGGCAAACAAAAAACCTAAGTGAGCTACTTAGATTTTCCCTTAATCGTTTATGTAAATAAGGAACAGCAGTGGACCAATAACACTACCCTGTGGAACGCCCGATATCACCTCTGTTTTAGTCGATATGTTACAATCGATTACTACGAACTGTGTGCTCTCTGACAGGAAATCCCCTATCCAGTAGCAAATTTGGGGCGATATACCATAACCACGCAATTTGATTAAAAGCCGTTTGTGAGGTACGGTGTCAAAAGCCTTCTGGAAACCAGGTAATACGGAATCAATTTGCGAACCCTTGTCGATAGCACCTATCACTTCGTGTGAGTAAAGAGCTAGTTGTGTTTCGCATTAACGTTATTTTCTAAATCGGTGTTGACATAGATCATTCTGTTCGAGATAATTCATAAGATTCATTGGCAGAATCCTGAGGAAGTGTAGTCCGTCAATAAAGGAAGCAGGTTACACAACTCTAATTCGGCCGTCGCTTGAGTATTGCTCGTCAGTGTGGGTTCTGCACCAGGTGGGGTTAATAGAAGGCATAGATAAGCTCCAAGGGGGAGCGGTACTATTCTTTACTGTCTCATTTAGTGTGTGGAAAAGCGTCACGGAAATGATTACGAAACTGCAAGAGACACAACCTGTATCGCCTTACAAGCTTCTGTCATAGTTCCTAGAGCACACGATTAATAAAGAGCCATCCAATGTATTGCTTTTTCCCGCAAGTATCTAGCGAAGCGACCACAAAGATAAAATTAGAGAGTTTAGGACCCACTCGGAGGCTTACTGGTAATAATTTTTGCCACGAACCGTACGCAACTGGAGTAGGAGGAACTGACAATGGTACACAAATTACCATCCACCATACACCATGAGGTGACTTGCGGAGTGTGAAACCCACTAAAGAGACTATGTTCATGACGCTTGCCCGTCCACTGCTGGAATACTTCTGCGCGGTATTTGATCCGTACGAGATAGGATTAACAGAAGATATTGAGAATGTACAAAGGAGAGGAACTAGTTTTCTACTATCACTTGCCGGCCGCGGTGGCCGAGGGGACTGAGGCGCTGCAATCATGGTCTGCACGGCCACTACGGTCGGGGGTTCAAATCCCCCCTCGGGCATGGATATTTGTGCCGTCCTTAGTATAAGGTAGATGATACGTAGTTTGTAATTTTATGGACTGATGACCCCTTGTTAAGTCCCATAAGCTTAACAAACTTTTGAACATTTTTACTATCACTTGATAGGGGCCGGCCGCGGTGGCCGAGGAGACTGAGGCGCTCCAGTCACGTTCTGCACGGCACTACGGTCGGGGGTTCGAATCCCCCTCGGGCATGGATATTTGTGCCGTCCTTAGTTGATAAGTAGTTTGTAAGTTTATGGACTGATGACCCCGTAGTTAAGTCCCATAAGCTTAACAAATATTTGAACTTGATAGGGAGAGAGAGAGAGAGAGAGAGAGACGTACATGATACACGAATTGGGGTGGCAACATTAAGATGAAGGTGTATTTTCTTGCAGCGACGTATATACGAAATTTCAGTCACCACCTTTCCCCTTCAAATGCGTTAATACATTGTTGACCCCTACCTGCAAAGGAAAACATGAGCATCATAATAAAATAAGAGAAATCAGAGTTCGAACAGAAAGATTAGGGGGTTTGTTTTTCACAGGAAATATTCAAGAGTGCAACGATAGAAAAGTAATGTCAAAGTGGTCTGATAGATCCTCAGCCAGGTACGTGAGTATAAATTACAGAGACTCGAGTACATGTAGACTGTACAGGATGTTGAAGGCAAAGGAGGACGTTCCAAGTTGATTTTCAAAAATTCCACCAACAACTTCAGTGCAGTTTTGACTTCTGTTCATAAAACCACCAGCTCTTAGGAAGTCGTCTTTGCGTTATTTTATGAGGCCTGCACTATTCGTACTCATAACGAAGAAATTGGCTCTTGCGTTTACTTTCTCTTTGTAGATTTCGCCTTTAAAGCATCTACAAAGACAAATATCCAAGTATCTTTGGTACTATCAAACGTGCCCACATCTACCGACCCATCTTCCGGGAATGTTAGGTGTAGAAGATGTGTCTTGTGGCGAGTAGAATGCGCAGAAGCCTCTACATACACAATCTTGTAACAAAGGCATCTCTTCCGATGATTCCGAGATCTCATGTTTGAAGAAAGTGTAGATAACAGGGTTCTGTAAGACGGTGTGGTAACATATGAAACACATTTACAGAGAAGCGTTCTTGACAATCGCATGTTGCTTTTGTTCGGACCATTGACGTCAATTACCAGTATTACTAATGCCGTCACGAGTAAAATTGCCGTCTTCAGTGGAGAGCAAAAATGGGATTATTTGGCTATTTTCAAGTATCCCACGATAAAGTTCCAATCGTCTGTCTTCATCTACTGCTCGAAGGAGTTGAATGAGCTGTAGATGGGGCGGATGGAACTCATGCATACCTAAGTGGCCGCCATACTCTTGTACGCGAGCTTCGTTATCTGCAGAAATTCTACCTTTGTCCGTTAGAGTACTTTGTATCGACCGAATGACTTTTACTTCATCTACAGCCTTCATTTACACGTTCAGATTGAATATGACTACTGGTAACTGTCACGCAATGTATGAAACACACGACTGAACACACCCGAATCTGGTAGTATGAGGTTACGGAATCGTATGTCGTATTATGTACAAGCAGCAGCGTTTCCACTACGAAAATTCGTACACAAATAACATCTCGGTAAATTCGTGGGGAATGTTTGCGCGGTTCAATACAGTATATTTGGGTAAGAGCTCACAATGTAAACTTCAATGTAAATTATACTCCGTTCAACGAAACTAGAGACGGAATTTAAATAGACCGAGGCGCGTGACGAGGTGTGAACAAAATAGGTCGCACTCTCAGTGTCGCTTCATCTGTTTCGGGTGTAAGGTCGCTGTATGTTTTGTTACATAGCAGTGATATTACAAGCCGAACATACTGAAAATTGATTTTTTAAATAATTATAAAATTTGGGCTTCTTAAAATTGCCCAAATCTCCCCATTGGTTTACGACAACAAGCACTTCGTCAGTTGTTGGCCATTTGTTACGAAAGAAACATTCACATACTTTCCTTCGGATCATATTTATTTCAAAGCCGTCATCACTGTCTAGATACTTATGTCGTGATTATTTATTTATTTATTGTCAGACTTCAAGGAGTGTGTGGCTTTGCACTGATTTGCCACTCGATTCTCTGAGGAACGACAAATGCCGGTAGATGCAGCTGTTTTTCACAACAGTATAGGTCATTGTCTGTTTCGGACACCATAGCTTTCTGAAAAACTTAAGATTTCTTCTTTAATTGCTTCTTGGCTGGACTCAAAATAGGGGATGACAAAATGAGTTTAATCTTACATGATACCAACAAGGAAAGTACATGGGCTCGAACAAACATATCTGTATGAACGTTTGGTTACAGGATCTCTACGTACACCTCAATGTGCTGGTGGGTGTCGCTTTTTAGCAAAGCTCTGCAACAATGCTCTAGATGGCACTGTAGATGTAAGTGTAGACGCCATACGTAATGCAGATATCTTAACTATAACGTATGTAATAATCATCTTACATGTTCTCTAGCGAATTGTCATCAAAAGCCGTGATGATAGTTGCAACTTTAACCTTCTTCCCGAAAGACTGTTGGTATTCCCTGCCACTGCTTCCATCGCCTCTTCCCGCGCTTACCGTAGCACTACCGATTGCAATGAGTTGTTCGTCATTATCATCCCTATTATCATTATTATGAGTTTGTAACAACAATATGTAACTTATGTTCATATTTTTGTACCATAACAGATACGAGAAAGCATGCAAATGATTCATCTTCTACACTATACCATCTTCACGAATAAGGGTTCTTCGTAACTTCATCTCAACTAATAGCAATACATTAACAGGATTCATTAGCAATCGCTGCCCGATCTGACGCTTCACCAAACAAATAACATCACAAAATGCAACTTCGGAGGCACACTGCACCGTCCTTACTGGCGAACCGAGAGGGCAAAGTGCAATGCGGTATGGCACACGCAGAGGCCTGTAACGGACGACTTCAGAGGTTTTCAGATGCGGGAGTATCACTAGTGCAATAAGGGACCTTTACATTATCTCTCATACGATTTTGGTGTATATGTGTTTGTTCGAGCCCAAGTACTTTCCTTGTAAGTGAGAGGGAGAGAGAGAAAGAGACACAGAAACTATGAATGCTGAATGTGATTACAAACACTAATACTTCAAATGTTCAAATGTATGTAAATCTATCGGACCAAACTGCGTGGTCATCAGTCAGTAGCTTACAAATTACTTAAATCTAGGTAAACTAACCTAAGGATAACACACACACCCATGCCTCAGGGAGGACTCGAACCTCCACGGCGAGCAACCGCGCGCTCCGCAGCGAGGCGCTTTAGACCGCTCGGCTACTCCACTAATACTTCCCATACTATTCAGCGCCGGCCGCGGTGGCCGAGTGGACTGCGGCGCTCCAGTCACGGTCTGCACGGCCACTACGATCAGGGGTTCGAATCCCCCCTCGGGCATGGATATTTGTGGCGTCCTTAGGATTAGCTAGTTCATAAGTAGTTTGTAAGTTCAGTTACTGATGACCCCGTAGTTAAGTCCCATAAGCTATATAAACATTTGAACATTTTTGAACCCACTTTTCCAGAACTGGTTCTTCAAGATGAATCAGCATCTAATATCGCCGCCATAAAAACACACGCACCGGCTTCACAACTGAAGCGGATGAGGGGAATCCGAGCGAGCGCCCCTGTCTTGTTGATCCCAGGTCACGCGCCTCAGTGTGTTTACAGTCCGTCTCTCGTCACGGTGAACGGAGTACAGAGCACGAGTTCACAACTTGAACATCGACATTCTACTGCTGACGTTCGATAAATACGCTCGTAGAAACCCGTAGTAACCGGTGTACCGATACACGAAACTTAGCACCATAATATTACACGCATTTCTATTGCAATTCGTGTAGATTTTTACCCCGTAAAATATTTACTATTGCTCCTGAGCCTCGGTATTTTCCATTGGCGGCGCTCAATTTGCGGCCCCTCGCCTCTCCGCTGCGTTCGATTGCTTTTCCAAGTTGTTTGCCGTCTGCGGGAGATGCGCGGCGCGGCGCGCTGAATATTTCCTGCGGCCGTGGCGTCCGCTGTTTGGCTTGCGGGCCGAGAACAAACAGACGGCGCGGGCGCCCCGGGCACGGCGGCGTGGCGCCCGCAAAAACAAGAGACGCCGCTGGCTGGCTGCCTGCCGCCGTCTCCCCACCTGCCGCATTAGCCACCCTGCCACCCTGCGCTCCTGTGGCGGTTCATCGCACGCGTCAGTGCTGCACCGAACGACGGCAAATTACGTCCAAACATACAGATGTCAGGTACCAAACGTAGTATATCGATACAGTATCAACCTAAACACCGATATAGTGCTGGTCTTCGCATGCGGTTAAATGGCAAGTAAATAGAAAGTGCGGCTAGTGCGCCACATCCGGCAATCTCCAGTATTACCGTAGGAGGCGCCAGACTGATCGGAGGCTGGTCGGAGGAAACCAGTGATCTCAATGATTAACACTGCATACACAACTGTAGTGATTTGAATCTGTGAAAATCGTGACACTCTGTTTTTGTTAGGTTGGCAACTCCGTACGTATAGACCGTGTTGTTCTTTTGTATTCTGCGTCCTTTGTAAATAATATATGAATGATTAATTCCTTTAATAAATACATTATACTAAAGTTCGAGTCGTATGTGCTTGAAGAGAACTCAAAGGAAATGAAGTGGAGTTCAAATCCATAGATGAACTATATTTTTAATCAGTTCCTATCACATGGACATTGTCCGTCCATTTTTGGAGTATTGCAGCCCAGTGTGGGATCCTTATCAGGTGGGTTTGGCGGAGGACATCGAAAGAGTCCAAAGAAGGGCAGCTCGTTTCGCATTGTCACGATACAGGGGAGACAGCGTTACGGAAATGATACAGGATCTGGGATGGGAATCATTACAACAACGGCGCTTATCGCTGCGGCGTGGGCTACTTGCGAAACTCCAATCGCCAACATTCTCCTCCGAATGCGAAAATATATTGTTGACTCCCACTTACATAGGTAGAAATGATCATCAGAATAAAATACGAGAAATCAGAGCTCGAACAGAGAGATTCAGGTGTTCTTTCTTCCCGCGCGCTATTCGAGAATGGAATGGGAGATAAATAGTATAATTGTGGTTCGATGAACCCTCCGCCAGGACTTAAATGTGATTTGCAGAGTATCCCATGTAGATGTAGATTCAATTTAAGGAATAAATTGCACTGCTGTAGACGCTACTTCTCGTGTTCATTTCTCTATTTGTCTCATGTTTATAATGATTTCCGTTTGAGCCTACCGACTGGAAATTACTGCATGGAAAATAACGCTTATATCAGACACCTCGAATTAATCGTTTTTACACCTTCATTTATCTTTCTACAGTAAAACAATTTATCCATTTAACGCAATATGGTAGAAACACTACTTCTAAATAAAAATATAACTGACGTACACGATTTAAAAAAGCAATGCCGTTTTCTGCCGTTTCGTTTCATGAGTATATGGCTTATTCCAAGCCTCAACTATTTTGTGAATATTATTAAAATTTTCATAGGTAGCTGCCGTTGATTTGCGTTACGTTGTTCGGAAAGCAACTAGAGCAAAAGATTACAGATGTCATAATGTTAAATTCGGTGTACGCAAATACTACTAACAATTGGATAGATACAGATATACGTTCACACGTTCAGAAATATGGCGTCGAGCGTCACGCTTTCGTAATACACAGTACTGACTCCAGATTATCTTTGAGCTCACTGGAGGAAACGGATGCCCGACGGAATATCGCTGGCCAGAAGGAGCTTCCGACGAGTGCGCTTCACACGGGCATTTCTGGTACTACCGCATAGGCAAAACAAATGAGGCGGTTGTTTTGCACTTGCGGGAACTATTTAAAATATTTCATAAAGATTCCTACAGTACCAAGGGCAAAACAATATGAAAGTTGTTAAGAATGGTACAGAAAGTGTCGATAAAAATAATAAAACACGATACCTTCAACCTTGACATAATTCATTATTTCCTCAATGAAATCACTCGTAATTGTGGAAGACATACCGAGGTAGCTCCAAAGCTTTCCTTCGAAATATTACGGTAAAACTAGCACAGGCAAAGCGACAAAAAACTATGATAAAACAACAGAACACTAACACCACTCCTTTCTTTGCCACTTACATACAGTTTTTGTATTATTTTTGTGGACAGACTATTCGACAACGTAACAGGTCTACAGTAGCTTGCAATGTGGTACTTCCAGTTTTAATATTGTTATGTATAGACGTTTGTCTCCAGTTACGCGGTCTTGACGTTACATTGTGTTCACTCTCTTCAAATTGATATCATAAAACAAGAGACAAATTTATATTAAGACCAAAGGACACTGAGTATACATTGAAAGATTCGAGAGTTGTTGACAGAAAGCTGTAAGAACACCACTTGTTAAATATATGACATGTACAAATGTATTACTTCAAATAATAATAATATTTTGTAGTAGAAGTAAGAAAGAAAAAGTCATTTTGAACAATTATGGAGAATTACAATGTTCGCACGTGTTGGGAATCTAACACAGGACCTTTTCCTCGACAAATTAACATGCTACTACCTGACCTATGCTGCACTCAACTACAGGTGATCTAAGTTTTCGTACTTCGTAAGTCTTATAAGGCCATCGTGAAACTTTTATCAATAATTGTACGTTTACACAACTATTTTTATAAAAAGCTCGAATTAGAAAACTTCGATTTTGGTTTATATTTATGGAACTGATGCTGGGAAACAGCATCTTTTCGTGTTACGCAAAATACACTACCAAATCAAACAAATACGGCAAGATTCATCTCCAAAATGGCGTCTGCTCGTTTCGACATGTCCAACCGGAGGTAGCCGGAGGCTCCGAGTGAAATGGCGCGAAATCTTCGCCTCTGAAAGAACCGCTCCGTTTCCAGCACTACTCCGATATAATTCGTGCTATGTGCTGCCGTCTAGCAGAACGTGCATAAACTGTAACAGTAACACCTGTCTTACGGAGTAGAGGACAAGAATAGGTATGACAGCATATCAAGACGAGCTCCTGTGCGCACGTTAGTAGAGCGTAAGTTTGTTATACGAGGGTCCTGGGTTCAAGTCCTCCTCCTAGTATTTTATTTTTACTGCAGTACGCTGGCGATTGCTGTATGCGGCAACGTGTTCCTGGCATGTAAAATGATTGTTCGCATGTTATAGGGCTGTGTTATCGGCAGTTTGCTGTCGCTTCGTTTACTTGAAAGTAGCAAACCTGTAGAGTATATTCGTAGTTTCAACAAATGAACAGAAGTAATCGGAACATAAGACTCACACGTGCGGAAGTAATAATAATAATAATAATAATAATAATAATAATAATAATGACTGTAACATGCCAATACTACATAATGGAGAACTGACAGAGCCTTTCCAAGTTAATTTGGGAGAACGAAAAGGCTGTATTCTCTCGCCAAAATTATTTCTTTTGGTTTTGGGTCATGTGATGAAGAGAGTAATGAGGGGACGGCAGAGAGGTAATGCAATGGGGGATGCGGGATACGCTCGAAGATTTAGATTTCGCAGACGACATCTGCTTAATGGCACAGCGACATCGAAGAAAAACTGGCCAGGTTACCGAGAGAGGGAGAAGCTGCAGCCCTCACGATAAATGTTAGCAAAACCAAAGAAATGCGGATGAACCCGACCACCACTACTACGCTGACCATTAATGCACAGGATGTAGAACAGGTCGAATCTTTCCTCCATCTCGTAAGTATGATGACGACGACAGAAGGCGCTGAGGGGAACGTCCGTAGTCGCACCCGCAAAGCAAATGGTGCGTTTGTACAGTTGTGCCCAGTTTGCAGATATAGGAACATGTCAAAGAAAATCAAACTCCGGCTTTTCAATAGCAATGGGAAGGCAGTTCTAATGTATGATTGCCAACTTGGAAAGTGAGTAACCACATCAAAAACCAGCTCCAAGTTTTTGTTAGCCGCTGTCTCTGGCGTATTTAAAAACGTGAGATGGCCAAATATGATGACGAATGAAGATCTTTGGAGGGAGACAAATCAGCAACCAATAAATATACAAATCAAGGAAAGAAAATGGAAATGGAGTGGGCATACATTGACGAGCTGTTGGAAAGATGGCATTGGACTGGAACCCTCATGGAGTTAGAAAACGCGGACGTCCTGGAACAGAACGATTGAGAGAGAAGCTGCAGAGGATGGGATAACCTGGAGTGAAGAGACTTGCTACAAATCGTATCAGATGGAGAAATTTCATTTATTTACTTTTAAATACTTATTATAGTCTTAAACGCTCTTTGAACAAATTTCTGCACACTTACCACGCTTCATGCAAAGAATAGCACCGTAAACATCCCATGCCTGCCACAGTCATGGAAACAATAAAGTCAATATACAGGTACCTTGCAGATAAAAAATTATTTAGCAAATGTCTACATGGCCGTATAGAAAATCCTCATGAGAGTTTAACAGCTGCGTGTGGCAAGGAGTACGGAAAACAGTGTTTGTTAGATGGACAGTACACGAAATAAAGTGCGATGGATGCTGTTGTTTGTTTCAATGATGGTGTAATTAGCAGGACAAAAGTAATAGACAAATTAGGCATCCAACCAGGAAATATTATGACAGGTTCTCTGACTACCGTAGTAAATCAGCGACTTGTTGAAGCTGAAAGGGATGGAAGCCACCACTACAGAGTCCAGAGTAAGGAAAAGACTCCACAGAAAGTCTGCAAAGTATAAATAAGCAGCTGGCCAGCAAGATTATGCCATTGGATTGTTCTGAAAGTGGCATGCGTTGAGTCAAACACACTGTGAACATTCTTTTCTCATTTTCTCGAAACTACGTTTTCAGGACTTTAGGTACATATATCTTCATAATGGTTTTAGCTATGTTCACTGAATTCCTGCCAATTGAACACCGGGACAGTATCTTTGTATCATGCTTAATACATTGCAGCAACGATCTGTTTGTCATTCTCTATACAATTTTAACGGTTCTTTTTAGACAAAATAGTAATGAAGTGTAATAAGGGTTCTTCTATTTCCTGAGATATACTCCAAACTACAAAAGGAGAGGCATAGAGAGTTCCTACGATTGTTGACAGCAGCATAAATGCTGTTAGACAGACGATACACCAGAAAATGGTCCCATAATGCGAATGTGTATTATAAAAACATCTATTAGGCAAAATATTGTCGTTCTTAAACTATAACAGGTATTTCAATAAATTTCGTATTACAGCTTGAGTTCACGTCAAATCGCAACTTCCTCCGCATTGTAGATCAAGAGTAATGCGCACCGAAAGCAAGGTATCAAAATGCAGCCCGCTAACGTTCTGGTCTCCTTAAAAGAGCACACCAAAATGAACAATATAAATACAAACAGATGCAACACAGGTGATCTGAGTACGAATTTTTAAACGTCGATCGCTCATACAGATTGCATGCCCGTGGCGATAAATATCAAGATGATGTGACAGTGAATGTCTCTTTTTACCTTTTACGCACGTTCAAAAAAGGTAATCGCTACCGAATCTCAACTGCGACAGCTGTTACAATTGTATTCAATAAAAAAGAGAATAATCGGACATTTGAATACAAATGGAACGTATTTTCAGCTACAACATTTTGCGTTTGCCGTGCTGCAATGCTGCAGCGATTCATCAATGGAACTTTCTTTTTTCGGTGTCCAGTGTAGCCGCGCGGAATGGTCGCGGGGTTTAAGGCGCCATGCTACAGACTGGCCGGTCGTTCCCGCCGGAGGTTCGAGTCCTCCCTACTTCATGTGTGCATATGTGTGTGTGTGTGTGTGTGTGTGTGTGTGTGTGTGTGTGTGTGTGTGTGTGTGTTTTGCCTTTAGTGTAGGTTAATGTAATTACTTTGTATGTCTAGGGTCTGATGACCAGAGCAGTTTAAACACGTGATTGACCAGCTTAAGCAGAAATAGAGGTGCATATTATGTGACAGAAACGCCAAATTGTTAAATATCTACAAATTATGACGCGAAAAAAAAGTCCGACTAAAAAATAAGGTTAGGTGCAAAGTCTTGGTGGTGATTCTATCACACTGTAGACTGGTGGCATTTTTTTTTTTTTTTTTTTTTTTTTTTTTTTTTTTTTTTTTTTTTTTTTTTTTTTTTTTGGGAACGGAGTACGTCAGAAAATTGCAGAAAAACAGCAGAGTATGGACTGCTTTGGTATCTATTATTGTACAGTTATACTATCTTGATATGTCTCCAGAAACTGTCATAATTACAACATGTATGAGAGTATCAGTCTAGAGAAACTTGAAATGAAACGACCACAAAGTATTGTACTCGTAGGTAAGAGTGATGCAAAGAAATACATTGGGAAAATCCTACATAAATAAAAAAGATGCACAGAAAATGGAGTCCTTCATTCGACCGTTACTGAGTGCTTCTCGAGTGTTTGAGTTGCTTAGCAGGTAACACGAGCAGAGGACACAGAGAAGACCCAAAGAGGAGCAACACATACCGTCGCAGCTTCATTTGGTAGGCAAAATACAAACTCACCTACTTTAGTACATGCCGTTACAGTATAGGCGCTGATCGTTATCAGAAAGTTTATTGCAAAAATTCTGAGACAGCACGTTCCAGGATGAATCAAGCACTCTTTCAGGTCTATCTCGAGAAATGATTATTAGAGGACAATCAGGGATATTGGTGCTCAGCTGGAGGATTACCTACAGTTCATCATCGCGCGCAATAGTCGCAAATGGAACAGGAAGGTGGAAGAGAGGTAGCATTATACCACGAACGAAGTGTAATCGCTTAGTGGCGGAAGTACACAGAGCGCTAGAATTTTGTGAAATGCAGTATTACTGATTCAACACGAGATACAGAACAGTTTAATGTCAATTATAATGAACTGCTAGATACACATTTGAATAACTTAATGACCGTAAAAGGGGCTGAGTGTATTTATTCGAAATATTACACAACTACCATTCAAAATGGAAATAATGTAACATGGAAATCTGATTCCTGTTGAAAGTAATGTACGCTATTCTGTTAGTGCTCATACAGAGCAGTATAGCGTAGGTCAGTATTTAGATTTTTCAGCCTTTCTCGGAGGAAATAATGCTTTGAAGTTCTTGGTTTTAAGCCGTTTAATGTTATATTCTTTTGACATTTCGCCAGTTTCCCTTTTGTTGACGGCATATTTCGTTACCAAATTGTAATCGAGAACCACCAGAAAGAATAAAATGGTCTGTCAGAAATTCAAAACCAATCAAAGGTTATCCGAAGTAATCTTAAGTAACGAAATGTCGGGAGACAGTTTTAAAAAGTCGTAAGAGAGCTTTTCGGTGATTATTCAGACGGCATTGATGTGTCTGCCGATGGGTTGTAAGGAAACGGAAACACGAAACCGCGCTTTACTTAAACTAAGATCTTTCTCACCGTTAATAAACTGCCCGTCATCCTAATTTCAATTACCCACTTTATAATTGTTCATCACCATCAGCGCATCGCTAATATCTTCGTATTTCATTTCTAGCTGAAGAGGATGCAATGTATATATGATATAGAGCTCTTCTCCATTATTTATTTGTTCAGTATCTCTTTTTTACAATATTAGGGGCACCACGTTCCGAAGGTATGCGCTATAAGCATCGTTTTCGGAGCCTCATCTTATCTCACCTTCTTTTTTATTTAGAGGACCGATATACACTATAAACCATATTTTTAAGTATATTACCTGAGTGTTCCCGGAAGCATCAACATATGAGAGGTACGGGTGTCTGTTTATACATATATCGATTTTCTCTACCAGTAGTTTTTGTTTGAGCCGTTGTTCCGTATACCTGTTGTGTTTGGGAACTTCTCTAGTGTTCAAATTCTCTGGCGATAATTTCTTCGTCTCACAGCGGATATTCCTTGCGGGCCGCGGCGGAGTGGCCGAGCGCATTGAGGCGCTATGCTCCGAAGCGCGAGCCGTTCCCCGTCGGAGATTCGAATCCTTTAGTGTAAGTTACTTCATACGTAGTTTGTAAGTTTACTGACTGATGACCCCGCAGTTAAGTCCCATAAGCTTAACAAACATTTGCACATTTTGATGCTCTGCGGACCAGTGTTCTGAGCACAGAACGACTGTACAAAGGTGGGCGAAGTGGTGAGCATGCCGGTAGACGTAGGTACGTATGATCTTCCAGCAAATACTATGACCTACGGTTTTGTATGTTTACTGTTTGTGTTGCCTTTTGTTGGTAATCTATTAATTTTTTATGCTCTCTCAGATGCCCGAGTCGTTAAGACTCAGAACATTTCTGTATCAAAATGAAAATGAAAGAACGTAAAGAAGTAAAAATGCAAAGATTTCATAGTTAATTGTGTGTACGTTTTGTGCGTGTACGCATTTTCTAGATGCTGAGTAAAGGTGCAGCCGATAGCAATGTTGCTTCGAGCGCCAAGTTACTTTGCTAGACATAGTATTGTTGGAAGTGTCATTTTTTTGTCTTCCTTCGACCCTGGTGAAACATTCAAATATTAATGCCAGAGGTTAAAAAAGGTAAGTGGCAAAAAATTCTGAGTTCATCTGGAGTTTGAGGCCCGGACTTTTGGATGTGTACTCTGCCTTTCTTACTGTAGGTTTTTCCCACTGAGCCATCAAGCGAAGCGCTGTTCGCTTTACGTTACGCCGATCGCGGCCTGGGAACTGTGCCAGATTCGTGATTGCCCGCCTGCGACTGACGACCAGACAGTTGAACGACGCCACCCGGCCGAATGCGCGAGAAGGTGTCAGAACCGTAGCGGCACTGCAGGGAAATTTAGACGGAGAGGTTCCACGCTGGGCGCCGAACAAGTTGGTCGAATGGTACACGAAAGCCACGCGAGGCTCCCCCATCCTCCGTCTGCAATTTTGGCAAATTTGAGCGGGAGTGATTCATCGCGGCGGAAACGGGCGCGGCAAACAAAAGGGCAGGCGATTGCTCGGTAATGAGGACACCGCCAACTGAGCGCAGCACTTTGCACGCAGCCGGCGTGGAGGCCACCATTAATTATAGAGCCGCCACACGGAGAAGTTGCGACTGCCCACTGCCGCCACCTCAACACCTACGACCGGCCGACACACTGCTGCAGACGCCAAAGTCCGTGACCGCGGGCGCTACAAGCTCAACTAGAAGAATAATCAGCACATAAATACGCCAACATCAAAATTGCAGTACCGGTTTTTAGCATTAATTATGCGAGGAGGCTAATAAAACTTATATACGATGGAAGGCAATTATTATCCGCAAAGTAGTTATAAAATTTTATTGATTTCCCTCGGCTGTACTGGAAATGGCTGTGTCAAAGCTGTACTGGGAAGGTAAGAAAATTAGAATTAATGGAAAAAGGCTTACCAACTGGACATTTGCTGATGATATTGCCTTACTGGCCAAAGACTTCGCAAAACTTAGTTACGGATATTGCATTGGAATGTCAGTTCCTTGGCTTCATCTTGAACCTTTCCAAAACAAAAGTAATGTCCAACAAACGGGTCTCAGCTGGAGATGTGAAAGTCATCGACAGTCGGTTAGACGAGGTCATTGAATAAATCTACCCTGGCCAGATTATAAACATGAAGGGAGAGGTAAGGCCTGAAATCTATCGGCGCATAAAACTTGGCTGGCAAGCATTTGGAACGAATTCAAACAGTATTTAGATAAAAAATGCCAGTAAATTTGAAGAAAGTGGCATTTGATCATTGCATTCTTCCTGTGCTGACATATGGTTGTGAGACACGGATACTGAACTCATTTGCGAAAGCGAAACTGAGGACAGCACATAGAACCATGGAAAGATCAATGCTGGGCTACATAAGAAAAGATAGAAAAAGGGCAGATGACATACGATCTGTGACGAAGGTTAAGGACATCTAAGAGACATTTGGCTTCTTGGAATGGCAGTAGGCCGGCCACGTCGCGAGAAGAAATGACAATAGATAGACGAATCTAGTCCTGAAGTGAAGTCCAAGAGAGCGTCGGGAGCCTACAGGAAGAGCACCAGTCAGATGGGTCAAATATATCAAGAAGGTCGCTGGTAGCATCTGGCAGAGAACTGCTCAAGAACGTTCCACTTGGAGAGGATTGCTGCAAGCCTACCTGAATCCACGACTCCTAGAGGCCAAATCATTTAATGATTGAAATGGCTGATGATGATCATCATCATGATTAATCAAATAGGAAACATACAAGAATATAATTTATCGACATAATCTCCTTGCGCATCAACGCACTTGGTCCATCGTTGTACAAGCTTCCTGATGTCGTCATAAAAGAAGGATCTCGGTTGAGCTGCGAGCCAGGAATGCATCGCTATTTTCACTGCTTCGGCCGAGGCAAGTTCGACGCTTCCTTAGTGCCTGTTTTATTTGATTAAACAAGTGATAGAAGGGACAAGCTCTGGACTATATGATGACCCAGTACTTCAAATTTGAATATCTGAAGCGTTTCAGCAATGTCGGCAGCAGTATGCGGACAGGGGTTTTCGTGCAACAACACAACACCTTTTGACATCAACCCTCGGCGTTTGCTTCGAATTGCAGGCTTTAGCCTGGCAGTAAACATCGCACTATACCGTACAATGTTTATTGTTGTGCCCCTCTCCACATAATGTTCCAGTACTGGATCTTGTCCGAAAACACCGTAAGCATCAGTTTACCTGCAGACGGTTGGGTCTCGAACTGTTTCTTGCACGGCAAGTTTGAGTGTTTCCATTCCATACTCTGCAGTTTACTGTCCGGTTCGTAATGACGGATCCATGTCTCACACCAGTAATGATCCTAAGTAGTTGTCCCCTTCGTTACCATAGCGATCCAAATGCTTTCTGCGCGTTGCTTATGCAACTGTGAAAGTTGTTTTGGGATCCATCTTGCACAAACTTTATGAAACCCAAGTCTGTCTTGGATGATTTGTTAGGCAGAACCGCGACTAATTTGCAGACGCTGTGCCACTTCGTCGATAGTAATCGTCTGTTTAAGAGAATCATTTCATGTGAACGCTCAAAGACTTCTTGATTTGTGGCGCCGCGTCGGAGCGGCTGAGCTCATCGAGGCGCTATGTTCCGATGCACGAGGCCGTTCCCCGTCGGGGGTCCGAATCCCTCCTCGGGCTTGGATGTTTGTGCTGTCTTTAGTATAAGTTATTTCATAAGTAGTTTGTAAGTTTAGGGACTGATGACCCCGTAGTCAAGTCCATAAGCTTCATAAACATTTGATTTGTGGCGGTAAGCGGTCGTCCGGCTCCTTCATCGTGTGTAACACTTGGGCGACAATTTCGGAATTTTTCAATCCATTCGTAGACACTCAGTTGTGGCAAAACACTGTTCCCGTACTTTCCCGCGGCCGGCTGGCAAGAATTACGAGTGGTTCTGTGATATCAGGTCTGTCTACCGTAAGGAGATACTATCGCAATCGGTCGTCGCTGAAGAAAACATTTGTATGCGTTTATAAATTTTCCTGGTCGTGGAGATCTAAAAATCACATGAACTTCCGATACCATATCTAGGAGTGATACACTAATGACAACACGCCCACCCATGCATGAGGGAGGACTCGAACCTCAAACTATGCGATCATTCCGCGTGGCTTGGTCCTTACATTTACAAACATTTGAAACTTTTTGGAGGATCCCTCTGGCGTCCATTTCGTTGGCACGTAGTGATCGCTGATATGGGGGGACGCCGTCTCGTCGGTAGCCGAGTAGTGTATTAGGGTGCGGTAGTGTTCTGGGTACCGCGCACTACCCATCGGCCGCGACTGCTGACGAGGGCGGCCGCCGCCTGCCGCCTGCCGCCACTTGTCGATCGATGGCGGCGGGAGGCCTCGTCTGCGCGGCCTCGCACCTCCCCGCCAAGCAGATCACCTGCGCCATTGTATCCACCCACAAACGAGGCCCGACACCGCACTCGCCGCGTGGCGTCACTGCTGCTCCACACTCTTCCCTTCTGCTGTAACCGGGCTGTGCATTCTTAACGGTCGCTATCAATACACGCCGAATGTCTTCAGTTTTTACGTGCATGTCTCAAACAACACACACTGTTGACATTCGACACATGTACGCTGTTCCCAAATTCCTTGACATAACCTCCAGTGACCTCATGATACATCCGTTCAAACGAGGTTCTTCAAATTAGGTTTTTATTTTATTTTATTTTTATTTTTTTATTTTTTATTTTTTTAAACCCGACTGTATTTCATTCGCTCCAGTCACGGTCTGCACGGCCAGTACGTTCGGGGGTTCGAATCCCCCCTGGGGCATAGATATTTGTGCCGTCCTAATTCGTAAGTAGTTTGTAAGTTTAGGGACTGATGACCCCGTAGTTAAGTCCCATAGACTATACAAACATTTGAACATTTTTAAGTTTTGTCACTACGTCAATTATTTATTTTAAAGCAGTACTAAAATGTTGCTAACAAATCCTTGGTTACAATTCTATCGCCGCGGCGGAGCGACCGAGCGCATTGAAGCGCTATGCTACGATGCGCGAGGCAGTTCCCCGTCGGGGGTTCGAATCCCCCCTCGCGCATGAATGTTTGTTCCGTCTTTAGTATAAGCTAGTTCATAAGTAGTTCGTAAGTTTAGGGACTGATGACCCCGTAGTTAACTCCCTTAAGCTCTACAAACATTTGAACAATTTTATCAAAGAACGTGACGTGCAAGACGGTTTCTCTTCTGAAAAATCGTATTGTAGCATCTGAAGAAGAAGATAAGATTCTGACGGATGAACTTCAGTAGACCAAACATAAATTTATGAAACACCATCTCCTACAGATCAAACACAACGCTGGCGCCATAGAACAAAGTACGATTTTTTTAGTAGGTTTCATAGGCATGACTGTTAACTATTGAAAAACTAGAGAAGTGGCAAAGGAAACGAATATTTTTCCTTACAGATGGATATTGCTGAAAATTTGATGTTCAGCAGCACTGAAAAAAACACAAACAATCCCGATACATACCAAACCAAAGGTGATGAAGAGGAAAATGAAGAAAGGGAATGGGAGAATAAAAAGAAAAGATGATTTCAGGCAATACCGCGAAAGTCCAAAAGATACAAATGTGCTTTGCACATGCCAAGAATGACTACTGAAAAAAAAATCAGATCACGCTGCAAAGCAATCGGTTGCTCAAAGTTAACGAATGTTCTGAATATAAGGTCTTTTTGTGCTTCCCTTCAGAAAGAAACTTTCAAAAGCTTCATACTTCATAATTTGTAAATTTGTGTAAAAAGAAATGTATTTTTGCATACTTCACAACATTTTTTTAAAAATCTGTAGAACTTCTTTTGTAATTTTTTATTTTTTGTCAAATTTTATTTCAACAACAACATGTAATGAGACAATTCCTGACAATTTCGTCCATTTTATGGCATTAGCAAGAGTATACTATTTTCAAATAAGCAAAAATAAAGTAACATTTATTTTTTCTTCGTCTGTCATATTGTCTCGATAGCCACCCAAGGTATCCTGTATGATACATTGCTTGCAACAATACGTAAAACGTTATTCATGAACATTTTACTATCAGTGGTGCCAATCAACACATTAAAGGTTATTCGGTTCAATTTACTGTAGAAATCTGGCTTCAATTCTCTGTATAAGCTGTATTAGGCACATATATACTACACTTATTAGAAACATTTTAAAAAATTGGGTCTTCAAAATAGATTTCCCGCTCTTCGCGGGCGGTCGCCTTAACCTACGCACATACATGCAGGCATGTTACATCGTAAGAAAAAATACACGGCCAAAACATATTGTATTTCAGGTCAAAACAAGACTTTCAACAACAGATAAATGTCCTGTCCTGTCCGGAAATCACAGATACTGTGTGAGCACTATAACGTAGAAATAGACTATTTGTGATGTATGGATGTTAGATGGAATTAGATTAGGTAATGAAACAGTAAAGGTGGTGGATGAATTTTGTCACTTCGGCAGTAACATAACGTGTGATGTTAGCAGTACAGAGGATATGAATTGCAGACTGGCGATGGAAAAAAAAGTTAAAAAAAAAAAAACAGAGAATTGTAACCACGAATATTAATTAAAGTGTAAGTAAGACTTATCTGAACGCATTTCGGAGTGTTACCTTGTACGGTTGTACATCGACGATAAATAGTTCTAACAGGAAGAGGATAAAAGCTATTGAAGTAAGGTGCTACAGTCGAATGCTGAAGATTATGTGGGTAGATCGCGTAACTAATGAGGAGCTACTGAACAGAATTGGGGAGAAACGAAATTTCTGGCATACCTCGATAAAAAGAAGGGATCTATTGGTGGGATATCTAAGAATGACATCAAGGAATCGTGAATTCAGCACTGGAGGGAAGTGTGTAGGGTAAAAATCGCAGAGGGAGACCAAGAGATGGATGCAGCAACCAGATTCAGACAGATGTGGATTGCCGTTCTTATAAGAAGATGAAAAGGCTTGCTCAGGATAGAGTAGGGTGGAGAGCTGCATCAAACTAGTCTCCGGACTGAAGACCACCATAACAACAGCCGCGGCGGAGTGGTCGAGCGCACTGAGGCGCCATGCTCCGATGCTCGAGGCCGTTCCCCGTCGGTAGTTCGAATCCTCCATCGGGCATGAATGTTTGTGTTGTCTTTAGTATAAGTTTGTAGTTTGTAAGTTTAAGGAATGATGTTCAAATGTTTGTAAATCTATCGGACCAAACTGCGTGGTCATCAGTCCGTAGCTTACAAACTACTTAAACCTAGGTAAACTAACCTAAGGACAAACACACACACCCATGCCCCAGGGAGGACTCGAACCTCCAAGGCGAGCAACCGCGCGCTCCGCAGCGAGACGCTTTAGACCGCTCGGTTACTCCACCGCGGCTAAGGATTGATGACCCCGCAGTTGTCCCATAAGCTTAACAAACATTTGAACTTTTTTTAACATCAACAACATGAAGTTCGAGCGGGTCCTTAAGAAGTAGAAGGATAGCTTAATAGCTTTGGAGGCCGCTCGAAATATAGAAAAATCGTTTCGAGTTCCGGTCCGGCCCAACTTTTCACCAACAAATTGCAAGTCAGCATCTACATATACTTGACTATTCTGTTCTTGACACGTAAGTGCCAGCCAGAGTACACAGCGAACCTCTCTCTACCGCTCCACTCTTGAATAACGCGAGAGGAAAACGAAAACACAAATATTGTCCAGCGAGTTCTGATTTATCTGATTTTATCGTGTTAATAATTTCTCCATATGTAAGTGGGGGATAAAAAAAATTCGAATTCGAAGGAGAAAGCTGGTGATTGAAATTTCGTAAACAGAACCTGCTGCAACGAAACACGTTTTGTCATAATGATCCTTCTTTGTAGCTTCTCGGTGTCATCTTTCAATTCCATCTGGTATGGACACCATTCCGCGCAGCATTATTGCGGCAGAAGACGGACAAGCATTGTATTCCTGCGTGTTTGGTGCACTTGTTGCATCTTCTGAATGTTCTGTCAAGAAAGTGCAGTCTTTCGTCCTCCTTCCGCACACTGTTATCGACGTCATCTTTCAATTGAAGTACAGCTAATGTTTAACCATATTAGCAATTGCGAATACATTTCTTGTACTGGAGACAGCTGCAGTCTCCGCTGTGTCCGAAGACATTGAATTAGTTACATCGTAAAAACAAGGAGCCGCGGCGGAGCGGCCGAGCGCATTGAGGCGCTAGCTACGATGCGCGAGGCCGTCCCTGTCGGGGGTTCGATTCCCCCCCCCCCTCGGGAATGGATGCTTGTTCTGTCTTTAGTATAAGCTAGTTCATAAGTAGTTTGTAAGTTTTGGGGGTGATGACCCCGCAGTTAAGTCCCTTAAGCTCTACAAACATTTGAACATTTGTAAAACAAGGACACGGCACAATGTACTTCATATTTCGCTCTTTCCAAATCCACCATAATCCTATATATCCATCCCCTAATGCTCGCAACATTACATGGATTCAGAAACAGGAATCGAGACCAATGTTGTTATAGCCTTATGCCCGTTAAGTTTGTAATGCTTATTCTATCATGTGATGAATATAGTGTACTATGACGGAGATTCGGGTCACAGTGCGGTACAAATTTTTATACGTCAGTAATATAGCCATGCGTAATACAAATGACGTCAAACCACGCGGAATGGCCGCGTGGTCTAAGGCGTGATGCTGCGGACTGGGCAGCCGATCCAGCCGGATGTTAGAGTTCTCCTTCGGGCATGGCTGTGTCTGTTGCCATTGGTGTAAGTTAGTTTGAAAGTCTAAGTACTAATGACCACTGCAGCATGATTCAATAGGTTTACAAGCATATGAATATTTGAACTGATGTCAAGGAATTCGTAGTCGGCGATAACCAAGGAGGTTAAAATACTGGGAGATGGCGCTACTACGCAAACCTTAGCTGGGGATTGAAGACAGTCCGACATCTTGCGGAGCCAAGGAAATATTTTCAGATTAAATCACTGTGTGGTTCTTGCTTTGTTAGCTTTCATATATTTAAATGACTATCATTTATGAGTACGTAATTGATACACTATACTTTTGAGCACAAATACAGACCTTACAGATAGCTGAACTGTGATTTATTAACGCAAAATCCCATTCGATAAGTTCACTTAAATATTCTGATAGTACCCAAATATTTTACAAGAACTGAAATAGTCAGTTGTAGTAGTTCAGAGAAAATACAGAAAAAAGTTTTTGCAATAATTACAGAACGAAGCTGTATCATTTTCGTAAGTTCAGTGCCGAAGAAACGATTTTTATGTTGAATACATTCGAAAATACTTTTTACACATTCCACGTCATTAAATATCCATACTAAAATTCTGTACCACCAGTTCTATGAAATTTCAAGGGAACCTGCATCTCGGAAAGTGAAAATTAGAAGTCGTCGAGGAAAAAAACTGAAACGAAGAGCAAGTATTAATTTAGCAATAAAATTTCTCTTTGTAAAATAGCAAATAATTTTCTAGTTCTGCTTGCACATCCATAAGTAACGCAGGTAACCTTTTTTTTTAATTTTCTTTTTAGATACAATACCACTTCCAATTCAGAATTCAATAAATACACGCTCATCACCACAAATGTTATTGGCTTCACATTATGGTGACAATGCTTTTACTTTAGTGGCGTTAAGGGCATCTCCCCCTATTGTAACCTCCTTGGCGATGCCGTAACTCATGTTATCTACCGAGGATGGACGCACTGTTAGGATACTGGAGTCTCATTCGGGAGAAAAACGGTATAAATCCGACAACGTGATTTAGATTTTTCGTGATTTCCTAATATCACTGCAGGCAAAATCGGATCTGTTCCCTTTGAAATGGCACGGACGATATCCATCCTCACCGCTGAAACAAATCGAGGTTGTGTTCGACGGGATGTTAGTCTTTCTTTCGATACTAGGTACATGTATTTTGGAGCCACCACTGGCCTGCACAGTCCTAGCTGACAATTTGGGACCAAGACCTCGTGCGCACTGCACCACCCTCGGACCTCACCATCAGCTAATACCAACTGTAATCTGGAGTCTTCGACTGGATTTCCAGTCGTCTAGAGTCCAACCAACATAGTTACGAGCTCAGGAGAGGCTACGTAGACGAGGCTGTACTGTTAGCAAATGCGTTGCAGTCGGCCTCCTCGTTCAGCAGGTGTCCTGTTGCCTGGTAGGCCATGGGCCCTCATAACGTGTTCCATGTGTCACGGCAAATGGCGTTCTGTGATAGAGGATAACTTAGACAAAATTTCTAGTTGGTGCGAAGAGTGGCAGGTAGTTCTAAATGTAGAAAAATGTAAGGTGATGCGCATGAGTAGGAAAAACAATCCCATAGTAATCGAATACAACATTAGTAGTATTACAGCATTAGTATGCAGTCGCGTCGTTCAAATATCTAGGCGTAACGTTGCAGAGCGATATGAAATGCAACGAACATGTAAGGACAGTCGTAAGGCGGACAGTCGACTTCATTTCATTGGGAGAATTTTGGGAAGATGTACTTCATCTCTAAAGGAGTACGCGTATGAATCGCTTGTACGACCACCTCTTGAGTATTGCTCAAGTGTTTGGGACCCGTAGTAGATCAGTTTCAAGGAAGACATGAAAGTAGTTCAGAGGCGAGCAGCTAGATTTCTTAGTGGTAGATTCGAACAATGCACGAGTGTCACGGAAATGCTGGGAACTCAAATGGGGATCGGTGGAGAAAAGACAACGTTCTTTTTGAGAAATTCTGTTGAGGAAATTTAGAGGGCCGGAATTTGAAGCAGAGTGTATAACGATCTTGCTGCCGTCTTCTTACATTTCGCTTAATGATCACAAAAACAAGATAAGAGAAATTAGGGCTCGGAGGCATATAACATTCTTTATTTTCCTCGTTCTATTTTGGAGTAGAATAGGAAAGGAAATGTACCCTCCGCCACGCACCTTACAGTATGTATGTAGATGTAGATGTATATGTAGCGACCATGCTGCTTCTAAAGTCCATCTCTGGTGGTAGACCCTGGGTCACAGCTCTGCACCCGTCGTTTCACCATATCCAATACATTTTCGATTGGCGACAAGTCTGTTGATCTGGCGTCCTGCGACACCGGGAGGCACGAGTTCGTGCAGCTATGTGGTCGTGTATGAAAAATGTAGAAGGTCTTGTGTGAATGCAGTCACTATCACGCCCCTCCTCTGTTTGTGGCGAGCTAAATTGTGGCTATCCTTTTCAAACACCTTGGATTGGTCCGAAAACACTATCTGATGTCATTCGTTTCCCTAGCTCGTCGTTTCACGCCCCATTGCCATTTCTTCACATCAGTCAAAGGTAGGAAGAGAAATGGAAGACGCGCTTGTAACCCACGGATAAGAAATGACGACGGACTGTCAGCCCTGATAGTTTACGGTGTGTTACACTGCTGCGACAGAACCGAAGAGCACGCAGGTATGTCCTGCAGTGTCATTCGTGTCAGGTGTCGCACTTCTTCAGGGGGTGGTCTGGGTGGCGAGACACGAGCCATCTCGTCGTGTTCTGCGGCTTTCCGTCAACCATTCTGTACTCATCCTTTGCACAGCCGAAACACGTGAGCAATTTCCCGAATAGGTGCGTCACATTATGTTGTGCCAATAATGCACCCTTTGAACTCACTGATTCGACGGTACAGTTCGCGCTGTGTCTGCGAAGTATCCTGCACACCTTCCTATATCACACATTCCCATTACCTTCCGTTTACAGCGACAACGAGAACCGCAGCACAGTCACTGGTAGCTTGTGTTGCGTCCTGATACCGCTGTTGACCTTGAACTCACGAGCCTACATGATTTAAATGCTAACCGTTTCTGCAGAATATACTGATCTACATGTCGTATGAATACGGGGTGTTTTAGGAGGAATAGTAAAATTTTAAGAGGAAGTAGTATAGACTAATTGTTACAGCTGTCAGAATCTAATAGAAACAAACTTAAAGGAATGGTAAATTATGACATTTTAATCATATTGAATGATTTTGTGTATGTTCTGCAAGTTTGAAGATGGCCTACTAAGATAGCTAACTAAGTAAAAGTAAAGTTGTAGAACATGCACAAAATTATACTTTCAATTCAACTTCACGATGTTCTATCAAGAACCGATGGAGGAATAAGTGAAAATGTTCTCATTTGTCTTTGCTTTAAGTGTGTTTGAATTGCGTAATTAACAAAGGCGCATATATATAGGGGAGGGGTGTGTGACGAGGCATGACCCCCTCCCCGAAACAATGATTATGCAAAAAATAGCTAAATTTTTACGATTTAATGTGAACAATAAAACGGCTCGATCTCGTTAAAGTAAAAGGGGCTTCAGTGAAAATTATTTTCTGAATAGGAGTAGCAAGACTAATAGAAAATATTATGGAGTGTCAGAATGAATTATCTTTACATTCGTCTTGCCCACTCCCTCGCCCCCTTCGAAAATATATGCTATATTCGCTACTGTACAACGGCTGTATTTCTGCATTCAATAAAAATTGGAGACATGTTATATGGGTGTTTTTCTTTCTGTTAACACTCTCTGTATCAGGCCTATTTTATGTACCTGCCCATAGAAACCGAGCAAATTTAAACAATATTGAAAAAAAAATCACTGAATGAAATCTACTGTTAGGGTTGTGGGAAATGTAGTAGTATTTTGAAGCTGCACTTTTCTACTTTAATTCTGTGCGAAAGAAACTACTTGGAATGCATTGCTTTAAAGCGCAGTAATAAAAATTACTTAGATGCTTTTGAGTATTTAGAAAAGCCATACAAAATAGTTAATGCAATTGTGATTTATTTTAACCAATAGTATGACAGTACATTTTTGTGTCAGTCAACAGTAACTGCATACAAATTTCACACACAATCACATTGCTTTTTACTGTGGCAAATTTTCAAGCAAGGGTTCCAGATAGCGTGCAACGCCGCACTGTTCACATTCGTACCATCTATGGACGCCATTTTGTTACTAAACATCTTTAGAACATATAACGTTGGCCAAACCAGTAGAATTAACGTCGCAGTGTTTTGCATTGAATTAAATGTAGCGGCCCGTAAATTACAGCCGCAGCGGAGCAGCCAGCACATCGAGGCGCTATGCTACGATGCGCGAGGCTGTTCCCCGTCGGTTCGAATACCCCTCTGGCATGGATGATTGTGCTGTCTTCAGAATAAATTAGTTTATAAGTAGTTTGTAAGTTTAGGGACTGATGACGCCACAGTTAAGTCCCATATTGCTTTACAAACATTTGAATTTTTTCCCCCCGTAAATTTCACGGGTCTGGCGATTTTCGCGCGATTCTAGACCCGTAAATTTTACGGGTTTGGCGGTTAGAGTTTTAATTCGTCTATATACTCCCTAAAATATTTACTGTTGCTCAAGAAACATCCTGTACGAACATCCTATCTCTAGTTTTTCTTAACTTGATTGTATGTGAGAAGCTACACTGACGTCTTAGCTTGTGCTGTGAGTGCTTTCGTGTTTTTGAATGTCAGTGGTTGTTCTGAAGTAAGTTTTCTTCCATTAACTTGACTAAAAATGTCTTTAAAAATTAGCGTTCTTTACTTTTCAATCGAACCTCATAGTACGCTTAAATCCGATAAAATCGGCGAGCCGAATGATGCGGACTCGGTGGAAGATTTAAGACGGAGTTGCAAATTGGAGAAGCGCGGCGCGGCGCCTTTGAGGGCGAGATGAAAGCTGAGAGAGTGGCGGAGAGGCGTCGCGACGCCGTGTCCCGGGCCCCGCCGTCGCTCGGCAGCTGTCGGCCGCTGTCGGCAGCGCTCGGCCGCCGTGTGGGAGGGCCGCGAGGCGGCCGACGCCGCCGCCGCCAGTCGACGCCGCACGCGCGCCCCGCTCTGACGTCACCGCGACAGCGCGCCGCCGCCGCCGGTGAGTAGCGCCGCCGCTGCCGCGCCGCGCCGCGCGGGGGGCGGGGCCACTGCCGCGCCCTCCTGCCTGTTTACCATTACTACCGTAGTTGTGTGGGATCTGCTCAACAGGCTAGTCGACGTATTCGTTGGTTTCGAGCGCATAACTTTGGGGTGTATTTTAAGGTGTAGCTTGGCAGAATCGCACCGGTGCAGGTCGCAGGAAAGTTACGACAACCGCGATAAACTTTCGTCACAGTGGTGTATGGCCGAAAGGGTTTTCGAACTGACGTCGGTTCTTCCGGAAGCTGAGAAAGCGCAGAAAACGATGCAGATAGGTTACAAAATACGCGCTGGAATTGAAAAACCGTAATAAAACCGTGTAAAAATACGATTCCAGTGCCAACAAACAAACAATAAAGCGCTATGAATAACATCACGAAATTGGCAATATAATAGGACGTACTTCAACAAACGGTTGAAGTTTGATTATCCACAAATTGATTCTAATAATCAATATAATGAATAAAATAATCGTATATTTTCGATTTTTATCTCTGCACTAAACTCAAGAAAACCACCCGTGAATGGATGTACTGTTTACAGAAAATACCCAGTGGAATTAAAGAGAACAGGCTGAGAAGAAAAAATAAAACTACTTCTTTTTTCTTTGTCTTTTTTGCCTTATCCCCGCTCTGTCCCAGGGTCAGCAAGATTACAGTTGTTTCGGTGTGTTTAGTTTACGGTTAGCTTCAAAATGTTCAAATCTTTGTAGAACTTATGGGACTTAACTACGGGGTCATCAGTCCCTAAGCTTACAAACTACCTAAGACTAAGGACGGCACAAATATCAATGCCCGAGGGGGGGATTCGAACACCCGACCGTAGTGGCCGTGCAGACCGTGACTGGAGCGCCTCAATCCCCTTGGCCACCGCGGCCGGCTACGGTTAGCTTACGTACTTCCTTTCCCTTTGAAGACAATGCAGGGTGTTTCAGGAGGAATATTAAATATTTTCGGAGTTGGTAGTATAGACGAATTGCAGTAAAATGCCATACAACATGAGTCCAAGTTTTTTCGAGTACAGAGATACAGCTTACAGTATGTAACCTAAACATACTTAAAACAAAGGTAAATGATAACATCTTCACTGATTCTTCACTCTGTTCATATATTGAATGAAAAGCACAATTTTGTGTATGTTCGACATGTCTTATAAGCCGAAAACAGGTTAACTGAATAAAAATAAACTTGTAGAACATACACAAAATTGCGTTAGACAGTAACAGCTGTATCTCAGTTCTCAACGCATATTCGACACGTCTTATACGGCACTTTTTATTGAAAAAGCTTCCATAGTACCATCTCCTAAAATATTTACTATTTATCCTGAAACAAGCTTTATGTTGTCACAGATTGGGGGGGGGGGGTATAGTGTCATGTATATTAACGTGCGTCGACGTTTTCTAAATGTGTCGTGCAGCCGAGGCGTCACTTCCGTGCCAACCCGGTATTCACTCAATGGGATGTGGAAAAACGTCTGAAAACAACATACAGGGTGACGAACGACAGGTCTCGTCGTTGGTCCGCTGTATGGACTCGAAACGGGACCGACACGCATCTCTTTCTCGGAAACGACTTTCCGGGAAAAATAAAATCACACTACTAGAAGTCTATTACACAAGCACGACAAATAATTTTGCCATAATTATGATTGCGTTCGGGCCTTCATACTGTAAATAAACACTTGTTGATGTTGACTTGTCTGTGACCATAGAAAAAAATGAAAAAAAAGAAGGAAGAAAATTTTCGTTTACTCTGATTCTGTTTCATCTTATGTCAGTCACCCCTTTTTTAATTTGCTTTTTTTTCTGAAACAACACAGCCATTTACAAGTGATTTTTAATATTATCGATAGGGTTATATCGGAACTATACAGTTATTTCAAACATGTATAAATATGCAAACACCAAATTTTAAGTCTCAGATGCCTCATGATCTGCAATCTACAGAAAATATAGGATGGTGATCTTGCTTACTTTCGCGTTTGCTGTCTTAGTGAAACAATGTCATAGCATCTTCAGAATAAGTCTTGCTCTTTATGTAAACACGATTTAATGAAAATATCAAAATAGATTTTTTTCAATTATTCGCAGTTGGTATACGTACAAAGTCGCTAAACCTCCTCACTTATACGGAAGGTTATCATTAACGCATAAAGATGTATCACAATGTGAAATTCAGTTCAGAGCTATACGAAGGAGTGTTGCTTTGAACTTAAGTCAGAAGCAGAAGTATGTGCATATCAACAAGTGTTTATTTACATAGATTGCTACTGAATACGACGACCATGGCGACCACAGCGTTTGTTGTGGTAGTCCATCAGGTGTCCAATACACAGTGTTTACATCAATGTCAGTCTTTCTGGTTGTTTTTTAATTCAATGGATTTTTTGCTGCAAGTAACGCAGTCATTTATGAGGACTTTACTAAAGTCAGTTAAAAGAAGTTAAATCCACAGTATTTAGTTACTTTACGCAGATATAACATAACAAACGTCGGTAATGGTTGCCTACTGCGGATAGCTTGTTGCAACGCAGTTAATTTCGATATTGTGGCCAGTCATTAGCGTTTTAAAGTTTGTTGGTAGGTATCCGCATTTTAGCGAGATGTTCTCACAGTTTATCTAGGTGTGTAGCGTAAGTAGCACATGTCAGTGTGACGTGCATCATATCTCCGTTTTGTTCCGGATAATCGCTACACGTCTACTTCCTCCTGACCTATAGAATGCTACACAGCAAATGCGTTCCCTGACTTATCAGAATACTTGTCGTCACGGGTCCCCTTACATCAGTATTCCAGCTCTACTACTGTTCTGTAACTATAGAGCGCTAGAATGAAATGTACATAAACATTCCCTTCCTGGTATGGCTATCTTCTTAAAAAGTGAAGAAAGTAGGAACACGGAAGTTGTATCAGTAGTGGTTTTCCTTCCTTATTACTGTAATTTTAGAAGGCTATCTGTTAATTCAGAGGTTGGTCAATAACACGCAAAAACCGCAACAAATTCTTGCTTGAATATAAATACAGGTGCTAGCCAAGTCTACGTATTGTGCTGTCGTATTTCATCGCGAACGGCACCTGAGGTATGTCCTCGGTAAGTTGCAATTGTCAGTCGCGGCCAGGCCACTGTTTCTGTGTAACTGTGAGAGCATGACGTCGGAGTGAAACGAGCTGGAAGGAGTGCACCTTGTTGGCAATGATTTATACCGCATGCAGGAGAAGCGGAATCAAATTTTCAAATGTTTGTAATTCTATGGGACCAAACTACTTTGGTCATAAGTCCCTAGTCTTACAAACTACTTAAACTAAGTTAAAATAGCCTAAGAACAGCACAAACATCCATGCCCGAGGGAGGATTCGAACCTCCGGCGCGGGAGGCAGCGCGATCCCTAACGTGGCGCTCCAGACCGCTCGGCTGAGTCCTCCCTCGAGCAAGGTGTGTGTGTGTGTGTGTGTGTGTGTGTGTGTGTGTGTGTGTGTGTGTGTGTGTGTCTTTTCCTTAGAATAAGTTAGTTTAAGTAGTTTGTAGTCTAGGGATTGAATATCATGAGAGTTTGGTCCCATGGGTTTTCAAACATTTGAACATGCCGCATCAAGTCTGATAATAACTTTCACTGCTCCCAGTATCTTGTAGAGTCACCTGAAGCAGCCATTGTTTTGTTAGGACTTCTGGATATGTCAACACATTTCTGATGAGCAGCGAAGACTATCGGAAACTTCACCGAAATAAGCTCTTCAAGAGCCTAAATAAACTTGAAAGTCGATTTTCTCGATAATTATGGAGGGTTACATAAAATGTCTTTGGGTGGTAACTATTTGAGTTTGGAACTTCAGGTATCATAAATATAAAAAAATTAACAATCCGACTGCCATGCGGGCTCCTTTTTAGACAGAAAATGTCACTTCGAAATAATAACAGTAGGCTACAAGTCAAATCATTACACAACACGCTCGTCTATTCATATGCTAACAACAAAACTCGTTGCACACTCATGGTGAAGAAACCACTGCTGTATTGAAATTCCGCATTAATTTAACAGGTATCACTGATCACGGTAGTTTTTTTCAATCATCTAATAAATACAATATGTTCCGCCACGGCAGTACTGATTAACAAGACGGAAGTTTTTCATTTACAAGTCGCATAAACAAACTGCGCGTCTTTCCGTGAATAAACCGAATTACTTGACACTTGACACGGCGGCGATACAACTCTTAATTACGCTCTTCAACAAATTCTTGATTTTATTAATGAGTGACGCTCCATGCTGTGGAAATAAACTGAAAGGTGTGTTTTTACATAAAAGTCGAAAGAGTATCTTTCACATCTCTCGTGTCAAATCAAATTCATTTCAACATCTCGATGATAATAACAGCAAATTGTGAAACAAAGAACTGAGCTACAAATTGGGAGAAACGTGCAACAGTAGTCAAATTTGGGCAGAGTTATTACTATCGATTTGAATCAGTGAAAGGAACTGACTGTAGGTATGATTTCTTGGGCAATAGACACGCCGAATCAAAGACTGCTTTGCCAAGTGCGAATGGTTCCGCGGTTTGAGACGCCATGTCACGGATTGTGCGGCTCCCATCGAAGGGCAGAGTGCCCCCATGGGCAAAAGTGTGCGTGTTGTCCTTAGCGTAAGTTAGTTCAAGTCTAGTGACCGATGTTTGGTCCCTTTGCTTTGGAAACATTTGAAAAGGACTGTTGTACTAAAGAAACAAAATGTCAAGATGTTTCACTTTAAGATGGCTCTTTCAAAGATCCTTGTGAACTTTTTGAACAGATCTAAACTTATACTTGTAGACCTGTTAAATTGATCCAGATAAAATTGTAATTAGACACAACATCGTTCTTTCAAACAAAACAAAAAAAATAGTGTCAGGAGTAGGACAACTAGATGAAGAATAGTTTTACTACATCATGTCTGACTCTTTAACGATCCGCTTTCAGTGTTGCAAACGAGCTAGGTGTATGAATTGTTCACACTAAGAAAAACCTCGGCACGGCGAGTGTGTCTATACAAGTCGTATGATAGCCTTTAGCTTTCTTGGCGCTGAGAATTTATTTAGCAGTACGTCTACGTAACGGTATAAGAAAGCAGGTGTAACGTACTGTGTCGCAGATCACATAAATATTGTTTGTAACTCAGTTTGAAATGTTTCAATCTGTTGATATTTTCACGAAAATACATTCCGCACCGCACCGAAAACAAGTCTGAAGTCGTACACCACCTTCAGACTTTCATTGAAATACAAAAATGTATTGGACGAACACCCAAAGCCAAACCTTCACGTTTAAAAAACTCACCGCTGCATCTGTATAAAAACTTTATTTAATGCACACTACGAGGTACTCCCAAGTGTATAACTGAATAAAGACCCAAAAGAAATTCAGCGAGAAATATAAACTGATAAAAATGAAGTGCAGGCAGTATCGAAGGTACAAAATTGGAAAATGCATTTGGTTTTCATGGTACCTCGTGACCTAACACCCCAGCGTGCGCAAATGGTATGGCATCGGAATTTTTGTTCGAAGATTTTCGTCGGCTTGCTCTCAGGTTTTATGAAGTCTTTCATTTCTCTTAGGTTGTAACTTGATCCTTGTTCAATGCAAACTCGTAGTGTCTTATTCCGGAGAAATCCTAGGAATCGGGTGATAACTTTTATTCGATAACATTTGGTTATTTTAAGGTACAATCAAACACACATACTATTACTTCGATATTGTCTATGTTCTACTTTATATAATCAGTAATTTTTACGGAGTAAACAGAGACATATATGAAACTTCCTGGCAGATTAAAATTGTGTGCCAGAACCGGTACTCGAACCTGGGATCTTTGCCTTTCGCGTGCAAGCGCTCCACCACTGAGCTATCCGACACGACTCACGGTGCCGCCTCACTACTTCAATTCTGCCAGTACCTCGCCTCCTAGTTTCCAAACTTAACTTCTTCTGCGAAACTTACAAGACTAGCACTTCTGGAAGAAAGGATTTGGTGGAGGCATGGCTTAGACACAGCCTAAAGGATGTTTTCAGAATGAAACTTTCACTCTGCAGCGGAGTGTGTGCGTTGATATGAAACTTCCAGTTTCATTTTGATTTCCATGTTGCTGCATTTTATTTTTATTACTTTATATTTCTCATTATGGATTTTTATGGTTTGTTTTCGGGTTATTGTTGTTGTTGTGGGCTTCAGTCCGCAGACTGGTTTGATGCAGCTCTCCATGCTACCCTGTCCTGTGCAAGTCTCTTCATCTGAGAATAAGTTCGGCAACCTACATCGTTTTGAATCTGATTACTACATTCACCCCTCGGTCTCCATCTACGATTTTTACCGCACACGTTTCCTTCTGATGCTAAGTTGACAATTCCTTGATGTTTCAGAATGTGTCCAACCAATCTGTCCTTTCTCTTAGTCAGTATATGCCATAAACTCACTTTCTCCCCGATTCGGTTAAGCACCTCCTCATTAGTTACGTGATCTACCCATCTAATTTTTATCATTCGTCTGCAGCACCACATTTCAAAAGATTCTATGATCTTTTTATCTGTACTCCTTATCGTCCACGTTCCACTGCCATACAATGCTACACTCCAGACAAATGCTTTCAGAAAGGACTTCCTAACATTTAAATTAATATTGGATGTTAACAAGTTTCGCTTCTTTAGAAGCGCATTTCTTCCCATAGCCATTCTGCATTTTACATCTTCCCTACTTTGGCCATCAGAAGTTACTTTGTTACCCAAATAACATAACTCATCCACCACTTTTATTGTCTCATTACCTAACCTAATTCCTTCAGCATCACCTGATTTTCTGACATTGCATTGCATTACCTTCGTTTTACTCTTCTTAATGTTCATCTTATATCTTCCTTTCAAGACACCGTCCATTCCATTCAACTGCTCTTCCAGATCTTTTGCGGCCTCTGACAGAATTACTATATCATCGGCAAACCGCAAAGTTTTAATTTCTTCTCCCTGCACTTTAACGCCCTCTCCAAATTTTCGGGTATCCATCTGATGAAGTAATTCAAAGTTACGTAATCGGTAGGGTGCATTTTAAATCAAACATTCATACAGCTGCGGCGGTGGGTTCTTTTAGCATTCCATCGAAGTAGCTATTCCTGTCATCAGTCGGCCGCAGTGGCCGAGAGGTCTGCAGCGCGCCAGTCACAGTCTGCATGGCCGCTACGGTCGGGGGTTCGAATCCCCCGTCGGGCATGGATATTTGTGTCGTCTTTAGTATAAGCTAGTTCATAAGTAGTTTGTAAGTTTAGGGACTGATGACACCACAGTTAAGTCCCTTAAGCGTAACAAACATTTGAACATTTGATTCCTGTCATCCAGAATGCTAGAAGTCTACCTGGAGGGAGCAACTAATGCATTACTTGCGACAATGGGAGTGTCACGAGCTTGAGCAACAGCGAGGTACTTGTGTGCGCGGAGAACCGATGTATAAGTTCTGTGCGAGAGGCAGGCAGGCGGCTAATAAACACGGCCCTCTCTCTGCGCGCTTTCAATTTATATTCATGGCGAAGACGAATGCGTCACTTTCAGAACGGGACTACTTGGGCGGTGCACGAAGTTGGGCGAGGAGAGGCGCTCAGGTGGAGCGACAATTTGTGCGGCGTTGTTGTCGGCGCCAGCTGGCAAGTTCTCGGCGACGCCCCCGCTGCTTTAGACGGCCAATATGCGCGGCAATATTCGCCGGCTTTTCCCCACTGAATGCGGCCTCGCGAGCACCGGCCGTCGCTACGGAAACGGGGAGCACCTCCAAGACGTTCTTGCGCGCCAGAGGCACATATTTTGCGTATTGGAATAGGTACGAGCTCACAATAGATCAAAGGGGCTAAACTGCTCAAGCGCACTTTACGTGGGGGGACTCCAGGCAGTATTGGCCCTTAAATTCCCTTAAAGATAGACGTAAACTTTTTTTAAATTTTTTATTTTATTTCTATTTTTTCCTTGCCGGCCGTGGTGGCCGAGGAGACTGCGGCGCGCCAGTCACTGTCTGCACGGCCACTACGGTCGGGGGTTCGAATCCCCCCTCGGGCATGGATATCTGTACCGTCCTTAGTATTAGCTAGTTCATAAGTAGTTTGTAAGTTTAGGGACTGATGACCCCGTAGTTAAGTCCCATAAGCTCTACAAACATACAAACAACTTTATTCAAAATTCAAATGTTTGTAAATCTTATGGGACTTAACTAGGGGGTCATCAGTCCTTAAACTTACAAACTACTTATGAACTACTTATGAACTACTTACGAACTACTTACGAACTAGGACGGCACAAATATCTATGCCCGAGGGGGGATTCGAACCCCCGACCGTAGTGGCCGTGCAGACCGTGACTGAAGCGCCTCAGTCCCCTCGGCCACCGCGGCCGGCACAACTTTATTCCTTGCTCTTATTCCGTACTAGTAATCTGCGCCCCAAGAGCAGAAAAAGCATGCCTCTAACGTATCTAATTATTTATGACGTCGTATCTCCTGAAATATTTGCTGTAACAGAACAGCGATTTAATTTTGCTGCTGCATTCACTTATATAATATGTAGATGTACTACATGCAAAATGTATTTGGAATAGCGTTAGTAGTAAAGAAGTATTAAAGTAAAACATCACGCCTATCGCAGGGTTTTACCACCGGCAAGAGAAATTCCAAGAGACAGAAAATATTTTATAGTGTAAATATACATGTATAGGGTCTACATGGCATTGACAAACTAATTTTTTCGGGTTTGGCAGTGTTAGTAGCAGAGGGTAACCACATGCCTTCGTCTTGCCACACTGAGCGAAGTGGCAGAGTGGTAAGACACTGGACTGGGATTTGAGAGGACGGTGGTTCAAACCCACCCCCAGCAATCCAGATCTAGCGTCTCCATGATTTGCCTAAATCTTTCGAAGCAAATACCGGCGTAGTTCCTTTCAAAGGGCACGGCTGATTTCGTTCCCCAGCCCCGACAAAAACTAGCCGATAGCGTGTGCTCCGTTTATGATGATCCATGTGGATGGGACGTTAAACCCTAATCAATCTTCCTTCGTTCTTCGTGGTACCACTCTTTGCTGTTCGCTCCTTTCCCCTCCCCCGCTCTTGCCATACGACTCTGCAACTGTGATAATGTTGTCCCTGTAAGAGAAAAAAAATTGTAAATACTATAACGTATCAATCCGGTTTTCACTTAGTCAAATGTAAGGAACCACGTCCCCACTAGTTTCAAACCGGTTCCCAATGTTTCAGCATTGGTCGTAAATTAACGTTTATTTCTTATTGCAAATGGATTTCGACTATTGAATAGTCATCCTCAGTGCAACATGCACAATCGAATTGAAACATTTCAGGTTTTACACATCTAACCACAAGGCATAGCTACAAGATGTTTTATAATGGTTTGCAGAATCACCATTGCGAAACATCTTCTAGCTATACCTTGTGGTTAAATGTGTAAAACCTGAAATGTTTCAATTCGATTGTGCATGTTGCACTGAGTATGACTATTCCATAGTGGAAATAGATTTTCACTATAACAAATAAACATTAATTTACGACCAGTGGCTGAAATTTCTTTTGGTAGTTATCATTCTATGGTCGTGGTGCACACGGCTCCTAATGTATCTTCATTTTATAATATTACATGTACATTTAAACTTAACACGATTGGCGGACGATAAAACTGAAAATGCAGTAATATCAGACTGAGGTAGCATAGTAAACATTATCATCCACGATGCGTTCGTAGGGGTAATTCCACGCTCAGGTGCAGTGAATTTGGACAATCGCGCGAAGTCTATTAGTGAATCTTGTGTGCCTCACACGAAATAAATACGAGAAATGTCCGTAATCTCGTAACAGAGTTACAGTCACTGGATGATCAATTCATAGCCGCGATGGAGTAGCCGAACGGTCCTAAGGCACCTCGCTGCGGTTGCTCGCCGTCGGGGGTTGGAGTCCTCCCTGGGGCATGGGTGTGTGTGTGCGTGTGTTGTCCTTAGGTTAGTTTACCTTATTTTCAGTTAATTTTAAGCTACGGACTGATGACCACCCAGTTTGGTCCGATAGATTTACAAAAATTTGAACATTTTGATCAATTCATAAAGTACTTGGTTGTTTTTTTTTTTTTTTTTTTTTTTTTTTTTTTTTTTTTTTTTTTTTTTTTTTAATAAATATTTTTCTCGGATCTAAAAACGATACTGCTATCTCTCCTACCACGGCTCCATAGCCTTTTCATTGTAACACATTACGCTGAATAAACTACGTGCGTTTTCACGAACACATGTGACAGTGAAGGACATTTTCATTAACTGCACAAGCAAGTATTGCGTGAGGGAAATTGAGTGAACTCAGACTACCTCGTGAGTAATTACTTCCGTTCGCGTTCCTGTAATTAATTACTGCGCTCTTTGTGCATTCGTTTACATCCAGCTGGGATCAATTAACGTGACGTGCGAGGAATGTGATCAACTCTGAGGATCTCTGCCGCTGAAGATCTATAGCAACTGATACGATCCAGTTCACTGGAAGATAGTGATCCCACTCTGTCTGGTAAATAAATAAATAAAAAAAATGAATGTCTGACAACACTTATACGTTGAAATAACTCACTTTCAAGAGCATTTTCCGTGAAGGGAAAGCTACGAGGGTTGTTTTCCAGTCTGGAAATAATTTTTAACTACTATGACGTTGTAAAATAACCACTCTGCTACAGAAACTTTCGTTATGGAAACGGCCTCAGGTCTGCGGTACAGCCATTCCGAAAGCCATTCCTCCGAAACTTTTATTTTTTTTAAAGAAAGAACGTAATTTTAGTACTATATACAAAAGAATTTCTGTGATTATTGAGAGTTTTTAATTCTGTCTTTGGCGATACAAGAATTAGTAGTAACTGCTGTTGTAAGGACTGTTGTCACTTGATGCTGAGAGCTATTATTGGAGGAAATCATTTTCAAAGCCTTAAGCGTCAAACAGTAAGTGTTTTAATCAGATTAATGAAATGATAATGGTTTGATTCGATGCTCCAACAGCCGAGTTGTTCCGGCCGATAGCAACTTCTCATTGCGTGGGTCTTGCAGCTGCTGCCGCATTCCTCCATCTCTGTCGCCAGACATCTCGATCTCGCCATTCTTACTCTTTTTACTGTTCCTCATTCTCCACAACTTCTCAAATACGCCTTAGCCACTCTTTGCATGGTCTTCTTCTTTTCCTCCTCCTCCTCCTCCTCTTCTTCGTCTTCTTCTTCTAAGAAGCTGACATGAAGGTTGCACCTGTGTTCTTCCCTTATTTTTAGACTCTCTAACCATCACCATCCTCCCTGCCCTTCTCCTATTGCCCCCTGATACTACAGCAAGTATAGGCCATCTCTCTAATTTCCTCATTTCTTACATACCAAAAAGGGAAAATTCACTGCACGCTCTTTTCAAGTGTAGTGCTCTGTTTCTAAAACTGTACGTCTCTTTTTATTTCTTTCGGTGAGTTCTCAATAGTCTCGTCGTAACTTGTTATTGGTTCCGAAATGGATTTGTTTAAACGCATTTTAATATTTTAACTCGTTTCTTTTTTTAACACCAAAGGACGTGATTTAAATGTTGGCTTGCCGCCCTTCCGTGCCTGGTCCGTTGTTGGTTTACATCCGTCAAATCCTCCATCAGGTTGTGGGATATGATCCAGATACTCTCTTAGGCACACTCCACTGTTATACCCGCCAGTGGCCTCTCCGCAACACAGATATTCAGACCTTTTTTAAAATTTTCATATTCCACTGTCTATGCTCTTCTATCATCTTCCGAAGGATGTTTGAGATACATGTTCTTTAACGTTTGCTGCCACGACTTGATCATAAACATTCAAAAGTATGCACATACACTGGTTCCACACCTACATCTACATAGATGCAGGGCAGAGGGTACATCGAACCGCTTTTATAATGTTTCTGTACAGTTCCATTTTCTAATAGTTCGCGGTGAAAAGGAACATCTAAATCTTTCCGTTTTCGATTTGATTTCTCTTATTTTCATGATCATGTCTTCCTCTATGTAGGTGGGCGTTAACAAAACGTGTTCGCATTCCGAAGGGAAAGTTGGCGAAAGAAATTTCGCAATTAGATCTCGTCACAACGAATAACGCCTTTTTAAAAATGATTTCCATCCCAACTCGTGCGTCATTTCCGTGGCATTCTCCCTCCTATATCGCAATAATACAAAAGAAGCTGCTCTTCTCTGAACTTTCTCTAAATCGTCCGTCAGTTCCACTTGGTGAGAATCCCATAATGCGCAGCAATACTCTAAAATAGGACGCACAAGTGTAGTGTAGGCAGTAGAACTGTTGCATCTTCTTAATGTTCTGCCAATGAAACGTAGCCTTTGGTTCGCCTTCCGTAGAATATTTTCTGTGTGTTCTTCCCCATTTAAGTTGTTCGTAATTGTTATGCCTAGGTATTTATTGAATTAATGGCCCTTTGAGGCGCGGTGGATTGGCCGAGCGTTCCAAGGTGTCTTGCTGCGAAACGCGCCGCTGCTCGCTGTCGGAGACTCGAGTCCTCTAGCGGGCATGTGTGTGTTGGACTTAGCATAGGTTAGTTTAAATAGTTTGTAAGCCTAGGGACTGATAACGCAGCAGTGAAATCTCATAGGTTTACAAACATTTGAGAATACAAGGAAATAAAGGGGGAGGTGTGGGAGAAACAGGATGGTGAAGAGGTAGAAAAAATAACTGCCCAAGATGTACGGAAAGTGTCTGATAATGGAAACTACAAAATCACCTGATTGTCCAAACGATGCTACTTTCAACGGAACAGGTTTTTAATGTCTGAAAATAATTTATTTGACGAAATAATTCCTAAATAAAAAATTGGATGTAAATATATTTTTACATCATTGGCACTAATTTCCTAGGCTCTAAACAACAAAAAGGAGGAGATTGTCGAGGCTAATGTTGCGGACAAGGAATATGTGTTTCCGTTTAACTCGCCGATGGATAAACCATACTACTTACCATCGACAGTGTAACACCAAGAAGGAGCAGAGGTGCCTCAGCCAAATTTATTTGAGAGATAAAAAATGTTCAAATGTTTGTGAAGCTTAAAGGACTTAACAGTGGGGTCATCAGTACAAACTTCTTATGAACTATCTTATACTAAAGAGGACACAAACATCCATGCCCGAGGGGAGATTCGAACCCCCGACGGGGAACGGCCTCGTGCATAGGAGCGTAAAGCGTCAATGCGCTCGGGTGCTCCGCTGGGGCTATTTGAGAGATAACACGTTGTACTAAGATCATGTGACTGAAGATGGATGCCATGTGAAATGAGAAATATGATGTTGCCACCATTGCTGGTCGTTGCCGCTCCTACATGCCTCTTCATTGAGTCGCGGAGGCACTGGATGCGTTGTTGGGGTGCAGTTTCTCTGGTGCTGCAGTAGGTGGCTTATGCCGGGGCAGTCGTTCTGCATCATCAACCAGACTTGTTCGATAGGCGAGAGATCGGGAGAACAGGAAGGCCAAGGAAACAGTGCACTCTCATGGGTGACGATGTATCGTTGACGATTACGTGTCACACGTGGTCACGAATTATCCTGTTGAAATGTGGCAGGAACAACAAGCACTTCAGACATGTGAAGTTCCTTGGTTAACTTAACGGCAGCGCGAACTAGTGGAATGCGAGAGTGGCATCCAATACGCCCCAAACCTTAAATCGGGTGCGGGTCATTTATGGCGATGCATAAGACAACTTTGAACAGTCGCAAACCTAGATGACTCCAACGTGTACTCCGACTGTCGTGATGGTCGAGGCACACTCGCGATTGGCACGGTATTGTTTTTGGTGACGAATCCCAATCCTCATGTGATCCTTGTACAAAGCGTTCTCTTCCAAAGAAATTTGGTTATATCTCCGGTCCCTCTAGGTGTTGCAAATTGTACGGCCAGCTAAATATACGAGCACTTACTGAAGATCCTCTTCTTTTTGTTGCGCTTTTGTTCCACATGCACGGTTATCTAAGGGTGTGACATGGTTAAATGTTAAGGGGTGGCCGGATGCCCTTCCTCCTTTACCATCCAGGAGAAACAAGTTATGCAATTGTTCGTTTATATTGTTATACGTGTGAAAGTTTTTCTAAATGTTTGTGTATCGCGTAACGGAAGCGGAACTTGGCTATCAGTTGTTCAACTAGTGGAATGTCGGAAAGCGCTTGAAACCTGGCCGCCTCACCGTCCCACGTCGTCAGTCGCCGCGCAGATTTGAACTGAAAAAAGGAGGTAAGGAAGACTGAGTCTTAACGTCCCGTCGACAGCATGGTATTTGAGACGGAGCGCACGCTCGGATTTTTTTGCTAAGGTTGATAAAGGAAATCAGCCATGACTTTTAAAATGAAGTATCCTGGTATCTGCCTGGAGTGACTGTTCAGGAAAGTCACGATTTTATGCGTGCGATTATACCTCCGCGTCCCTGAAAGACGCGCCTTTGACCGCGCGGATAAAAGGTAAAACCATGTTTAATCACGATATGTTATTTCAAATTTCTCTTGCCTCGTTTTCGTCCATATCTTTAACCTTTGTTTGTTTGTTTTTTCCTACTTACTTTCATAACTGTAACAGTCTATGTTAGTATGATTATTTATGTGAATGGCTGTACGGGAACTAGGCAAAAAAACACCACCGCGCGGGTCATAGTCAAGATCCTGCAAAGGTTACAATAATAGAGACTACAACAATTGTTGCAATTCAGATAAATATGAGCTTGGATTTTTTTTTTTTTTTTTTTTTTTTTTTTTTTTTTTTTTTTTTTTTTTTTTTTCAAATGTTTGTAAAGCCATTCCGCGCGGAACTTTTCTGAACAAAGACGAGATTTTGACGTTAGCATGATCAGACGCAACACGCTATTCCTTCGCTTATGTAGCCCATGCGTCAGGCACGGCTGGCGCAACAGACAAAATGGGAGCGATGGGCGGTGTGGAGAGAGGTGGGGGTGTTTTATGCAGGCGGCCTCAGTACCAGCTCGCTGACAAGGGACGGCCATAAAGCAACAGCAACAGGTAGCGAGCGCCTGGCGCCGCTCTGCTTATCTGGCGTTCACGCGCCGGCGCCACAGCGCGCGCCGCCAGCACTTGTTCACCAGACAGGCGACACCGACAATCACAACGTTTTATAGCCCAACCTGTAAATGTCAACGCCTTTCAATGCGACTTGTGCGCCAGCTTTACCCCTCTTGTCCATCATTGTTCTTTTACGAGCCAGTGTCTGCTTTTCTGATGTTTAAGTAACAGTAACATACGACGACGCAAACTGTGGTCTTTGTTAGGAACGACGAATCTGCTTGAGAAATGTAAGTGAAACACGCTGAAGACTAAAAACTGAAACTAAACTTCGATCTACTGGTTTCTGAAAGCTGAGATATACCGACCGACCACCGTCTTATCCTAAGCCCGAAGGCGTCAACGGATGCACGCCGCTGTTCCGGTTATTTTGTCAGTTCTCTTGAGCAGGGCCGCTACACATCTCAAACGGCCTCAGAAGAGCCGAATGCACTCAGTTGGGGACGTTGCTCAGCAGACCCGGTCGATCACCCAGCCGGGCTGTGCCCTGCTTACACTCAGTGATTCGGCGTGATGCAGTCTATCCCCAGCAGCTTGGTGTTTTGTAAGGAGATACGTAAGGGGAAACGAAATGAAACTTCACACGCTGAAAAGGGGATGTGACGTTACTTCAGCGATTACCAAATCCAATGAAATTTACAAAGAACTCCCAAACGTCAGCAAAGAGATAGGAAGTATCCGTGCAAAACTATTTTTATATCATAAATTGTCTTGTTCACAATGTACACTTTGAAAAAGTACAGGGTGTCCAGAAAAGGGCCCCTGATTTCAAAATTAAATATCTCGAAAACAAAGATCGATAGAGGAATGCAGTAAACGGTATGTTTATCGTGAAAGCTGTAAGAAGTTTAACAGCAGTTTGAAATAATAGTTACAAAAGCTGCTAACAGATGGCGCTGTAATCGCCATACGTAATGCCTAGTATAAACAGTGTTCCGAAGCCCAGAGCGATCAGTTCCACTACTGAAACGTGAAAGGAGGTTATCGTACCGAAGGAAGAGATTAAAGCCATGTACTCCATTGAACAACGTATTTTTCTGGTGCTAGAGTACCACAGGTTAGAAGAGATACCTTCGGCAACAAGGCGACGTTTCCAAGCACGATTTAATGTTCCAAAAGGACCCGATGCGAAAACCATTCGTACGCTCTTCGCAAAATTTCAACGAACAGGCAGCGTAACTGATGACCTAGTTGGGCATGTTGGCCGCAAGCAAACCGCAGTTACGCCTGAAAATATCGCCGCAGTTTCTGAAATTATTCAGCGAAATCCAATGTCATCCGTCCGTAGAATTGCATCTGAGACTGGTTTGAAGCGTTGCTGCACGCAGAAAATACTGAGAAAGAGCCTACACATGTTTCCATTCAAAATTCAAACGCACCAGGCCATACCTGTACGAGCTGTGCAACAAAGGGTTGCCTTTGCTAATCAGATGCTCACAATGATTGATTGTGAAGGATTTGATGTTGGCTGCACCTGGTTTACAGATGAAGCACACTTCCACCTGAATGGATACGTGAATAAGCAGAACTGGCGATTTCGGGGTTCCGAAAAGCCATATTGGTGTGAAGAGAAACCCCTGCATTCTCCTAAAGTTACTGTGTGGGCTTCAGTAGGCAGCAGAGGCATTGTTGGCCCTTTTTTCATTCGAGAAACGGTCACTGGTGCACGTTACGTTGCAATTTTGGAACAATTTGTCGCCACACAGCAAGCGTTAGGGGATCGACCAGGTACTGAATGGTTTATGCAATATGGAAAAATGTTCAAATGTCTGTAAATCTATCGGACCAAACTGCGTGGTCATCAGTCCGTAGCTTACAAACTACTTAAACTTAGGTAAACTAACCTAAGGACAAACACACACACACCCATGCCCCAGGGAGGACTCGAACCTCCACGGCGAGCAACCGCGCGCTCCGCAGCGAGACGCTTTAGACCGCTCGGCTACTCCACCGCGGCTATGCAAGATGGAGCCCGACCACATCGGACCGAACAAGTGCTTCGCTTTCTTGAGGAATACTTCGGGAATCGAGTCATTGCTTTGGAATATCCCAAATTTACTGGTGCAGGCATGGATTGGCCTCCGTATTCGCCGGATTTGACTCCCTGTGACTTTTTTTTTTCTGGTGCACAGTGAAAGACATGGTCTACCCACGCATCCCGCCACGCTGGACGAACTTGAATCGGCGATCTCTGTGGCATGTGAATCCATTTCGGTTGAGATACTACGAAATGTGATGGCGAATTTCATTTTTCGTTTGCGCCACCTCTGTAGCGCCAATGGTGAACATTTTGAAAACATTGTGATGTGATTGTTTGCAAGGAGTGTTTTCATACGATTATCTCACGTATGTATGCTGATATGAGCTGTACAGCGTACAGCGCCATCTGTTAGCAACTTTTGTAACTATTATTTCAAACTGCTGTATAAACTTCTAACGATTTCACAATAAACATACCATTTACTGCATTCCTCTATCGATCTTTGTTTTCGAGATATTTAATTTTGAAATCAGGGAGCCCTTTTCTGGACACTCTGTAATAGGACAGTGGAGACCAAACTAATGAGGAAGTGCAATTGTTATGACACTGACTTCAGATTTTAGAGGATGGAACTTATTTTTCTCCGATCGTCAGTTTTATTCTAATAAAAATATCTCTTCATTATTATGTGTACATTTGTTCGATCTATTTAGAGATGTAGAAGCTTGTTGACGCATCAGTTTGTGCAGTCGCTGCTCCTGGACTAACGAAATTGTTACATTTACCATCCCATAATTAATATTGAAATTAAAAAAAATTTAAAAAAAACGATGGGATGGTTCCTTTGAAAGGGCACGGCCAATTTCCTTCCCCATCCTTACCCAGAAATCCGAGTGTGAGTTCCGTCTCTAATGACCACGGTATCGACGGGGCGTTAAACCCCACACTTCCTTCCTTTTCTTCCCGTCGGAGTAAAAATGACAGCACTGCCAATACCTCGCCGATTATACCTTGCGTATGCGATAGTCCACCCTGAGACCCTTCGCTGCCAGTTTCTCTCTATTCTTGACGGGTATCAGGGATCCACAGTGAACTACGCAGATGGCTCGAGGATAGAAGGCAGTGTCGGCTTTGCATATACACAAGCAGGACATAGCGAACTGCGTTCCCTGCCGGATGGCTGCAGTGTATTCACTGCAGAGCTGGTAGCCATTCTTCGCGCCGTCCATCATATCCATTCCTGTCCCGGGGAGTGCTTCTTCATCTGCAGTGACTCCCTGAGCGGTCTACAGGCCCTCGATCAGTTCTTCCCTCGCCATCCTTTGATTAAGGCCATCCAAGACTGCCTATACGACATCGACCAAAGTGGGCGGTCGGTAATATATGTCTGGACACTAGAGATAGATGGAAACGAGCTGGCTGGCAGGTTAGCAAATGAGGCTGCCCATAAACCTGCCCTGGATGTAGGTATGCCAGCTACCGACCTTCGTTCGATGTTACACAGTCGAGTTCTCGGCCTTTGGAATACAGAATGGTGCACCTTGCAAGCACCCAACAAATTGAGATTAATAAAGGAGACTACGAACGTGTGGAAGTCCTCTACGCGGACGCCTTGCGGGGATTCTGTCGTTCTCTGCCGACTGCATATCGACCGTACTTGGCTGATGCACGGTTACCTTCTCCGTCGTGAGGACCCTCCTGTGTCGATGTGGTGGGCGTTTGACAGTCGCCCACGAAAAAAATTCAAATGTTTGTATAGTCTATGGGACTTAACTACGGGGTCATCAGTCCCTAAACTTACAAACTACTTATGAACTACTTACGAACTATTATGGCACAAATATCCATGCCCGAGGGAGGATTCGTACCCCCGACCGTAGTGGCCGTGCAGACCGTGACTGAAGCGCCTTAGTCCCCTCGGCCACCGCAGCCGGCCGTCGCCCACGTCTTACTGGAATGTCCCAATTTTGCTATTGAAAGGCGGACTTTTAATCTCCCTGACGCCTTAACCCTCTGTGGCTGATTCTGTTTTCAATTTTATTTGTAACAGTGGATTATATAATTTTATCTCAGGTTTATTGAGACTCCATTATCTGTATGTTCTCAACCTGTTTAATATTTTTAGTGAGGTGATTTTAATGTGTTACAGAGTGACTGGATGTTCTACTTTTATTTCTGTGAACAAACAGCCTAGACACTCTGGTATGCTCTTTTAAATCTCTCTTCTTTGTTCCCTTTTATTTGCTTCATTTATTACTGATATCTTACATCTACAGTTTCACATAGCTTAACACTTTGTTCATGTCCCATTTTAGTGTTTTTTCATGTCATCTCTGTGATTGTAAAAAGGGAATGATGAGCATCGTAGTTTAGTCCCTTTAAGAACAAAACCAACTAATGTGTGCACGTCGTTCCCCGTGAGCTCTGCCAGCTGAGTGCAGCCCGCGGTATGCTGCCGGCTCAGACTGGAAAGTGCAAGGGCGCGGTGGCGTGGGCCGCTGCCAGCGCAGCGCACTCCGTTAGCCGTTGCGCAAGGCGACGCTTCCGTCACGCCGCGCCAAGCCGTAAGCGGCAAAGGGCGGCGCCCACAGCCACCAGCCAACCACACGCACCTGCTTACCGCGAGGTCGCCCTGCCTCTCCATGCTACTGGGCCCCGTCTGCTCACCACCATACCACCTCTCGCAACAAAATAAATCGACAGGAGCCCAGCCTCGGCTTGTATATATATATATACAAACAGGCTATGGTAATAGGAAAGAGATAGTGTGGCGAATGGAGATTTGGGTGTGGCGGGAGACGTGCAGGGAAGAGTCTTCTGCAGCGAGCTGGTCACTGTGTCCTCGGTGGCGGAGTGGTCAACGCGTCTGCCTAGTAAGCAGGAGATCAGGGGTTCGCAGAGCGGTCGGGCACAAATTTTCATTCGGCGCACTTTGGTATTCCATCTAAACCTAGTACAGTGAAGCCATAACTGATCGAAAATTGCGATTTATTTCATTCATTGAACGCTGTAACGTCGGCAAAAATATACAATTCTTACTAGAAAGATCCCTTAACAGTCCTGTGACATTAAAGTAGATCAACTACGAACTACCGTCCTTCGAAGTAATGACCACCCATAACTACGCATCGCTGAGCTCTGCGATACACGTCCTGGAAACTTTCCGCGGAGTCTGCCTTTAGGATGGTGATGAAAAGCCTCGTCACCTTTCGTTGGATGTCGAAATATCCTCAAATCTCTTTCCTTTCAAAGCGAGTTTGAATTGAGGGAACAGGAAGAAGTCTAGAGGATCGAGATCCCGCGAATATGGTGGATATTAAAGTTGTACGAAAACGCTCGCCCACACACAGTTCCTGGCAAAAGAGGGTAGTGCAACTTGAATATCCACCATACTCGCCAGATCTCAATCCTCTAGACTTCTTCCTGTTCCCTCGATTCAATTTCGCTTTGATAGGTAACAGATTTGACGATATTCCTGACATCCAACGAAACGTGACGAGGCTTTTGAACACCATCCCAGAGCAAGACTTCGTGCAAAGTTCCCAGGACATGTATCGCAGAGCTCAACGGTGCATAGTTATGGGAGTTGACTATTTCGAAGCAATGTAAGGTATATCTAGTTCATAGTTGATTTACGTTAATTTAGCTCGACTGTTCGGCGAACATTACTGTCAGAAGTTGTATTTATGGTGTCGGTTCTCTCGGACATATCACGTCTCACACCAAACATACGGGTACTCATTTATTCCATAGTCACCCATCTCTTCTTTCGTTTTATCTCCCTGTCCTTTCCTTCTCTCTCTGTTCATCTACCCTCTCTCTCTCTCTCTGTTCATGTACTACCCCTCTGTCTGCCCATCTCAACCTTCCCCTTTCTCTGCCTCATCTTTCTGTCAAATTCCTCCTCCATCATTGTCTCCTCCATCTGTGGAAAAACAGATATGAAACAAAACGTGAATTATTACGAACTACGACGTGCACGCACTTAATTAAAAATTTACTTGTCACTACAGAAACTCGAATTTGGCCTACGACATGTTCGATATGTCTCCTTTCCGTGGCGATGATTTATCGCATACGAAAAGCGAAATTCCGCATGACCTTTGAAGTGTGGAACATCGATGCTGTCGATGACGTCTTCACTTGCTGAATTCAGCTTTGCAATGGTTTTGGGGTTACTTCTGTACACATTATCTTTACCATGACCCCATAAAAAGGAGTCAGGTCCGAAGAATATGGCGGCCAGTCGACAGCTCTGAGTACTCGAGAACTAGAATGAGGTCCCGAAAATGCTCCTCCAGGACATGAAACAGTATTCCGCTTCAATGGGGTCGAGCTCCGTCTGGCATGATGCACATCTTGTCGACATGAGGGCACTTTTTATAATGTGGATAATGCTTTCTTTCTTTCCATGCTGAAGGCAGCTGTGGAAAATAAAATGGCGTACAATCGAATTAAGCGATACGAGTTTCCAGCTTGACAAATAATTGAAATCACTCATTTTGTATCTGCACCCTCAGGGGGTAAGCTGTTATTAAAAGAGACAACTTTTACGACATGAACTACACGAAACCATGCTTAGAATAGCTTTTTTAAAAGTGGTCTGTGTCATCTTCATACATAACGTTCCATACGTACCATAAGCGACATTTTAATAGAGAAAAATAAAGTACCAAGATATCAGTACCATATGAGGGAAGTTTACATCTATGAGCAACGCTCTTTTGTAGAATATCTACTCTCTGCCACATACACATTTTCTCCACAGTATACCAATGTCACCGACTCGCCTTGAAGATGGCTGTGCGGTTATCAGGCGAAATACACGAAAACGAAATATTGCTCCCGCGGGCGACGGCTCTAAAGATGATGAAAACCTTGGGGAAACATAAAATTAAGTTTTTGATGGAAGGCGAATCCTGTTAGCCGTTATTTTCTGCAAGAAAGGGGACGGAGATTAAAATACGGGGTGACAGTGGTGGAGAGCAGAGCGGCAGTCGGTTGTGGAGGCAGCGCCGGCGTGGATGAGCGCGCCGCCTGCACAGAGCCAGCCAGCGCTGGTATCGCGCCGCACCCACCTCCGGTTTCACGTCTGACTGCGCGCCCGGAAACCCGCCCCACAATGCGCACACCTGTCCCCACTATCACTGCGCGGCCGCAAATGGTCTACATTCCCTGTCACTGGCGTCCAACCAAACAACAAGTTTACTCTCACCACTTGTTGTTCATTTTACCTCTGCTACGCGTTGCAGAGGTAGGAACCGCCGTCATTAGGTTGTTTACAAGAGGTACCCTAAAAATCCGGAATAGTTTTTAATGCTACATTTATTATATATATATATATATATATATATATATATATATATATATACAAAGAACTTTATACCCTTCAAAATATTTTCCATTACAACAGCTACATTTTTACCACCTGTGGCCCCCTGTTCCAGACACACACACACACACACACACACACACACACACACATATCTATCGGACCAAACTCCATGGTCATCAGTCCGTAGCTTACAAACTACTTAAACCTAGGTAAACTAACCTAAGGACAACACACACACACACACACCCATGCCCCAGGGAGGACTCGAACCTCCACGGCGAGCAACCGCGCGCTCCGCAGCGAGACGCTTTAGACCACTCGGCTATTCCACCGCGGCCCGTTTCATCTATGGAAACACACACACACACATACACACAAGTGTTTCATTACCTTGGTTCTAAGGTCTCCAGAACACTGGCGTTGAATGTGTATATTGCATCATGAATACAATTCCTTCGAGTTTCCATAGTTGTCAGTCAATCCGAACAAAGATGTAAACAACCACGCGTTAGCAGGAAGGAAGGAATCTCAGGGTTTAACGTTCCGTCGACAGCGTGGTCATTAGAGACGAATTTTTGGGTGAGGATGGGGGAAGGAAATCGGCGGCCGTGCCCTTTGAAAGGAACCATCCCGGCATTGGTCTGGAATGATTTAGGGAAATCACGGAAAACCTAAATCTGGATGACCGAAGGTGGCTTTGAACCACCGTCCTGCCGAATACGAGTCCAGTGTGTTACCACTACACCATCTCGTTCGGTACGCATTAGCAGTGCCAATGCGACGTAGGCGGTCCATCAGTAGCAGTCATAGCACCAGTAGTTCTGCCACGCCTATAACGTCATTTCCCAAGTTTGATGTCCGCCTCTGTAGTCCAGTGAACGACGTGCTACATTGCCATGCAGGAGGCATGGGTTCGATTCTCGGTCTGGTTTGAGATTTTTTCCTTTCGGCGACTGGGTGTCGTGTCGTCGTCATCATCATTTCACCATCATCGACGCGCAAATCGCCCATGTGGCGTCACCTAAAGACTTGCACCAGGCAGGCCGAACACAATCCCACCTGGGGTCTAACTGCCAAAAATGTCACGCGAAATCATCATCATCAGAAGTTTGATCGTATCCACATAACGAGAAGTTTCCAGTCGCCTCGGAGTGTAGGAGGTTCGGAGATAAAGTAACTATCGATGACTTGCCGCGCTCTGGTCCTCAAGGACTGAAAGTTTACTCCTGAAAACTAAAGAAATGTAATTTGCGGTCAAGAGAGGGAGTCTGTTTTGCAGACACCCCACAACACGCATATTCTGGTGCGTTGCTCTCCTTCCAGACTACCGCTACAGTACGACAGCCCAAAAGCAATATTTATCGACTACTTTTAGTACACCATTTCCTACACTAATTCCCTCGGCATCGTCTGATTTGATTAAACTACATTTCATTAGTATTGTTTCACATTTGTTGAAATGCAATTTCGAATTACATTTCAAGATACCATTTTTTCCATTCAACTGCTCTTCCAAAAGCCTGACTGTGTGTGGCAGAAGTACACTGCCTTCGGCACACCTTATAATTAATATTTCTTCTCGCTCAACTTTAACTCTCTTACAAATTTTTCTTTGCCTTCCTTTACTTCTAACTCATTGAACATAAAAAATAACATTAGAGGAAGGCTGATGCCAAAGCCATGTTTTAAAAGAAGCTCTGCAATCCTGGGCCTGAACAGGAGAGAGATTAGACTCATGGTTGGATTGCTGACAGGCCATGGGAATTTAAAAAAAAAACACCTACATACAATGGGAATAACAGAAGAGGACCCTAAATGTAGGATCTGTGATGACGGCGTTGAAACTGTATCACATCTTATCTTCGAATGCATTGCATTGGAAAGTAAAAGGCATAGAACATTTGGGACAACCAGACCCGAAGAAATTGTGTCTAATAAAGAACTGGTAAAGGGACTCCTTGCACTGTTCAAGGGCATTGGTTGGCTTTACTAGATATACAGGGAGCGATATCGCACAGTAAACTTAATTTCGGTGCGGGCAGTGACGGGTTGGACCAAGACTGTTTTGGCTTCCCTGAGAAAATCAAATCAAATCAGAGGAAGGCTGCAATCCTTTCCCAGTGTCTTCTCAACCACAGAGCCTGTTTCATGCCATTCGGCACTTATAACTGTCGCCTGGTATCTCTGAAATTAGAGTTTAACCTTTCGCACTTTGTACTTTCACCTCTGCTACCTTCACAATTACAAATAGTGCGTTCCAGTCAACATTGTCAAAAACTACCTCTAAGCCTAAAAATGCTATACATTTTTCTCTGGCCTAACTTCTATAATGACTTATTGGATCGTTAATGTCTAGCTTGTCCTACCTTTCATTCTAGGTTTAGTCTTCTGCCAACGTTCCAGTATGAAAATAATACAAGTCAGCATTTTGCGGCTATTGCTTATCAACTGTTAATTCGATAATATTAACACCACTCTTTTTTATTTTCTTTGGAATTGAAATTATTTCCTCTCTCTCCCTCTCATATCTTGCACACGACATGGAATAGTTTAGACATAGCTTCCTCTTTCAGTGATAGCAGGAGGTCTGAGGAAGTGTCAGTGTTCTGTGACGCGGTGGAGTAGCAGAGCGGTCTAAAGCGTCTCGCGGCGGAGCGCGCGGTTGCTCGCCGTGGAGGTTCGAGTCCTCCCTGGGGCATGGGTGTGTGTGTTGTTCTTAGGTTAGTTTACCTAGGTTTAAGTAGTTTGTAGGCTACGGACTGATGACCAAACAGTTTGGTCCGATAGAATTACAAACATTACCTTACCTCAGTGTTCTGTCAAATTCTTCTCGCAGCATCATATATCAAATCTCTTTAAGTAGTTTGTAAGCTACGGACTGATGACCACACAGTTTGGTCCGATAGAATTACAAACATTACCTTACCTCAGTGTTCTGTCAAATTCTTCTCGCAGCATCATATATCAAATCTCAAATTTTCACCTAATTTCTCTTCCCTTTATATAATATTTCCGTGAAATTCATTTTCCTTGTATAAGCCCTCTATATATTCCTTCTCTTTTCCAGCTTCCTCTTCTTTGTTTCGTATTGATTTCCATAAGAGTTCTTTACTTTCATAAAGTTGCTCTCTTTTCTTCAAAGTTCGTGTACTTTGTCCTGAACTTGCGTTAGTATGCAGCTTACGCTTGTGCTCTAGCCATTCCTGCTTAAACATTTTGCACTTTATGTTAAACTTATTTTTACTTCATCATTCCCTTTCTGTTCATTCGTTTCTTGAATTTTATGTTGTCTAATTTTGTCAATTAAATTCAAAATTCTTTGTTTTATCCAATTATTTTTATTATTCCTAGTCTTTTTACCTATTTCTTTTTACCTGCCCACTATTTTCTATCTCTTCTTTTCCATCTCCTCTCTGTTTTACACTGTTTCAATCCAATGTTGGTTTAAACTCCCTCTTAAATTTTCAGTAACCTCTGGTTCTTCACATTTACTTTTGAAATTTAAACAGTTTTGTCCATCATCAATGAATTATGGTCGAGAGTACAAATCCGACCCGGAAATTTCTTACCGTTTGAAAATTTTACCATCATACAGTTATCCTCAAACCTGCCAAAGTCCCCAGGTTACCAGCATGTATATAAACTTCTTTGACAATTCTCACACCAACAGTTAAGATAATGAAATTATCTGAATGACCGCATTTATCTTAACATGAATTTTATCAATTATTTCATCATCTGCAGAGTTACTTTCACTACGATAGGGCATTTCTAATACCGAATTCACTTCTATTATACTTACTCCTACATAGCTCCATCTGCACCGTCAATATTGAGCCGTTCTTCTGTAGTAAACACATTTCAAAAATTCCTCTTCTCTTCTTGTGCTTATATGTATCAGCCAAGTTCACTTCCCTGTACGGTTACATTCAAAATTAAAATTTTGCGGATAGCCTTCTCAACACATAAAACTGCATTCGAAGTTAACATATTTTTCTTTCATGGATATTTTCTTGTTGCTGGTAGTCCATGGAAACGTATTCGAAATGGGTTCTGACTAAAATGAAAACTAAACGTGGGGGAAGTTGATAGATAGTTACACAAAACTTTTTCAATTTACTTGTCGACTGAAATTTGGAACACTTCCGAGCTGGCAACGGGCTCTTTCGTGATAAACATTTATAGGCAACAGATTGTTTGCGAGTGGTCCCAAGCCTAAAATGTTACTGCCAGCGTTCTCGTAGCAGTTCGGCGTATATCACAGTGTCTCATTACCAGCTGCTGAAAACACTCACAACTCAACACAGAATAATTTTTTATGAAACTAAACTCTCATCGCGCGTGGGTTGGTATTCGGCTATTGAAGAAGCAGCAGTAATACGAATATGCCAGAACAACTTCAATGACAACAACAGCTATAAAATTAGTAGGGCGATGCAATAAGCTCTTGAAAGAGAGACGCAGAGACGCAGAGATGTTCTTAATTGCTTAAGTCCTTACGAGAACTCTGCACTACTGCACGGAGACAATACTGCCAGCGTTACATCATGATGACGTACACCGACAAATTACAAGCCGTCCATGGGATATGATTACTACGACAGTAGCCAGGACAGCTGCTTTTAGACGAAGACATGGACAATTTCATCGAAAAACTGAAACTGTTCAAACATTTGAGACAAGTAAACTGCCGCTGTGGAGTAGCCGAGCGGTCTAAAGCGTCTCGCTGCGGAGCGCGCGGTTGCTCGCCGTGGAGGTTCGAGTCCTCCCTGGGGCATGGGTGTGCGTGTTTGTCCTTAGGTTAGTTACCTAGGTTTAAGCAGTTTGTAAGCTACGGACTGATGACCACGCAGTTTGGTCCGATAGATTTACAAACATTTAAATAAGTAAACTGATAATGTTTTATGGAAAGATTTCATTGCGAGAAACGTCGATATCACAATAGAAATAAATAATAATAATAAAAAAGAACACATTTCTAACGCGGTGGTATGATATAAAATATTTATTTAAAGATATCATATATAGATTTCGTTCAAATTACTGAACATCAGTGCAGATTCGAGTCCTGAGGGTTCATATGCACCGCATAAAACATTTCAACAGTCAAACTCTTGAAACATATAAATAGAAAGGCCTCTCCAGTGAATGTTACAAGTTTAAACTACACTGGAGAGGCCTTAAGGATTTTACTGTTGAAATGTTTTATGCGGTGCACATGAATCCTCAGGACTCAAATCTGCACTGATGATGAACGAAATCGATATACGATATTTAAAAAAAAAAAAAAAAAAAAAATAACGAGCGAGAATTTTTTTCATATTTTTATTATAATATTGTGACGGTCTGGCAAACAATCATAGAAATAGTTGTTTAAAGGAACAATACAGACGCCCTCGCAATGTGTAAGAGCCGCGGTGGAGTAGCCGAGCGGTCTAAAGCGTCTCGCTGCGGAGCGCGCGGTTGCTCGCCGTGGAGGTTCGAGTCCTCCCTGGGGCATGGGTGTGTGTGTTGTCCTTAGGTTAGTTTACCTAGGTTTAAGTAGGTTGTAAGCTACGGACTGATGACCCCGCAGTTTGGTCCGATAGATTTACAAACATTTGATTTGATTTGAATGTGTAAGAAGAAAATGGCCGTCGGGACTGTTTGCATCTGTTCAGTTCAGGCGACCAACTCTGCTGGCACGTTTGTCAGTGGCTTTCACCACACGGCAGGCTCTGCGTAGGCTCAGGAAGTGGGCGTCCACTTGCATGATGATGTCGCGGCTGAGTGCGTGACAGCAGCGTTCCCTCAGTAAACGCTGACTCGTACATGCCTAAGCACTACCTATGGTGCATAATGAACACGCACTGCCATTCGAATTTTAAAAGTAGTGCTAGAACTTCGTTTATGGTTCTTAAAACAGTAAGGCGGAAGGGTATTATACTTAAAAATTACAACAATGGCTTGATCTATTGTTCATTCCTTTTAACATTTACATAGACTATATATTCCAAAACAATGGAAAACAGAAGTTAACCGTGGAAAAAATTGAGATACAATAGGGAACATTATTTTGAACGCTGAACTATAGTCTCACAAAAAAAATAAAAAAAAGTTACAAAAATAGAAAAAAAGCAGATCTCTAACGCTTCGTGTACAAATTGAAATAGAAAAAAATAGCACGAACTCTAATTATCAAATACAATACTTACAGTGAAGCATTCACAATGCAAACATTGTCTCTGATTATGATAGTTACAGCTGAAATACGATGAAAAAATCCAAGGACACTTTCACTTACAAACGCTAGATAATGCTGAGATATAAACACAATTATACCTAATTAGAAGTAAAATAAAATAGGATGCAGTGTAATGATATATGGACAGAATGGACTAGGGACCACAAGTTCATGTAAAAGTGAAGACCTGAAGGAAGAAGAGAAGTTGCAAGGCCTTCGGAAAGACTATAAGAAATCGTCGAGTGTCTGTATCGGATGTCTGTAAGTATAGGGACAACAAAATAGCTTAGCTTAAAAACACCTAGATCATTCAGGAACTACGTGATTTAGAGTGTCACTACAATAGGTACCACACTTTCCGTTCACAAAATACCTTTCTGATGACGGTAAAATTGTCAGCGATGAAACAGTTGTTTTATTAATCAAAGAACGCTCTAGGAATATACCCATCTTATGGCTAACAACAATCGTATAAAAATGTTTAAAAAGTTTCCTTTATTCTTGGAATGTGTCATACTGTTCAAAACCAGAAAAAAGAGTTGTATGTATAAGGCCAGAAATCAATATTTATTATGATACTGGTGCCTTCAAGTTGAAGGTTGATATGATGCAGGTCCCTCGACAGTACGCCCCGTGCAAACCTCTTCATATATACATTCGTTTAACTGGCCTACTGTAGTCATCCCCTTTCTTTTCGCTTCAGATGTCTTTCTATTCAAAAATTGACGGTTCCTTATAGCCGCAGCATTTATCCTTTCGACCTATTCCTTCTTACCGGCATGTAGTGGCATAACTTTCTCTTTCCATTATTTCGGTGTAGTATCTCCCCATCTGTAATTCGACCTATCCGTCTTCTTTAACACCTCATTGCAAAACCCTCCTCACTTTCTTATAAGGCTACATTCCATCGAAATAACTTGAGATTAACATCTTATATTAGATGTTATCAAATTCTTCTTCAAAAATGATTTTCTTCCCATAGCTATTCCACACTTTATCATCTCTGCTAAGGCCATTGTAAGTTATTTTTCTGCCACAAATAACGAAAGTTATCTACTCATTTTATTGTCTAATTATCTAATCTTATTCTATTAGCATCACCATAGTTTTATTCTTGTTGATGTTCGTAAACTCTTTTCAAGATATCATCAATTCCGTTCAATTACTTTTTCTAGTCTTTTGGTATGTTTAAAAATATTTTAATGTGATCAACACGCCTCAAAGTATTTATATTTTTATTTTTTATTTCTTTTTGCTGAATAATAATTCCGTTTCGAAATTTCTCCTTCGTTCCCTTCCCTACTTATTCTACTGAATAACATCGGGGACAGCTACTAACTACCCTGTTCCACTCAGCTCAACTGCAGCTTCCTTACCATGATCTTCGCTTATTACAACAGATCGTTTTGTACACAGGTCGTGTAAAGCCGTTTGCTGTCTGTATTTTATCCCGAGTAACTGCAAAATTATAAATAGTGTATTCTAGTCTACGCCGTCAAAAGCATTCTGCAAATGCAAATGCTGTGAAAGTAGGTTAGCCTTTTCTGAGCTTTCTTCTAAAATATGTCGCAGTGCAGTACTGTTTCGAATATTCCTGTATTTTTCTGGAATCCAAACTGATCTTCTCCGAAGGTGCCATTATCAAGTTTTTTCAATCTTCTCTAAATAAATCGTCTCAATACTTCGAACCTAAGATTTTTAAACTGATAATGCAGAATTTTTGCACATGTGAGTACCTAGCGTTTTTGGAATAGGAAGTGTTATATTATTATTGAAGTTTGAATGTATTTTGACTGCTTCATATATCTTTTTCAGCAGATTGAGTAGTTTTGTCATGGATGGCTCTCCAAAGGATATAAATAGCTGTGAGGGATTGTCGTCCATTCCAGGGGCCTTGGTTACACTTACGTCTTCCAACACACTGTCAAATCCCTCTCGCATTATCGTATATCACAACGCTGTCACTTCTCTTGTATAGCTCTCCATAGATTCCTTCCATCTTCCAGCTTCCCCTTCTTTATTTATAGTTGTTTTCCATATGAGCGCTACTATTCATATAACTGTTTCTCTTTTCTCCTGTAGGCGCCATCTATCTTACTTGAATCTACATCGCTGATTTCCTCGTCTACCTATTCAATTTTGCACCACGCGTATAACTCAGTTTTAGAAGACAATTTTCCCTAATTCTGCTTCATTAGCTACATTTTAGACTTTCTCCTTTCCTTAGTTAATTATTTTGTAATAAAGTTATTGAAGTGTCTTCGTCGCAAATAGTTGTTTATATTTATTTTTTACGCGTATCGGACCACCATCGTCAGATATTTTGAAAGGAATGAATACAATAAAAAGATTGTTAGACAATACACGGATATAAGTGTAAGAGACATATATAGGTACGTTTGTTTTGATGTTCTTGAGTAGACGTAACATGCGTAACAGTTTGGAACGCTACGTCTATTCAAGAAAATCAAGACGAAGACGTATCTATATACATGTCATAGCTTTATATCTGTGTATTGTCTACCAACCTTTTTATTGTATTCATTCCTTTCAAAATATCTGACGATGGTGTTCCGAAACGCGTAATGAATATAAATAAATATTTGAAAGAACTTTATTACATGCCAACTTATGGTCGCTTGTCCTAAATATGGATGATTTAATTAACCAAGTGGAAAACAAATGGATTTTATTGGTTTTTGTTAATTTTTTTATTTCAGTGTCTTCCCTGTATGAATCTCATAACAATCCATTCGTCTCCATTCGTATTTATTTCTCCCGTTTCAGCCAGTTGCTGGTTAATGCTACCTGCGAAACTCTTGACAACTTCTGGTTCTTTGAATTTATGAATTTGTAGACTTTTTTTTCTGAGATATTTGTCTCTTTAATGTGTCTACAGCGGTCAGTACTCCGTGATGTAGGGTGCTTCGCTATGATGGCATTTTAAACTTTGGTACATTCTCTTGAGAATGCGTACACTTTTTACGAGCTTTGTGTTCGCAGTGACCCAACCAGAGGGCATATGTTCGCAGGAGTTTTTCTCTGAGTAGGATATCTGAAGGACTTTTAGGAATCAGTCGAACCCGCAGAACGGCCTGGATCTGAACAAACACTTGCTTTTAGACGTATTTTAACTTGACTTTTTCTCTTAGTTTTTGAGTGATACTACGTAATTGTATCGGGGATACTTTATTTTTACCCTGTATGAAATGAAAGCTGAAAATTACATCGGTGCTCTTACACCTGTCTTTCGGGACAATAATTTCGTAACAAATAGGTGGTCATAATAATCATCGGAGCATTATTTTGTCAAGATGTCATTTTGGCCGACTTACAACTGTTGACTGACATCATTAGAAGAACATCTCTAGCGCTTCTGTTGTCTCGCCGTCGTATTACTTTACACAGAAAGTAAGAAATCTGAAGTTTTAGGTGGATCTAAAACTGATTCTTAGTCTTCAGGGTTTGAGCGAAACTATATCAACGAAGAAGTGCATTTGATTTAAGCCCACCAGTTATCCGTTCTCAGAGGGTACTGTTTTGTGTTCCTTTCTTTGTTTCAAAAGCTCCCCGGAATGCGGTACATTATTAATAACACCGTGCATTTTTAAACCTGGTGCGCCGGTGCACTTAGCCTGACTCCAAGTTAGACTCCTTCTGTCTGTTGCAGCAAAAAAAATGTGAAAGAAATAAACAAGGAAAATAAACAGGAGGGGAAGGGAGGAAACAGTGTTATTAAATCCCGCCGCAATGCTGGCGATTCAGTGAGTTTTAAACTCGGTTAGAAAGGATCGATGGAACGCTGCTCCGCTGCGGTTTTGAGGTCTGTGTGACGGCGCAGTGATGGGAAATCGGGCACGCTATCACAGCTCGCTCGTTTCAGGAACCTTTTGACGAACTCATCAAGGTTTTGGCAGAGCTCGCGACGTTACAGGGAGGCTGGCTTTTCACGGGCAGGCTGCGGACTGCGAGCCGCTGCAATTTCTTAAAAGCCAGACTGCCGCATCTCCATCAGACGTGCCGCGCCTTCTGCCAAATTAAACGAGCCACTCTGCAACAGCCGCAACAGCTGCGCAGCCCACACGCCGACGACTCTCACTTCAAACTGAATCTCGCCGCAATCGACACTTTACCTCCGGCTCAAAAGGACGTGACATCTGATTTCTGAAGCACCCGCTCATCCCTCTTAGAGGCAGAAATAAGTTAACAGGAGACGAGTTAAGAAATACTTCGTATTCCGTTCAAATACGTTATGAATTCCTACTTTAACGCTTGAAGTATTCTAAACAGCCGCAGCTGAGTGGTCGAGCGCTCTAAGACGTCTTGCTGCGGAGTACCCGGTTGCCCGTCGTCGGAGGTTCGAGTCCTGCGTGGAGCATGGGCATGTGTGTTGCCCTTAGCATAAGTTAAAGTAGTTTGTAAGCCTAGGGACTGATAACCGCAGCAGTTAAGTCTCATAGATTTACAAACATTTGATGTTTCAACGATGTAACTTTATTTTGTGTCAACAGATATGTCAGGCTCATTTAAGAGCCAGTAAATGCAGTGATGAAAATTTGCCGGCCGAGGTGGCCGAGCTGACTGCGGCGCGCCAGTCACGGTCTGCACGGCCATTACGGTCAGGGGTTCGAATCCCCCCCCCCCCTCGGGCATGGATATTTGTGCCGTCCTTAGTATTAGCTAGGTCATAAGTAGTTTGTAAGTTTAGGGACTGATGACCCCGCAGTTAAGTCCCATAAGCTATACAAACATTTGAACATTTTGATGAACATCCCCTGTTTCGGAAAGGCCTAGTTATCGAACAATAACGTCTTACATCGTTGAGCCTTATATTAGATTCGCACGTAAACTTGTGTTATAACATGCTAAAAAGGAAAGGAGGAGGATGAAGGAAAATTTAAATATATGTTTTGTATTTTTTTTTTTTTCGTTTCATTTCTATAAAGACGCATAGCCGCCCTAGATATAATAGGCTATACTGATTTGTAATCAGTGATCTCTACACAACCTGGATGTGTAACTCAAGTCACCGAGCATATTGCTGCAACTTGCCCGCACATTCATATGTTTTCCACGTGAATACACGTTGCCCGCTAGGTTTTAATATGGCAATGATCAGTTTTAACTTGTCAAGAAGTACTTGATACCTTAATGTTTTTGACTTTGTCAGTATAGGATGTTAGAGGATTGTATGGGAGTGGAATAAAAATTTATTTTCATTTCTTGTTCTAGTAACATTTCGTAGCAGCTATGTTATAAGCATTTTTCCTTATTGATAATAACTCACGTTGCTCCAGACGAAATGTTAATCCTTAGATGGAAAACAGTCCACAGATCCACAAAGAAATATATGCGCCTTGACGTAAGGGTGTAATATAGTACTACACAGTTATAAGCATTAAACTACATCATAACACTCCGCGCAGAATGGCTGCGTGGCCTAAGGCGTAATGCTACAGACTGGTTCAAATGTTAAAATGTTTGTTAAGCTTAAGGGACTTAACTACGGGGTCATCAGTCCCTAAACTTACAAACTACTTATGAACTACCTACAACTAAGGACGGCACAAATATCCATGCCCGAGGGGGGATTCGAACCCCAGACCGTAGTGGCCGTGCAGACCGTGACTGGAGCACCTCAGTCCCCTCGGCCACCGCGGCCGGCGCTACAGACTGGGATGCAGTTACCGCAGGAGATTAGAGTCCTCCACTGAGCGTGTGTGTGTGTTGTCTTCAGTATAAGTTAGTTTAATTAGTTTGTAAGTCTAGGGACTATTGACCTTAGGTTTACAAACATCTGAATATTACAAAATAACAACGAAGAATGGTCTGCTTAGCGTTGTTTTCCGCGTTTTCTCGGTTATTTTTATTTTCATTCGTTGCATCTTTCGGAGGTTTCCAAAATAACACATAACCTTGTGATTATGTAACGCACTGTTCAGAAGCACCATATTACTCGAGAGTCAAATAATTAATGTAACTATCGAGGTAGATATTAAGATGGGTCCACAGAGCCCGAAATGCGTTAGTATGATCTCTACAATTTCTGGGTAATGTTCTTCAGCTGTCTGAGCGTGTGAGCCATTGATGTTCCTTTTTTCGATTCTTGCCTAATTATAACATCGCTGCTAAGAAATGTGACTAGAACAAGAAATGAAAATACATTTCGATTTCACTGATATACAAGCTTATTACATCGTATATTGACGAAGTTCAAAACATGAAATAAGCAAGCATTTATTGACAAGTAAATACTGATGGAAATTCATTGCCATAATAAAACCTGGCAAACAACGAAAACTCACGTTCAAAACATATGAATGTGCTGGCACGTTGCAACTCTACGCTCGGAGAGCAGAGTTACACATCCAGTTTGGGTAAAAATGACTGTAGTATAGAGATCAATATCTATAATCGATAACTCAATATAACATTCAATTTTTTTATACTTTTCAAGAAGTCACTTCTGTATTACGATAGTTGTTGGATATAACGTCAGTTAGAGCTCACCACTGTACATTACTGTTGCAGAATTAAGCTTTTGAATAGAAGAAATAATACGAGTGTTTAGCTAAGTGGATCCACGGTCGTAATCCTTTCTTACTCAGTTTACTAACGCGAATCAGCGCCAATATTTTCATATATCAAATGAACTTATTGTCGGTACTGACGCAGGACGAGAAAAATTCAAAACTTTCATTAATATCAAGAAATGCTTTACACGTGCTGATGCTTATACTTTTATTAAATACTTGAGACTAATGTTATTTATTTACTTATTGGGAATTGTCACGAATAGCGTATCCGTGAGCGACAGTAGCTGAAACTTCATCAGTTCCAGTTATTCATAAAACAGAGGAAAGAAAATCATCTTTTAACTTCATTTTCTTCGAAATAAATAGATTAAACGCTTGAAACGACAATGCTCTTCCCTAAATAACGGAAAATACTGTTTCTACAACAATGGAATCATTTGGATTCATGATAAATGACAAAATAAAGTGTCCGTTTGAGTTTAAATAGCTTTTTTTTCGTCATAAAGCGAATAACATTGCCGCCGGTGTAGAAAACTGACATGGCTCATCACTGCATTACTGTATTTCAAGAAAATTAGGTATTTCCGGAACAACGTGTCTTCTTCATTGTTTTTACAGACTCGATATGAGCACGGCGTATGAGTTTCACCCATATACAACTTACATAATTGAAATCACTCCTTTGTTACAGCTTACTAAAGAATTGAGGCTCTGTGGAACGATCTTCATATGTGCCTCGATAGTTACACTAATTATTTGGCTGTCGAGTCATATGGTGCTTCTGAACAGCGCGTCCCATGATGAGGTTATGGGTTGATTTTGGAAATCATGAAAAAGTAGTACTAATGAGAAAACGCGCGATAATTAGCAGCCACGCTGAACAGAACATCCTCCATTGTTATGTTGTAGTTTAATGCTTATAATCACAGTCTTATAACTGTGTGGCACTATATCGTCCCCTTACGTAAAGGCGCACATGTTTCTTTGTGGATCTGTGAACTGTTTACCATCTATGGATAAACATGTACTTGCAGCGAAGTGATGTGACATATATTGCTACACTGTTTTCTCAAATATATCAATACTCATTCATTGTATTTGCGGAGAGGAGTGGGGGTTTCACATTGAGCATATAACTATCAAATAAGACGAATCAACTATTCTAAAGCATCCTCACGCTCTAGAGCAAGAAATGTAACACACATTTATCGATCGGCCGACATGGCCTCAACCAAATAGTGCTGGACAATAGAACACAAATGTTAGTGAATGTAGGGAATGTCGTATCTACAATTGCAATTTTTTTAAAAAAAATGTTCAAATGTTTGTAAAGTCTATGGGACTTAACTACGGGGTCATCAGTCCCTAAACTTACAAACTACTTATGAACTACTTACAAACTAGGACGGCACAAATATCCATGCCCGAGGGGGGATTCGAACCCCCGACCGTAGTGGCCGTGAAGACCGTGACTGGAGCGCCTTAGTCTCCTCGGCCACCGCGGCCGGCTGCAATTTTTATTTTTTTATTTTTTTTATTTCAATCTTTTTTTCCTTTATTTCTCGCTGAGTTACGTTGGTATTCAAATATCAGCTATACATAAATCACAAGTTTTAAAACACGCGGTGGCTCTCTCTGGCAATAACAGGAATTTTCAGAATGTAGATTCAAATCTGGAAGGAAAAACAGTTCGTAAGAACGACATACATTTACACTATTTCAGCGTGCAGATAAAAAAGTTTATTTTGTTCATGCCTTTATTATGGTTCATGAAAACATAATAATGTTACATTTGTCTACATGGCGATCCGCTATCATATAATTCACTCCCATCTAGAAATAACATTATCATTCACAAACACGCTAGTAGAAGGATAATAATGTTTAGAATTTTCAGCTGAAGATGACTTTGGCTATGATACCAGTTTTACTGTCACATAATTCAATGATACAAATTATACACAAGATATATACACAACAACAAAAAATGTCTCGGAGACTGCGGTGTTTTTCGGAAGAACGTTGAAACTCTTGGTCTCATTGACTCCTTTATGGTGCATAATTAAAAAAAATAAAATTAAAAAAAAAATAAAAAATAAAATAAAATAAAAAAGGTCAGTTAAGAGTGCCGTAAGAGACCAGATTTCAGACATGTATAATTATACGTAAGACGTGTGTTGGAGCACGGCGTTTCGCAAGGACGCGTTGCCGGAAGAGATCAGAGCTAGGCCGGCAGGAGCACTGGAAACACTGCAGGCAGCTCTTTCATCAGCGGCAGACGGCGGAGGCCGCAAAGCCGCTAAAGAGAAGCCAGCCGTGGCCGCACTAATGGGATCTCCCAGGCGCGCTGCGCTCTCAAGGCGGCCGAGAAACCGCACTCCCGACACAACACCGCAGTTCCTGACGACGTGGTTGCCAGTGTCAGCGCTCTAGTCTTACATTTAATAGTTCAGTCGAAAATCGCATTCAGGTAATGGCAGATTTCGGCTTGGCCAACCAATGATGGCTAACAAAAACAGCTAGAAAATTTTTTTTCTCAATAACCTCATTCCTTCCGAACAAACGCAAAAGAAGCTCCGTTTTATTACTGCAAGCGAACTTGACACTGATAATGTTTCTCTAACTGCGGAAGTCGGAAAATCGTAAAGATGAGTCCAGTAAATGGGTGTAAATTCGATTTTATGGCAAGAATGTAAACAAAATTACGCGCCATCGAAACCATATAAGATCATAGCTTCGTCAAAGACGCTTGTTCAGCACTAAAAATAGTCTTATTGACACCACTAAATACTGCCCAGTTATTAATTGGTAAAATGTCAAAAAATCGGTAGCCCTGTTTGGTAACTCCGGTTACAACTGCATGTCTGCCAGAACCACATGTATCTAAAGATGGTTTATTTAGAAGTAGAAACTAGTCATCACTTGAATAAATGGCTACAGTAATATATGAAAAATCTTCAAATGTTTGTTAAGCTTAAGGGACTTAACTGCGGGGTCATCAGTCCCTAAACTTACAAACTACTTATGAACTATGAACGCAAACATCCATGCCCGACGGGGGATTCAAACCCCCGACCGTCGCGGCCGTGCAGACTGAGACTGTCGCGTCGCAGACCGCTCGGCCACTGCGACCGGCGGCAATATTTTTAGTCATTTAACAACTGAGAAAACTGGAGTATTTAGTGTTTTCAATATAAATAATTTTACTGCGTAACAACCATCTTCGAAGAAGCTATGATCTTTTACGGCTGTTTGGCCGAATTATGTCCTTCATTTTCTCGTGAAAAAATCGACTTTTCCACCCCTTTACTAGGCTCAACTGTAGTAACTTGTCATGCTGGCAGTTAGAGAAACATTGTCAGAGGCCAGTGTCACGCGCTTCTTGAGTTTGTTCTGAAGAAATGAGGTTATCGAGAAGAAATTTTCCAGCTGTGTTTGGCTGGCTGTCGTCGTTAGGTAGGCAGCAAAACAAGCAGAGAATCAGAGGGGCCGGCCGAGGGGACTGCGGCGCGCCAGTCACGGTCTGCACGGCCACTACGATCGGGGATTCGAATTCCCCCTGGGGCATGGATATTTGTGGCGTCCTTAGTGTTAGCTAGATCGTAAGTAGTTTGTAAGTTTAGGGACTGATGACCCCGTAGTTAAGTCCCATAAGCTATACAATCATTTGAACATTTGACCTTTTGAAACAGAGGGAGACTGTATAACAGAATCATTATCTTGCTATACAGTCTGGGAGGCCGTTGTGTGGGTGAAATCTGTGAACCAACTGCAAAAAAAAAAAAAAAAAAAAAAAAAAAAAAAAAAAAAAAAAAAAAAAAAAAAAAAAAAAAAATGTTCAAATGTTTGTTAAGCTTATGGGACTTAATTACGGGGTCATCAGTCCCTAAACTTACAAACTACTTATCAACTACCTTATACTAAGGACGATACAAATATCCATGCCCGAGGGGGGATTCGAACTCCCGACCGTAGTGGCCGTGCAGACCGTGACTGGAGCGCCTCAGTCCCCTCGGCCACCGCGGCCGACCAACTGCAGATTTGGTCATTTCGTGAGCTCAGGAACGTCCGCGGTGCCGTCGTCGAACCACGGGCATCTTCGTCGATGGCAGTGTAGGGAATTTCAGCGAGCTGCCCCGTCCGAAGCTAGAGCAGACGCAAACTCATCGGGAAACCAACGCTACCAGTGAGTGCAACAACATGGTTCCCTGATGTTTTGGGGTGGCATTATGTGGGACCACCGTACACTACTGGTGGTCGTAGATGGCAATCAAAGGGCTATACGGTACAGAGGTGACATCCTCTGACGGCAGTATTTCAATGAGGGATTCTTCTTAATGGGCTAAATTATCGCGCTCATCGAGTACATTTTATGGATGCGTTTCTTCAGGACAACGACATCGCAAGTTTAGAACGTCCAGGATGTTCTCCAGACATGAAACCTATCTAACACGCCACGAATAGATTGTTTTTGGACGAGTCGACCCAACAACCAATCGCAGTTGAGGAGTGGGACAATCTTGGCCAACAGTCCCTTGATGATGTAGTGGACAGTATGTCACGACGACTAAAGGCGGGTATCAGTGCAAGAGGATGAGTTACCGGGTATTAGCGACACTGGTATCTGCTGCAATCTGGAACACAAATTCGGAATGTGTAGGTTATTGTCATACAAAGTGTCAATTTTTATTTTCATGAGCAATAAAGAGAACTGAAATGTTTCTCTATATCTGTGTTTCATATTTATGTTACGGTTCATGATCCTCTAGAATCGTGATTATTGAACACTTTTTTTATGTGGAAGGAAGAATAATGTTGAAGCAGCTTGTTCTCCAGTTTTCTGTCAGAGTGATTTAAACTGGAACATGTTCGCCTTTTTATGCTCCAACATTTTTGAGCTGATAATTGTCCAAAGATCAGTTATCACTCCGTAGTTTGCAACTTTAGTCGGTTGCTGCGAAACAAAGTGTGTGTATGTGTGTGTGTGTGTGTGTGTGTGTGTATGTGTGCGTTTTTGTTTGTGAGATACCGCCGGGTCTTTGGGGCTTCTTTACGCTCGGAAACTTTGAGGCAATCTTGCGCGGCCAGGCGTCACCGTGGAAGAGCAAAGGGGAGGGGGGCTAAAGTGGCGGACATTCTTGGCGAGACTGGGCCGCCCCTTCATATCGGGAAGGAAACCGCGCGCCGCTAAACCGCCGGTAAGCCGGCGGCCCTTCTAATAGCCAGCCACGAGGGGGCTTGTCTCACTGGTCGGGCACTCGTGAGCCACGATTACCCGAAAACTGCGTTCATATTGGCGTGTCAGGGTTACAACCAAATCAGTTGTTCGATTTACACGTAACTACCCTGCTGAAAATAAAAATTAGTCACCCCCTTAGAGTTTTCCAGTTCACTCAAGTTTTATTGTTGAAACAGCGTGTATGGAGTACATGAAAAGATTAACATTTACAGGTCAATAGCGCAAGCGGTGCTGGGGTACCAGGTGTCAATCCATACTGAAACGCCACGGTGGAGCGGCCGAGCGCATTGAGGCGCTAAGCTGCGATGCGCGAGGCCTTTCCCCGTCGGGGGTTCGAATCCCCCCTCGGGCACGGATGTTTTTGCTGTGTTTAGCATAAGGTAGTTCATAAGTAGTTTCTAAGTTTACGAACTCATGTCCAAGCAATTAAGTCCCATAAGCTTAACAAACATTTGAACATACTGAAACACCCGCAGTAATATGTGATGTAGTCGCAACGGGAGGCAATGAAGGCGCTGATTCTCGCATCCATTTCATCATATAGATGGGCTACATTGTGCCACGCCTGCTCGACCTATTCACGTAGTTCTGCAACAGTTGTGGGTTGACGAGTTCGGTTATCAAAATCGTGATGTACCCACCAATAATGGTGCAACGGGTATATTTACTCATGAAATTTTCTCAAGCTTCCAGCCAGTCAAGTGGTTAAACTTGCAACAACTTCTAGCCGCGTCTTCCTAGGCTATGGGGTAAACTGGTGCTGTCATTATACGACCGAGCAACAGTCTGTGACACCACTGGTTCTCCCTTCGTACCAAGTACAATCTTCCAATGACCGGGTCCCAAACAGTCTTTTTTTAAGGCATACTGTTATAAGAATTGGCTAATTCCGCAACCAATCTCACCATAGTTTTTTTTTAATTTCTAGGTTACAGTTTATTTATGATAACACGAAGTAGAATCATCATTAAACTTTAGGTACTGACAAATACCAGCATCTTTACATCGAATATAAATACTCTCATGCTCATCACCCCAACGTCTACTACGACTTCACAACAAAAGCAATATGGCCATGATAACACGATTTGCCGATGCCCTTAAACTAAGCTGGCTAGGGTACAGTTTAAGACGAGATTGCTTTCTGGTAGAGGCAATTGAAGATTGCGTTCCAGAAAAGAGAGGGAAGGGCAGAAGAAGGTACCAGATACTGAATGACGTCAGCAGGCCACTAGGAGGGTACCAAAGAAGATAACTCCAAAAGACAGAGAAGCATGGAGGCAGACAACCAAATGACGATGATGTCCTTAATATTGTCACAAGTTATGGCTGGAAGCTGCCCTCTGTAGTTGTCGGTATGGTCTTCAGTCCGGAGACTGGTTTGATGCAGCTCTCCACCCTACTCTATATTCCGAGCAAGCCTTTTCATCTCCTCATAAGAACGGTAACCCACATTCATTTGAATCTGCTTACTATATGCGTCTCTTGATCTCCCTCTGCGATTTTTACCCCACACATCTCGTTAGTACATATTAATTTGTATACAGTGATCTAGTGCCTTGTATATATATTCATAAATAATGTTCCAGAAGTTTCAGATAGTGTATATATATTGTGAGATCCTCCGGCTGGAGTTAGTCCATTCTCTGCTCCTGTACGCGTGTCACAAATGCTGAATAAAGTCTTTACTGGGTTTAATACAATGTTTATATGTCCTACGACCTCGCTACGAGACATTATAATACTTTTATTAGAATTGGTGAGGTTTATATTAAGGATGTCGGTAAATCGTATTGTTATTGCAGTATGTCTTTTGTTGTGAGTAGTCATAGCAGACGTAAACTTGACGAGCACAGGAGTACTTATATTTGGAATAAAGGTGCTGGCTTTTGCCAGTTGCTAAAGTTTAACGCTGATTGTACTTCGTATTATCATAAATAAAATGTGACCTAACATTTAAAAAAAATCTAGACACTGATGTTAGGTAAAGCCGAGAAGCAGTTGTTGTGTTGTATCTCCCAGGAGCACGCTGGGTTTCTCTCTGTATGTGAGGTAGTCTTGGACATATCTGTAAGCCACAGCTCGTGATTCGCGCGTGCTTAGAATGTACGCACGATGAACGTACCCTGCCGTCAGTGAAAATTGTCAACGTATGAGTCCTGTGAAAGATGGTGAAGGTCTCAGAACGCCCGAGATAAAGGAAGTAACTGACAATAATGTCGCGCAGATTGTGTGTGCTATTGAACATGAAGGAGATTTTTGTGTACAACATCCTGAAAAATCAACGGTACCAGAACGTGCTCTGGGAAAGGGATAGCGAATTACATGCGATCAGATGTGGATTTTCCCACAGGGATGTTTTTTCCCCCAATTCCGCCGTCAAAGAGTGCAGTGCTCGATTCAGCAGCGACAGCGGCCGGCATTGCAAGGAAGCATGCCCGTCGCGAGGCATCAGAAAGAGCTTTGGGGGCCAGAGTGCAGAGGGACGGGCCTGGGCCGCCACACTGGGCAAAGAGCGGATCTCGCTCATTCCCGTCACGTCCACCGCCCGGCGCCGATAAAGGCGGCCGCTCCACGTGCGCTCAGAGCTGCACACTGCCCGACCCCACAAACAACTCCGCTCCTGCGACGCTCTTTGTGCGCGTTTGTTCTTTTCCCGATGCGAAAGGAATTCCGATAGAGCCGCTTCCGTTTACAATTGATACTTTAATCAGGTAGATAACGCTCGAGGCTCCGCGAGGTTTCCGTGAACGCTGTTGTTTTCTACATTGTGTTTCAGGTATAATAGTAAATTTTAGGAGGGTGTGTTATAGACGACTTGCAGTAAAAATGCAATCTACAACAGGTGCCCAATTTTTATTGATTACTGAGATGCATTTTGCTGGTCGCAGTGGCCGAGCGATCTGCGGCGTGCCAGTGACGGTCTGCATGGCCGCTGCGATCGGGCAATCGAATCCTCCCTCGGGCATGGATGTTTGTGCCGTCTTTAGTATAAGCTAGTTCATAAGTAGTTTGTAAGTTTAGGGACTGATGACACCGTAGTTAAGTCCCATAACCTCTACAAACATTTGAACATTTAGATGCATTTTAGTTTCGTGGATTAGTACACGGTTTGCTAAGAGTTGCTATCAGTGTATTTATCGAATGTTACCAGTAGAGTATTGATGTTCAAGTTGTGAAGTTGTGTTTTATTTTACATTGTAGTTTTCGTTGTGATTTATTGGCTTAGTGTATAGTACTGTAGAGTGTAAACATACCGCACGTATTTATACAAATGTCCAAATGTTCGTGAAGCTTAAGGGACTCAACTGCGGGGTCATCAGTCCCTAAACTTACAAACTACTTGTGTACTACCTTATACTAAAGACGACACAAACATCCATGCCCGATGGTGATTCTAACCCAAGACGGGGAGCGGTCTCGCGCATCGAAGCATAGCGCCTCAGTGTGCTTGGCCACTCCACCGCTTACACAGGCTGAGCATCATGAGCCGCGTGGGCTGAGGCGACATACCAAAGATTGCTCGGCCGTTTCCCTTCGGAAGTTCAAGACCTTTCTCATGGGTGTATGTTTCCTTGGCGTCTGCTGCTTGCCGAGGAGAATGTGCATGAATTGGCATAAATACTGCAAGGATTGAAGTAAACATAATTACGCGTTACAACTGTATGAAGCTTCTGCCATTATCACTAAAATAAAGTAGACGCAAGCGCCTTACTGTCAAGCAGAAAGTCCCTAGCTTACAAACTACTTAAACTACGTTAAAGTAACATAAGGAGAACACACGCGATCCGCAACTTGGCGCTCCAGACAGCTCGGCTACTCCCGCGCGGCTATTCCTGGTCTTTTCCCGTGTACCACCAAGATACACACTCTCAACAAAAGTTAACTATATAGTACAAGAGGGGGAACGGTAAGGAAACTAAGTGGCTGTGCGGCTTTACTGCAGTGAAAGTGTTAATGTACAGTCCATGGGATGTTTTGGTACAAGCGCGGCATAGTACGAAGGGTGGTAATGAGGGATGAAAGGATGGCAAAGTTTGATATGACTCAAGAAGAATGGCATACATTAATAAGTCCGGTGGGATTACACCAAATCTGAGCAGTTAGGTTACTATAGATTACATTTGTTGAGGCGGAGATTTTCAAAATTAGTCTACTTCCCTCTTTTGCTACTTCTGCGCATTAACATCTCAAAAAAAAAAAAAAAAAAAAAAAAAAAAAAAAAAAAAAAAAAAAAATCCAGCAGAACAATGTTTAGAAGCCAAAAACACCAGATAAAATATGTTAGTGTAATGGAAGCATTGAGTATGTTTATAGCTCGATGAGAGAGTAAGTTATATTCAGATTACACTAATCTTCGTTGACAGGTCCTCAGTGCATTTTCTGGGAGAAATGAAATGCACCTGTGTTAAGTAGGCGAGCTCCGGAATGATGCACAGTTGAAGCAGCGCATTCATTACATGAGCGTCCGTTTGAGGCTGTCCATGTTGCCGTATTTACCCTCTCATTAACATATCACAGCGTATGGAAATTTGGTAAAACTCGCACTGAAGCCATCCACATCGCAGAAATGCAAATCAGTCTTTCATTTGCTGGCTCGTTGAAATTCATTGCCTTTGCTGCTATTGTCATCGAGCTCTCACGCAGAATAAAAAAGGCCACCCCGCAGCACAGCAACAATAACAATAAAATATCGCCGTTAAAAATGGCGTTCATTGAGCGGTCTGTGAGTTTCGCTGTCCAAACGCTCAGCTGTACAGATCTGAGCTCTTGTGGCCGAGAATTCGACAGCAAATAACTGAACATAAGAGGGAGCTCGATTCCGAATGTTACAACAGTTACAGTATTATAGTTCCTCTTGAGATGATTTCGTATTAATGTATCTATGACCTTTACCATCGTATATTAATTTTTTGATATTTTCAGCGCAATTTTTTGATTTATTCAGTGTAAAATAATGAAAATAAAAGATTATCTTGATTATCAGAAAGTATTGTCCTTTTCTCCTTTGTAGCCATAGTGCCATTTTTTTGTGAAATCGAAACCATAAAATGAATGGGAAACTTGTTTTTGATAATATTATACTTTCAAAATTCGCTGTTATAATACATATTTATTCTGTACTGTGACCATTTAGGCTATAATGTCGTCTTCAACTATTTCGTTGACTAACATAAGTACTGTCATAACAGCATCAAATTGTAATTCAAACGAACTGGCGTAACAGAAAAATTAGCGATTTTGGATGGAAAACACACCATTCAAAATATAACCTGAAGATGGCATTATAGCCTAAATAGCCACAGAACAAAATAAATAAATATTATAACAGCGAACTGATCAAATTTAATATTGTGTCGTTAAAAGACATTACAGCGCTGCAGTACTCAAAGATTATAACTTGTTTGGGTGTTTAGTATCTAATCGTAGGACAAAACTGAGAGAACAATCGGTTTATTTGTGAAGTGTGCCCACAATTACTGAAATAACTGAAACGAAATCAGTTAATTGCACCAGCTGGCGGGATAAATTATTAACTGAACAATTATTACCGATACTCTGAAATTTTATGGTGATACACATTGCGGCTGCTTGTGTGTATTGTACAATTTGAATTGCATTACCGCGCTGGAGTGGCCGAGCGCTCTAAGGCTCCTTGCTGTGGAGTGTGCGGTTGCTCCTCCGTCGGAGGTTCGAGTCTTCCCCCTTCGGTTAGCTTAAGTTAGTTTCAGTAGTTAAGTCCCATAGGTATGCAAACATCTGAACTTCTTTTTGAACGGCATTGCTCCTAGACTGTATTATTTTTACATGAAGACGTAATATTTTACGGAGTAAATTATTCAGTTTTTCATATAAATATTAAGATGGTTTTGTGGTTTCATGTACGTGTTCTTCCATACGAATTTATATACACTGCCTCATTAAAATGCTTTGTAAGTATTTGTTTATGGTCTATTTTATGTTAGTTTGCAACGGTTTTTGGTTGTTATTTTGAGGGGACTAAAACAGCTAGGTCATCAGTCCCACGGTTTTTGGTATTTTCTCGGGTTTGTTGGAGAACTCCATGTTATCAACTTTTAACAGTATTGGTATTCTAGTTTATTACATCTTGTCACAGAAAGTTGAATTGTATCGCTTCTTGTCAATGTATATCCTTTTTAGCAGTAGTATCTAAAGCATTTCATTGTACCTACTCGATTCAGTCTCCCACTCCAATAAATATTTACAAACAATTCAAAGTATTGATACTCATTCCATGACAAGATGTGCGTAACAACATTGAATAACAGTTCTCTCAACAGCTGATAATATTCAGTTACTCATTAAATGCATGAAATTACAGAAAAAGGATGCGAACGAAAATAAGGCAGGATACGTACGATATATTTACAACGCATTGGTATTCAGCAGTTCACACACGGCATCAACAAGTGTGGACAAAACAGTATACGATGAAAGCAGCTTCTGTGCTATATATAAAATACAACAAATATGGAATCTTCAACTCCACCCAATATTACCACTGCGGTTTATTAAAGAAGGTTGCGCATAATTACACTAAAACCACTGAAACAAACTAAAGTTATTCGTGTCTAATTGCATCCGTCGGCGGAATACTTGAACAATTATTACGGTTACTCTGAACATTTATGGTTGGTAAACTGGAACTAAATGTAACTGACCATGTGAGCATCGTTAGGAAGTGTTACTTGAAAAAGAAGTAGATGATATTACTTGTTATCCATTCACAGAAAACATTCTAATTAAAGCAACATTTTTACTTTCATTGAAGTGATTACCTACAATTTGTAAAGAAAAGGAACTCGTTATGAATGACATACATCTACATAAATACTCTACACATCACACTGAAGTGCATGACAGGACGTTCATCCTACCGCTTTTATGATATTATTAATCTACTGTTCCATTCTCTAATAGCGCGCAGAACAGGGAACACCCACATCTTTCCGTTTTCGAGTTAATTTCTCTTATTTTATTTCGATGATCATGTCTGCTTATATAGGTGGGTGTCTCCCTATAGGTGGGTGATAACAAAATATGTTCGCATTCGCGATAGAAAGTTAACGAAATAAATTTCCCAAATAGATCTCGCTTTTCTTTTAATGGTTTCCACCCGAACTCATGCATTATTTCTGTGACACTCTCCCCTCCCTATATCGCGATAATACAAAACGAGCTTCGCTTCTCTGAACTTTCTCTATATCCTGAGTCACTGCCATTTGCTGGGGATCCTACATTGCGCAGTAATACTCCAAAATAGAGCGCACAAGTGGCAGTTTCTTCAGTACCACTGTTGTTCTGCCAGTGAAACGTATCCTTTGGTTTGCTTTCCTTACAATATGTTATACGTGTTATTTCCAATTTAAGTCGTTTGCAATTGTTATTCTTAGGCATTTAGTTGAATTTAGGGCCTGTAGATTTGACTGATTTATCATGTAAATGATGTTAACGGATTGTTTCCTGCTCACATGGATGGTTTCACACTTATTATTTAGGATCAATTGCCATTTTTTGCACCATGCAGATACCTTAACTAAATCATTTTGCAGTTGCTTTTAATGTTATTCAGAGTACAGTACACACAGAAACACTTTTCAAATATTTGTAAACCCAAAGGTCTACAATGCTATAGTCATCGTACCCTAGACTTACAATCTTCTCAAACTAACTTTTGCCAAGGACAACATACACACGCATGCCAAGGAGGACTCGACCCGCTGGCAGAAGTGGCCGTGACTGCACGGTAATACACATAGAAAATAGTAATTATAAACACGGTGGTATGAATCCATCTTCTGTTTTGCATAATGATTTTGCAGCCAAGATCGCATTTTTCATTTATTATGTTACCGGTTTCGGCGTGCTCGACGCCAGCTTCAGACCTATTATACAAAGTTTAACAAGTGACCTGAATACATGATTGCCAAGAAACTACCTATATATAATTACATGGCTACATACCTGTCGTACTTTACATAACTTCACATCATTTTTTACATACTAAAAGAGTACATCCAGGTTGGGGCGTCACCAAACATAAAATTTCTAGTCACAAATAAAATATATACATCCATCTTCCAATGGTTCTGAAGCGAGGTACTTCAAAGTCTAAGTTCAATAGTAATTGAAGTACAGTATAACAGTAACTGTTAGGCGGGAAAACTACATACAATAGGTAGTGTCTTGGCAATCATGTATACAGATCACTTGTTAAATTTTGTATAATAGGTCTGAAGATGGCGTCGAGCACGCCGAAACAGGTAACATAATAAATGAAAAATGCTATCTTGGCTGCAAAATCATTATTAAACAATTATAGATCGCCCCATTGAACAATGAGTTCCTTATATGTAATATATGGACGATTGAAAATCATGCAATAAGAAACCGACTTGTAGCGCTCCAAATGAGAGGGGGAGGGGGGCGAACCAAGTGGTGTTCCCGGAAACCCCTACATGAATTTGGGCGCCGTGGCAGGTAGGAAGGCTGGCTACTTGTGGCGGTGTAGGGGTTGGTGCCCCCGGCTGGGCGGTAGCGGCAGCGGCCAGCGCTCGGTCGATATATCGGCGATCCCGGCGCACACGCCACCGGCGCAGCCTGTTGCGCCAACCTGTGGCCGCGGCGCGCCACTCGCCACCACCACTATCCTGCACTAGTCGTGTCCAAACAGGCCGGCAAAAATGTTTCAAATGTTTGTAAATCTATGGGACTCAACAGCTTGGTTATTAGTTCCTGGCTTACAAACTACTTAACCTAAGGTAAACTAAACTAAGGACAATACAAACACCCATGCCCGAGGGGGATTCGAACCCCGACGGCGGCCGGCCGTGCGCACCGCAACACGGCGCTGCAGTACGCGCGGCTAATCCGCCGCGGCTTCAGGTCGGCCTCAACGCTGCATAAATTAACAATGCCTGTGCGCTGCCTGCCAACAGTAGTCATAAATACAGCAAACAAATAGCGTTATGTAGCATTGTTCAGATTTTTGAAATAAGTAAATGTTGCACAGTGCATTTCAGTTATTATTATTATTATTATTATTTTTTTTTTTTTTCTCGAACCAGCCGTCTTACGTTCAAATACGTATAGCTAGTTCTCCATCTCACCACACTCTCACTTTTCTTACTGCTCCAAAAAACCTCCATTATCTTCGATTGTTGTCTTCGTCTCTCCTCCGTCCAATTGTTATTCCCACTTTCTACTTTCTCTTCAACTAGAACTTTGATGCTGTTGAGTCATTCTCTGTGTCCATCTTGTCATAACCTCGGTATTCTGTACTGCGAGCGGTAGGTTCGGAAGATGGCCTGTGGCTAGCAAGGATGTGGGCAAGGTCTGCAACTGTAAGAAGCGATTACTTCACATATTGTTTTATTACACACTAGATGACCCAGTGAACTTCGTATCACTTACCTCTTAATATAAACCATATTAATTTAAATCATATGTATTTTAAATCCAGTAGCTTTATAAAGGCATCATCAGATAGTCTGACTATCGTTGAAAGTAAAATGTGCAAAATTTTATCGCAATCGTACGAATGATATTGATATCCCAAAGAAAAGAGCTCTTTGAGTTTACCACAATTTTTTCTATTTTCTAGCCAACTATTCGAAACTTTTACTTCGCTCAAACCTTCCTCTCGCTTTTGTACGTCGAACGTGCAAAATTTTATGACAATCAAATTAATGGTACTGATATTTCATAGAAAAATCTTTCTATTTTTTCTTAATTTTCAAATTTTCCGGGTAACTTCTATTTTAGGTTCCTGTTGTTGTTTATGTAATTCAAAAACAAGTTTGTAATGGTATAAGATATTTATTAACTATTAAGAAGCTGTCTTAATGACACTACACTCGGACTCTCTATACTACGCACTTTGGAAAAAAAAAAAAAAAAAAAAAAAAAAAAAAAAAAAAAAAAAAACACGAAGTACTAGCGGAATAAAACAACCCGCGAGGACGGGCAGTGAGTCGTGCACTGGTAGCTAATGCGATAGGGGTGTGTCCGCCACGGGTAAAGGTCCTGTGTTCGAATACCGGTCTGCCGTACAGTTTTAATCTGCCAGGAAGTTTCATATCAGCCCGCAATGCACTGAAGAGTGAATATTTCATTCTGTATTGGCCCACAACAATTCTCGATGTGGACAAAGTGATTTTTCTCCACGACTATGCGAGACGACGTGCAAACAGGACTGCCCAAAATCTCCGGGAATTTCACTAGGAGACTGTCGACCACTCATCGTGCAGACCTCACTCGTAGTAATTCCACGTTTTCGGACAACTGAAGAAGTTCCTGGCATGACAGTGATTAACAATTAACGACGAAACACAGACAGCATTCCGACGATGGTTCCAGTCAGTCGGACGAAACCTACGGTAGAGGAATCTCAAATTTACTGCTGCGATAGGACAAATGTGTGAACCTGAGTGGGAAACATGTAAAAAGATAGTGTAAGGTCCATAAAATGGTACGTATACAGGGTGAATCACCTAACACTTGCACTGCAAATAATGCGGAAGCGGAAACTGCGATTTATGTGCGGTTTTCAATTCAAATGTCTGTAAATATATCGGAGCAAACTGCGTGGTCATCAGTCCGTAGCTTACAAACTACTCAAACCTAGGTAAACTAACCTAAGGACAACACACACACCCATGCCCCGGGAGGACTCGAACCTCCACGGCGAGCAACCGCGCGCTCCGCAGCGGTTTTCACAGAATGGATTGGTAGTCAGGGGCTCGTATTTTTAGCCAACAAACAGATTGTAATATTACTTAGAAAGTGTTTTTTTTTATGCAAACATAAAGTTTTTTAAATGGAACAATGGTTGATTCTATTATGCACTGGAATTTTTGACACCAGCGATATACAAAGAATTGTGAATGACATTTTTATCACGTTTAGTTTGGCAGCTACAACCATTCAAAGTTTTGGGGGCGGGGGCTACGACAGCGTAGCTGACTGGCTGGTGGTGATGAGACAGTGGGCCGTGCCCCAGGGGCTAGACACTCGGCCAGGCAGCCACGCTATCGCAGCCTCCAACCCCAAAACTTTGTACGGTTGTAGCTGCCAAACTAAATGTGATAAAAATGTCCTTTGAAATTCTTTGTACACAGCTGGTGTCAAAAATGCCATTGCATGATAGAAACAACCATTGTTCCATTTGAAAAATTGTATGTTTTTCATAAAAATACACTTTCTAGGTATTTTTACAATCCGTTTATTGGTTAACAATAAGAGTCCTTGACGACCAATCCATTCTGTGAAAACGCACATCAGTAGCACTTACCGTTTCCGCACTATTGGCGGTGCAAGTGTTATGTGATTCACCGTGTATTTGTAATGATCTTTATGTACCTTATTTTGGCTAAAGAAAAATATGGGCATTGTTGTGGTGTTCGTATTCGCCAGAACGCCGGCGGTCTACACAGGTCACCGTGCAACGTGAAGAAGAGGCGTAAGTCGCTCAACAGTACTTGGAGCGCACACCAATAGCAAGTAGGGGGTCTCGCCTAGATAAGCTGGCGCACCACAACCACGACAGCCAGTACGGGAGAGTTCCAGTTAGTACGAGGCAGTCAGCAATATCACGGTTCCGAAAATTCATCACAGAAGAACGAGAAATTCTCTGAAAACCGCACATCACGTCGTCGTTGTGGGATTACATAGGATAATTGTTTGATACTTCGGAAGAATGTGTACCCCCACAAGCACACCACAGTTGAGTATTTTTCTCATTGTATTAATAAATCCTTTTGTGAACTAGTCTGTTCTTTAGTTGCAAACCTTATGCGCATCCTTGCTAGTCATGGGCCACCTCTTTCTAGTGCAGCATCCGGAGGACATAACAGGCCGTGACTTTCTGATTTGTCCTCGTTTTTTGCTGCGGGTTCCATGACTTTCTATCTTTAATTACTCAGCTTCTTTTAGTTTGTCGATTTTAATGTGGATGTTGATGTTGAGAATAGGAATGGTCAGGGAATGAGCACCTTGACTTGCCTGGAATATTATTGGTCCTGCCAAATGAACATGACCTTATACAAGCAGCGGTAGTATCTTTAATCTATAGCTGACTGCAATTTTTGAGATTCAGTTTTCATATTATTTATTCTCCGAAAGTTTGCTACCAATTATAAAAATTGATATATGTGAAGGTATAAACGCTTCTACTGTAAACTAATGGGCAGATGGCCGGTGCGTAATGATGATCAGGACACCATTGTGCGATTGGATTCACGATTTCCTATCAGAAAGGACACAGTTCGTTGTAACTGACGGTAAGTCATTGAGTAAACCAGAAGAGATATCTGGCGTTCCACAGGGAAGCGTTATAGGTCCCCTACTCTTCCTTGCGTTTATAAACGATTTAAGAGACAATGTGAATAGCTCCCTTAGACTGTTCGCGGATGATGCTGTCGTTTATCGGTTAGTGAAGTCAACAGAGGATCAAAAGTAACTGCAAAGCGATTTAGAGAAAAATTCTACCTGGTGCGAAAATTGGCAATTGTCACTAAATAACGAAAAGTGTGAAGTAATACACGTGACCACTAAAAGAAATCGGCTGAACTTCAGTTTACACAATAAATCATTCAAATGTAAGGTCGCAAATTCTGCTAAATACCTAGGAGTTACAATTACGAACAACTTAGACTAGAGAGATCACATAGAAAATATTGTGGGGAAGGCGAACCAAAGGTTACGTTTCATTGGCAGAACGCTTCGAAGATGCACCAGCTCCACCAAGGAGACTGCCTACATCACACTTGTGCGTCCTCTCCTGGAGTACTGTTGCCCATTTACCTGGGCTCACAAAACCGGATTTCGTAAACCGAATTTCCAATTCCGCTTTTGGTTGGTCATGTAAACACTCCAATATCGATTCTGGAAATCCGCTTCTCTAAAGCGGTTTTCCAGTTCCACAATCGATTTTCGTGCCCATGTAAAAGCAACCAGCATTGAAGCGTTCTTGACTTTGCAGATTGTGTTTTCTTTTAAAGAATTTTCTGCACATATGGAAAGAGTGATGTTTTCTAGTGTGAAGTAAAAGTATAAATATTAGAGTGAACATAAATCTATGTATTTAAATAAAGAAAAATAGCGATTGTGTCGACTAAATCAGGAACTGAATCAGCTGTTTTTCAGCCGCCATTTTAAGTAGGCTAGGAAATCCGATTCAAGCTATGCCAATGAAACACGACAGCGAAAAATGGTTTACGAAAATCGGTTTTCGTCTTCTGGAAGATGTGCTGCATGTAAACGTAGTGCAGGTGGGACTGACGGAAGACACTGAGAAGCCGGCCGCGGTGGCCGAGGAGACTGAGGCGCTCCAGTCACGGTCTGTACGGCCACTACGGTCGGGGGTTCGAATCTCCCCTCGGGCATGTATATGTGTGCCGTCCTAGTTCGTAAGTAGTTTGTAAGTTTAGGGACTGATGACCCCGTAGTTAATTCCCTTAAGCTATACAAACATTTGAGAAGGTTCAGAGAAAGGCAGCTCGTTTTATAACGTTACGGGAGGAGGGGGGGGAGGGGGGTGAAGCGTCACGAAAATGTTGCACGAATTGGGGTGGAAATCATTAAAAGAAAGACGTTATTCATTGAGGCGTGATCTGTTTGCGAAGTTTCAATCACCGACTTTTAGTTCTGAATGTGAAAATATTTTGCTAGCACACACCTACTTAGGAAGACATGACCATCCCAACAAAATAAGAGAAATCAGATCGAAAACGGAACGATTCTTTCTTCTTTCTTCATGCGCGCTATTAGAGAATGGAACGTTATGAAAGTGGTTAATGAACCCTCTGCCGGGCACTTAAAAGTGATTTGCAGAGTATCTATGTAGATGTAGATCCCTCCACGCTTGTGTTGCGGGTGTAGCCTTGTAACAGCTTCCGATCATGAATGAGCTGAGCGTCGGAAATAGGCTGTCGGCGGGTGAGATTGCAGGTGTTTTATTGAGAGGCAACCGGTGACAGCGCAGCAGGGGACCGGCTGTGCAGTGGCAGCAGCAGCGGCGGCAGCGGCGGCGTGCATATGCATGAGGCAGGAAGCGCGCGCCGGAAAACTGCCCAAAGCGGCCGCGCGTCCGGCTCGGTTTTATTGATGTAGCAATCTGCACCGCAAGTGCCGGCGCCACGCCTCGCCCCGCCTCCTGCAGTCGCCTGCCTAGCCGACGCTGCTCTGCCATTACTCACCCGCCACATTACCGCTCTGTCCCCTTTACTGCTGATGCGCTCCAAATCTCCACACTCGCTACATTCGTCACATTCCTCTGCCGTCACCTACCACTTCCAAAGTAGTACCACGGTGAGTCACTAAATCTACATCTACATGCGATTCTCTGCAAATCACATTTAATTGCCTGCCAGAGGGTTCGTCGAACCACCATTATACTTTTTATCTCCCATTCCATTCTAGAATAGCGCGCGGGAAGGAAGAACACCTGAATCTCTCCTTTCCAGCTATGATTTCTCGTATTTTATTCTGATGATCATTTCTACTTATGTAAGTGGGAGTCAAAAATATATTTTCGCATTCGGAGGAGAATGTTGGCGATTGGAGTTTCGTAAGTAGCCCACGCCGCAGCGATAAGCGCCGTTGTTGCAATGATTCCCATCCCAGATCCTGTATCATTTCCGTAACGCTGTCTCCCATGTATCGTGCCAATACCAAACGAGCTGCCCTTCTTTGGACTCTTTCGATGTCCTCCGTCAAACCCACCTGATAAGGATCCCACACTGGGCAGCAATGCTCCAAAAACGGACGGACAAGCATAGTGTAAATAAAATAAAATGTTTGTAAATCTATCGTACCAAACTGCGTGGTTATCAGTCCGTAGCTTACAAACTACTTAAACCTAGGTAAACTAACCTACGGACAAACACCCACACCCATGCCCCAGGGAGGACTCGAACCTCCACGGCGAGCAACCGCGGTGCTTCACGAGGTGCTTCAGACCGCTCGGCTACTCCACCGCGACAAGCTTAGTGTATGGAGTCTCTTTAGTAGTACTGTTGCATCTTTTAAGGGTCCTGCCAATAAAACACAGTCTCTAGTTCGCCTTACCCACGACATTATCTACGTGTTCTTTCCAGTTTAATTTATGAAGTAATAGAAATTCCTAGGTATTTTGTGAAGTTTACGGCTTCACTTTTGATTGACTTATCCTTTAAAAAATTTTTAACGGATTTCTTTTCGTACTCATATGAACAACTTCACACTTCTCATTATTTAGAGTCAGTTGCCAATTTTTACACCATAGTCATATCTTATTCAGATCGTTCTGCAGTTGGTTTTGATCTTTAAATGATTTTACTACATGGCAAATGACGGCGTCAACTGCAAACAACCTAAGAGAGCTACTTAGATTTTCCCCTAAATCGTTAACGTAAATAAGGAACAGCAGAGGACCAATAACACTACCCTGTGGAACGCCCTATATCACCTCTGTTTTAGTCGATGCCTTACCATCGATTACTACGAACTGTGTCCTCTCTTACAGGAAATCCCCTATCTAATCGCAAATTTGGGGCGATATACCGTAACCACCTAATTTGTCGCAATAAGTCGCGCCGTGTAGCGGTATTTCTCTACCACTACGACACATCCATCTTGTGGGTAGCAGCAGTTTAAGGAACCAAGTAACGTTACACCTGAAGAGTGTCGCTTATAGGATGCAAACGCTGCAACAAAAATTCCAAGCTCCAGGCTTTTAAAGATTTCGCGAAAGATGGGACGAGTGTTTAAGCTGACAGGTGGAGTCAGCTGAAAAGTAAAGCAATTGTCAGGCTTGTAAACGCAGTACTGCCGTGTCCCCTCCCAGACAACGACATGTACATCTACTTCCATACTCCGCAAGCCATACAGCGGTATGTGGCGGGCGGTACTTTCTGTGCTATACTCATTTACTGGGTAAGCCAAATTACGATGTGTTGACGGTGGCTACTTTCTGCAACATTGTCACTTCCTCCTCCGGTAATCAAATGTTTGTGAAACTATTGGACAGTGGCGACTATGGTAGCTAGTCCCTAGACTTACAAACTACTTAACTAACTAACGCTAAAGACAACACACACACACACACACACACATACACACACACACACACACACACATGCTCGACGGAGGATTCGAACCTGCGGCGGGAATGGCAAACCAGTCCGTAGCATGAAGCCTTACATCACGCGTCCATTCCACACGGAACGAAAAGTAAGTAAAAAGAACATTGTTGACAACTCTAGATTGCTCGACGTGAATCCAATCCAACATTTAAGAGAAAATCGAGCGTAGTCCCGGTACCAGCAAAACTTACGCTATTACGGACTGCTGAAAAGTCAGCATCGCTTACACATTTGAACAGGGGACATCCAACGACTTACTGAGTGCATGTCACGTAGGGTAGCTGCACTTCTCCGGCAAAAGAAGGTCCACCATAATATAACGTGCAATCTCGTAGCTTCTGTCTCATCAGAATTTATCCCACCTTGCAGTGTTTGGCGGAGGGTACCTTGGGCACCACTGTCACTTCCCATCTTTCCCGTTCCAATCGCAAATGCACATTTTTAATAAGCGTCCGTAATTCTCCAATTTTTCTTTCATTGACTTTTCTGCAAATATTATCAGTAAACCACAGCGTGATGCAGTATGCCCCTCTTGTTGTGCCTGCCACAGGACGTAGGTGACCATTTCCGTGACAGTTTCACAGTCACTGTAACAAAACGCCCTGCGGTTTCCTACTTCGTCTTAATAGACCTGCTTGTCTGGGTCTCCGACTGACGAGCAACATTCGACTATTGAACGAACGACGACTTTGAGAAGTACCATCTTTCTGAGGATACAACAGTTCCTGAAAATTCTTAATGAATTTCAGTTTGTTGTATGCTTCCTTATAACTAATTGCATTTGGCCATTCCAATTTAAATCGCTCCAGACTGTTATTAGTAGCTGTCTTAGAATTACAGAAATCACTTAATTTATTTGAGATCTAGTTTTCAGTCACAGTATAACCATCTTCAGTATCTAAAATACAGATACAAAATTTTTTCAAATGGCCCAAATTTGCTGCTAGGTTGTCATATTAATTTCATTTCCACAAGAAACTGTTCGGCTTACATTATTGCTATTTTCAAGTGACCTGCGAGTTTATTATTATTTTTACATAGCACCTACGTATTTAAAATTGCAGAGCTTAATCTGTATGTATAAGAAATAGTTACTTACATTTAGGTTGAATGTCCTACATACAGTATCGTTATAAACTATATTACGTCGGTCAAATTTTTTTGATATTATAAATTGGCGTTATTAAATTATATTTGACAGTTCTCACGTGACTATAATATATATTTACATCACTAACAGCGATATTGTAACGATTTTATGACAATTCAATAAATTACAATATCAGTACAGATAAACGTAAAACAACAAACAAAGATCACAACAACAAGAAACAGTAATATAAGTACCATATTTCTTACCATCGAAACATAATCTGAAAACATATACCGTCACAGAATAATGTCAAAAGTTTCAAGGATAAATATCGCCAATTTACAAAACAAAACAATAATCTGACAAATATAATACAGTTTATAACGATGATATTTGTACGTCAATCAACCCAGATGTAAGTAACTATTACTTATACATACAAAATGAGCTCTGAAATTTTAAGTACGTGTGTTTGATCTGAAAGTAATAATATATCCGCCAGTTTCTTCAATAGGCAGTAATGTGAAAATAAAAAGAACATCTTAACCTAGCAGCAAATTTGGACCATTTTCAAAACGATGAGATTATATGCCCTTGATAGTGTCGCAGGCCCCAAGAAGCAAAAACTTTTTTTATCCACACAACCTTCATCATGAAGCATCAAAGCTGACTGTGTGTACACATATGCAGTTGCAATGTTTAACGTTGATATCAACTGCCGCTGAGTGAAATCTAGATCTGTAGTAATAATTAACTGCAACTGATTGGTGTTACCTTTTACATATTTGGTAACACAGTCGCTGAGCATCTGACGATTAGAAATTGATGTTCAAATGTTTGTAAATCTATCGGACCAAACTACGTGGTCATCAGTCCGTAGCTTACAAACTACTTAAACTAAGGTAAACTAACCTAAGGAGAACACACACACAGCCATGCCCCAGGGAGGGCTCGAACCTCCGACGGCAAGCAACCGTGCGCTCCGCAGCGAGGCGCCTTAGACCGCTCGGCGATTAGAAATGGACTCAAACCTGATATTTTAGTATTTTACTCATTTCGTTGATACCATATCGCTATTAGTGTCATTGAGCAGAAAAGTGTCTTCGCCCCACTTTATAAGCAGAGAGCTACATTTATTTAAGTTCAAGGTCAACAAAGATTTGATATCCTGCAGGTATTTCCGTATATCGCTACGATGTTCCAGTCCCAAATGCCAAACTCACGGCTACCGTATAGAGTTGCGCGTGTTGTAGCTGCTAATGCCAGCTGATAACTCTGCCCTAATGCGCGCTGAATGCCGCGCCGCTGAATAGCGGGCAATCAGGCAATTAGTGTGTCATGGAGCGCCGCATTACACGGGCTTCAGTCGCGCCGGTGGTAAACTTTATCACGACTGCTTGTATCGCGGAGGCTCAGAGGCCACAACAGTAATGACACCATTGGGCAGTACTGGCAAGTGGATGACTGGGGTCGAGTGCACCTTAACAGTCCAAGGTGTTCAGCACAGTTACGTGGATTCGGGTCTCGGGGTATGGCGCTCGCGGGTTCCACACCCGGTCGGATAACGAAAGTATTCAGTCTGCGTTTTAACCTAGCCTTCACGTCTTAGCGATGTGAGGAGTCGCCAGGTACTGAGGAGTCGCCAGGAACGACGCGTGGGTCGGCCGCGGTGGCCGAGGAGACTGAGGCGCTCCAGTCACGGCCTGCACGGCCACTACGGTCGGGGGTTCGAATCCACCCTCGGGCATGGATATTTGTACCGTCCTTAGTCTTAGTTAGTAGTTCATGAGTAGTTTGTAAGTTTAGGGACTGATGACCCCGTAGTTAAGTCCCATAAGCTTAACAAACATTTGAATTTGAACGACGCGCGGTTCGCATGGCACGTTAAACTGTAGGCTCCTCTTCCCCGACTGGATAACTGGGGTAGGTTATGGACGTGCATCTTTCTCAAGTGGCGTCCAGTTGAAAGACTTGCACCAGGCCAATGAGCCACACGAAATTATATATTACTCCACAGTGAATAAAATCAAAACAATTAGGACGTTCACTGGAGTGCTGATTGGTACGTTCACTGGACCGCTGATTGGATTTATTGAAAACCGATACGCGTACGCTTAGGCACGTTGCTTAAGATGGCAGTAGCAGGAACGGAGATGTATGTCGTGCCCGGTTCTATAGTTACTCCGTGGTTTCGCGCGGTGGATTAAGGACGTGGGGTGTTGCGGCGGCTATCCTGGGTGTGGTTTTTAGGGAGACTCCCGCATCCCACTTGATCAAAGCCGGGCTGGTACACAAGTCCCACTCGGCTACACGATTGAAACAACATTTAGAAGGAAAAAAAATGACGTCCTTTTTCATGCATATACGCAGATAGTTGCGATACACATACTGCCTCCCGAGGGAGAGGAGGGGAGTAATGGGTAGCGAGAGAAAGGACATCCAGGCACCCTTCAATTAACCAAGTCAGATACATAGCTAACCACGCTGACCCTGCGCGAAAGGGCAGAGGGGTAAGAAAAAGAAGTGTCCAATGAAAACCGAACACTCCCATAGCGAGATCATGGAGAGACTCAGTTGTCAAGGTGTTTTTATTGACAAGTCGACGTACTTACACTTAAAAAAATTGATAACGTGTTTCAAAGTATTGCAAATCAATGAATACTCAGATTTTGGCACCGAGTGAGGTGGCGCAGTTGTAACGAACTGGACTCGCATTCGGAAGGATGGTCATCCAGATTTAGGTTTTCTGTGATTTCCCTAAATCACTCCAGGTAAATACCGGGATGATTCCCTCGAAAAGACGCGGCTGATTTTCTTCCCTATCCTTAACCAAAAATCCGAGCGTGAGCTCCGTCTCTAATGACCACTCTGTCGACGGGACGTTAAACCGTAAGCTTCCTTCCTTCCTTCAACTTTGGGCGTCGCAGAAGTACAACCGGACTGATAAAGTCCAGACATTGTAGGTTAAACTTCAAAGATACTTTGGCAATTCGTGATAGTTTCGATCATTCCATATACAAGTGTTGAGGCAGTGTTGTCCGTGGCATGCGATTTGTCCTGAATGGTAGTAGATTGATGCGCTCTGATGACTCGCTGCCATTGATCTCTATACTACCTGGATGTTGAACTTCAGTTGTCTGAGCGTGCCAAATTAAAATATGGCGGCTAATATGAAATAGAGTGCAAAACATACGAATGTGCAGGCATGCTGCAGTTCTGTGCTCAGACACCAGAATTATACATCCAGTTCCTATAGAGATCACTGCACACTCCGGATGAACACGTTTCCTGAACGTTTCTCTTTTCTTTTTTCTTTGTGGTGCATCGGAGTTACAGCAGCATCGTCACAGCGGTGCGTAGACATTGTGGTTCCACATTCGAGAATTCGTCTAAGAAAGAGCCTCTGCAGTCAGAGAAGAGCGTCATGAAGACTTGACCAGAATTTCTGTGAACAGCTTTGAATTTCTTTGGTGGGGAATACCTGGGATGTTTCCACTGTTGGCTTTGCCATTTTCTCTTGGTCCCGAAATGGTTGTACTACGTTTCTTCCTCTCTGAGAAATACTGCAACATCCTCTGTGCAGCTCGGATCTTTTACCGCGTGAGTTTCACAAATTTCTCAAGCTGAAGAAAAATATGAGTGGACGACGATTTTAGACTGACAAAGAGGTTGTGGATCCGTCATCGGCCGACCGCTTAGTACGAAATAGGAACTGATCGCATCGTCTCCCAGTTCTATGCCTGATGTCTTAACGCATGTGGTGATTTCTTTTCAAGGGAGCGATTCGATGATACCGTTATGACGAGCGCTCGGTTTTCATTTGACTGCCATTATCTGTTTCATTCGTTATAAACTGTACATGGCCCAAGGGAAGAGCGAAAGAGACAGATAAAATACACAAGCCCACAATACTGATATTCTAATAATGAGAATCCGAAAACCACCTTTTCTTCAACAACTGCCGATGTCCCATGATTGAAACTTTTTTGTGACTGTTTATTTTAAGTAGCTAAACTCCAGCTTCTGGAATAAGGAATATCCATGAATTTTACATGAAACGTTCCAGGCGTGTCAAAAAGCCGTTGCACTGTGTAATTTTGGCATGTGTGAGATCACTGATTTGATGCTGGATATGTAGTAACAGTGAAAGACAACTCTTGCAGCAAAAGGTTCCCTGGGGCTCTCCTTGCGGAATAGCGAATAAGAGAGCTGTCGAATGACATTTCGTTTCTGAAGGATGGCTCAACTACTCGCCAGAATGCCAAAGAACGACAATACTCCGATAAAAGTATCGAAGCCGTGTAATATCACGCTTTGCTAATATGTAACAACTATCTAGCCTCTGCCTGAACGGCCCCGAATTACCTCCTCTGAGGGTATGATAAGGAAAGATCTGACGAAACTTAAGACTGTCATACGTCTCGAAATAAACTCCACAAAAAAAAAAAAAACCTACTTATTCCACAGGGTCGTAAAACTTCAAAACCTCAATTGTGTTTTGTACTAGAGCAGCATTGCATTCGTAACATCCAAGTATGTATTGCAACCGTCCGAAGTATGAGCGAAATCCGTGCGGTATACGTTGTCCCCCCTCCCTCCCCTATCCCCCTAGCCATTTTTTGGGTACGTGTTGGGCACACCGGGTCCATCAGGTGTTACAGCCTTTCTTCTCCCACGAGCTGACGTGTTAAACAAGCCTTACCGCAAAGATGTCAACGCAGTGTATCTAGGAGAACTGGAGACATTTGAAGGAACTTACCTTCAGAGTACAGTGAGCTGCGCCGATATGGATTACATATTGTAGTAGCTGCCAAATTATTACTAGAAGCCGCGACGACGTTTCTATTATAAAGTTAGCAGTTTAGTGTCGCGTATTGTGAGGAAACGAAAGTCTACAACGCAAAATCGATATGGCGACGGAAATGGAGACAGTTGGCAACACGACTTCCCACAATCCCACAAGAGGCTGCCCAGTATGAACATAAAAACCACGTGTGAAATCTGATTGGCTGAAAGATAATTAAATAGGCGCCGCATATGGCCTGTAGACAAATGTGCCGCATGTGCATAGACTACTTCGTGTTCACAGACTGCTACATGTTCATCAAGAGCACTCATCAGATGTATGCATCGAGACAGAAGTGTTACGATACTGCATCTCTGTATAGACGCATAAAACATCACGGACAGTAAGAAACATTGAAGTTTTAACGCAATAAGTTTACACCTTATCAATCTGCTTGTACTTCTACAACACCGAGTATCAATTTATTAGTTAGATAAAAATGAATGTTTATTCGTATTTTATGCGCTGCCGTACCGTCATTCGATTGAGATCTTCAAAACAAGATCTTCAAAACAAGAGGATAGTCACTGTATACGAAAAATTTTGGACGGTGCATGGCAGAGGGTACTGTACCTACAAACTATAACAAAATCTATTGTTTCATTCGGATTTTGATGAAATTTTGTGCACTTAACATTCAAGACAAGATGAACTCCACCGTCTACCTAAGATTTCTTACGGTGCATGGCGGAGGATACCTTTCATTAACATTTCACAGTACTTCACTGATCATCATTCAAGTTAACGGAGTTATATATTTTTTCATAGTCGGAAGAGCTGCGGTAGAATGGCAGAGCGCCATAAGACGCCTTGGTATGGAGCACGCGGTTGCTCCCCGTCGGAGGTTCGTGTCCTCCCTAGGGCATGTGTGTGTGTGTGTGTGTGTGTGTGTGTGTGAGTGTATGTGTGTATCTGTTGTCCTTAATTTAAAGAAGTAGTTTGCAAGCCTAGTAACGAATAGCCACAGTAGTTAAGCCCCGCGGTAGTTAAGATGGAGGAGGCAATGAGCTGAGAAGGTGGTACGGGAGTTTGGCATAGAGACGAGGTGGTGGTTGGTTAAGAAAGGGGAAAGTGGAGATGGGCAAAGACGGTGGTAAGAGGAGATGAACAGAGAGAGGGGAGATGAACAGAGAGAGAGAAAGAGAGAGAGAGAGAGAGAGAGAGGAGAAGATGGACAGATAGAGACGGGAAGAGAAGGGGAATAGAGAGAAGATAAAGAAGGAGAGGTAGAATAATTTAGGACTAGAACAAATACTTACTTACGCCACAACAAGTAGATACTTTGCGCGTCTCCCTGTACTTTAATTCAGGCCAGTTACTCTGTATGTGAGCAGGGAGCAGTGAGAAATGAACTCTTTTTGCTGGGAAGGTGCGGTGTCGAGCTGTCGTGTGGCGACCTCGCAATTCCCGTGTGGAGGCCGCAAGCACTGCTAACAGTGTTACTGCCGCGCCTGCTGACGGATCCCGCGGGACTCCTGCCCGACGTCAGCGGGCCTCGCAACCCTCCAGCTGCCATTACGAGCGCAGCACACCACTCCCGCACTGCGTTCCGGTAAACACGTCACATGCTCCTACTCCGTGAACAGGCAGCCTGAGCTCACTGTTTACTGAGTGCACTGCACAGACCTTTTTATCTCTTTTCTCGCGTTTATGCATCCATTATGACGGTACGTTTGGTGAACCACTCTGTGATGGTCAGAGAGGTTAGGACATGGAGTATAGAATACATGTCCAATTCTCGTCCGTATTTATTACTTGGGAATCAAATGTTGTAATTCTATAGGACTTAACTGCTTGGTTATCAGTCTAATTGAGAAACATTGCTGCCAGGCGTCCGCGGATCGCGTGGTACGGCTCCTGGCCGCCGACACCGCATCCGCCAGTCACGGTAGCGCCCGATTCTCGGACTCTATTGTGCCGCGGGGGCATACACTGAGTTAAGGTCTAAACAACATTGCCATCTGAGTAACCTAAGCTTACCTTTATTTACAGTAGATGTTCAAAATGATGTCCCTCTATGTAAAGATTAGCCTGACATCTCTTGAACACATTTGCGAACACTCGCCGTAGCCGGCCGCGGTGCCCGAGGGGATTGAGGCGCGCCAGTCACGGTCTGCACGGCCACTTCGGTCGGGCGTTCGAATCCCCCCTGGGGCATGGATATTTGTGCCGTCCTTAGTGTAAGCTAGTTCATAAGTAGTTTGTAAGTTTAGGAACTGAAACCCCGTAGTTAAATCCCATAAGCAATACGAATATTTGAACATTGAACACACGACGAATTTCGGCTGCCGAAATCTGGGAAATGACTTGGCGAATCTGTTTTGACGAAACAATAAAGTCTAAGTGTTTTTGATGATAGAATAGTTGACTGGCCTCCTCGTTCTACAGATCTAAATCCCTGTGACTTTTCGCGAATGCTAAAAGACAAGTTGTATGCAACCAATTCCCATACACTCGAAGAGTTGGAAGACATGATTCGACTAGTCGTTTCCCAGAATTCGGCAGCCGAAATTCGTCGAGTGTTCAAGAGATGTCAGGCCATAGAGGGACATCATTTTGAACATCTACTGTAAATAAAGGTAAGCTTAGGTTACTCAGATGGCAATGTTTTTCAGACCTCAACTCAGTGCATGCGCTCGCAGCACAATAGGGTCCGAGAATTGGGCACTGCCGTGGCCGGCGTATGCGGTGGCGGCGGCCAGGAGCCGTACCGCGCGATCCGCGGACGCCTGGCAGGCGTCTTTCGTGAGACACCCTGTATAACATACACGCTTTGATTGAAGATATACGTAAAAGATCATTTGGTTGTTTGGTACTTTTGATGGTTTCTTTGACGTGCAATCCTGTAAAAGTAGGAAAATGTGTTAACTGTATGTTAGAAAAAAATGATTCATGTTCTGTGACCAATTGAAATGAATCCACGTTGTCGTTCCATTTTAGGTTACTTCGGTGAGCGGCACATACAAAGGTGATTGATTATACCGATCATTTTCTAGTGGCAATTGGGACAAAATCAGGTTCCTAGAGAAGTACTTCAAATCGTTTCGTGAAAATTACATCGGTGTTTGTTAGTTAACGGCCTACGACTTACCTATGGGATAGGAAGGTTGTCTTGTGGTATAATGCGCAATTTTACTAAAAGAAGGCACGTAAACCACAGCTTGATATAATAAGAGCTGGAACTTAAATAGTGGCAACTATTTATTCACAACCGATACAGAACCGTTACATGTTTTCAACTGTTACTTTCCTTCAAAGTAGACAGCAGCGTTGGGTAGAACTCGTTGCCAGCGATGTGGAAGGCGTAGGATACCCTTAGCAGAATGTGTTTTTATTGATGTTGCGAAGAGAGCGGTCTAGTGCCTGTCGAATCTATGGAACAGTAATGCAGCGAATGCCACGAAGTGGTTCCTTCACTTTCGGAATCAAATGAAAGTCACAAGGAGTTAAGTCCGGGAAAATCGTGGATGGTACAATACTTCCCAGTCCCATCGATCGAACAGAGCAGCCACAGCTTTCGCTGTGTGTGCCAGCACATTGTCGTGCAAAATGACGGGTGGGTTGCGCATAAAGTGTTGCCGCTTCCTTCGCAAAGCTGGTCGCAGGTGATGATCCATAATCGAACAGTAATACTGTGCAATGAGGGTCTCCATTGTTCCTGTTTCAAAAACATAGTGACACCGTTACTTTAGACCGCTCGCTCTCAAGTTACTGTATTTAACTCGATTGCGCGCAAGCCGGTGCCGTGGGACGGGCGAGTCCATTTGCTTGGAGGTAAGGTAGGTACGCCACCAACGTGTGCTATCAGCTACAATAGTAGATTCCATTGCATAGTGTCGCCACAGCACTGTTGCCACTATTTAAGTTCCAACCTTCGTTTATATACCGGGTGATCAAAACGTCAGTATAAATTTCAACACTTAATAAATGTCGGAATAATGTAGATAGAGAGGTAAAAATTGACACACATGCTTGGAATGACATGGAGTTTTATTAGAACCAAAAGAATGAAAAAAAAAGTGTTGCTAGACGTGTGAAAAATGTCTTGCGCGCGTCATTAGGTGATGATCGTGTGCTCAGCCGCCACTTTCGTCATGCTTGGCCTCCCAGGTCCCCAGACCTCAGTCCGTACGATTATTGGCTTTGGGGTTACCTGAAGTCGCAAGTATATCGTAATCGACCGATATCTCTAGGGATGCTGAAAGACAACATCCGATTCCAATGCCTCACCATAGCTCCGGACATGCTTTACAATGCTGTTCAAGACATTATTCCTCGACTACAGCTATTGTTGAGGAATGATGGTGAACATATTGAGCATTTCCTGTAAAGAACATCATCTTTGCTTTGTCTTAATTTGTTATGCTAATTATTGCTTTTCTGATCAGATGAAGCGCCATCTGTCGGACATTTTTTGAACTTCTGTTTTTTGGTTTGGTTCTAATAAAGCCCCATGTCATTCCAAGCATGTGTGTCAATTTTTACCTCCCTATCTACATTATTCCGTGATTTATTAAGTTTTCAAATTTATACTGACTTTTTTATCACCCGGTATATACTAGACAGAGCCTTGCAAGCAGTCCCTCCCTTGACAGAACTGGCAAAGCTGCACGTTTAACTGCGCAGCGGGCAGCGTGACGAGTCCGGCTCGGCGGTCTGGCGTACCCTGGTGTGCTTTCAGCTTGCTATCTGCGCAGGCAGACAGGCGGGACACGCCTGTACAGGCCTGTGCCGGGGGCACGCCACGGCACCACTCGACAGCTAATCAATGCCGCTGCCGTGGACTTACCACACCACACCGCTCTCCTCTCCTCTCCTCTCCTCTGCCGTGACGTCACCTTTTGTGCAACGCCGACCACCGTCTCGAGGCTGCACCCGTATGAGGGTGGTCATTACACAGGCGATACCAGTGAGGCCACAGGAAAGGCCAACGGCAAAACCGTGTCTCTCTCTCTCACAGAAGTCGCCTACGACCAAGAGATGAAATGAAAGGATCGTATGGCATTTTTGGCCGGGAAATCCCGTGTGGAATTGTTCGGCCACCTACCGCAAGTCTCTTTAATTGAGGTCCTGCCGCGACTTGCGTGTCGATGATGATGAGGACAACACACAACACGCAATTCCCTGCCGGGAATCAAAATCGGGCCCCCTGTACGGTAGTCAGCAACGCTGCCGGCTGAGCTACGGAGGCGGACGACGAAGAGATGAATAGTTCCAATAAAGCACGGAGAATTAGGTAGGTTGCTAGACGATCTACAGTGGCAGGTTAAACGCAGCATAATGAATTCGTTATATAGATTTAGCGGACTTATTTATATCTCAGTTGGTTCTAGGTGATGCAATTAAGGAACCTGGAAGCGGCCACGACTCGAACTCGGATCCCAAGCTTACTATAGTTTGCTTCACGTAGGAAGGCGGCCCATCCTTCAGCCGTTCTACGCATCCCCCTCCGTTACGACACTGGCAGCCGACAATACTCATTATTCCGCAGGCTCCACTGTTGGCGCTCGGCCGTAGCTCCTCCCTTCCACTCTTCTTTCCGTATCGCTCTGTGTCTATGCGCCTCCATATAAGACGCGAACTATATAGGTAGTTGTGCTAAGCCTTCCATACACACCGCCACACGAGCTTCAGATTCCTGCACGGACTGCTCAAGCACGGCCCAAACCCTCGTGTCCTCCTACTTTTACCATTCTAGGCCACTGCGTAGATCGCAGCTAAACCCGTATTCCCACCAGGAGTGCAGTCCTCGCGTGCATTCACACTGAAATAAGCATCGAGATTAACTGAATAGACGTTCCAATACTGAAACTGTTCTGGTACCTCAATAATTTCGTGACAGAAATGAATGTACCCATAGTATCGCTTAACCAACGTACAAGGTAATTCAAAAAATTGTTTACAAACTTCAAAGACTTGTAGAGGGGAGTGAGTGCATAATATTTTGAAAAGGAACCCATGTCCGGAAATGTCATTCAACAACTTTAGAAGCATCTTCCATAGCAAAAAAAAAAAAAAAAAAAAAAAAAAAAAAAAAAAAAAAAAAAAAAAAAAAAAAAAAAATTAATATCTTCAACTGAAAGTTCTTTGCTCTTCGGGAGCAGCAGGTGTGACCAAAACAAGAAAAAACAGGTCCAGTAAACATTTGCTCTAAATTGCATAACTTAAGAGATTCCACCATGTCTTCATCTTTGATACTCTTAAACACATATGTTCTACTTGTGAAGTGCTAATAGATCTTAAGGTATCAATTTTAGAGCCACCTTTTACTAGACTTCTTTATTGTATCTTTTCTATCTTGCCGTAAAATACTGAAAGCAGAGAGCTTGCAGTAGATGAGATTTCTGTTACGGTATCGAAGATGAGCAAGTGCTCATGGCGTATTTGGATGCCATTTCCTTACATGGATTACTGTTCAATCTATTATGTACAAGCACAGAGCTTGCAGTAGATGAGATTTCTTTTAAGGTATCGAAGATGAACAAGTGCTCATGGCGTATTTGGATGCCATTTCCTTACATGGATTACTGTTCAATCTATTATGTACAAGCAGAGAGCTTGCAGTAGATGAGATTTCTTTTAAGGTATCGAAGATGAACAAGTGCTCATGGCGTATTTGGATGCCATTTCCTTACATGGATTACTGTTCAATCTATTATGTACTCAGTTCCCTCTGTAAGTCTTCGAAGTTTGTAAACATTTTTTGGATCACCCTATACTTCCTCCGGTTCGATAAGTCCCCAGCTGCGCCCCGACAAAGTCGCTAGAATAGATTGACCAGCACAACACATATGACTGGTGGTTACTTCGTACATACAGTCCATTTTAGGGTGGAGTAGCCAAACTAAAAATTAATACAAAAGGTTACTAATTGCAGAGAGAGACAAAAAGTGGTACAGTACATTCCCACTTTAATGGGGCTACTTTCCGTTGCAGTTAACGATTCTTCACTGCTTTCCAGATCACCGAGCTTTTCAATGTTAAGTGGAACTAATATTTATATATAGTATCATACTGTGACATACATTACGCTGCGGTTCCTGCAGTTCGTAAATTAAATTGACTGTTCTCGTACTATTAATCAACCTGGATCCTATCCTTGCATACAAAGGAAATAATTGATTTAAGTGGTCTTGAACGTTATCAGTAATGATTCCATTCATATGTTGACCTGGAGTGTCCGCTTGCGATATAAAATAATGAAATATAGCAAATTAATAGTCAGCCAACGATGTTTCAGACAATAGGCTTGGTAAGCAAATTTGTAATTTATGCTGTCACATTGTCTTTAGGGTATCACACGTATATCCGATGAAGACGGATTTATATAAGTTGAAACCATGATCAAACTGGTTGGCTGATTATTCATTTGCTATCCTGTAACAGTTGCTGATGTGCAGTCTTGTTTAAAATATAAGAAATATATTAAAAGAAAGAAATATATCGCACTTTTTTTAAATACGAATCGATTATTGGGCAGTGTAAAATCGATTGACATCTATTGTTTTATGCATAGTTGTCATAGTTTAGTTAAAATGAAGCGGTGAATCTAACGACTTGTCCGGAACAAAGACGTGCAACAGGTGAATACCACGTGTCTCAATCTCTTTACGTTTGCAGAATGACACAGTTAACAGCATACAAATTGTCTCTTTTCAGCGGCAAAGTTTCTGAACCGTTCGCAGTTTAACAAGCAGACATAGTAGAGTGGGATGGATACTTTATTTCCTTAGTAACGTCAAACAGACGTAACTTCGGTAAACTGAGACAGCAGTATATCTTCATCACTTAGCGCGGACGTCTGCAATATCTCCGAGATAGCAAGGGAAAGAAGAGGATCATCTGAATTACAGCCGTCACAGAGCAATAAGGGATGTAAAATGAAAAAAACCTGTCGGTAGTTGTTGAAGGAATGAGGCGTAAGCCTGTGGACGCCTGATCGAATGATATAAAATGAAGGAGCGTAAAACTTGGCTGACGAAAATAGCACTCTCCGTGAAAGCCATATAAAGTCGCCACCATAAAAGTGTATTCGTTGCAACATCGACGGAAGAAACGATTTGTTAGTGCGATCAGTATTTTCGGAGGATAGAATTCTTTCGGTAGTCAAAGATATACCTTGCCCTCAAAAGAGCGTCGGGAGGCGGATATCTGACGCGAGCAAGTTGTAGTTTCACGTAAAAGTGCTGCTGTTTCAAATTTCTTTGCTGTACATACTGGAATACACAGTTGGGTCAAGTAATATTGTCAACAGTATTAAAGATAACAGCTTGACGTACGGTATATTTTGTTTCAGGTGGTACAGCTGTTAGTTTATGGTAAACAGATGTGTCAAATCTATTGAGGGAGGGGTATGGGAGAGAGTACGTGAGACGTGGAAAGGAGCGAGTGCAGAAGTGAAGTAGTAGAATGACTATAGGAGGGTGCGTGGACTACATTTGTTTTGTAATTTAGTTAAGTTTCCTGGCGACTCGTCATCTCGTAGTATTGGGTGCACTGCCGCTGGGTCACGTCTTCCTGACGCGTTGTTTCGACGTTGCAGCTCGGTGTCTTCCTGAGATGTTTCCTGAGACTGCTCGACAAGCCGACCGGGTGCCACATTTATACGTAGGCTGCGTAAGGTGCTCTCTATGCCGACGCACCGCGTCGTTCCTGCAGATTCTTATGTCTTCGTTCGGGTCCTATATATGCATATCTACATACATACTCGGCAGTCCACCCAAAGGTGTGTAGCACTACTAGTTACTTGTTTTGCTGTTACACTCCCATATCATTTGTACGAGCACTAATCTCTTTGATCTTATCTTTGTAGTCTTTACGCGAAATTTAGATTGGCAGCAGTAGAATCGTTCTACAGTCCGCCTCAAATTTCGGTCCTCTAAATTTCTTCAACAGTGTTTCTCGAAAAGAACGTCGCCTTCTCTCCAGTGACTCCCATTTGAGTTCCCGAAGCATTTCAGTAACACTCGCGCATTGGTCGAATCTATCCGCTGCCTCTGAATTGCATCTATGTCTTCATTTAAACCGATCTTATAAGGATCCCAAACACTTGAGTAATACTGAAGACGGGGTTGAACAACCGTTTTATATGCGATCTCCTTTAAAACCGAATCAAATATTCCCAAAATTCTCCCAATGAACTGAAGTCGACCATCTGCATTCCCCACGACTTTCCTTATACGCTCGTTCCGTTTCATATCGTTGTGCAGCGTTGCGCCTAGATATTTAATTGACGCGACTCTGTCAAGCAGCAAATGGTGTATTCGAACATTACGCGATTGTTTCTCCTACTACTCTGAATGACGTTCCCTTTTTTTTCATATGTATATATATTTAGAGCTTGCTGCCATTCCTCATACCACCTAGAAATTTGCTTTACGTCATCCTGCATCATACTAAATTTAAGCAATGACAACACCTTCCTGTACACCACAGTATCATCAGCAAACAGCCGCAGATTAAAACTAACACTAACCATACATTTATATGACCCTAGTCTCTGATGAACACTTGCCATCGAGGTCAGCGTACTGGATTCTATTACGTAAGTAATCTTCCAACCACTCATATTTGGGTATTTACGCCATATACTCGTACCTTCGTTAGCAGTCTACATTGCGTTACCGTGTCAAATGCTTTTAGAAAATAGAGAAATATGCAGTCTGCCCTTCATCCATAGCTCGCAAGATATCACGTGAGTAAACGGCAAACTGAATTTGGCACGACCGATGCTGCCTCAAGCCGTGCAGATGTATGGAGAGAAGCTTTTCCGCCTCAAGGCACCGAGGCGCTACAGACGTTCGCTACGCTGCTGGCGATCGTTGCGGCTTTGCCTCGTGGCCGTCTCTCTCACCTGATAGCAAGAGCGCAGTGTCCGCCTGCGACGTATACTTCCTGCCACAACAGGCTGCTGTAGGAGCTGCATACCATGCCTGTGCAAGATGTTCAAATGTTTGTATAGCTTATGGGACTTAACTACGGGGTCATCAGTCCCTAAACTTACAAACTACTTATGAACTAGCTAACACTAAGGACGGCATAAATATCCATGCAGTGAGCTATCGTGCCGCTGTTCGTTGTTAGCAGTTCTGTCCTAGGTCTGGAAGCAGGTTGTGTGGTGCCCGAGGTTTCAGGTGGTCGAAGTTGTTCCTCATAATGTTCGTGAAAACTATGTCTGCCTCCCGAGTAGGTAGTTGTCGCCCCGTCATACATAAGTGCTTTTACCGCGTTAATTACCCTCCCCCCCATCAAGGAAGTTTTCACGACCCCCCCCCCCCCCTTGGGTTAGAGCCCCATAGGTTGTAAAACACTGTGTCAGATGATTGCGGAACGACTGATCCAGCATACGCACTCCGCTGCTACATCAGATTAACTTTGGCAATGTGCAGCAGCAATAAGGACTGCTATCTCAATGCTGAGGCCTGTGATAGTGATTAAGTCAGAAATAGTGGCGGTACTCAGTACTGATTTCACCATCTTCCTCAGCGCACGGGAATGTATTTTCAATCACGTGATCTTCGTATAACGCTTTGTCTCAGAAATAAATTAAGGTGTAACATCTCCAGTCCTTGGTCTAGCATTTTGGACCAATACCAGTAGGACGTCATCACATTTAATCCATCAACCACGTCTATGATCAAAATCTAAGAAAACGTGTACGGTCCGAGAACTGGCGACAGGGAACATTATAGTACAAGACACGCGGTTAGCACCGTCAACCAGCTGAAGCTGAACGCTTGTCGTGTGTAGCCGTGCCGAGGCCTGAAATTCCGTGTGGCCGCCGCGGCTGTGCGGGTGAAACGCGATACGAGTAAATAGTGGATGGCGGGCGGCCCTGTGCGCCATTGTGGCGGCCAGTGCACGGGCAGCTGCGCCTACTGGCCCGTATCTGCAGGGCGCCGGCACACGCCCGTTTGAAGTGAAAGCCAGCGGCCGCCAGCGAGTACGTCACGTTCCCGCAAATAACGCTCTTCCGCCGAAACTCCCTCCTCTGATATCCGTTGCGCGACTGATATATCCTGCAGCATACGTGAGTAGGGGCGAATAATGAAGTCAACCACAGGAAGAATAATGAAGTCAACCACACACAGAGAGAAAATCTTAAGTAGACTCCTAAATTCACTACGCGCATAAAATAAACCGGAAAGGTAAACTGTGATAAAATAAAAATAAAAAGTTTGTAAATCTATCGGACCAAACTGCGTGGTTATTAGTCCGTAGCTTACAAACGACTTAAACTAAGGTAAACTAACCTAAGGACAACACATAAACACCCATGCCTCAGGGAGGACTCGAACCTCCGACGGCGAGCAACCGCGCGCTCCGCAGCGAGACGCTTTAGACCGCTCGGCTACTCCACCGCGGCGATAAAATAATCCTTTATCAGTAGCAAATACATAACTGGAAAAGGTTTGTTTGTGTGGCTGCCGCGGCGGATTGGCCACGCGCACTGAGGAGCTATGCTCCGATGGGCGACGCCATTCACTGTCGGAGGTTCGAATTATCCATCAGGCATGGATGTTTGTGTCGTCTTTAGTATAAGATAGTTCATAAGTAGTTTGTAAGTTTAGCGACTGATGACCCCGCAGTTATGTCCCTTAAGCTTCAAAAACAATTTGAACTTTTTTGTGTGCCATCTTCACAGGACGTATTTGAAAATAACACGCCATTTTCTTGCAGCAATGGATTTGTTTTTTCGCAGACACCTTTACTCCTTTTTACTTGACATCCTCATTGGATTCTAGAAAATACATTTTTGTTTTCAGATTTAGTATTTATACATTTCATAAACAGTCTGTCTTTTTTCTAAAGTAAATAATTGTTTGCAGATTACCGTACTTCAAGTTCGTATTTTCCGGTTCCTCCATATGATCACATTCTGATGTCGTACTATTGCTCCATATATGTAATTTTTGTAAATTTTTTACGTTGATCAAACCAGAAACACGATAAAGTGTTAAGTAACCACTTATTTACATCAGAAGAAAGGTGTGAACTATTTATAATCTGTAAATACTACTTCTGAAAAGAAAAAAATGTCATTTGTAGTAGCCACTGAGGATGCCTTAAAGTTAAAAATAAATACATAAAAATAAATAAATTTATTAAAGCGAAACGCTCATGGGAAAAATAAATACATTGCAACAAGAAAACGACGTTTTTAATTCCTTAAACGAATAATATAACAGGAAACTTGTTTCTGATTAATGCAGCTCTCTACGCTACTGTAACCGATAAGTGCAGAACTGAAGCTTCCTGGCAGATTGAAATTGTGTGCCGGAACCGTGACTCGAACGGGGGATCTTTGCCTTTTGCGGGCAAGCGCTCTACCACTGAGCTATCCTGACACAATTCACGATTCGTCTTCACAACTTCACTTGTGCCAGTACGTCGCCTCATACTTTCTAAACTTCAACTGCTGCAATTTATATCTAAAGGGCCGGATAGAAAGTTTTTTCTGTAATAGAGACTTGATTTCCTCGGGGGTTCGAATACCCCCTCGGGCATGGATGTGTGTGTGTTGTCCTTTGGTTAGTTTAACTTAGTTTAAATAGTTTGTAAGTCTAGGCACTCATGACCAACATAGTTTGGTCCCATAATAATTACAAACATTTGAACTTTTGAATTTGATTTCCTTCTATAATATTTAGCCACATGGCTCAATCAGGGTCGACTTATTAATACTATATCAAAGGCTAGCACTCTTTTACTTTTCCTGGAGTGCACTGGTTTCATTCAATCAAAAGCTACTTGTCAGTCTTTACACCACGCTATATTTTATGGATATCTAAACGGTTGTTGTAGCCATGTTCAGCAAACATACTTGTTCAAAATGTTTGTAAAGCTTATGGGACTTAATTACGGGGTCATCAGTCCCTAAACCTACAAACTACTTATGAACTACTTACGAACTAGGACGGCACAAATATCCATGCCCGAGGGGGGATTCGAACCCCCGACCGTAGTGGCCGTGCTGACCGTGACTGGAGCGCCTGAGTCACCTCGGCCACCGCGTCCGGCATACATACTTGTCAAACAGACCTACTTCGCGTACGAAATGCCTGAGATATCAGGTAATAGTATAAGTATTAATGTACAACATCAACTGCTACATCAATATTACAGTAAGAGATAAAAGTCAGATTTTGAAACCTGATGATGGGTCAACTTTCAAATAACATCGCTGATACCAGTCATGATTTTGTACTATTTATATCTTGCACGACATGTTTCGAGTAATAATTTCTATTCTCAAATACGTTATTCTGTATGCTATGTTATTTTATTCGTGTTTGTTTTTGATATGTCAGGTTGTGCAATCATTTGTCCTGCAACCAGCGTTACTTTTATCCATATTTACGCTCGGTACATTAATGACGTCTTGATACCAACACCTCCTGGCCACAACATTCAGACAGTTGAATTGTATCTGTTCGGTAAACAGGTATCCAAATTAAATAAGAAAGCTTTAGATAGTGAATGACAATGAAGATATTCCTGACCTATGAAGGTCATGAACAATACCGACTTCTCAAAGAGTTGGCAATAACAAAACGCGACGTGACATGAAGTTGGACGCACTAAGTTAGAAATTTAGTAAAATATTTATACTCAAGGTGATTCAGCTAAGCTGTTCGCCTCAAATATTTCTGCAACCGTTTAATATATCATAATTGTGTTTTCACCCAAATAAATTGTAAATAAGTCCTCACTTAACGAAGTATAGTCGCTTGTCACAGCTACATGAAATACATAGATAGTGATATCAACTTCGGTTTTGCAAATTTAACTATAGTAATTTCTGCTGCTAGTATCATAGATCTCAAGAGACGAATTCAACGACGTTTCACATATCGAAATCTGATAAGTATTTTCGGAGAAATTACAATATTTAAGCTCAGGATTTATCTGTTTTGAACATGAAGCCAGTTGCTATCTTACGAGCAAGTCCTTGACTTCATACCCACGTATGAAAATGCGTCACATCGGATAAGGAGGAAACGATTGTTGCACCGACGCAATGGCGGTATAAAGGAGCCAGAGAGACTAAGGAGCTTGTATGTGTCTAGTTCACGTGTGACGAGTATTGGTTGGTTTGAAAAAAAAAATGTCGTTTACAAAACAAGAGAAATTAGATATTCTACTTCATATTTCTCTTGGTTTCGATGTTTGTAACGCCTTTGAATTCGACTCTTTAAGATCTAAGATACTAGCAGCAGAATTTACTATAGTTCTATGTGAAAAACGAAGTTCATACCGATATCTATGTAATTAATATAACCATGACAAGAGACTATATTTTACTTAGGAAGACTTTTTTACATTTAACCTGGGTGAAAACAGAATTACAATATCTTTAACGATTCCAAAAATATTTGAGGTGAAGAGCTTAGTTTAATCAGACGATATAATTATTCTTCTCTTCAGTTATCTGTATTACATCGTGATTGGTACAAATAAATGACCGATTTGAAATATTCATTCCGCGTGCAAACTTTTTCCAGTGAGACACAAAAAATGAAAAATCGCAAAGAGGCCCCAGAACGGCAGCTTGCTCTTCTGTTCCTGTGTCACTTTGATTGTGCAATGGTGTTACCGTGGGACGACATATGTTAACTTATTGTCTTTTTTAGACCTACTCGCAACGATGTGCAATACTAACCGTTGGTACAGTAGGTAATGTAACAGGACGAAGGCCGTTACCAGAGAGAAAGAGGTCCTCTGTACAAGTTCCATACCTAAACTTTGTAATTTTCATTAGTTTGGTAATTTTAGAGTAATTGGTAAAACTACAATAATTGACAGACTGAACTGGTGTCGCTCTTTCGCACAGCTGAGCTGGGGAGTTGGCTGCCTTCGTTTTCCCGTAGCTCACTAAAAAAAGGATTATCAACATGGGAACCTATTCAAAATTATGCCCTAACTATTTGTTGTCGTCAGTATGAGACCATGAATATTATAATGATAGTCTATAAACGCCTGCATATCTGTCTGTCTGAGTGCGCGCGTGACTGCGTGTGTGTGCGTGGAGAGAGAGAGAGAGAGAGAGAGAGAGAGAGAGAGAGAGAGAGAGAGAGAGAGACACGAATATGTTTTCAATAACACAGTATGAAAACAGTTTCGTTGCTGCACGTATCTAAACACAAAAGACTGCAGCAGCAAACCGCATAAATTTTATTTACATTTATTAATGTACTGATTTTATTCTGCAATACATCGCTTATTTGTGGTAAATGTTCATCTCTGTGCAAAAGCCATTGATGGCAATCATAGCTGGTAATTTAGAAAGAATGTATCAGATTCATTACACACGAATTACTCAATTATCAATGGCCCTGAGGGAAAATTACTGTTCTCTTTGTCAGTCATGATCACAAATGTTTAACACACGCTACCACTTCTGTAAAAGTTAACTACAAAGTGAAAACTTCATTTTAACGCAGGCTTACGCCAAACCTCAGGAAAAATCTAAGTTGCATACCGCAGCTTAGTAGCTTCGGATACAGTCGCAACAGCTGAATGCGCATTTTCAGTCTGGCAGCAGGACATCACGTCAGCAGTTCGATAAATGTAAATACAAATAAACAATCCCTGAGACGGATTTTCGCCTCGAAAATTTCAAACACATTAATGGTAAATCTGAAGCATTGAATTAAAATTTGTGATGCGACCGGGAGTCGGACCCAGATCTCCATGCTTATTAGGCAGACGTCTTACCGCTAGACCACCGCATCACTAGCGATTAAGGCGCTTCGGAATAGTTTAAGCACGATATCCTTCGCGTCACAAACTTCAATTCAGCTTCTGTGTGTCCAACTGCCATGGTGCATGGAGAGCCTTGGCAACAGTGTCAATGTTCTATGGAACACAGAAGCTGAATTTAAGTTTGTGACGCGAAGGATATCGTGCTTAAACTATTCCGAGCCGCCTTAATCGCTAGTGAGCGATTAGACGTCTGCCCAATCTTTTTGGTGGCGGATAATTAACTTCTAGCTAATTCCGTAAACGTAGAATTTTCGTAGCTGAAACTTGTTTGTTGAACATGTAATTTACGTTCTAGGCGCTCCTTGCATTCAGAACATAATACGTTTTTTCATTTCCGTTTTGAATTTAAGAAAACCCTTCTTCGGTATCGGAGAGTGTAATGGAGTATCCGCGTTACCAATATTGATTTCGACTGTTTTTGTTTCAGGTGGCAAGACTTAACACGCCTCGTCCCAGACGGCCGGAGCTGGTGCTGCTATTAAGAGAAGAGAGATGGCCGCTCTGTGACTTGCACGAAAAGGAGCCGCTCTTACTACTGGGTGTTCCTGTCTGGAGCTGGAGTTAAGGAAACCAACTGACTGTTTATAAAGTTAAAACTATCACCACTGTTTACAAGTCACATCTCACCCTAATGTTCTCTGTCGCAGGCAAACTTCCGGAGAGGAGAAAAACTTCTCAGATACTGGCTGGCGACACCCGCTATTCTTCGTTTCCGCCTTTGCTAGAGCGGTAAATGTTCCGAGACAGCAAAGCTTTAATACCCTATCTTTTTATTCAGCGTTTAACTTTTATCTAAAAGTTTCTTAATTTGTCTTCCAAAATGTAACGTAATTTCCTAGAAGTGGGTGTTAGGGAAATGTCTACAAAACTACATCTGGTACAGACACGTTACTGAAGTTTCTGCATACTGTCGGTATGATTAAAATGCAATCTGTATTCCTTTTTGTAAACGTAATTATTTTATTGCAAATAAATTCCTATAACAAAATTCAAATAAAACGACATTATGTCGGTAATGGTTATGTCAAATTCAAGTGGTCTGGTAGTCAAGGGATGTCATTAAATCACTCAAACATACACAAGACGTACAGTCGTGTATCTTCTCTTATTTAGGTTAGCCATAAGGGAAGAGTTACAGAGAATATCTCTCTATAGTTCACAGTTTCAAGCGCAGTATATTTTATTATTACACACATGTCTGGCCACATTTTGCTGTCTTTTTGTAGCCTTCAGTGAAACAGATATGACTACGTGAAACCTAATCCACGTGAATGAGAAAGTTTCACGGAACTAGTGAGATATATGCTTGCAATTCACCATTATCTATCCCTCATCTTTTGTCGTCTAGCCGGTGTACTACTTCTCACACCTATGAAGTCATATACTGCCGATATGAAGATCAATTAATGATTGTATACCGTTAAGAGTGGGAAAATTAATAGACTAACACCAGTATGTACGCACGAACGTTGCATAAAGTTACTTTAAATATTTAACATTTAACAAAAAAGTAATCGATGGGTTCTGTTATTTGGGTAGTGTAACATATTTCTAACGCCCATGTTCGCTACACTGGTATCAGACTGCCATTAATGATTTTAATATAAATATTGTTACGGAAAGATTATTTTTTAAATGGAATCTTTAAGTTCCAAAATATTAGGAATAAATGAAAATGTCATAGTAACAGGAGCAAAGAGCTTCAAGATAATGTATAAAAGCGTTGTTAGCGCTTGCGCGTGTTCCACTACTATCGTCTAAACTTTTGTCGTACTAGTATCGGTCCTGGATATGAATTATGTGATGTTAATTTTCACATCTTATCGTGAATATATGAGAAATATTTAATGAATACCGCATTACCAATTCAAGTAGTTTTGACAGTGTAACCCTGTGACTTAATATCTTCGCGTACTCGATACTTCACTGACAGAAAGAAAAGAATTTTGCTATTGAGATTTTTTTTACAGCAGTTCAATTTATACGAAGGAGTGCAATAATGATAATATCCCAGAAATAAATTATCAATAATTTACTGTGACATTAAACCGATGCAGGACATTTAATTAAAGTGAAGTTTTGAAATATTACGACTTTGTGTGATAGACTGATTCGAGTTCGATAGTTATCGCACTCGAAATATTAATCGACTGTGTTGCTATCATCGTAACCTGAAAACTATATAAATTCAATACTAATAAATCAGAAACAGGAATGTGCATTTTTCCAAAGCATTTTGATAAGCAGGCTTTATTAAACTCAGACGTAGTGTAGTTACATAAATATTGACTGAATAATCTAGAAAACTGTGAGCTAGCATTTGTGAGATTCTTCTTAAAAAAACATATACGATCTGGGAACTTTGTATTACGAGTCTGTGCTCTACGCACAAAAGCTATTTAGTTGCACTACGTTTTTCAAAAACCTGTTAATATTGTTCATGTGGAAGAGCGTAAAGGAGAGTCATTCTGGAATCTGCGATATTGTGTGTGTTGCCAACGTTCACAATAAATAAAGACTGCGTTAAGGGCCAAGAGTAAAATGTACCACTAATGCAATTTGATGTGGATAAACGACGCTAAAACCGGGTGAACGTTTCATTAAATAACTAAATGTACTGGTAGGCATACCACAACTGTATACTATGCAACAACATTTCAAGATAAACTACCGCCGCCACAAGTAAAATTTGCTGATTCCGGACGGATCGCAGATACGCCAGCGCTGATAAAAACTTCAGAGAGCACATGAAGTGGCGCCCAACTTGGGGCTCGAACTCACGCCCTGAGAAGAAGGCTCATGCTCACCAAATGAGTCGGGCTTTTCCAGTCAATGTTCAAATGTTTGTAGAACTTATGGGACTTAACTACGGGGTCATCAGTCACTAAGCTAACAAACTACTTATGAACTAGCTAAGACTAAGGACGGCACAAATATCCATGCCCGAGGGGGATTCGAACCCCCGACCGTAGTGGCCGTGTGGACCGTGACTGTAGTGCCTCAGTCCTCTCGGCCACCGCGGCCGGCCTTTTCCAGTCCCCTGCCGACCCGTGGTCCTTGCGTTGTAGTCAGAGACCTTGCCGTCTGAGCTACGGGAGCGGTAGCTAAATAACTTCTGATATCCGAAGTAGAGAAGATATAAAATGCAGAATGGATAGGGGAAGAAAAGCATTTTTGAAGAAGAGAAATTTGTTTAAATCGAATATTAATTTAAGCGTTAGGAAGTCTTTTTTGAACGCATTTAGCTGAAGTGTTGCCTTGTATGGGAGTGAAACGTGGCCGATTGTTAAGACACTTTCTGAGACGTCAGGTAATCGTCAGTTTTGCATTGGAAGGAAGTGTGGTGGCGGGGGGGGGGGGGGGGGGGGAGGAATCGCAGCGGGAGCCAGAGGCGAATGTAGTAAGCAGATTCAAAGGGATATGGGATGCCAGTCTTATTCAGAGATGAAGAGGCTTGCGTAGGACGGGGCGGCGTGGAGAGCTTTATCAAACGTCTCCGACTGGAGACCGCACAATACACCTGTCTATCTTTTTGTCTGGCCGTCTGCTGAGCCCCTTTACCTAAAAAATGGTTACAAGTATCTGTACAGTTTCGTTCCAGACTTAGCATACGTACTGGAACCACAAAGAGAATTCTTAAGGCCTGCTTAGTAAAGCACAAGACTAACTGTTGTTTTGAAAAAAAAAAAGGATAAGACGCCAAAGCGGAACATACTTCACAAAGAGGAGAACATGACGTAAAGCACCATTACTGAGCGAGTTATTAACTTGAAATATCTCAGAAAAAAATACAGCAGAAAACTCTAGAAGAATGTGCAATAGGCGTAAGAGTTAGTAAAATCGTAAAAAGAGAAAGTATAATTAAAAAATCTATAGTAAAAAATGTTTATTTAGAAAAACAAAGTGCTATACCTTAGTGCTTTGACTAGAATATTTATGTGTGTGAATGTTGAATGATGAACTATAAGCTGGACACAATAGACAGTTGTTAGAAAATTAACGGGTGTAATAGAAATTAGAGAAGATGTACAAAAATAAGTCGAAAAAATGGTAAAATGAAGGGCAGTCTTTCTTTGGATATCTTTACCGAATGTTGAGATGGACTAACGAAGCAAATACTCTCTTATTTACCGAATAAGAAGTCAACAATAGTGTGGATTACAGAACGACGCAGCGGACTGGTCGAGCGCATTAAGGCGCTATGCTACGATGCGCGAGGCCGTTCCCCGTCGGGGGTTCGAATCCCCCCTCTAGCATGGATGTTTGTGCTGTCTTTAGTATGAGGTAGTTCATAAGTAGTTTGTAAGTTTAGGGGCTGATGACCCCGTAGTTAAGTCCCTTAAGCTCCACAAACATTTGAAAATTTGATTACAGAAATGATATAAAAATCAGTCAGAGTAGAAATAAACATTTTTATAAGAAAAATACTTAATTGAGAAGATTTTCAAGGAAGAATAATGTGACAAAGAAAAGGAAACTAAAATACACGAATAACATAAAAAATAGGAATCAAAAAGAAACACCATAGTAATTTTAACGAAAGAAATAGTGATTTAAAGTAAGTGTAATATGAATGCTGACTTCGCACAAACTGTCGATTGGTGCATTCGACATTGCATGACTAATTATGATATCTCCTGCACAACTAATAAAATCCTTATAAATTCGAGACCCCTTGAGCTCTCATAGCTTCATAGCTCCCGATTTTTCATCTTTCAACGCGTCTCTCGGAGTAACGTTAGACGGTAGTGTTACGTATTGACTAAGATCTTCTAGTCAGCTGGCTTTGACAGAACTGTGTTAGAAAAGAATGTATCCAGAGAGTTTTGACGGCACAGCTTACTTTAATACACGCGTTTACAGACATTTCTGAAGTCATTTGTAAGTGCACCAGTGCACAGTTAAGACATCCTACATCATACGAAAAGAAATGTGTGTCGATGCTCTGTCCTCCGCCTTTAGGAGGGAAGCGGCCAGGAACAACGATGGAAGGGACGAGTGTTGATTCTCGGGATTTCTAAGTAAAACAGGGTCCTGGGCGCGATTCCTCCGTAATTGAAATCCGCGTGACTGGCACGTGACGTAAACACGACTTCGAGTAACAAAAAATGTTATAAGGGCAATTAAACTGCAGGAATGTTGCAAACTGTCTCGAAAGGTATTGTTCTCTTTTACTGCCTCCTCCGAATCTAGGAATGAGAATTGTAAGCTTCGAGTTGGCTACTTCGACGGGGTAGTCTTCCATATGCATGTTTATCTTATATCAAATTGTATTAGTTCACAAGAAAACGCCTTTTTGCATAATGCACATGATTTTATTTATTTATTTGTACTGCTAGACGCGTTCTGCCTTTTTTGTCACGACATCTTCGGTAGCTATCCTGAAATACTACAAGATTTTTAGGTTTCCATTGTTCTTTCTAGATGTAACTAGTTGAAAACCCGACGTTGCACGGGTATGCATTTATTCCTCTATCCATCGCCTCCTGTCCCACACTGTCCATCAGTATCTGTAGTGAATATCAGCTTGTAGTTTCGCTTTGTCGTAGCTCAATCCTGAACAATGGGAAACACAATAACGTAATTTTCCACGGACGTAGAGAAGAATGTTAGGAAACTGAAATTGATTTTTTTTGCGAGTAGAGTTGTAAATTAAAACCTTTTGCGTGAGTGGGCGGATTACATGCCTCTCATTGTTTATGACGCCATAATTCGTCAACAGTGTGTCATAGGAGTTTCTTACCTCTACAGCAATTATTACTTCACGATAAAGAATATATGTGTGCTTCGGAAGCCCAGTGGTAGAGTGCTAGACTAACAATCCCAAAGTCGCGGTTTTGATCCCCGATAAGTCTTACGATTTTTCTATGAACTTTTCTTTCGCCTCTGGTAATGTTGATCATGTTAGCATCACCGTGGTTTGGAATCCAAGTTAAACAGTATGTCCCTCTATAACTGGGTGGGTAAGTCAGTCCGAAGGTCGGAGGAAGGCAACGGCATACCACCTCCAAACAGACCATGCCTAGTAAAGCACTGTGGTGTTCAAACTAATCTTACGATTGTTGACTTCTTTACCTTTTAAGGAATATGTACACCCGATTTGGTTGAAATCGTTCTCGTGGTTTAAGAAGATATGAGTGACACTGTCGCGTGATGCAGCAGTTTTGCGCGCATCTCATAGTATATGACGTCATACCTCCTGACTATGTGTAGTACGTGATTCTTACACCGTCGGCGACCTTCCTCTTGATTTGAAAGTTGTGTGCAAAATTTAATCAAGACTGGAAGAATACTGTAGATTTGTATGCAATGCAACCACACACACGGACACCTTATATTTAAAGGTACAGTTCCAAGAAACGTTTTATGGTAAAAAATATGGTTTTTAGAGTAAATCTTTTCCAATCATGAATTATAAGTACTTTTCATTTCATTATATTTCTGCGATCTGTTTTACATCTAAAAACCTATATATGAAAACGGAAAATGATGTAACATTTCAGGATACCCACAGAACATGTATTAAATGATGATACATATCTCGGTGTATAAATAAAATAAAAAATTCTTTTTCATTATGCATAAGGCGTTTCTTGTGAACTATTACAATTTTTACGTAGGTTATACGAAAAATGGGCACCACGTTGATACAATGTATTTTATCTCAGCATCTGTGAACTTAAAGAAGAAATCGGGCTGTTAAGCAAACGCTCCTAAAACACATCTATTAATGATGAGAGTGATTATGATAATGGGAAGAGAACGAGCGAGCGGGAGAGAGGAGACAGATAATAAAATCCGTTGTTTTGTGAGTTCTATAACTAACGATAGAAAAGAAAAAAAACTAAAATAGAACAGCAGATACCTGTTGGGGGTGACCTCTTGAATAAAGGGGACGAGACAGCCACTCTGCTATATAGGTCACTACGAGGGACTGCAGTAACATTCACCTGGTATCGAATAGGGAAGTGTCCCGTAACACGCGACTTGATGCGGTGAGAGCATCAGCACTCTCTTTAATATGAACAACATTATGTATGTCAGAGGAAAACACCAAATTTAGTACTGATCTAACCTCTATGTTCTCCGATAGCAAAACGAGGATTGTAAAGCTTTCAAAATCTTTTGTCGTCTCTGAATTACACACTAAACCATATCTACTCTTGCCAGTGTATCTCAGTTGACTGGTCACAAAACTAGCGGTTGTTTGTCACCAGATGTGCGAGCCCTGCACCTGTCCACAAGATATAGTCACTTGCGGCCATAGCCACGTAGAGTATCATATGAATAGTTGTTAACCAGAATGAGATGAATTAAAAAACACACAGCATTCCGACCTACGACACTTACTTTATAACCACCAAACAACTACAGACGGTTCGACTAGAGGGTCGACCTTTGACCCGGCTGGTATCTTTATCATTGGGCTCGCTGTAAAATGCAGGTCGGCTCCGAAGCTCAGTGGATAGAGTCTCTGATTACCATGCAAGGAACTCGGGTTCGATTCTCAGCAGGAGACTGGGAGTTATGTGTTTTCATATCTTTATCATCAGTATGGAAGTCTTCCCCGTGGCGAGAGAAAAAAGGAATTGTACTAGGCAGCCGAACAGCGGTTGACGGAATTTTCGACCAATATCATATGATCATTTCGGTTCCATAAAATGCGGACTTCCAATCCACAGAGGAACTACAGCATCGTACACAGAGAAAACTGAAAAAAGATTAAGAACAGCAGTTGTTAAATGTAAAGTGAACATGATAAACGGGTTTACTCTGAAGACCGGGATTTAACGTCGACAGCGTGATCAGTGGAGACGCGTCGCTGTCCTGAACATATTGCTCAGTGCAGGCGCGCAGCATCTCAACCGTTTACTGACCTGGCAGCAGAAACGTCATACCGCCTTGTTCTTAATATGACTGCCGCAGCATTGCACCTCAGTTTAACTGCTATCGCTCTAACCACAATTTGCATCACGATAAGGCACCAACTGTATTCTGGAGAAATTATAATTGTGTAATTGACGGTCGGTGACTCGTAGAATAATTTTTTTCTCTTTTGTTGCAGATTTGATTCCTGAAGAACAAATGTTACACCAGACAGTATACATCAACACAAGTGTATGGTAAGCAAGATTATGGTCTTCAGGTATGGTCTTCCCAGTTGTGATGTATGGATGTGAGACCTGGACCATTAGGAAGACTTAACAGCGAAGAATTGTCTTCGTTGAATTGTGGTGCTGGAGGAAAAATTCTTAGAATTCTATGGATGGCAAAGAGAAACAACAGATCTATATTAGAGCAAATAAATCCAGATTGATCCCTGGAAAGTCTAATATTAAAAAAAAAGCTGGCCTACTTTGGACACATAATGCGAAGACATGCCTCACTGGAAAAAAAAAAAAAAAAAAAAAAAAAAAAAAAAAAAAAAAAAACATTAATGCTGGGTAAGATGGAAGGCTCTAGAGCAAGAGGCCGGCAGAAGATGAGGTGGATCGATGGCATCACAGAAGCAACGGGTTCCAGGTTCCAACCTGGAAGATCTACGGGAGAATGTGCAAGATAGAGGTAAGTCATGCTTTGGTTTATGGGGTCACGAAGAATCGGAATCGACTAAACGAATAGAGAGAGAGAGAGAGAGAGAGAGAGAGAGATGGTAAGCAGGCACCATATTACGAGGACTTAGGAGCAGTTTCAGGAGACAAGAAACATGCCAACTGCAGAACACGTTTTGCTAACACAAAAAAAAAAAAAAAAAAAAAAAAAAAAAAAATATGATGTTGGCACGCAAGGTTATTATTGTTTGAGTCATTTGAAGTGTGTATGACGTCTTTATAAGCACTTTGGTTTCATTATCCTTGCTTGGAAAGATGACTGTACATAGCACACAACTGATAAATACACCACAAGGACCGGAGATGTCAGAGTTAAATTTATTTACGAGATAACACGGTGTACAAAGATCACATGATTGAAAATGAAGCCCTACGTGAAGTGAGGAAGATAAGGAAATCAGTATTAGGCGATGGTGCCATTACTGGTTGTAACCACTGTTACACGCTTCTGCACTGAATCACGGAAAGCTCTGCACGTGTTGTTGAGGTGCATCAGTGCGTACTGCTTTCACATATTGCAAAGTACGTTCCATGTAGCAATGGCTGGTGTATCCCAGGGCAGTGGTTCCGCAATCATCGACAACACATTTTCGACATCCGAGAGATTGGGAGAACAAGGAGGCCAAAGCAGCAAAGCAAAACTATGGACGACAAAGTAGTTTTGAGCACTGAGGGCCACGACTGCTCGCGCAATATCCTGTTAAAATGTGGCCGTTAACAAGCTCCAACACTGTGGCAGAGATGTGGCGATGGCCTGTTAGTGTACCGGAAATTCATACTAGTGTGCTACTAGAGTGAATCCGTTACCACGCTCATACTGTCAGGTTCAGGACCAATACGGCATTACATAAGGCTAGAGTCTCTCACCTTGGTGCCTCCAGATTCTATTTCAATTAACGAGGTAGTGCAGGCAGTATGGGGATTCGCCAGTGAACACAATGTCGTTCCAATGCCAGTTCCGCCTGCACTACCACGATGGTCAGATTACAGTCTGGCGAGACCATGGAGACAAGACTGTTGCCTTATGCATCACCACACTGGTCTTGCGCCCGGCACTATAATTTGTGGCGGTATTGGATTCCGCTACCGCACCGGCCGGCCGCGGTGGTCGAGCGGTCTGCGGCGCGCCAGTCACAGTCTGCACGGCGGCTACGGTCGGGGGTTCGAATCCCCCCTCGGGCATGGATGTTTGTGCCGTCTTGTATAAGCTAGTTCATAAGTAGTTTGTAAGTTTAGGTACTGATGACCCCGCAGTAAAATCCCTTAAGCTTAACAAACATTTCAACATTTGCTACCGCACCCACCTCCTGCGCGTTGTCTGTACACTAACCAGCCAGCGTTACATCTTTCAAGTTAGGACACTGTTGGCCTCTGATATCTCTGGAGCTTTCATACGAACACATTACAACAGGATAATGCGCGAGCCGCGGCGGACGGGCGAGAGCACGAAGGTGCCATGCTGCGGTGCGCGAGGCCTGCCCCCCTCGGAGGTTCGAGTCGTCCCTCGGGCATGGGTGTATGTGTTATCTTTAGTATAACTTAGATTAAATAGTTTGTAAGTCTAGGGATTGATAACCAAGCAATTAAATCCCATAGCTCCGGCGGGGACTACTCAGGAGGATGTGATCATCAGGAGAGACAGTACTGGCATTCTACGGGTCGGAGCGTGGAATGTTAGATCCCTTAATCGAGTAGGAAAATTAGAAAATTTAAAAAGGGAAATGGATAGGTTGAAGTTAGATATAGTGGGGATTAGTGAAGTTCGGTGGCAGGATGAACAGGATTTCTGGTCAGGTGAGTATAGGATTGTAAATACAAAATCAATTGGAGGTATCACAGGAGTAGGATTGATAATGAATAAGAAAACAGGAATGCGGGTAAACTACTATGACCAGCACAGTGATCGCATTATCATTGTCAAGATAGATACGAAGCCAACACCGACAACAGTAGTACAGGTTTATATGCCAACTAGCTCTGCCGATGATGAGGAAATCGAAGAAATATATGAGGAGCTAAAGGGAATTATTCAGACAATTAAGGGAGAGGAAAACTTAATTGTTATGGGTGACTGGAATTCGGTAGTAGGACAAGGAAGGGAAGGTAAGATAGTAGGTGAATATGGTCTGGGCAAAAGGAATGAAAGAGGAAGCCGCCTGGTAGAATTTTGCACAGAACATAATTTAGTTATTACAAACACCTGGTTTAAGAGTCACAAAAGAAGGTTGTACACGTGGAAGAGAGCAGGAGACACCGGGAGATACCAGATAGATTTTATAATGGTAAGACATAGATTTCGGAACCAGGTTTTAAATTGTACGACATACCCAGGGGCAGATATAGACTCTGACCATAACTTGTTGGTTATGAACTGTAGGCTGAAACTGAAGAAACTACAAAAAGGTAGGAAAATAAGGAGATGGGACTTGGATAAATTGAAGGAACCTGAGGTTCTTAAAAATTTCAGAGGGAGCTTTAGGCAACAATTGACAGAAACAGGGGAAAATAAAATAGTATAGGAGGAATGGGTAAAATTGAGAGATGAAATAGTGAAGGCAGCAGAGGACAAAATAGGTAGGAAGGCAAGACCTGCAAAAAATCCTTGGATATCACAGGAGATACTAAATTTAATCGATGAAAGGAGAAAATAAAAAAAAAATGCAGTAAATGAAACAGGAAAAATGGAGTACAGACGACTAAGAAATGAGATTGACAGGAAGTGCAAAATGGCTAAGCAGGAGTGGCTAGAAGGAAAATGCAAGGATGTAGAAGAATGTATAAATAGGGGAAAAATAGATACAGCCTACAGGAAAATAAAAGAAACATTTGGAGATAAGAAAAACAGCTCTATGAATATCAAGGACACTGATGGAAAACCAATTCTCAGCAAAGAAGGGAAAACTGAAAGGTGGAAAGAATGTATAGAGGGGGTCTATGAAGGAAATGAACTTACAGACATATTGTAGGAAGAGAAGAGGATGTGGATGAAGATGAAATAGGAGACACTGTACTGAGAGAAGAATTTGACAGAGCCCTGAAAGACATAAGTCGAAACAAGGCCCCTGGAGTAGATGATATTCCCTCAGAGCTACTGAAGTCTCTGGGAGAACCAGCCATGTCAAAATTGTTTCACCTGGTGTGTAAGATGTATGAGACAGGTGAAGTACCCTCAGACTTTAAGAAAAATATTTTAATCCCCATTCCAAAGAAAGCCGTTGCAGACAGGTGTGAAAACTACCGAACCATCAGTTTAATAAGTCATGGTTGCAAAATATTAACACGAATTATATACAGAAGGATGGAAAAGCTGGTAGAAGCCGACCTCGGAGAAGATCAGTTTGGGTTCAGGAGAAATGTAGGAACACGGGAGGCAATACTCACTTTACGGCCTATCCTAGAAGATAGATTAAGAAAAGGCAAACCTACATTTCTAGCTTTTGTAGATTTGGAGAAGGCTTTTGACAATGTTGATTGGAATAAACTCTTTCAAGTTCTGAAGCAAGCAGGAGTAAAATATAGGGAGCGTAAGGTTATTTACAACTTGTACAAAAACCAGACAGCGGTTGTCAGAGTTGAAGGGCATGAAAGGGATGCAGTGGTTGGGAAGGGAGTAAGACAGGGTTGTAGCCTTTCTCCAATGTTATTCAATTTGTACATTGAGCAAGCTATAAAGGAAAGCAAGGAGAAATTTGGAGAAGGAATTAAAGTTCAGGGTGAAGAATTAAAAACTTTGCGTTTTGCCGACGACATAGTAATTCTGTCAGAGACAGCAAAGGACCTGGAAGAGCAGTTAAACGGAATGGACAGTATGTTGAAAGGTGCATATAAGATGAAGATTAACAAGAGTAAAACTAGGGTAATGGAGTGCAGTGTAAGAAAATCAGGTGATGCTGAAGGAATTAGATTGGGTAACGAAGCAATAAAGGAGATAGATGAATTTTGTTACTTGGGCAGTAAAATAACAAATGATGGTCGCAGTACAGAGGATGTAAAATGCAGAATGGCAATGGGTAGAAAAGCGTTCTTGAAAAAGAGAAATTTGTTAACATCGAATATTGATTTAAGCCTAAGGAAGTCCTTTCTGAAGGCATTTGTATGGAGTGTGGCCTTGTATGGGAGTGAGACATGGACGATAAACAGTGCGGACAGGAAGAGGATTGAGGCTTTTGAAATATGGTGCTACAGAAGAATGCTGAAGATTAGGTGGGTGGATCGCGTAACTAATGAGGAGGTACTAAACAGAATTGGGGAGAAAAGAAATTTCTGGCATACCTTGACTAAAAGAAGGGATCGATTGGTAGGACACATTCTTAGACATCAAGGAATTGTGAATTTAGCGTTGGAGGGAAGTGTGTGGGGTAAAAACCACAGAGGAAGACCAAGAGATGGATACATTAAGCAAATTCAGACAGATGTAGGTTGCCGTTCTTATGTGGAGATGAAGAGGCTTGCTCAGGATAGGTTATCGTGGAGAGCTGCATGAAACCAGTCTCCGGACTGAAGACCACAACAACAACAACGTGGAGAGCTGCATGAAACCAGTCTCCGGACTGAAGACCACAACAACAACAACAGCTTTAACGAACATTTTGATTATGCGCGATCACATGCTATAAGTAATGTTCAAGACTACTGAGTTACCCATCGGGATGCATTGCTGGAAATGTTCAAATATTTGTAAACCTATTGGACCAAACTGTTATGATCATAAATCCCTAGACTTACAAACTACTTAAAGTACCTTATTTTTAGGACAACACACACACCCATGAACGAGGATGGACTCGAACTTCCGGCGGGAACGGCCTTTCAGTCCGTAGCATGATGCCTCAAACCACACGGCCATTCAGCGCGGCTGCATCGCTGCCCGGGCTTCCTTGCTCCCCCGATCTCTCGACTACCGAAAAGGTCGCGGTGTAACGTGGATGTAGGATTGGATTAACTCAGACAGACCAAAGCTTCGGTAATAATTATCCGTCACACCGCGGCTTACTTCTCGTTTCTTTACCTGGAGCTGCGGATATTCTTCACCGGTCGCCTAGTTTTAGTTTAACTGGATGAAATAAGAGGAACCCGCTAAACGGTGTCCTCCGTCAAATCCACAGCATCAGTCTTCATTTTCTAGTCTGCAGGGGGAAAATCACAGAACAGAGCTTCGCGAGACTACTACCAAATAACACACTCCTCTCTCTTATATTTTGATCCGCTTTCAACTTAAACAATATACATTGTTTGTACAATATGCGTGTCTCTTACAACAAGTCACGATCTTTCATTCTTCTTACAATTAATAAAAACAAAAATCTAACGTTTCTTTCACAGTAGTTCTTTCCTGCTTTTATGTATTCCGTGCATAATCACGATTTCACTTAGGCTGCGAACCACTGCCACTTTGTTCCACTGCAGGCCAAACCTCCCGCTCGGATACGGCAGCCTTTAAATTCTCGTGCACCCTGTAAACATTACATGCGCACAGATTTCTGTCCCTTTAGTAAACTGCTAATAGCAATTATCTTCTATCGGAAAGCTATTTCTTACGGTATGTAACGACAAGTGAGTCATTACATCTCAAGGTCTAGGCGATAAGTGCATAGCCGGCCGCGGTGGCCGAGGGTACTGAGGCGCGTCAGTCACGGTCTGTACGGCCACTACGGCCGTCCTTGGTGTAAGCTAGTTCATAAGTAGTTTGTAAGTTTAGGGACTGATGACCCCGTAGTTGAGTCCCATAAGCTATACAAACATTTGAACATTTGATTTGATAAGTGCATAATGACTGCCATGGGATACACTACCCCTTGCTACACCAGATCATATTTGACAATATGTGGAAGCAGCATGGACCGAACAACACATTCAAAGCCTCTCTGATTCAATGCCGAGGCGTGAAACAGTAGTTATCACCGGCAATGGCCGTTACAGAAAAAAAAGTGATCTCACCATCTTGATGACTTGACATAGGGTCGTATTTTCAATCATGCGATCTTTGGACAAATAAATGAACCAGTGAAGTGGTAAGATTAGTTTTGGCAAGCATTTATAGAGATACATTGCTGTTCTGAAAAAGTGAAACACCAAGACCGAAATATACGACACAATCAAATTTATTCCAACCACACAAATGATGAAATTTCACAATAAGTAGATGATTTATGCCGGAGTTAGAGGTTCACAAATTGACGAAGTCAATATCACAATGGTCCACATCTGGTCAGTTTCGCTGGCAGTTAATTAGCATAAGGGTACCACAGATGACAACCAAATGGGTCCCACTGTGAAATGAAATGGCATCCCAGAACATCCCTAGTGGTTGCCAGGCAGTGTGGTGGTGACGTGAGGTTGGCACCCCACCGTTATCTGCAGCATCTCTAGATACGTCTTTGCTGGTCATCGGAGATGAATTGGAAGCGAGACTCGACATTGAAGACAATTCTACTCCCATCAGTGATATTCCAGACCGGACATCACTACACTTCAGATTAGGCTCTAATCAATAGTGATGTGGTATTTTCCCAGAAACCAGAATAAAAATTCTACTCCCATCAGTGATATTCCAGACCGGACATCACTACACTTCAGATTAGGCTCTAATCAATAGTGATGTGGTATTTTCCCAGAAACCAGAATAAAAAATGTTCGTGCCTACTAACAGTTGGATCCAGGCGTTTGAAATTGTAAGGTGCACATCGTCTAATTTATGACAAATGTTTATTCCAGAAATACTAGATTTACACAGTTAACATCAAAGTAGGAAAAAACAAACTAGATTTATAAATAACACCCTACGTTTTGAAAAAATATATCGCACTCTTCAATACGGAAAGCCTTCTACTTCTTAAGTGTCTTTTTCACAATATTGTTGTCTCTAAACAGTACTGGATTGTACCATTAGCTTACTTGTAATCATTGCAGCTATTTTTTTCCCTTTGCAACTTCGTGTGATGTAATTACCATCAAGAAATTTGCCAAGCTTTAGGAAAGTTTCTGCATTTTATTACGTTTCATTTTAATACAGTATTAGTAATATTCCAAAAATGGGTAGTTCAAAATCCATATCACGCATAACGTATAGTTGACCCCACACATTGCATTACATTTCCCAATATGAAATATCTGTACAGTTTAAACACATTCAGCAGACTAAATGACACTGAAGGTGACTACTATCGGCAGTATAAGTTAGTCTCTGTTGAGTGCACCACATCTCTCTTATAGTAATACCACACTTGTCATGTAGACCTGTGCCATGTTTATCTCTTGCTAGTTTTTCAGTGTAATTGTACTGTAACAAACACTTGAAATGCAGGAAATTGTTTGAGAATGAAAATTAACATTCAAAATCTGTCAGACTATTGTACGCAACTGTGACACCAAAAAGCGCCGTTGAATTATATCACCAAAATAGTTGTATTATTCATGTATTATTTGTCAATATGGGTGTTATTTTATGGCTATTTCGGTCTTATTTTTAAGAAAATCGGGATGTTTGACAATTTCCTTTTTTTGTCAGATTATATTTTTTGATGCTACTATTTACATCTGTTGCCCTTCAGCCAATCTCCATCTCCCTTATTTGCCAGCTTGGTGTATCTTTTGGCAAACTATGTGTTTCTTTTGTTAGGCTATGTGATTTATTTTATTAAATTAGATATTTGTGGTGATTTCGGTGTGTTTCTTGGAAATATCGGTTTGTTTATTGCTAATTTCGGTTTGTTTACTGGGAAATTAGGTTTCTGTCAGTTTTATGCTGTTTCTGGGGCGCATCATAGTTCATCGCCCGCGAAATTATTTGTTATTTTACGTTGTTACAAGAACTATAACTTAGAGGAAAGAGAAGTCAAAATTCCGACATTCAATAAGTATAATTTAAAAATATTGGCAAATTTGCGGTCTGAGATTTATAACAATTAAAAAAACACTCCAATAATTCATAAAAATAGCCTATTTTACTAGAAAACGCCTTTCGCGAAATCTTTGTTTCACTAAATACAATTAAATTTGAGCTTCTCGTTATTTTACTAACAAAATTACGCTATTGCATTAAACTTTACAAAGTGATCGACACGTAATTGCACTGAAAATGTTGTATTTGATAATTTGTCTCTGTTTAAATGGCATGACATAGTGAGCGTCGAAAGGACACGTGACAGGCTCGTAAAGGCTGTCCATGGCGATCAGTGTTATCACCATTTGATCCGATGAGCGTACGCGAAGCGACACTTTTGTCGTTACCCTACGCTCATTTTGACTCTTCTTCAGCCTGACCTTACTGACAAGTAACGCCAAATGCCGAGTGGCACATCCGATACAGTTTCGAATATGTTGTAGTCTCGGTGAAAATATGCGACTGGAGGTTGAATGCAACTCACCTGCGACGCAACCTCCAGGCAGCAACAGGACGCGCAATGTCAACACAATCAGTCCGAAATCGCCTCTATGGCGTGACTCATTAAAAGCACGACACCTTTTAGCCCACAGAAACATGAGGATTGGAGCAGTAACGAATGGCGCTGGGTTCTGTTCACAGATGAGTCAAGATTTTGTGTTCAGCCGGACAATCGTCGTTTCCTCATCTGCAGAGAAAGTGAAACTCTGAACAATTCTGCTTATCTGCAGGAAACATCAGTATATCAAACATCATATCATGGTAGTGGACGAATGGTGTGACCAGGAGTCAATATTCGCGAACGTACGGACTTCTATGTCGTTCAGAATGACGCTTTGACTTCTGAGAGGTAAAGAGACGAGATCCTTTGACCTTTTTTGTGCCTACGCTGGTGTCATAGATGGGTTCCTTCTGGTAGAAGGTAACGCTCGTCCCCTCAGAGCAGCACTGGAGGACAACATGCTTGAAGGTGAGAGAATCGAACGAATGGAGTGGCCAAGTTGTTCACCGGACTTAAACACGACTGAATATGTCTGAGATGCTCTTGGCAGACGCATTGCAGCCAGACGAGCACAACGGTTGCAGAGGATATTGCACTCACGGAAGAATGGCCAAATATCCCTCAAGAACTTATGACTTCATACTGTCAATGCCACGCAGGTATGCAACTGTACTGGCCGTCCAAAGTGATCACGCACCATATTAACGGTTAACGAGACTGACTTTGTCACTGCTATGTTTGCCCCGTAGTGCCTCGCTCTAATTTAACGGTATGTAAACTTGAATTAGAGAGGAAGGGGAAGATTAGTGTTTAACGTCCCGTCGACAGCGTGGTCATTAGAGATGGACCTTACGCTCGGAAGGTTTTGGGTAAGGATGTGGAAGGAAATCGGCCATGCCCTTTCAAATGAACCGTCCCGGCATTTGCCTGGAGTGATTTAGGGAAATCACGGAAAACCTAAATCTGGATGGCCGGAGGTGGATTTAAACCACTACCCTTCCGAATACGAGTCCAGTGTGTTAGGAATTAGAGAGTTGAGACAGCAAAATATCGTACTGTCTCACATACAAATTACAATTTATCTGATTCAATAAATTACCATATGTATGTGTATGATGTCTCACCTGATCCCCTAATTGTTTTGAGCAGTGTACATCAAAACGTTTAAATCTGCGCAGTGGTAAAGTATAGTAGCAATCATGGAAATTGCGTTTCAAAATTTTTGTTATGTATCTTACTGATTCGATGATATGTGCTCAGAAGGATAGCAAGTGCGTTTTCTTCGGGAGGTGCTTCACCACTTTAAAGACCGTATGGGCACGTATTGGAAAATACGTGTCTCGTGTTTTGACGTAGCCTACAACACATCTGAAGTGTATCGGAATCGGCAAGTGGCGCGTGAGTGGTATTGCTTGTGAGTGAATTTCAGAGGGGGCGCTCAGGGTGCAGAAGGCAGTGTGGACAGGCAGCGGCCCGCCTCTGCTCTGGACACTGTTGGCTGGGAGACTGTTGGCGCCGCGGCAGCTAATGGCTGTCGGCCAGGGAGTGATTCGCCCCCCCCCCCCCTCGCCGAACGACACGCCGCAGAGCTTCATTAGCGACCCCGCTGCCCCGGGAGCGCGACCGCCGAGGGAATTAATTAGCTTCAATTAGATGAACCAGCCCCCGCCCTGTCACACAAAAGAACCGACCTCCTCTTTAACCAACTCCCCCGACCCCTTCCTCCAGCTTTCATTTTTCTTCAAACTTGAGTACTCGCCTCCGCTCATATCAGAAGTTAAATGGATGTGAAGGGGCAGGCGAGTGCAGAACGAGGGTCCGCTCAAGAGCAGCAGCGGAAAAGTTGCTGTGCAAACTCCACAGATATTGTGAACGTGCGCAGCCTCCATACAACTTTCCCGACATTAATAAAGTCCTACCTTTGAAGCACGGTCTGGATAACGCTATGCTTCAACAAATTTTACGAGTGTCCGGAAGCCTGGCTATGTGCTTGCGAGTGTGTGTGTGTGTGTGTGTTTTGGGTATACCTTCGAGATGGGTTAATTTCTCGATCGATCTGATGCTTCGAAAAATACAGTTTTCAGACTTCACTCAAGTTAATACTGATCTTTCCATTTAGAAATGTATAAACTTTATATCATATAAAAACGTATTGAAATAGCTTTTTAAATCAACTTTATTTCATTTTTCTAGCATTCTCAGAGCACAAGCTATGGACAAATCAAAACTGTTCGGAAAGTCAATATTTTGATTTCCTTTACATTTTTGAGGAATTACTCAGAAACCTTCCGATATATATATAGAGAGAGAGAGAGAGAGAGAGAGAGAGACAACAATTGTGTTACTATTTATGAGTGCTACCTCATATATCCAAGAGGGTCAGATTGTAGCACTTGTATATTAGACGGGAAATAACCAAGAGGAAGAAAAAACATGAAGCGAAATGGCAATCCCAAAATCACCATGGTAATCCTGCTAAGAAACTGTTCTAGGTAATTATATTGCGTCAAACGCAATTTTTTCTTTCTTTTTTCCTTTTTCAGTGACATGTTTTACTTTAATTGCCACACGGGAAAGGCCACGCGTTCTGGAATGCTATTTCGTAGATTGCGAGGCCACTCCCGCCGGAGGTTTGAGACCTCTCTTGAGCATGGTTGTGTGTTCCTCAGAGTTAAAGTAAGTCTAGGGACCGATGACTATAGCAGTTTGGTCCGTTAGATTTAAACATTTCAACAGTGTTTTGTTTATCTGTACCGTCATAACTGTGTTCCATGTGTATATGTGTGTGGAGGGGGGGGGGGGAGGTCCTTAGCATAACTTAGTTTAAGTAGTTTGTTAAAGTAGGGACTGACGACCACTTTCCTAGCTTTACAAACATGTCAACATTTTCCAATTGATCTGCAGTTGATAGGAAATGGCTAACCATATACACTTTCCAACAAAACTTGAATATTACTATACGGCGCGAAACATTGCACGAAGAAGTGCAGCCCTTGGCAAGATTTCGTTAGAGCTGCGTCAGAGGGGCACAGGAACGCACAACATTCTGCAGCGAGCGACAGACGCTACCAGAGAGCCGGTATGAACCACGGAGAATCTTATTCACAGGGTGTCTCACGCCCACATTCCTAAACGAGTCAAGGGACGTTCTGCTTCCTGCTACATGCATTTCACGTGAATACTGGATTCCGGATTATCGGCAGGTTTTCTGCCGGCACACAGCCCGCAAATGGAATTGGTGGAGCGGGAATGTGATTTGTGTATGTGTGTGTGTGTGTGTGGGTGGGAGGGGGGGGCGTAGCAACTACTGCCTCCTCACACAGCTCTAACCGAATGCTGCTGTGACAGAGGAGCACGATTATCACCTTTTTAAAGAATGACTTGCGTAAACGTTGGTTACTTCCAAATTTCGTCCCGTATATACGACTTTCTGTCTTTTTCTGCAGCTTGTACTCTGCAGGCAACACTTCTTTTATTTACCTTTCTCCGTAGAACCCTAAAAACACTACAAAAGGGTATTACAGTGAATTGTGGTTTCTATAAAGGTACTAACATTCCACTAAAGCGATCTTAGTCGTATTTAGAACTACACAGACAATATGAAACTAAACAAAATTGTGTAGTGATTTTAGCACTATACAACAGAAAAGGTCTATTTAAAGAAAAAATGAAGCTTTTATATTTTTCAGTTGGCGATCTGGTATTATTTTATTATTAAACAGACATAGCGACATGAAGTTACCTTCAAAATGTATTTCCTTAATAGAGAGTCAAAAGCATTACTTTTGTTTACATATGTTATTATGATGGAATCCAATACCGCAATATCGGATCAGCAATCTTCCGGTTTAGCTTTTCATCACTTTCTATCCCAAGATATTTCCTACTACTAAACAAAGTCAAACAAAGTGTATTAAATAGCCGGCAGGTTGCTGTAACCTCGCCAGCTGCTGTTGGTTACAGTTACATTTAGAACGCCAGGTACTGTAAATGCAACAAGAAAATGATTAACTCAGCAATATACATGTGGCGTCTGTTCCGGAAGAACAGACGTCACTTCTGATCCTGCAGCTGTTATTATTTAATATTCATAGAATATATGACATCAACTGCGATTACGGGAATTAGTTAAACTACGAGTTTGAGTACTATGGGCAGGGCGAAGCTGGGAATTTGTATCTGACGGGAGGCGTGCATGGGTAGTACTTGCAGGTGCGGTGATCACTGTGTCCCCAGTGGTGTAGGGGTTAGCGCAACTGCCTAGAAAGCAGGAGACCCGGGTTCGAATCCCGGCTGGGTACACATTTTCAGCTTTGCCCAATCGCAGTTGATGTCATATATTCTATGAATATTAAACTCAGCAATAATAAGGCAATAAAATAATTTTTATTGGTTTCAGTAAGTTTTTTCTATGTTATCCTTTACATTACCAATATTATAATGATAAAATGGGAGGAAAATTTTATGCAGATTACAGTAAGTAAATAAAGCTCTCAGCTCTTCCAGTGTCTTGTGTACTGGAAAACAGGCCAAGGAACACCGTAATTGACTTTCAGAATGTAATTGAAACCTCAGTCACTTATATAACCACAAACACACACACAAAATTATAGTTGGACCCACGAACGATTGCGGGTCGGACACGTCCAACAGCATCTTTCTCGGGTTCAAGCGACAGTTGAACTTAGCGCAAATATGTGCTTTGCGCTTGAAGAAAGCTTATAGCCCGCAAAAAGTGCCTCTCGCTTGCTTGGATGGCATTTGTTACATGCCAGTACCATCGGCAATGACAACTTGCAAAAAAATCTACTGGACAGCTCGCAATAATAAAGCTTAATTTTGGAAACTACTACAACAGTCGCAGCAGAGCGTTCAGGACAATACTGAACGCTCATTGGCTGTCGGGGAATGCGTGACGTAGATGCGCAGTCCGAGCGGAAACCCGAGCGTCGTCGTTCGTGGCTCCAACTATACTACCACCTTCCACTGTAGTATATTTCTGGCGCAATTTTTGTAACATAGGAAAATGACGTTTGGCCCCATTTGAAGGGGACCTAAGCAGTTCAACATGTAAACGAATCCGAAGAATCCAGTATATCTACCAGAACAGGTTAAACGAACTGTAGCAAATCGTTGTTTTTCCATCATATTAAGAAAGTAACTTCACAAAAAATGTGTATTAGAAAATTTTGAGATTCTAGGCTACTTTACGGCAAGATTAAAAGATAAATTGTGGATCAGAATCCATAATGTCCCTGCACGACTTCCTTCTTTGTCAGCAGAAGAATGGGAAATTTTATCTAACTGACGTGTAATTCATCGTTTAAAAATATTTTTAAATTAAATTCTCCTGGAAAATTCTTATGAATATTTAAAAAATGAATATCTTCAAATATCGCAAAAGGGTGTGTAGGCACTTTTGTCATTGGCTAACATGCAGCTGTGCCAGAAAGAACTATTAGCTTTCGTGTTGATTAAAAAAAATCAACTTGGCGACATTCTTCAGAATTCAGTACTCATTCATAAAGTAAATTTAGAATTCCTGTTGCTTTATGACAGTTTAAATTACTTTAATAACTTTTGTACTAATTTTGAAAGTACTGTTTAAACAAATAAGTAAATGTTGCAAATAATATATTTCCAGAACGTTGCATTAGAAAAAAACTGGACAAATAAAAAGGGTTTCCTTTATCGAAGAGATTAAGGAACGCTGCGGTCAGTGAGACCACTGGGTGCGAAAGATGACGGCGAACTTGTCCAAGCATGGATCGAGAAAACGATGGAGAGAGCACTCTCTATCTTTTATTGTCGAAGACAAGGGGTTGCCTAGCTGAAGACATACTTCTCATGACACTCCCGCACCTCTGTTTTTTCCGTAAAACATCACATATAATGGTGAAGTCTGTCGCTTCACTTATAATGGTGAAGAAGTTTGTCGCTTTCAGTTTTGTTACATAATAGGACGAAGGCTCAGTAGCATTTGATAAAGACAAAGCGAATCAACAGTAACGACCAGATATATATGCAAATGCGTTTCCACTAGAGTGACAGTTGGCAGATAATGTCTCCCCTAGTCCTCGACAGTATCTGCAACACAGAGCCTGCAGCGAAAGGTTGTCGCTCTCTTTGTGACATTCGACGCACAAACTACCGGATCTTTCTTCTGTAGTTATTGTTACACAAAGTGTGTTCAGGCTGCACTGACATAGTAGCCCCTGGTTATCGCTTTATAATGGACTAGGTTCAACTGTTCTTTCAAAAATAAGTTTCCTTCGGTAACTTTGCAGTCATCGCCGATATATGTAATATAAATTAATTAACGAACGTCATAAATCTCATTTATCTAAACGTAAGAATGGAATTTTTGCACCATAACAGTAGATCTGTATAAGAAAAATTCAGTAAGACGTCTCATTCCCAGTTTTATAACGAAAATTTGAAGTAGAAATACAGCGAATATGGAGATGTTTGTATTGGTGTTTAAGTTATGTGAATGGCGACAGAATGGAAAGTCTCTATCGATGCTCACTTTCGCCGCCGTGGTAGGCGATACCTGATGTTTTCACCTCTCTCGTCGGAAAGTAGAGATTGCAGTAAACTTCGAGCCGATGTGTCATTCAAATTGAAACACCAATACACGGTAGAAAAACTCCATGTTTTATGTAATTTATCAGAGGAGCAAGAGAGTTAAATCATTGAACTCCCCTTATGTAATCATGTTATTATAGACCAAGATAAATTCCACTTCAAAAATTTTGTTTATTTTTTGCGAAAACTCATTGGACTTCATTTCAAGAAGCCCTGGTTACTATGCAGTATATGAAAATAGATTACTTATATCTGTAATGAGTTAACTGAAAGTCAAAAAGTTATACGTCACACCATGCATGTAAAATCATAAAGTGACTAAATGTCTGACATTAACATCATTCAGCATAAAAGCAATAACGTTAGTACATTTCTTAAAAATGCTAGCCACCCAGCTAGAAAGCTCATTTGAAGATTAACCTCGGCGTGTGAAGAGATGATTCACATGTAGTTTCAGGCACTGAGTGACGGACCATCTGTCCAAGTTCCATACTGGACAATTCACTGCATTGTCATAAACTGATGAAGTTCCCAACGTCTTCACAAGATATCGCAGAGAGGAATGAGTGAATACCATCGGACTTTGGAAATAAATAATATATTTTGAGTCTCACAGCATTATATCCATTTTTAAAACACTGTTTTAAAATAACACATACTTTCTATATTACAAGAACCATAATGAAATTGAAAAGCTACCTTACTAAAAGCACTCTTCGTCTCTTGCACTGTCAATTTTCATCTATAATGTATTTAAGGCAATGATACCCTCACAATATCACATCAACCACACACGAAAAACACACACACACACGCAATTGTGAAATTGGACAACACTAAACGAGAAATAATTAAAATAGTTCCACTTCCGCAGTATGACCGAGACTTTCGGAAAGCTTCATCTTGAGGTTCCCTGTGACCTATTACAATCTCACCTGGTATTTGGCTGAAAACAAACTACTACAGTCGTGGATCAGAACTTCTGCAATCTGCTACGCCTTTAAGAGCACAAGGCTTTTCACTGCTGCGCAGGTTTTCTCCCAGGAACGAAGGTAACTGGTTATAGCAAATCGTACAACCATAATGACATTATCACTCTGTGATGAGCTACCTGTGGCCAGAAAATCGTCATACGACAAAACTCATAAATATCCCTTAACGAATACACATATTCACATTTTTTTAAAATTTGTTTTAGCCTTAGTTCAGGGTGAAACACCAAACTTCACCCCTTACTTTGTGAACAATTCGAACGAGGTTTTCAGCAGGTAATAGTACGAAATTTTCTTGCATGTTTAATCCATCTAACTCTTGTATCAACTAAGATATTGAAGTAAATTATGATTTTTTAATGTCAAGACATACTAGTACTTCTTTATCCACATTCATTGGTGGTACGTCTTATTCAAGTTATTCTATATTAAATATAATCAACCCCATTTCCCTACTCCAATATCCATTGTGACAAAATGCCAATCCTTCCTACAATAGCCTTAAAACCTCCGTCTCAAAAACATTCTAACGTATTTTATCGTATGTTAACGTATTTTATTGTATGTTGCTATTTCTCCTCTCCCACGCATTAAATACTATAAGCTTTCAGCAGTTCTTTGCGGTCACATTCCTGTAAACATATTTTCGTCCTGATAGAGATCACTTGTGTTTATCATATATAACTAGTGCCGCCGTTACATCATAGTAACACTGTTATCACCCTCTGCATGTAATGATACGACTATTTGTCATGTAGAGCAACCTTGACAAATTATCACAATTGTATAGGTTTTAAAAACAAAAAGATCCACTTGTTCGTTTGATATTATGCAACAGTGAAAATCATGTAACATTTAAGCTCAAGAGTGCTTTCATCCGTTTTCAGCTCACCCTGCGTGGAAAAAAGAAACAACACAGTAACAATCAAATTATACAGAATTTTGAATCAGACCTACCTGGAAAACATTCTTTCTGTCTGTTATTAAAATTCGGCGAAACAAACTAGTAACGTTTAGATTCAAATAGTACCATTATGCCTATCACTGTGACAGCAGAAACATGTAATGGAAGCGACAATATAAATAGGCGTTTCTTACAATTATACAGTGAGATACAGGTATGAATGTGGTTTTGCGTAGACGGATTACTCCAGATAGTATTCAAATGCTTACTCACACCAACATATAAACATATCGTTTAGCTGTAACACACTGTTCAAGGCAAGAAGTATGAACTGCGTTGTTATTGTCACTTCAGTTTGAATTGCATCATTACGGCTTAACTTCTCTCCTGATTGGCTCATGCTATGAAAAAACAGTAATGGAGTTGTGAACCTGCCTAGATGAATACTTTGTTTCTTCTCCCCAATCTGTTTACAATCATCACTGGTTTTCATTTCATTTCATTCTTTAATACACGGTAATGTAGAATTCTTAAACAGTATAGCACGTGAACTTCAAGTATTGTTTTAAATTATCTATCTTTAAATAGAATACGTTCTGTTTTTCAGTATTCCCTGCTTGTCACCACGTGAATGTTCTTGTGTGTATGTGTGTGTGTGTCATAGAGTTGGCAAATTGTAACATGAGCGACTATTGGAAACTAAATTTTAATTGTAACTTTACGTAACTCCTGCCTTTCAACAATGTAAAAATACGACTTAATGAAAAAGATTTCTATGGCTTTTAAGACAGTGTACTATGCAGTAACTCGTGTTTTGGAGCATCATTTATGTCCGAAAATGTTGATATATTTCCCAGCAATTTTAAATAACATTTAAACTAACATGTTATGCTATACAGGAAAGTCCGAGTTGAGGAAATTTATTATTATTATTATTATTTTCATTATAAAGGAAAACTATCAAGGGACATAAGGTGCCCGGCACCTTGTTACCGAGTAACTGAATTTCACTAGATTTATTATCTCCATTAATATTTGTATTGTAGTGAAAATATCCGGAGAAGAGTGAAGATGTCGGCAGTATGCTCTGGATCTTATTTAAAAACTAGCTTTTCCCATTCACTGAGGTTACGTTGGTAACTCTAGCGCTAACTTTCGTTAGCCCTCGGCAGCCAATCAGTATTCCTGGGATCTGCCTAGGCGACAGCGATAGTGCATACTATCAGTCGTACAAAGTTCAAAGTTTGCGTAACTAAGGGACCAAACTGCTAGGGCCACCGTTCCCTAAAGTTAAACACTTTTTAATCCAACTTAAACTGACTTAGACTAAGAACAGCACACACACCGATGCCCAAGGGAGCACTCGAACCACTCGAGGGAGCGGCTGCGCAATCCGCGCCTCAGACTGCGCGGCCATCCCCGCGTGTCTTACCATTAATGCAGAGTAATGTGGATAGATGTATTTGTGAAAAGGTGATTGATAATGGAGGTGTGTATCGTTTCACTGAAAGCAGTAGAAGGACGTACAACGTCTAATTCCTTAACTGTTCCCTCAGCGAAGGCAATGCGGTAACAGTTATTTGCAAGGGGGGCTCGGCGCTCCGGTTAGAATGCGTTTGTAACAAATACGAGTGTGCCGGCAAACCTAAGATTGTGTTTTAAACGGTTTCCCACATCGCAATAAGTGATTACTGGGCTGATAAGCAGTCGAGCCCCACTTACACAATCCGCAAACATTTAGACAAGTGGCACGAACTTTCACAAGAACGAGGGCCACTTCAAAAGAAATGCACATTATTCTTTTTAAAATACAGTTTTCAATCTGCATGTTTGAAAGTTTTACAGTGTGTAGATACATCCTCCCGCTTGTTTTCAAACTTAGTTCAACCTGTTCCCGTGAGTGGCGCCTTCACAGCATGTCTTCAAGGTGGCTGCTACACTTGACGTTCGTCAGAACCAACGTGCGGTCATTGAATTCCTGTGCTGCAAAAACGAGACAGTGGAAAAGATCAACAAGAGGTTGAAAAGGTGTATGGAGATGCTGCTGTCGATCGCAGCACAGCTAGTCGAAAGGCAAGCAGGCTACGTGATGAAAGCGGGCACGCCAATATTGAGGATTGTCCTCGCAGCGGTAGGCTTCGTAGTGGTCCAAGATGGCGTAAGGCAGTTGAGAGGAATGGGGGATTATGCGGAGAAATGAAAATATTGTTCCTAAAGGATGTATCTACACACTGCAAAAGTTTCAAACATGTAGAATAAAAAATGTATTAAAAATAGTGTGCATTTCTTTTGGAGTGACCCTCGTATAATACTACACGTAGACACTTTGTAATACATATTTCATCAAGGAATGGCGACAGGAAGGGCAAGCGACAAACTTTAAAACTAATCATGCCCATGGCGATCCCATGCCAGTGTAGGAGGAAGCTAAATATAAAGAAGAAGTTGAATGAAATAAGTCGCAATTTGCGATCAGTTATGGCTTCGCTGTACTAGGTTTAGATGGAATACCAAAGTGCGGCGTATGAAAATTTGTGCCCGGCCGGAATTGGAACCCGGTATCCCGTGCTTACTGGCAGACGCGTTGACCACTCCGCCACCGAGGACACAGTGACCAGCCCCAACGCAGAGGACTCTTCCCTGCACCTCTCCCACCACACCCAAATCTCCATTCGCCACACTGTCTCTTTCCTATTACCACAGTCTATTTGTTCTGTATATATAATTGTAAAGAAGAAGTTTGTCATATTAGTCTTTATTTTGTGTTGAATATTATTGATGGTTAGATATTACAAGGTGTTTTTTACTCTTGTGCAGAGGAACAGACGTAAATTGGATGAGGAATCGAGTAAATAATAATTAGGTCATTGTTCCGTAACGAGCGACGGGGTACCACGGACCCTTAATATAAAAATACTCACAAAACGTCCGTGAAGAACCCGCGATATTTTGTCAGTAAAATTAAAGTTTATCGTGTATGCTTCGTACGTTGTAAGATAAAAAAAAACGCACTGATGACGGGGAGGATTTACCAAAAGCCGCGGTGGTATGGCCAAGCGCTCTAAGGTGCCTTGCTGCGGAGCGCGCGGGTTGCTTGGCTGTCGGAGGTTCGAGTCCTCCCTCGGCATGGGTGTGTGTGTGTGTATGTTGTCCTTAGACTAGTTTAGTTTAAGCAGTTTGTAAGCCTAGGGAGTAATAACCACTAAAGTTAAGTCTCTTAGATTTGCTAACATTTGAACTTTTGATTTGCCAAAACTGTACTGAAGAGAACAAGCAAAGTGTTTACATCGAGCGTGATGCACAAATTCTACAGTGTTTGTGGTTCCTATTGCGCGTCTTCCTTACGTGACTAGTAGTTTATACAGTATACAGTAAAAAAGTGTAGTCCAATTTTTCACTATGAAGTAGCTCAGAAAGACTGGTAGCGTTTGAGTATTGCTCACGATTGAAGCACGCAGGAACACAAGCTGGGCCTATTTTTGTTCACTGGTAACGAACACTGCTTGTGAGCGCTGGTGGTGCAGCACTGGTGGTACGCCGGCGCCTCCTCCTATGAAAAGTGAGCAATGTGGCGGGCACGTACCGGCTCTGCGGCTGCGGCTGCTGCTGCTACTGGGGCAGGCTGGTCGGCCTCGTGCTCCAGGTCAGAGGCCGCGGGCGACAGCGAGCCGGAGCTGCTGAACATGGAGTTGTCGTCCAGCGTCGGCGTCGCCTGGCTCACGCCCTCCAGCTCCTGCAACACAGCGCGGGGGGTGGGAGTGCGCCGAAACTGCCATCAAACCACATATTTGACGTTACTCAAGGCAAAGTCCAGGTTGGAATTCAACGACACATTGTAGCTCACCGCTAAAAGAGTAAATCAAGCTGCGACAGGCAAAAAAAAAAAAAATATATATATATATATATATATATATATAGAGAGAGAGAGAGAGAGAGAGATAGAGAGAGAGAGAGAGAGAGAGAGAGAGAGAGAGTGCCCCAGCTATCTTGTCCACCCAAAATATCTCTGGAACAACAACAGCTATTGGAAAACGACTTTCACCGGTATCAACGTACGGCTGGGGCCCATGTATGTACATATTTGGAAACATTCTAAAACAAAAGCAAATGCAGAATGGCAGCAGACCGTATTAATTATTCGTTTCGGACCTCTTGAAAAGTATGGAAGTGCGATTACGCATGTCCATCACATCGCGATTACAGGCAGCGTGGGGTTCACGCCTGAGCCTCAGGACGTGCGCTAGCAACGTATTTCGGGTTTTTCAAGCGTCAACTTCTCGTCGCAATATCTCAGGATGTAATTGGAATATTGCGATGCAACCAACGCCATTGCTTATGTGATTTGTCATGCTATGGATTGCTGAAGAAAAAATACAGGGTGTCCATTTAAAAAAACATAAGTTTGTGTTAAAAACACATTTGCTTTCGTTTTAGGATGTTTCCAAATATGTACACCATGGGCCCCAGCCGTACATTGATACCGGTGAAAGTCGTTTTCCAATAGCTGTTATTGTTCCAGAGATATTTTGGGTGTACAAGATAGCTCGGACACCCTTTGTATATACATGGTGTTACAAAAAGGTACGGCCAAACTTTCAGCTAACATTCCTCACACACAAAGAAAGAAAATATGTTATGTGGACATGTGTCCCGAAACACTTAATTTCCATGTTAGAGCTCATTTTAGTATTTCTCTTTAAATGTAAATTGAAATAATTCGTGCAGACAATTGTCAAAATACCCAATTGTTTCGTTAGTATGTACTGTACTTCCTCGATTCACCGCCATTTGGCTCAATTGAAGTAAGGTAATGTTGACTTCAGTGCTTGTGTTTACATGCGTCTCATTGTTCTACAGTACTAGTATCAAGCACATCAGTACGTAGCATCAACTGGTTAGCATTCATCACGAAAGTGGTTTTGCAGTCAGTGCAACGTTTACAAATGCGGTGAATCGAGGAAGTACAGTACATACTAACGAAACAATTGGGTATTTTGAGAATTGTCAGCACGAATTATTTCAATTTACATTTAAAGAGAAATACTAAAATGAGCTCTAACATGGAAATTAAGCGTTCCCGGACACATGTCCACATAACATATTTTCTTTCTTTGTGTGTGAGGAATGTTTCCTGAAACTTTGGCCGTATCTTTTTGTAACAACCATATATATAATTTACACATGTAGCTCGGTGCGATCTCTTTCTGTTGAATGGCATGCACGTAAATATACGATGCAAGGTAGATGTTAAAATCAATAGTTGTCTAAACTTTCTAGATCTGACCATAGGAAAAACACAGGGTAAACATACATTTCGAATTTATAGGAAACCGACGTCCACAAATATGGTGATCACTACAATCTCCATACATCCAGCTAGGTATAAGAGGACGTATTTTAACCTCCCGCTACAGCAGTCCGCCAGGTTAGCCGTGTGATCTTAACGCGCCGCTTTCCGGGACGGGAAGGCGTACCGGCCCCGGTTCGAATCAGCCCGGCGGATTAACGAAAGGGGTCGGAGTGCCGGCCAACCTGGATGTGGTTTTTAGGTGGTTTTCCACGTCCACCTAGGTGAATACCGGGCTTGTCCCCAAGTCCCCCCCCCCCCCTCAGTTACACAATTCGCAAACATTTCGTAACACTTTACACTTTCACACACATCTAACACTATCCGCAGACATTTTGGGTGCACATTTCCTCCTAGGGGGCATGGGGTGGCGACAGGAAGGGCATCCGGCCACTCTGTAATTATTAACGCATACCAAATTCGTGTTTAACACAGTGCCCACCCTGCATGATACGAAGATATGTTGTCAGTAGTGATGGCTACAATACCGGATTAACTGATGAATTACATAACATGGTGAGAAATCGGAATAAGGGCAAAGTAAAATCTCACACCACTGTGAAATATGTCCCAATGACATATAACGGCCCCATTTCCGATAATATCGACAGAATCTTTCAAAAGACTAACATCAAGATTGCCTTTAATAAAACAAAAAAAGGTGAAAGCAAAATTGCGCCAAAGTGGGAGCAAACGAAGATACATTTAAAAAATTTGGGGTGTACAAGCTCTATTGCGGCGGCTGCGAAGGTTTTTATGTTGGGGAAACGAATAGATCGTTTTTTACTACATACCGAGAGCATACAGGTACTCAAATTTGGTGAGCACTTACGAAAAAACAAAAATAAAATCCAAGACATTCGACTAAAAAAGAAGCCCGCACATAAAGCGCCCAAAGGAAAGAAATTAAACATAATAGAGAATATACAGATCTATAAACCTTTAAAACATCATAAGGAAAGTGGAGGTGGTGGATAATAACCTTTTTAATATATTTGATAAAGTGTTGTGAGGTTAAGAGCAGCCCCACCACAGGACGGATAGTTTGCCGTACATAATGTGCCAGTTATCACTAACCCTGAACACCACCTAGCGGTGTGTGTGCTAAATGCTTTCCGTAATTTTAACGGGAGCCCGCGCAGTTAGGTTTAATGTAGTGTGAGACACATGCCGTGTATATTGTGGGGGCCATGATTGGTTTTCATTATATGACTATATATTTTAATGTATTTGACAACGCCGCAGAAAGCCGTATAGGCAGAGCATTCAGGTACATTCAGCACAGTTCCATATGTATGTAGATATCAAAAATAAAATGTATAAGCTATGATTTTTAACGTTCACGGTGGTAAATGGCAGGTACATTGATTGATCTTCTCCTTTTATATAACTGATAATGACTGCAAGATCAGTCTAAACGGGTGATTGTGGTAGATAAGAAAAAAAAAAAAAAAAAAAAAAAAAAGATCATGGCCAAACAGTAACAAGGTTGAGCATAAAAAAGAAACACACACACAGGCAACTTCAGATTTCGGCATTAGGCTTAGTCAGAAAAAGAATCTTCGATAATTGATACAATCACACAGACACACAACTGTCATCTGCGGTTGTTGTGTTCCGAGTAACGTCCTGTTGGGGTGGGAGGCAAAGGCGACGGAGGAGGAACAGAGCGGACGAAGAGGCTTGATTGAGGGGGTAGGAAGCGAATTGGGGACACACACCAAATATACAAGAAATGGGAGATGTGTAGCATACAACGGGCAGAGGAACTGTCCCCCTAGTTGATGCTTGGACTTGACGGCACTGGATTTTACCAAATATTATCTACAATTCGGATATCCCATGTATACCTTCTTGATAGCTTGAGGATATGCTCGGTTAAGCCTGAAACTGTTTGTCAATAAATGAAAAATCGTTTTTTTTTCTTTTTTTTTCAATTTAGGCCGTTGCACCATATTTCAAACAATGTAGCATTTGAAATAGATATGATATACCGTGAAGATATTAAAATTCCGGTCTTTCGCAACTGAAATTCTGTGTTTTACAGGTCACAATACCTTACCTATTTAGCTTATTCAGTGCTAGGAATCTTCAGAAGTCTCTAAAACAATGGAAGAATTTTTAAATAATTATTTAACTAGGTATGTTTATTTCTGATACGCAGTGATTCTTTTTATCAGTTTCTTTAATAGCTTGAGAACAGCGTGGGCCCCGTACTCGCCACTCAGGTACTCACGAAGGAATGGAGAGCTTACCGTAGGACTGGGTGCGGGGCTCAGGCGTGCGACACTCCTGGTGGCTCACAAAATTCTCGGTTCAGCGATCTGTGTTGCGACTCTTTCCCGCTCTCGAGGAAGTTCTGTATTCTATGAAGTGTTTCGTTCTACCAATCACTACTCTAACATAAAATAAAGAAAATGGGCTAGTGCACGCCTCATGTGCTTTCTTCAAGCAGTGGCTATCGGTAACGCGGGCCTTGCACCTCGTGGTAGGGACCACAGCTCTCTGACTACTCGTCATAATAATTCTGCACTTCACTGCACCTACCAGCCGCTCTCTAATTCTGTATGTGGGAAAACCACATGATGTCACAACATTTACTCCTAGCTTCTTTTGCCTTAGTAATTCCTTTCGAGTCTCTAAACAACAGTTAGGAAGATGACACAACTCAAAATTCACCCTCAAGAAATGATTTTCTAATCTCGAAGAAAGATATATTATGGCCGTCAATTTTTCATGTTTCACTCAAATCACCATCTCATACCACAGAAGGATACAAGCTAGCAAGTAAACGAAATCAACATTTCATTTCGCCGCAGGACAGTTCACAACTCATACGGCGCCCTGCTGTAGAAAGAAAGCATCATCAGCACCTATATATTCTGTTGTATAAAGGGGTTTGATTAACAGTAATGCGGTCACTTCAATTTCGGAGCGAAAAATCTATTTTCTATAGCTCCAAACATTCACTTGAGGGTGCTCACATGAAATGGCGGACAGTTATATACATACAAAATATGAGCGCTAGTAAAAAATACCTACATTTTGCGATAATCCTCTTCTCTGACAATGAAAGTAAATAATCGTAAAACTGAAATTCGTAAAAACTATTCATCTTCCTCTACCCCCGCATGCCAAGTGTGGATACGTTATATGTCCATGAAGACAATGGTTAAAATTGATGTTTGACAGTACAGTATATATTTATTCCTAAATTACACATTGTACTGTTATTACAATATTATTCCAATTACGTGAGTAATACATTGTTTTGGAACTGAAAATAGAGAAAAATTTGAAATTGCCATAGAGAAGTACATACTAATATTTGTCATTCAATATTAACAGTTGTAATCGATCAGATCGATATTCCGTGCCATTAATCTTTTGCAAATCAGGAACAATAAGACACTACGATAAGTGATCCCACCATCTTAATAAAGACAGATCAATGAACCCAATATGGACATTAGAGTGCAGTCTTATGATAAAGAGTACCGGAAGAAGAGAACAGGACCTTTTCAAATGCAGGGCTGCAGAAGACCGCAGGAGGTTACACCGGTAGATCGGGTAATTGATGAGGAAGTTCCGAATCTAGCCGGGAGGAAAAGAACGATGTATGTTACTATACTGAAAGTACAGGTAAGCAGATAAAACCTGCCCAGAGGCATAGAAAATGAATTTGGCAGTAGGAGCAACTGTGTGACATAAAAATTGTAGAGAGGGACTAAATGAACAGCAAGGTGATTCAAAATGAATGAAGACTGGAGTAGATGCACAAAATACTCTATTATGGTGTACCGCATCAAATCAGTATTTGCCGTAACGAGCATTACAGCAGCATCCTTAGTCTGCTCGTATTTCCGTTATGTTTAAGACGACACTCGCCCAACGCAGGAGAGGATCCTCAGCGATAATACTCAAAAACATTCAGAAAACTAATCACTGTGAAACTTTCACTTGGACACTGCCGATATAAGGGTAACGATGTAAGGAAACTCTGATCTTACTTTTATCTCACTGCCAACCCTAAGAACGTTACTGCAGCCCTATCAGCTATGAATTTAGTATCGCCATGGCTACAACACTTGTTCCTGAAAGTAAACCTTAAGATGTCACAGATTACCTTCATGTCACACCGGGTATGTGAACTGGTAAGAGCAGTCTCTTACACAATGAAGAAAATCTCTCCCTTCCTACATGTAGGCCTAATAATAATAATAATAATAATAATAATAATAATAATAATAATAATAAAGAAAGAAAGAAAATAGGAAAGTATTTCCATCAGGAGTGAGTCCATATCGAATCCACAGGTTTGTTTTCAAATATATAAAAGATAACAGCAGTCAGTCCCATTTTTTTTTAAATTACAGATCTAGTTTTCAACCACTGTATGGCCACATTCAGTGCTTGAATGTAGAGGTCAGGGAAACAGCAATATATTAGACTATTATAAGCACGTCTGCCAAGCAGTTTCTCAATGACCAGTCTATAACGCTTGCATCAATAAGGTGGCCTTCTCGTTAATGTTAGCATGACAAACTGGTTATTTACGAGTTGACTGGATGGACAAGAGACAAATGCCCACGAGTCAATTCGTGACTAAAAATGATCGAATGGGACACGATTTAACATGCTGCTTCCATGATCTCTATATTCAAGCACTGGAGATGGTCAGGTATAACAGGGACTGAAAACTATATCTTGTAATAAAATATTTGCGACTGATTGCAGTTATGTTTCTATTTATTTAAAAATTCTCAATTCAAATTAAACAAAAATTAGCTCACCACTTACTACTGCCAAACCTTTCCTACTGTTATGCAGATTAACACTTTGCAAACGGGAAAAATTCCAGACGACTCGAGCTAGCTACAAATGCTTGCCTAAGATATGTGTGCAATATTCGGTTGCATGATGACATCATTAGTAATGTAGGATGCGACTGGTTTGGCGATGTGATTTGCACACAATCTATTTACCTCATCGTCTTCTTATTCATTGGTGACCTCAGTACCTATCTTCGCAAAGCAAATACCCGTCATTGCAGAACAGCAGTTCCACATCGGATAAGTCCAGTAACTTGACTATCACTAATACTAAATGTTTCTCCTCTATTTCGCCATTTCAGCCATGGAACTATAACCTGAATTTTATTAAAAACCTCTGTGTATTCGAGAGGAGGTTGAGGCTTACCTGTTACCATTGGGGTAGTTACTCCCTCCGCGTATCCCAGCTTTTTTTGGTGGGTCGAACACTGACTACAAACTAATAACGTTTATATCGCCCCTTTCTATTCCAGTTCGCTTTTTATTTCATCCGTTAATCTTACCATATTACGGGTCTCTCTTTGGTGGACATTCAAGTTGTTCTCCATATTGTGTGATGTTGCAACACATTTCTGTTAGACGTCAATTCTACATTTGACAAGAACGTAATGCAGAAATCGCTTAATGTGGTTTAATTAGACTGACGTTTATTTAAAGCCCATGTATTACTGCTGCATTATTGTGTTGTTGTTGTTGTGGTCTTCAGTTCGCAGACTGGTTTGATGCAGCTCTCCACGCTACCCTGTCCTGTGCAAGTCTTTTCATCTGATAATATGTTCGGCAACCTACATCCTTTTGAATCTGCTTATTATATTCCTCCCTCGGTCTCCCTCTACGATTTTTACCCCACACACTTCCTTCTAATGCTAAGTTGACAATTCCTTGATGTCTCAGAATGTGCGCAACCAACTAATCCCTTAGTGAGTATATGCCAGAAACTCCTTTTCTCCCCAATTCGGTTAAGCACCTCCTCATTAATCACGTGATCTACCCATCTAATTTTCATCATTCGTCTGTAGCACCACATTTCAAAAGATTCTATCATCTTTTTATCTGTACTCCTTATCGTCCACGTTTCACTGCCAAACAATGCTACACTCCAGACAAATGCTTTCAGAAAGGACTTCCTAACATTTAAATTAATATTGGATGTTAACAAGTTTCGCCTCTTTAGAAACGCTTTTCTTCCAATAGCCATTCTGCGTTTTATATCTTCTTTACTTCGCCCATCAGAAGCTATCTTGCTACCCAAATAACAAAATTCATCTACTACTTTTATTGTCTCATTACCTAATCTAATTCCTTCAGCATCGCCTGATTTTCTGACATTGCATTCCATTACCTTCGTTTTACTCTTGTTAATGTTCATCTTATATCTTCCTTTCAAGACACTGTCCATCCCATTCAATTGCTCTTCCAGATCTTTTGCGGTCTCTGACAGAATTACTATGTCATCGGCATACCGCAAACTTTTTATTTATTTTCCCTGCACTTGAATTCTCTCTCCAAATTTGTCCTTCCATTCCTTCACTGCTTGCTCAATGTACTGATTGAACAACATTGGGGAAAGGCTAGAACCCTGTCTCACTCCCTTCCCAACCTCTGCGTCCCTTTCTTGCCCTTCGACTCTAATAAACGCTGTCTAGTTTTTGTATATGTTGAATATAACTCTTCGCTCCCTACATTTTACCCCTGATACCTTCAGAATTTGGAAGAATGTATTCCAGTCGACATTGTCAAAAGCTTTCTCTAAATCCACAAACGCTAAAAAACGTAGGTTTCCCTTTCCTTAGCTTATCTTCTAAGATAAGTCGTAAGCTGCATTATTATTTACTGTTGCTGTACCATAAATTGTAATGCTGACTCCTTAACGATGTCTGGTTAACTGAGAAAAGCCCTGAGGGTCCTATCTTTGTATGTGAAATAAATTGACTGCAAGCAACAACAGACCGTTCGAGCGGAACCTCTCCGCCGTGGACAGCCAGGTACCAGTGGTCGCTGTTGAGGCCGGCAGTATCGCTTGCGTTAGAGCTAATAGCGACGGGCGGGCACATGTGGGCGCGCGCCATTCGTCAGTCATCCAGTAACGAGATAAGGCCGGCCCGGCGCTAACACCGTTACTGGGATTAGCCCCGCCGGCAGCGGTCGATACCACCCGTCGGCACGGCTTCCGGACTAGCAGGTAGCCGCCTAAGTACTGCGCCGGCACGTGCTCCAGCCGTAGCTAAAGCCACCACCCCGCTGCTAGCGGACCCCGCCACAATTAGCGCCAGTCGTCACCCTCATGTCGGCTAACGCAAGAAAAGTAGCTATACGGAAGTGGACCATTAGTGAAAGAAACTGAGGCAAATCATTATAGTACTGCTCCATCATTTGCATCAACTAAGTGTTCTACCAATAAAGCGCAATGCTTGCTTCGCCTTCTCCGTGACATTCAAAATATTTCTAATCCTACGGGACCAACACTGCCTAGGACGTCGGTCCAAGACTTTCGAGAAGCGTTTGAAAAGTCCGTGCAAAGTTCAAAAGATGGCACCACCGATGCATACCGAGGTCATGTTTAATTAGTAGCATCTTTGGAAAGATCACACACACCAAGTTTCAGCCATATTGGTCTATTTCTTTGTGTTTGGCATTCGTGTGAATCAAGGAAGTCGAGTGAGTGTCAAAGAATGGATGAAAAAGAATTTCGTGTGGCGATTAAACATTACTTTATGAAAGACAAAACGCCTCAGGAGACTAAAGAGAAGTTTGATAAACATTATGGTGACTCTTCACCTTCGTTTAGAATAGTTTTATAAGTGGTTTCAGAATTTTCGGAGTGGCCATATAGGCACAAATGACGCTGAACGTTCTGGACGCCCTGTGGAGGTTACGACTCCAGAAATCATGGATAAAATCCATGATATGGTGATGGACGACAGAAGAGTTAAGGTGCGTGATGTTGCTAGTGCTGTGGGCATCTCGAATGAACGGGTACATAATATTTCGCATACACATTTCGACATCAGAAAGATATCATCAAGATGGGTGCCGCGATTGCTCACGCTTGACCAAAAACGGAATCGTGTGAAGTGTTGCAAGGAACGTTTGCAGCTGTTCAGGAAGAATCCGTAGGATTTTAAGCGTCGTTTCGTCACTGTCGATGGAACACGGATACATTACTACACTCCTGAGACCAAAGAACAATCTAAACAATGGGTTACCAAGGGAGAATCTGCACCAAAAAAGGCGAAGACAGGTCCTTCAGCCTGGTAGGTTATGGCGACGATCTTTTGGGACTCGCAAGGAATAATCCTCTCCGACTATCTGGAACAAAGTAAAACTATTACAGGTGCATATTAGTCATCTTTATTGGACCGTTTGAAAAACCGAGCTGCAAGAAAAACGCCGGCGAGTGGCTCACAAAAAGTCCTTTTCCATCACGACAATGCACCAGCACACACCTCAGTAGCTGTAGTCGCAACATTATTGGAAATAGGATTCCAATTCGTTTCACATTCCCCCTATTCTCCAGACTTGGCTCCCTCGGACTATTCCCGATTTGGAAGAAATGGCTAGCGGGACGAAGATTTCATTCAAACCAGGAGGTGATTGCAGAAACTAATAGCTATTTTGCAGGATTAGACAATTCCTATTCTTCGGAAGGGATCAACAAACTATTAGAGCGTTGGACGAAGTGTATAAGTCTAAAAGGAGACATAAAAATGGTTTTCCCCAAACTCGTTAGTAGTTTTTGTTTTTGCATGGACTATTTAAACGCCCCTCGTACAAACTACGTATACTAACTTTCACTGAGAGCAATACACACACACACACACACACACACACACACACACACACACACACACACACACACACACACACACACATGCCCAAGGGACGACTCGAACCTCTGACGGAAGCGGCCACGCAATCCGTGGCATGACGTCTTAGACTCCACGGCTATTCCACGGCATTATCTGTGTATTCTTTCGAATGTAAGCTTGCCGAAATTGCAATTCCGAGGTATCTAGTTGAAATTACAGCCTTCACATTTGATTGCTTTGACTTGTAAACTAAGTTTAAGCGATTCCTTTTATTAGACCTACTCATGTTGACTACTCCACACTTTTCGTTATTTAGGGTCAGTTTCCAATTTTTCAGCATACAGCTCACTTTCCTAAATAGTTCTGAATTTGGTTTTGTCCTTCAGATGACTTTAGCAGAAGATAAATTACAGCATCATATGCCAGCAGCCTAACACGACTGCTCAGGCATCCTACCAGATAGTTTATGTAGATAAGGAGTAGCAGAGGACCAATGACGCCGCGTATCACCTCTGATTTAGTAGATGCCCTTCCATCAATTACAACGAACTGTTCCCTCTCTGACAGGAAATCTCTAAAGCAACCACATATTTAACACGATATCTCACAATCACACAACTTTATTAAAAGTTGTTTGTGAGGTACGATATCAGTAGCCTTCTGAAAATCTAGAATATGGAATTAATCTGAGATTGTTTTTTCGATAACAAATGCGCGTGTGTTAAGTTACAGGATTCATAATGCCATGTCGTTTACCGTGACACATGGCATAATGTCATTCTACCTGGCATTTCTCATGTCTTGCCATATGACACTACGTATCACTGAAGTTAAGGACGCATGTAACACCACTTAGGGCTACCGATGCACTCCACTCTTAGACTTCACTGAGCTCGAAAATAGGGTTTAACTCGTAACAAAGCGCGGCTACTTCAAGATTCTTTTTATTTAAATGTTGTTTGAAACTGCCAGATAAGTCGAGGAGAAGCTAGTTCTCTTCTTTTAGATCTTTGACTACGACATAAGCCACTTTCGCTGTGCTATAGTAAGAGCATTTTTTGTAGCCCACAGGGATTGTGAAGTACAACATCTTCAAAATTTCTTCACGAAGTAAACAAAAACTTCTTAACCCTATGATCCTGGCTCAAATAGAAACCGAGTACCAAGACCGCCAAAACCGCTACTCGGTGTTTTCAAACATATTTATTATAGCACTTCCTCTGTGTCCCCTACTTCTAATGCGTACTTGGCACTGAATGTGCTTAATGATAAGAAAATGTGAGACGATAACGATAAATTGTTAGGAATTATTTTCATAAATACAAATAAATTTGAATTCGAGAAAGAGAAATGACGGACAATGTATTTTTTTCTATTCTTAAATGGAAATAATGATTTCTCTTCAAAATTACGAGTAATAATGAATGTGTAAACATACAAATGTTTGTTTTAATATAGTGATGAAAGCACAATGAAAAATTATGCTTAGTCCTTTTTTAAAGTCTTGGAAGCCTCATAGCGTTAATTATGAACATTACAAAACTTTTTTTTAATGAGTTAGCAGGAGCATAGTTCTGACTGCTACTTACTGTATTCGTGAGCCTCCAATTTCTTACTGCCAGATACGTTTCGTTCGTTCTGTGTCTGTGAGCAATATACGGCGTAAATGTGTTGTGAAGGGAACAGCATGTCACCTAATTAGTACCAACTGCCTACGTTCCTTACAAAGTGTTCAATAAATTGTAAATTGAAGTTTTAATTTGAGAACACTATAAAAGTTCTAATTTAGGACGATTAGTTATCCATACCACTCTTATGAGTTCATATTAATGAGAGTTTGATAATTTTTCCACTGTATTAGCCATTACCGTGTTTCAGAGAAGAGACAGGAAACAGAGGAAAGTTTGATTCGTGTCTAAAATTGCATTTCATTCGACAATATGAACAACTAATTAATACACATTTATGCGTGTTGGCTTTCAGTAACGAAAAACAAATATTGTATCGTTATTAACTGACATGGCTGTTAAGGAGAGATATTACTGACATTTTGCAATTCAACTGACTTCATTATGCTACGGACTGGGCGGGAAAAAAAAAAAAAAAAAAAAAAAAAAAAAAAAAAAAAGTTTGTAAATCTATCGGACCAAACTGCGTGGTCATCAGTCCGTAGCTTACAAACTACTTAAACCTAGGTATACTAACCTAAGGACAAACACCCACACCCATGCCCCAGGGAGGACTCGAACCTCCACGGCGAGCAACCGCACGCTCCGCTGCGAGACGCGTTAGACCGCTCGGCTACTCCACCGCGGCGGTTCGAGTCTTCCCTCGGGCGTGAGTGTATGTGTCGTCCTCAGTGTAAGATAGTTTAAGTAGTTTGTAAGTCTAAGGACGGATGACCATAGCAGTTAATTTCAATAGGTTTCAAACATTTGAACATTGAACATCACCTAACTGCAAGATATGAAGTCCCAAAGCTCAGATTGCAAAATGAAAAATTTATTTATTATGGAATTTTATAATGAACAATTTTTGGCAATACCATGTTGCCATTATCAAATGATCAGGAACTAAAACTTCATTTGGATGAAAAAAATATGTATCAGGCATATTAAGTTTTAGTTCCTAATCATTTGATAATGACAACACAGTTTTGTCCAAGCTTGTGATATAATGATATAATAAATAGTTTATTTATTTGATCTGGGCTTTGAGACTTTACATTTTGAAATCACTTGAGTTAGAAACCAGTACTGTATTTGGTAATGCGTATTTGTCTCAACAATAGTGAATACATTTGGCACAAAATTTATTCGATACTTTTACAGCCCTAGTTTCGAAGAATCGAAATCGAATCCGGGCTGTCGACGTAGCCTCCTGGTCGGCAGGTGGCAGCGAGAAGCCGACGCTGCGATCGATCGATCACTCTTGAGAGAGCCCCGCCTGCGCAGCCAGCATTTTTCTCTCTATTGTAAGGCGGCGACCCCGAAGAGCTACCGCACAGTTCCCTGGAATTATGAACCACCAAGTGCTTTTGTTTCTTTATTTTCCGTATCGGGAAGGCTACACGATCCAGGAAAAAGTAGAAACACACAGGACGCTCTTATACCTAGTTTAATGTTAAGAAGCATTCGCCTCACAGGAGTTTTCAATAAGGCCCTTGCTTTAGTCGCTACAGATGTAACATATTTGACTCTAATTGCTTCCTAACTATATTTTTCACTGAAGCTGCATTCACAAATGGACTTTCTACTGCACTGTATAGAATTAAATTGCGAGAGCAATGTTCACTACTCTTACTAAACTGTTAAGAAAAATTTAGGACACCTTAGAATACGAGGCGCGTCCAGAAAGTAAGTTCCGTTTGGTTATATAAAACGAACGGGTACAGATGCAGAAAAAATACTGATTGTACAAAAATCTACAACTGTTAAACTACTTTTCTACATAGCTTCCGAAATTTTGAAGGCAATTGTCATAGCATGGCACAAGGTTTTGTGTGCCTTTTTCATATAATGTTGCCGCCTGTGTATTCAACCATGTGGTAACATGTTCTTTCAGTTCGGCATCATCGTTGAAGTGATGTCCACCAAGGACAGATTTTAGGTGTAAGAAGATTACTGTCAAAAGATTTTTTTCTCACGATAATTCCTGACCTCACACACCGAATGTGACCAAACAATTCTTACGGAAATTTCAATGGGACCTGTTTGATCATCCTCCATACAGCTCGGACCTCTCTCCTAGCGACTTTCATCTCTTCTTACACCTAAAATCTGTCCTTGGTGGATAACACTTTAACGATGATAAAGAGCTGTTACCTCATGGTTGAATACACAGGCGGCAACCTTCTGAGAAGGATGCATGCAAAAACTTGTGGCACGCTATGACAAGTGCCTACAAAATTTCGGCAGTTATGTGGAAAAGTAGTGTAAGAGTTGTAGAATTTTGTGCAATAAAAATTTCTGCTGTATGTGTGTACAATTTCATTTTATTACCAAACGGAACTTACTTTCTGGACGCGCCTCGTATCAACTAGGAGAGCACTCATGTGCCATGAACCAGCACCACCTAAAGACAACAGCCCATTTGACTGGCTGGCCGCTGGGGTACAGCCCACAGCTTCGAAGCGGCCAGCCTGTCAGCTGGTGGTAGCGGCCTGGTCGGTGTGACGTGACACGGGCTGTTGTGGGCCCTTGTATCTAGGAGGTGTTGCATGAACGTAGGGCGTCTTCTGTCGTCATTCCCGTTCGAAATACTCCAAGCGTTTATTTAATGAGCTGATAGACATGAGTGTGGACTATTCTAGTTTTACTTATTTGTTGTCCAGTACAGAAATATACTCATAATTTCATCTGCACATGTTCCATGAGACAGTGCAGAAAAAAAGTCAGATGATTGCAGAATGTTCTCATTGTAGCTTGCAAAATAACATATGAAAGGAATATTCAGAAAGGTAGATGAAAGAACCGTTAATCTTTCTGCACAGTTATGAACAAAGCTAATCTCGTGATTTATCAGATCCGTTTACAACGAGTAATTTTTGTGTTGCTGATGTAAAAGCGCATGTTAATCTGGTTTGTGTACGGCTGTGGAACGATACATTCTATACCTAACCACATTCTCAAACAGTCCATCGAGGAACCTTGTCGCCCCGTGTCACTACCAACTTTATGAATCTCATCCGCAATTGGCTTATAACGTGTGTTGGTTATGCATTCAGAAATACCTCTCTCACCTAAAGATGATGCCCCATCCAATACATTTACAGTCTAATACATCTATACCAGGAAAGGCATGGAACATGGATTGGTGAAGGCTCAAATGAACAGAGGTCGTTTCTAAATTCAGATCAAACGACGGGACGCGACCACAAACGCTTGCTGTTTACGAGCATTAACCTTTTCCTCTAAGCTATCCAAGATGTACCTTCATAGCGCAGAAGTCCCCAATTTGCCCCTCACAATCTCAAACGCAGCAGCACTTTGCGCGAAAGGCAATTACCTCGGTCCGAGACATTGTGTGGCACAAAGTTTCAATTTTTCACAAAATGTTGCAGTAGCACATAGCCCTCATTTTTAAAGCAAAATTTAGTCATTTCTCCGCCTTATCTTTCATTACAGCGTGACCTGCTCCAACAACGAAGCTCTCAGTGAGGCAGCTTAGGAGCCACATAGATCAGCCTGATTCGGATCGAATCCACACAGCGAATTAATTACCACTGATCTCGTACAGTAGCCAGCCTGATAACGGCATTTAAGCGGTTTTCTAGGTTCTTCAGGCCAATGCTCTGCTGCCGCCTAATCCCCATCTCTAATAGTGCGTCAGGCTATGAGCAAAACTACAGTAACAAATACAATAAAGTTTACACGATTCGATGATGGATGACACACTGGGGGGTTCGTAACTTAGACTGTCGTCTGTACGGACTAGGAGGACGTTCGCCTGCAATGTTCAGTAAATTAAATTTCTAAGTATCAAAACGACGGAGTGCAGTAGAATAATGAATATTAGAGTAGTGCATCGGATAATTAATGAGGATGTCAAATTGGCAATAAAAGACATTTCGGTACTATTTGGCGAAAATTTGCGACCGTTTAGTGGGAAACGTCCTGAGACTCAAGAAGAAGTTGTTATTTCAAAGGAACGATCAGTGTGTGTGTATATGTGTGTGCGTGAATGTGAGGATAGGGGGAGGGGAGACTGACGGAGAGAAACAAAACTTGTAGAGTGAGACGAAGTTCTGTTTAGAATAGCCATGTTTAAATGGATGTAGTTTGCAGTAAATGTTCGACGATGAAGAGGCGTACTCAGGACAGACTGCGTCGAGAGAAGCATCAAATCAGTGTTTTGTTTGAAGACCGCAACAACAAAGGTTTTGTACACCTTGTACATTACTAACCACAAAGTACTAATGAAGAAAAAAAGGACTGACACGCATAAAAAAACATAAGCCATTTATTGTTCATTACAAGCAGCCGTGGGTGGAATGGGACAGTAAATAAATAATCACTGTACAGTTCTGCCTCATTGTAATACTGTGGCTTTAAATGAAAATGCAAGCAATCAACTGAAAAATGCTCCCGTGGGATCACAGAAAAGACAGATTGTGCCTGTTTAAAAAACACAGACACAAAAGTGGATACCATGTGCATCAGTTACATTTCAGCTTACTCACCAAAATTTTTGACCTGCTAAATCGTTTTACCCAGTCTCTCGTTATAAATTTTCATACACTGTGTCTCCCTTTCACCGCCACTGTCTACATATGTCTTTTTTCTCTCCAGTTGTCGATTTTTCCTCTCTGTATTTCCTACTCTCACTATCTTCATCTGTTTCTCTCCAAATGTTTGTAAATCTATCGGACCAAACTACGTGGTCATCAGTCCGTAGCTTACAAACTACTTAAACCTAGATAAACTAACCTAAGGACAAACACACACACCCATGCCCCAGGGAGGACTCGAACCTCCACGGCGAGCAACCGCGCGCTCCGCAGCGAGACGCTTTAGACCGCTTGGCTACTCCACCGCGGCTGTTTCTCTCCATCTTTCTTACAACTGCCTCCTTCTCTGCCTTTTTCACGCCCATTCTTTGTCTTTCACAGTACCACCGTCTCTTGCTTTAGCGCAGTTTTCTCTTGGTCTATTCAGTCGTCATTGCCTCTCTTCCATACATGCCCTAGTGGATAGTTTGCTTGGGCTTGTAACCCCTAGACGGGGAAAACTTTAACCCGTTGCCCCCGCTGCCACTATCTCCATGTCCATCTTTACCGCCGATGAGTCTGTCCTATCAGGATTGCCTTCTATTTGTTTCTCTCCCACCGCAACTCTACTCTCTCTTCCACCGTCACCTTCTGCTATTCTCTTCCAACACAAAAAAGCGCGCATATGTTCCCATGGCAAACGTCTTGGTGAGGAAACATAATGAGGACTAATTGAGCTGGTTTTGCAGTGTCTTTTTAAAAAGAAAAGAAACACATTCGTCTTATTTGTGCTCCGACAGGAGAGTTTCAGCGTTCTCTTTCTTTCCTTGCTAAAGCTTGGTGTGCTACTTGTATAAGACAAATGACATAGTTCAGTAATGATTTGACAATTTCTTTATATTCTTAATTTATACACGGGTATGACAAAAAACAAAAAGAAATTGTCATTAAACGAGGGAAGGTATCAAACTGTGCTACCTCCAAACCCACATTTATTCACAAAACTGTTTTCTTAAAATAGAATGGTAAGTATTTCGTAACGGCCGCTAAGGCCACTTCAGTGGAAGTGATCTCACGGGAAGTGTTCGTCCACCGGTAACGAAATCAAATGTTTGTATAGTCTATGGAACTTAACTACGGGGTCATCAGTCCCTAAACTTACAAACTACTTATGAACTACTTACGAACTAGGACGGCACAAATATCCATGCCCGAGGGGGGATTCGAACCCCCGACCGTAGTGGCCGTGAAGACCGTGACTGCAGCTCCTTAGTCCCCTCGGCCACCGCGGCCGGCCACCGGTAACGAAAGCAATATTGTTGTGCTCTCATTATTAAGCAAACTTCGATACCACCTTTGAATATAAAATCTAAATTCAACCTTACGCAAAGTCTATGCAATGTGTTTGTGCCTCTTGAAACCCTTTACAACAGGTTCCAACACTTGACTTAATTTGATGCGGCACAATAACTGTGTACTTGATAACGGAAGAAGATCATCAAAACGCGAAAATGTTATTTGTAACAAGTATTTAAAGGATTTGCTATGGTTGGTTATTTAAATATTTGCGGCCTGTTTCACAAAGAACTAAACAGAGATTTTGTGCGTAAGTGTGGCTAACTGGATATCACAAGGAGACCACATGGGTATCAAATTTTAGAATTTTTTTTATATTTATGTTGTGTGAAGTTCAGAACTTAGATAACCATCAGCCAAAGCCATTCGACGCAACTATCAAAAATTCTCGAGAAAACCGAATTTGAACTTTTGCAAGTATACGTAAGTACCGATAATGAAAACAATTGAAGCAACTGTCGGTGTAGCTCAGTTGGTAGCGTTCTGTCCTCACATCCATACCATAGAATCGGTGCTTCAAATCCCGTCATGAGAGATATTTTTTTCGTTGTTTTCGAATTCAGTTATATAAAACATTTTGGGAAATCGAAATCCACGTGTTGTGTCAGTTTTTGTTTATGTAGACGAGGTGAACACCTTGTCGTTGGTTGAGTGGGCTACCTGCTTGGAAAATTATTAGTAGGTTTGCAGATGACTTTCCAAAAACAGCGTCGTAGATCTTCACAAGCTGAACAATCAGAGACTACCGTGTCAAGTAACAGAGAAGCCAATACTGTAAAAAAAAAAACACTTTTTGTTAGAATTGAAACCGTCATTATGAACAACCTTTTATAAAATATAGAAAATCACGAATAAACAAAAATACGTGAATTTTTGGTAAAAATTACCAATAGTAATTAAAATTGTGAAATCATTCGAACACATCGAAAAAGAAAAAAAAAGTCACAGTAGGATTCGAACCACTGGGCCTATGATTGTAAGGCCAGAACGCTATTATTATTATTATTATTAATATTTTTCTGTATGGGTGGTTCTGTTCCTTACAATCATGATCGTGTTTGTTCGTTTTTGTTCGATGTGTTTTTGACTTAGCATTTTTATTTCAGAGGACGTTGAGCCACAGCGCCCGGCTACCACCTGAGCTACACCGACAAATACTTCAACTGTTTTTATATTGCTACTTACATGTACTTGCAAAACTTCAAAGTCGATTTTCTCGAGAATTTTTGAGAGTTTCGTCGAATGGCTTTGGCTGATCGATATTTGAGTGCTGAACTTTACGTGCCATAAATATCAAAAAATTCTATTATCCGATACCCATGTGGTCTCCTTGTCAGTAATGAATCAGTATATCCCTGTAACTCTTATGTTAGGTGCCCAAAAAACATGATTTCTCATAGTTTTCTCAGGAACCCGCCATGAACAAATGGTGTTTTAAGTTTTAAGTGTTATCCGTAACACTTGACCCGCTATCTCTGTGATGAACAAAAACAGAAATATGGGCCACTACGAATCACATTTTCACACGCAGGGAACACATTAATACCTCGCACGTGGTGCTCGGTATAATTACACTCGCCTTTACAGAATAAATCCTCGGCTAGGGTTCAGGGAATAATTGGTTTCCAGCGGAAAGGTAGAGCACGCGTTAGAATGGTGGGTGCGAAGGGGCGGATTAAATTCTCTGAATGTTTCGCCCAGAGCGAACCGTGTGTGCGACGTTGTTCCGCGAGTATTTCAAAGCTTTATTGTGATTCATGCGCATACGTTCCGTGGCCCTGTATGGCGTGCGGACAGCTGCCTTTCGTCATCATACTTTGTGTTAATGGTTTTTTCGACCGTTCTTTGCGCCGATGCTCCTACTGATCGAAACGCGGCGTTCTGGGACCCTGTAAGCACGATTCACATTGCAGATTATCTCTGCTACAGTAGGCAGTGACAGTGGCTCACCGAATTCAAAAGGTAGCGTTCTCTGTTTCCTTTCATCTCTTGTACTATCTTTATGGTCTGCGTTCGACACTCGGTACTTCCTAATTTTTTCCATTTTATATTATTCCCATCTATGTTAAACTATTAATTTCGAATTTAAACTTATCATTTCAGACAATATACGTAAAATCATTACGTTTGGTTTAGGTAGTTATAATTGCTCTGTCGCCTGCAGAGTCGGAGGATAGCGGGAAAATATGTTACTCACCGTGAAAAAAATAACTGGGCTGGTCCTCTAGGTTTGTGGTTGGGCACTGGGCTAACAAACCGTCCCATAAAAATGAACTTGTTGCGAAACGCCAAGAAAATGCCTCAGATGGAAATGGAAACAAGGAATATAGGAAACAGCTTATGGACAAGGAGTAACGATTAGTAAAATGGAGCGTTAGAACTTGGACAATATTGTACCAGAAGAACTAGACTGATATCAAATGTATCTTGTATCACTGCAAGACATAAGATATCCAGAAACAGGAAAACTGGAAACGACAGAAACATTTTATATTAAAATGGATCGGACGACAGAAAATTCCAAAACCGAGTATGTTCTAAGGTCCGGAAAAGATTAGCAGCGACAGTAACTGATTTCCCACCAATTGATGATTGAATAGCTATTATGTGACTAAAAGGTAGGTTCACAAATCTATCAATGCTACAGTTGAAAGGAATAGCAGACATTGGAAGCTTACATCTTGAAAGTAATAATAGTGTCAGGCTTCTAAGCTGTGCAAGTGCAGCCAACCTAAGAGTTATGAGCACATACGTTCCTCGCAAGAACATTCACAAGAACATTCCATCACCAGACGGAAGAACAAGGAACGAAATAGACCATGTTCTGGTAGACCGAAGGCATAAAATCAGTGAAAACCATAAGGGGAGCCGAGGTAGGCAGAGATCACTATCCGGTTGTAACATAGGTACGCCAAAGAATAGCTAAAGAAAAGCCAACAGGCAGAAAGGGCATAAAAGACCGAAACATTGACATAGACAGGTTGAAGGATAATGGAAAAGCACAGGAGTTTGTCATTAAGTTGCAAAACAAATTTGATGTTCTAACAACAGACGACAACCTCGACATAGAAGCACACTGGGAATTCGTAAAATCGTATGTGGAAGAAGCGACTCGAGATACGAATGAAAAAAAAAGAAGAAAATTCATAGATTTTAGGATAATGTCAACAAAAAGTGAAAGAAAGAAGAGCAGCGAAATAAAAGCACCTACAAGGGGATTCCAACGAAAGTAAAGAAACATTTGAATACCTTAACAGAGAAACGAAAAATCTCAGAAGGGAAAAGAGGGAATATGTGTTAGACTGTGCTAATTATACCAATACTAGCTTAACGCTCGCTGCTCCGCATGCGTAGGCTGGTTGGACTGCACCAGTTGTTTCTCCCTCTTAATATAAATTTTCATAGATATTGCTTAAGTACTATCATAATGAAATGTTGTGATACTACTTGCAGCCGCGGCAGAATGGCCGTGCGTATTGAGGCGCCATGCTGCGGTGCGTGCTGCTGTCCGCCATCGGGGGTTCGATTCGCCCCTCGGGCATGTGTGTTTGTGTTATCGTTAGCATAAGTTAGTTTATTAGTTTGTAAGCCTTAGGGACTGATGACCCCGTAGTTAAGTCTCTTAAGCTTTACAAACATTTTAATTTACTACTTGTAACCCCCTATGGCATCCCTTAATAATTGAATTTCGAAAAATACCACATCATGTGTCATCTAAATTCCAACGAAGTATGCAAATGTCATTTTTTGTAATTCTGGGTTCAAAATTAGCTTAGTAACAACGTATTTTCAAAAAATTTTTCATTTCCTATTTCACCCCCTATGTGATTAATTTTCTGAAAATACCGAAACACGTATCTTTGTAATTCTGATCAAGAAAACATATACCAATTTATTTAGTTCTAACTTCAAAATTGCCTTAATAGCAAAAGATTTTCGAAAAACATCCCCTCTCCAATTTAACCCCCTTGGTGGTTAAATTTCCAAAAATACCGAAACACGTATTTTTTTAATTCTAACGAACAATACAAATACCAATTTTTGCAAATTTTTACAAAATTGTCTTGACAACAATGTGTTTCCGAAAGGAATTTTCGATCCCCTATTCCACCCCCTTAATTGTTGAATTTCCAAAAATACCGAAACTGGTTTTTTTTTTTTTTTTTTTTTTTTTAATCCTGACCAAGATTACATATCCAAAGTTTCGTAGTTGTAGCTTAAAATTTGAGTTAACAGCAACATATTTTTGAAAATCAATTTTTTGCGTCCCCTATTTTACTCCCTTATTGGTTGAATATCAAAAAATACCCTGTCTTTTAAATTTGAACTCTGAATTAAAATCCGAAATTTTGTAGTTCTAAATTCAAAGTCGCCTAAATATCAACGTATTTTCAAAACAAAAGTTTCATCCCCTATTTCACCCTATTAAGGACGGAATATCGCAAAATCGCTTCTTAAATGACGCGTACAGCGTAAGATCAACACCCTCTACAAATTTCAAGTTTCCGTCTTCAGTGGTGTCAGGTTTGGGCTGGGCGATGATGAGTCAGTCAATCAGTCAGTCGGGACATTGCCTTTTATATATAGAGATTTTGAGGAGGGCGTCACGAAAATATTGTAAATGGCACCAAGAAGTACTACTCTAGTAAACTGTTCTCCAGATGCCTGCAGTCCGCTTCCAAGTTAACGGACTATACAGCTGAAATCGGTTCTATTACATGGATAGCGACGGAGAAACCTGACGGGAAAAAGGAAAGCTTCGCTGGAAAAGATTGTTGCGAGCCTGTTGGGCAGAGGGCAATATCAGTGTGCGGCCACAGCAGAGCCACCGCTCAATCCCAGACGTGAGGTGAATCGCGCTTTGTCTGCGGATTATTAACTGCGCCACACACACTCGCCGCTGCTCACAGGGGATACGGAGGGGCGGGTAGCCGGCAATGCAGCCGACATCAGCGGTCACGTCAACTTCACGGCCGCTGTTTTCGACTTCAGTTCGGTACAAATCAAATGTTCAAATGTTTGTTAAGCTTATGGGACTTAACTACGGGGTCATCAGTCCCTAAACTTACAAACTACTTATGAACTACTTACGAACTAGGACGGCACAAATATCCATGCCCGAGGGGGGATTCGAACCCCCGACCGTAGTGGCCGTGCTGACCGTGACTGGAGCGCCTCAGCCACCTCGGCCACCGCGGCCGGCGGACAGGAAGAGGATAGAGGCTTTTGAAATGTGCTGCTACAGAAGAATGCTGAAGATTAGGTGGGTAAATCGCATAACTAATGAAGAGGTACTGAACAGAATTGGTGAAAAAAGGAATTTTTGGCATACCCTGACTAAAAGAAGGGATCGCTTGGTAGGACACATTCTTAGACATCGAGGAATCGCAAATTTAGCATTTGAGGGAAGTGTGTGGGGTACAAATCGCAGAGGGAGGCAAAGAGACGCGTATAGTAAGCAGATTGAAGTGGATGTGGGTTGTCGTTCTTATGAGGAGATGAAAAGGGTTGCTCAGGATAGAGTAGGGTGGAGAGCTGCATCAAACCAGTCTCCGGACTGAAGACCATAACAACAACATGAGACTCAACTACGGGATCATCAGTCCCTCCTTGAATACATAATGAGGGCGTGGTATAAGCACTATACAAAGACCATTAAGGCTGGAAAACAAAAAGATGACACAAAGTTGAACTGTTTACGTTTGCTGATGACCTCGCTGTTCTCGCCAACAACATTCAAGAAACCAAACTAGAAATACAATAATTACAGCAAAGATCTCAGACTATTGGGCTTAAAATGTCTTTTGGACAAAAAAAAAAAAAAAAAAAAAAAAAAAAAAAAAAAAAAAAAAAAAAAAAAAAACCGCTAAGGGGACCGCTAGTGACAAACAAAATTAAAACTGGGAAATATAACATAAAAATTGTTGCAAAATTTAAATAGTTCGGTGAAATAACAACACACAACCTGAATGACAAACCGGCATGGCCGAGTAGAATAAAGTATTGAATAAAACACGTTACTTTATCAAAAACACGTATAACAAAGATATCTCTCAATCGCCACAAAACTTAAACATTACAAAACAGTCACACAACCGAAAGTAACGTATGGTACGGAAATTGTATTTAAACGAACTAACACTGCAGAAATAGACAGATTACTCAAAATAGAAAGGAAAGTTAGAACACGCATAAATAAATAAAACAAAAAAGACGGAGTTTGAGGAATAGCTTGAAATGAAACAATTTGTAAAAAAACAGAACCAGTGCAAGTACAATGAAAAAGAAACTGATCTCTTTCCTTAGACATTTGATGAAAACAACAGATATGTTCAAATGTTTGTTAAGCTTAAGGGACTTAACTGCGGGGTCAACAGCCCCTAAACTTACAAACTACTTATGAACTATCTTATACTAAAAACAGCACAAACATCCACGCGCGGGGGGGGGGGGGGGGGGGGGAGAATTCGAACACTCGACGGCGAAAGGCCTCGCGCATCGCAGCATAGCGCCTCAATGCGCTCGGCCGTGAACTGTGAGGGGGAACATGAAGCTTGTTGCGGTCTCATTTATTAAGTGCGAAAGCGACACAGAAATGATCAGGAAACTTCAGGGGTAGACGCTGTAAGAGAGATTGTTCTGTATCGCGGTAAGGGCTTCTATGGAAGTTCCGAGAGAGTACGTTTCTCGAGGAGACTGTCATTATTTTGCTTTCTCCTGCGTAAATCTCGACGAAAATCAGAGAGATTAGAACCCACACAGAGGAGAATCGCCCCTTTTTTATTTTTTATTTTTCTATTTTATTTATTTTCTTTCTTCGCGAACCACATGCGACTGGAATAGGAGCAGGAAGTGTAACTGGAAAGCAAAGTACCCTCCGCCACATACCGTAAGGTGGCTTGCTGACTCATCCCGAGTCACTAGGAATCCGGCAATCAACTAGGTAGGGTTGCCAGATTGAACTCGAGGCAAGCCTGGGGACTAGACGTGCCCCCCTCCCCCTTGGCCAATGACTCACTCCCCCCCCAACTGTGATCAACTCCCCCCCCCCTACAACCAGGATTACACGTGAATTCTAAAAAAACTAATCATCTCCTTCGTCCCAGCAAGTATCCCCCCGGTGGAACATTGCTAGGGGTTGCTGTCACATGCCGCAGCTGACCGGCCAGGCCGCCAGTTGCTGTGGATCAACAATCGGCACACTTCAGTCGGCGTGGCGGCAGCATCAAAGCTACTCACATCAACATCTGCGCCTTCCAAGAGTTGCCGCTTGAGGCTCCGCTAACTGGTCACCAAGAAGAGCGCCAAATACCTAATAAACTTTTGTAGCCACTCTTTATAATTTTCTTCCTGCAACCATTCTTCACGGAACGAACTTAGATATCGTCTCTTCATTTCACTCACTAATCCGGGATAATGTAAGCTTGTCTGTTCACACACGATCCGAGTATTCCAAAACTTGCCGGTAAACTGATAACAAACAATGAACGAACGAACACAAATAATAGACGTCTCCAGTTGACACGTTGCCGCAACAGTGTTTGCTTAATAACGCGGTGGCCGATTACTAGCGACGCAACAGCGAAACGTTTTCAGAGGAAGAATAGAAAAGTAGCGTTTTGTTGCAATAAGAAATTGACATTTATATAAAGTTATTCATAAATACTAGAGAGGAGCCGGCCGGGAATGGCCGAGCGCACTGAGACGTCTTGCCACGGTGCGCGAGGCTGCTCCCACCAGAGGTTCGAATTCCCCCCTAGGGCATGGATGTTGTATTCGTCCTTAGTTTAAGTTACCTTAAGTTCGATGTAGATCGTTGCTATATGAGCAGAGTACTTAAAAAGCGTCGTAAAAAAAAGGTTAAGATGAAGGTTACATTCAAGCCCGGAGATGAGAGTGATTGGCCCGTAGACCCGGAGAATTCATTCCAAACCCGGGCACTCCGGGCGGCGCCAGGAGATCTGGTAACCCTACAATCAACAGAAGTGTCAAGACAGTTTCGCGATTACTGAAAAATTTTGTCAGTCGAAACCGTGAGACGGGGGCGCTTGAAGTGAAATTGCCCTAAAGAAAGCACGCTGCCCCAGAGACGTGACAGCTGAATAAAAGACAGATTGAGAGGCGAGCAGCGCCATCCGGCGTCACGGGGCGTACAGCGCGCAGCCTGAATAAGTCATCCAATTCCATCAGTGAGAAATAAAGCGGCCTGCCGCGGCGCGGCGGACCAGGCATCAGACAAAGGGACGCCGCCAGCCTTTACCTTTTTTTTTTTTTTTTTTTTTAACCGCCGGCGCGGGGTTTGCTGCGAATTGGCGGCTCTTTAATTATGGATGCCAGCACATCGATCGGAACCGCACCGGACGCCGGAAAGCCTCTTAAAGACGAGGAAGCTCGTTAAACACTAATGGCGATCTTTCATGAAGTAAAGGCGCCCCGGGCTGCTGCGTCGACACTGTGCACTCGCCGGCGGCGGCCGTGGAGCGCCACGTCCAGCCCTTCCTCGCTAATCGCGAATTCCTCCCACTGGAGCTGTGCTGCCTACTACGACGGCGCGCGGGGAACGTTTACACTCCACCACTATCAAACTTTTATTTTCAAACTAAAGTTCACTTCTAGCCATCCAAAATGCACCAGCCGCGGTGTAGTGACCGGGCGTTCCAAGGCGCATTGTTGCGGAGCGCGCCTCTGATCGCCGTCGGAGGTTCGAGTCCTCCCTCGGACAAATGTGCAAAATGTTTGTGAAGCCTAAGGGAGTTAACTGCGGAGTCATCAGTCCCTAAGCTTACAAACTACTTATGAACTACCTTATACTAAAGACGACACAAACATTCATGCCCGAGGTCGGAATCGAATCCCCGACGGGGAACGGCCTCGCGCATCGGAGCATAGCGCCTCAATGCGCTTGGCCACTCTGCTGCGGCTTCTTCGGACATGGGCGTATTTGTTGTCCTTAGCGTAAGTTAGTTTAAGTAGTTTGTAAGCCTAGGGACTTAAAGTCCAATACTTTTTTTTTTTTTTTTTTTTTTTTTTTTTTGAGAATGCACCACCATGAAGGACCAGAGATACTACAGCCAAATTTATATGTATAAAGGTTACAAGAATGAAAATATAGCCCCATACGAAGTAAGGAATATGACGATGGTAATGCCGCCTTGACTGGCATTAAACGCTGCAACAGGCCTTTGAATCAGAGAGATTCTCGATATGTTTCTGGGGCACAGGAGTCATTGTTGCTTCGACAATTGCCGAAGTTGATCTACTATAGCAGCGGCTGATGTATTCCGGACCAATCGTTCCACGGCCTTCGACAAACGTTTTTGATAGGTAAGGACACCAACGCAGCCATGCAATACGATTGATAAGAATCCTTGCACTCCACATGTAGTTGGCATCGCCCTGTCAAAAAGGACACAGAACGTAGTAAATGACGTAAAGTCATCGACTAAAACAAAAATGAGATCTAGCGTTCCTCAGGGAAGATTTATAGGGCCCTTACTGTTCCTTGTCTTTATAAAAGATTTAGGAGACAATTTGTGCAGATCTCTTACACTGTTCGCGGATCATACTCTCGTTTATCGATTAGTAGAGTCACGCTAAGATCAGAAAGGAACTACAAAATGATTTAGATACGGCATCAGTATGGTGCAAAAATTGGCACTTGACCCTAAATAATGATGTGTGAAGTCATCCATATCAGAACTAAAAGAAATCCGTTAAGCTTCATTTACACGATAAATGAGGCAAATCTACAGGCCGTAAATTGAACTAAATACACAGGAATTACAATTACGAACAAATTAAATGGTAAATAACACATAGAAAATATTAAATATTTTAGGCTACGTTTCATTGGCAGAACACTTAGAAGATGCAACACATCTACTAAAGAAACTGCCTACACTACACTTGCTCGTCCTATTTTGCAGTATTGCTGCGCATTATGGAATCCCCACCAAGATGGGAAACAACCCCACTCTTTAACTGTGAAAGCACACTCCCTTCACACGCCCTACCCGCGCGGAAGTAGCCACGTGTATTACGGACTGGGCGGTTGCTCCCGCCGGTGGTTTGACTCGAGTCGTGTGTGTGTGTGTGTGTGTGTGTGTGTGTGTGTTGTCTCGTCTCGTTAGTGAAAGTTCGTTTCTGTAGTTTGTAAGCCTAGGGACTTATGACCATAGTAGTTCGGTGGGAGTGTCTAGCAAAAATTCAAAACAAGCGGCAGTTTATTTTCACTCTAGAACGTTTGTGCCATATTTGCTCCCAATCTGTAACGCACGTATCAGACCTTCTCCTTGTGAGACTGCAGGGTGGAAGAGCAAACTATAGACCACACTGTTAAAAAGTGCCCAGTGTGTGCATTTCATGCTGACCTGGAGACCTTACACGAAGTGACAAGAAATGACCCAGAGTGACTGTCAGACATTTACTTTTAACTGTAGATACGAGAGTTGGAATTCAAATAGTGGCAACACAGCTGTGGAGACACTGTGCAATGGAATCTACTCTTGTCGCTGATAGTACACGTTGTTGAGATACCTATATTACCTCCGAGGAAATGGACTCGCCTGTCCAACCTCACCGGCGTGCACACAAACGAGGGAAACAGTCCCTTGTGAGCGAGCGTCGTAACGTAACGGTGTCACTATGTTTCCGAAACAATAACAACTGAGTTGGATCAAGATTGAATGTGCCAGAGGTCGTACAGCTCAACAGTGTCATCAAGGCTTCAAGAGGTGCGCGGGGAATCGGCATTGCCGTACAGAACAATGGCACGTTGTGTAGAAGCCTTCAACAAAGATCGGCAAACTGTGGCAGACATACATCGGGCAGGTCGTCTTAGCTTCTCTGGAGAACAAGAAGAAGAAGGAAGAAGAATAAGAAGAAGAAGAAAAGCATACCGCTGTCGCGTTAGTGTACAGTGATCGACGCTAGAAGGTTCCTGAGCTCGCCCACGATACACGATTAGTGCATACGACTGTGCTTCGCATCCTGAAGAAACGCCTGGGCATGCGAAAAATGGCATAAAGGTGGATTCCGCAGGAATTGACGGAAATGCAAAAATGGATGCGTTACGACGCTGGTCAGGCGCACTTGGAGCGCTATGAACGCAAATGAGACGCTTTCTTACGCCGTGTCGTAACACTGGATGAGACATGAGCCACATCATAAAAGCCAAAATTGAAATGCCAATGCAACGAATGGCGTCATTATGGGTCGCCGCGAAAGTCGAAAGTGCGTCAGAGCCTCAGCAAGGTGAAAGTTATGGTGATTCTCGTGTTCGAGTGTGATGGTGTTATACTAAAGCATTACGTTGCGCAACGGCAGACCGTTTATGCTGAGTATTACTGTTCATTTTTGGAGTATCTGTTGCGACCAGTTTTGCGAAGTAACCGGCAACACTGTCTGCACAACCCACCCATTATTCTGCATGACAATGCGCGGGATCATACAGGGCAAGCTGTGGCTGCTCTGTTCGATCGGTGGGACTGGGAAGTACTGTACCATCCATCATACTCCCCGGAGGTAAGTCCCTGATTCCGAAGATGAAGAAACCACTTCGTGGCATTTGCTTCAGAACTGTTGCAGATTTTCGACAGGCAGTATACCGCTTCATTCGCACCATCAACAGGACAGGCTCTGCTAACGGTATACTACGCCTTCCACATAGATGGCAATGGGTTCTACACAACGCTGATGACTACTTTGAAGGACAGTAACAGGAGCAAACATGTAACGCTTTTGTATAGGCTGTGAATAAATAGTTGCCACTATTTAAGTTGCAGCCCTCGTACTTTTGTGTACTTGTAAAACCATAGCGTGAATAAAATAAATAAATAACTAAATGTTTATAAATTTAAGGGACTTAACTGCTGTGGTTATCAATTCCTAGGCTTACAAACTAATGCTAAAGACAACATACATGCCCACGCTCGAGGGAGGACTCGAACCTCCGACGGTGAGCAACCGCGCGCTTCGCAAGAAGGCGTCGTAGAGCGCTCGGCAAACCTACCGCGGAAATAAATGAATAGCCTAATATGAAACCTAGACATCTGACCTAATGGTCGAAATTTAGTTAGCAGTCGATCCTAAGGGAAGTTTTTCAGCTATTTTCAATGGTGAAGTCCGTTATTTCTAAAAATTGACGTAATTGTGATGTATCGCACGTTAAAGTTGAGTGTTCACATCAAAAGCTGACTCCTACATAAGAGCTTCATATCAAATTCGGACACTTGTTCAGTGAAGCAGTGTGCACCAATGGGAACAAAGTATGTGATCACGTGACCTCGAAAATCAGACATGGCAACAGCATGTGCCAGTTACTATGACGTATTAGCCCGTACTTAAGTGTTTCAGTAATTTTTTATAGTATTATTACTAATAATCATCTTAAAGCGAGTGAAATGGAAGATAATATATCACCAGCGTGCGAAGGAAAAGCTAGGAAGCGGTTGAGACAGCCTGAACAATGGAAAATAAACACTGAAAAGAAACAAAGGTAAGACTAGCTTGTAAACTACACTGTTCTATTATAAGGTGTGTTGTAGGAAATTATCAGTTCTTGGAAAGAAGTTCGATGTCAGAAACAACGTAAGGATGATTAAGAAAAAATTTGGCTACAGTTTCAACAGAACTTATGCCAATAATTTTAGAAATTCAGTGACGTAACATTTCATTTTGTATATAAAAATAACAAAGACTAATATGATTATTGTAGTTCTTCATTTTTCCAATATGTAATAGTGTTCAAAATTTAATATTTTTCATTTTCTGTAGATATTCCTATAATATTCCAGATATACCCCTGTAAAAGATTCTCGTCAGCTCTAAGCGAATCTCTGTGTATGAAAAACGGACATCTGAAAACGTGTTCACATCAAAAGCGGATACCTACACGTTTTAGCTTCAAATACAGACATGTGTATTTTCAAACACAATTTGAAGATGCTTGAGCAATCAAATTTATATTAGCCACTTCCAGGTATAAATCCTCGAGTATTAAAGTTAATAATGCTGAAATCAACTTGTAAATATATTACCTCTATGTTTCGCAATAAAATATGACGTTTATCTCAGTTTCTGGCAAACAACAGATGGTCCGTCTTTGATAATAGGCTATTCAAATAAAGAACCGGCACTCGTACGCAGACTAGGGATGGCGGTTCTCGCTGAAACAACTGGTTTTCGGTTATACCGGCTCTTTTCATCTCCAGTTTCACCGCACCGTAAAAAATTACTCAAGATAACCGGTTTTTTAAATACCCGGTTTTCGGTTTTTTATGGCTATTATTTCCAGTAGGCTTAGACCGAAACATATTTTGCGGCCGAAACAGAAACCGTAATCGTCGGTTCTTCTAGTTTCGGCCGAAACCGAAACTTACGAAATTTAGTTCATATTTAGGTAAATTTACGTTATACGACAAATCACTAGTCTTTCCATATTTTGCAAGATCCCCTCCCAATACTACGCCTCCTTGAGTGTGTGTAAGCGTAGCCAGGAGTCCGTAGAAGACGATATACAGAGCATACAGATTTACTGGCCTAGTATTTCCATCCGGCAGTTGCGAATATTGAACCAACCACCCCTTAAGTTGGACTTGTGAGCCAGCGCATTACGAATATCTCGTTATATACAGAATACAGATAAGTTACAGTCAGTGAATAAACTTCAATCAGTGCTGCAGATGTATTTCGAAAAATAAAGTCACAGTTCCAACAGTATAATTGTTGTCAGTGTACATTTACGCAAATTGAACTAGGAAAGCTCTGTACCACAGGATCAAAGAATGTTGAAATGGGTGTGTTCTTATGAGACCTAAATGCTTAGGTCATCGGTTTCTAGACTTACAAACTACTTAATGTAACTTAAACTAACTTACGCTAAGGACAACATATACACACATGACCGAGGGAGGAGGGAGGACTCGAACCTCCGACTGGAGCAGCCGCGCAGTCCGTGACATGCACGACTACCTCGCGAGGCACCACATGATCAATGTTACCTAAACCCATATTGGTTATTAAAAAAGCCCCTCGCTTTCAAGGAATCACATTAATAAAACTTCTAAGCATAACAATATGATGATACATTAAAAGTTATTATTCGAAGCTCAGAGTACATCACTTACATAATAGGTATTAGTAGTAACTCCACCCGTTTTCAGCTTTTTAAAGCAAATGGAGCATTGTATCTCACTGCTCCCGTACTTCGTGAAGTACTTCCACACTCGGGGTGGTGCCATTTAAGACACAACCGATGTCTGGCGACGACAGCAAGGAACTGCCGCATGAGGCAAGTCTTGTACTCTGCCGGTGCACGCGCGTCGTCTAATTGGGCACGCAATAGGGCAACAGGTGCATCGATGCCTCAGTAGCTGCATCAGTTCTTAAGTTCTTATGCCACGCGTTTGTTGCGCGTTTCTAACTGCCGGTATTGTTCTTAAATTATCACTGATCGCTTTTCTTAGTTACTGCGATGACGTAATATTTCACAGCAGTGGAAATGTTAGGAATATCCCAAAATATTAGGTTCTGCTAGTTTTAATTTTTTTAAATTATTTACAAAAGACATAGTTTGAACCAGTACTACAGGAAGTAGTCGTACCGGTTTTTTTACCCGGTTCTTGGCAATAACTAAAAAATACTGGTTACAACCGACACGAAATAAATACCGAAAAAACCGGTTATTCAAAACTAAAATACCGGTATCGGTTTTAAGCGGTCGGTTTTTCACATCCCTAACGCATACTGCCAGGCGCTGCTGGAGCTTGGCCCCACTTTGTTACCGTCTGCAGTGTGATTATTGCGGGCGGATGTTGACGCGACGCGGCGCTACAGTGGAGCTGGAAATAGCAGCAGCAGAAGGGTGACGAGGTGGGAGCGGTGAGCGGGCGTGAGCTGGCGGTGACCGCGCGATGCGCCAATAACGGCCGCGCGGTGACAAGGGCGCAGCGGCGCGGAAAACTCGCGATGCGATGCGCGCCTAAAATAATCGCCGTGGGGAGGCCTCCCCCGGACACACAATAACTGCCCGCCTGCCCTGATTAATGGCCTTCCAGGAAACCCATTCACCGCCAGTTAAATACACACTTCGCGGCCGCCTCTCGCCACGTACCTCCCGCGCCAGATAATTGCACTCTCTGACCCTAAAAAACAATTTAGCTGTTTCCGGTGAAAACGGCGTGGATTTGATTTAGATAAATAACTTCCCTTTGAAGCGAAGTGAACTCAAAAAACGAGCGAAAATTAAGCTTTCATTTGCTTTTTACAGCGCCGAGACCGAGACGCATAGCGTTCCCCAGTGGCTCGATTTCCTTTGCTTCGTAAGCAGTATCTCATTCCACGTTTTCCGAGAGATATCGTTTCTGTGTTTCAAAACAAAATAGTCTGACAAGATGAGGGTCTGACATGTGGTTCACCGATTTCGATCAAATTTTGCGTGGACATTCTATATTGAATATCAAGAGACACGTGTTTCTGCTTTTTGCTACATATTCAGAAATTTTTGTAATAATCATGGTCAAAGCTCTTTGAAATACATGTCGGATAACAAAGTGTATGAATTTTAATTTGGGTGTATGTGTTGTCCTTAGTGTAAGTTAGTCCGCGTAGTTTACAAGTCTAGGGACTGATGACCATAGCAGTTTAGTCCCACAGGTTAACAAATATTTGAATATGACTGCCTGGAGAAGTTGGCCTCCTATTCTATAATCTCGTAGAACTGGCAATAGCTACATTCCAGAAATAGTTTTATAAGCCTTATATAGATCTATAAAACATAGAAATAATTTCCTGTTTCACGCATAGCACTTCTCCATTATCCGTCTTAAGCTAAAGATCTGTTCCTGATACACTCTAAGAGACCTAAACCCACACTGATTTTCATCCAACTTGTCTTCCACTAATACTCGTACTCTCATTTTGAACAATACTTGAGAAAACGCTAATTAAAGAGATACCTCTGTATGATGAGATTTCGCTTCATTTTTTTTTTTTTTTTTTTTTTTCCCTTTGTCAGAGTGTGAGACTGATGATAGTCGCTCGTCCAAATTTGTTAGGCCTATATGAAAACATGGTTTCGTTAGTACCAGGATGTTCGGGAAAGCTTCTTTATAAAAAGTTTATGTGGCTAAAACCACAAACAAGCTGCTTTAGGTGGATTTTTCACGTAATAATAATAATAAGAAAACAACAACAACAACAATAATAGTAATAATAATTTATCGAAACAATGGAAGAAGACTTTCTTCATAAGGATGTCTTTGTGAAGAAACTTACTCGTCTCGACGGGATATCTGGGTGAAATTGCTTTCACCAACTTCCTCCTCCCACCTATATAGGGAGACATGATCATAATAATAAGAGAAATGAAATCTACACGGGTGAAAACAATTAGGGGATCAGTTGAGGTATCTAGTTTCTGTAGTATTGTCATCGTCAGAATGCACTAAAATAGTTCGACGTCATTCTGTCGGTTCTACGGAGTGAAGACAACATTACGGCAACAGACATAGTGATAACAATAGAAACTTGCTGCAGAGGGTGTTGGTGTTGACTTGTGTTTACTCTAACAAACGAATTACATAAGCAGTTGTGTCCAGATAGTGTAATGAGCAGGTAGTGCAATGCAACAACACTGAAGCTATGGCGAGGAGAGCCATAAAAAGGTTAGAAGCTGGACAGACACAGAGGGAGGTGGTTGCAGCTGTTGGAGTGTCCCAAAGTGTAATTTCCAGGATCTGGACGTGATTTCAGACAACAGGAGCCGTTAAAAGAAGGAAAGTCCTAGGTCGTCCATGTGTAACATCAGCAAGAGATGACCGTTACCTCCGGTTACCAGTCCGTCGAAACAAGAGACTGAATGCAGTTTAGCTGCAACGTACCCTCCAGGCAGTAACAGAACGCGCAATGTCAACAGAAAAAGTTCGTAATCGCCTTCGGGAATGGCGCGTTTGCGCAAGGAGGCCTATGGTGTGTGTCCCATTAAAACCACAACACCGCTTAGCCCGCAGAAACATGGTGGAGGAACATCAGGCTTGGAGTCTTAACGATTGGCCCGTATTCTCTTCACAGATGAGTCAAGATTTTGTGGGCAGCCGGACAATCGTCATTCCCTCATCTGGAGAGAACGTGGAACTCTGAACAATCCTGCTTATGTGCAGGAAACATCACCATATCGTGGTGGTGGACGAATGGTGTGGGCAGCAGTCAGTATTGGCGGGCGCACGGATCTCTACGTTGTTCAGAAAGGCTCTTTGACTCCTGAGAGGTATAGAGACGAGATCCTTCGACCATTCGTTGTGTCCTACGCTGGTGCTATATGAGATGGGTTCCTTCTGCTGGACGATAACCCAATTGAGCATGCCTGGGATGCACTTGGCAGACACATTGCACCCATACAAGAGCCTCCTACAACGGTTGCAGAGGATATTGCACTCACGGAAGAATGGCCAAATATCCCTCAAGAGCCAATTGATAACCTCAGTCCGCCCATGCCACGCAGGTGTGCAGCTGCACTGGCCTTCTGAGGTGATCACACACCACATTAGAGGGCAACGCGAATGACATGTTCACTATTGTGATAGCCCCATGGTGCCTCAAGTTTGACGAGTATCTGAATAAAATACGCTACCATAAGTATATTGTGTTTGAAATCCCACCTGAGCCCCTAAGTGTTTTGAGCACTATAAAATGGAAAGCTGTGGGTGTTCTTTTTTCCAGCGCACTATTAAGGACGGAACCGTACAGAAATATTATGACAGCGGTTCGATAAACCCGTTACCACGCCCTTAAATTTGATTTGCCAAGTAAATATGTAGACGTGCAACTGTAACACAACTCAAGTAGATTCCGAAATGTAGTTGATTTCAAGATGAACTGAGTAACTGAAGTGTTTACTATACTCCTAATTGTTACACAATGTTGTTCATTAATTCAAATTTTCCTACTAAACGTTTACATTTTGATCCACTTATTATTTCATTTTTTGTTATAAATTTTGGAATTTGAACGTATATTACGCAATGAAAGAGCAATTTCAAGACGATATTCTACCCTCCAGTTTCCGAACTTGTTTCATATGAGCATACTTAGACCATTCTATGACCGCAGAGAGGATTCTTAAGTCGTTTCCACTTGATCGTGGCCATTACAGCCTTGGTGGCTTCGGATACGTGTGGAGCAGAACCACGCCCTCCGCGAGTAGCCCAGGCAGTTTGCTCTCGATGCATTTGGCGCGGACTGCGGAACAACTCACAATGCACGTCACTGCCAATGGTTGGTTGCCTGTTGAGGTCACAGGTAGGTAACACCCAGGAAGGTAACGACACGTGCTTTCATGTCCCTAGATGTCTTACTGTGTTATCCAAAAGCAATCTGTGTAAATTTACCCCGATTTAGTTTTACGATCTTTAGTTTTTTATGAACACTCCTTAATAAAATAAAAACAGGAGGAAGGAATGTAGGGAGAGTAATATCCCCCCGACGTTATAAGCACATTTATCTCTCTGTAAGGACAATCGCGCATTCGACTGTAATGATTTATGGAAAATTCAATAAATCCAAGTAATCATGGTCGAAGGTTAGTTCGATCCTGTATCCTCGGGTAACTGCGCAATATCTTACTTGCTGCTCCTTCTTATTCAGTAGTTCCGACAATATGTTTTCATCTACCTCGAGGCACACTATCAAATCTTTAGGTCATTTCATACTTTCTCCTTTCGACTACAATACGTTAATTAAAAATTACACATTTCAACTCCCACAAAACGAGAAGGGATGTAAGCAGGCGAAATGTTTGTTAAGCTTATGGGGACTTAACTACGGGGTCATCAGTCCCTAAACTTACAAACTACTTATCAACTACCTTATACTAAGGACGGCACAAATGTCCATGCCCTAGGGGGGATTCGAACCCCCGACCGTAGTGGCCGTGCAGACCGTGACTGGAGTGCCTCAGTCCCCTCGGCCACCGCGGCCGGCGTAAGTAGGCGAGAAAGAAGTAATTCGATAAAAGTTAATCATAGGTGGTAATGAAATACTCCATGCCGTTATTGCCGCGGCGGAGACGCCAAGCGAATTGAGGCGCTATGATCCGATGCGCGATGCCGTTCCCCGTCGGGGGTTCGAATCCCCCCTCAGGCATGAATTTTGTTGTTTGTTTGTATAGTTTATGGGACTTAACTACGGGGTCATCAGTCCCTAAACTTACAAACTACGTATGAACTACTTACAAACTAGGACGGCACAAATATCCAAGCCCGAGGGGGGATTCGAACCCCCGACCGTAGTGGCCGTGCAGACCGTGACTTGTGCGCCTCAGTCTCCTCGGCCACCGCGGCCGCCATGGATGTTTGTGTCGTCTTTAGTATAAGGTAGTTCATAAGTAGTTTGTAAGTTTAGGGACTGATGACCGCGCAGTTAAGTCCGTTGAGCTTCGCAAACAACATGTCGTTATTTTCAGTAAAACTACTAAATTCTTTCCATTACATTTTTCTGTGAGCGAAAATACCAAGTAGTACCGCGGCTCGAAGTCCATACAGTGTTCATAAAAAAACAACAACAAAAAAACTGTCTCCGTCCTGGATAAGTAACTCGTTAGGGAAAGGACAGAGGTAACTGTGAGGACTCCATTGCATTAACGCATATCTAGCGTAACGTTTCAGCTACAACTAACGGGTCTGCAAAAGATCATATAAAAGGTTACGGTAATACGGTCAGTACGTCGTCAAAAGTAGATGTATCATACCAGTAAACGAATAGAAATAGTGACATCAACAAAGAATAATCCAAATCATATAGAAATCCCAATAATTTTGTTTAATACTAAAAAAGTAGCATAGGAAAGAACCCGAATGACACGGAACAATCCCCTGATAACCTGTTGAGTAATATATCTAAAATAAAATACATGTCCCCTTTCTTCGACATCTTTCCAAAGCAGTGTTCCCCCCCTCTATTTTGTTCAGTTTAGTAAGTGACTGGAGCAGTTAGAGGATCATACAACATCTCAAGCACTTTTTGTAATGAGATTATTGATCCCTAGTTTTCCTCTTCCGACAAAACTGTAATGACATTGCATACAAATGTACGTTCTTGACTACAAAAAACATTCGCTGCACATGTGCTGTTCAAAAAATGTTCAAATGTTTGTTAAGCTTATGGGACTTAACTACGGGGTCATCAGTCCCTAAACTTACAAACTACTTATGAACTACTTACGAACTAGGACGGCACAAATATCCATGCCCGAGGGGGGATTCGAACCCCCAACCGTAGTGGCCGTGCTGACCGTGACTGGAGCGCCTCAGTCACCTCGGCCACCGCGGCCGGCCACATGTGCTGCTTGAAGGCTTTGCTGCCGTGTTCTGTGGTAGAGAAAACAACGGAACAGATCGCTCCAGGTGAAGAGTTCTGCAGGCGACAGGAAAGCGAGACATTCTTCCCCCTGGACAATATGAGCTGTCCCCCAAATGGCCGAGACAACTAATGGTTCCTCGAGGTAAGTCAGTTCAAAGATCACGTGAACGCTAGAGCAAACCACCTCCAGTAGCATCACTGCTAGTAAAGTACTGTAGGGCTCAAACTGTCTGACTAGCGCCCTTACTTACGAGAATGTATTTTGTTTCTTTATTTTCAAGGTAAAATTGAATATTAATTTCAGAGTATTTTGTCCTTCCCGAAGTTTTTTGCTACAGTATAAACATACAACGAGAAATCCGATAGGCCTACATTCTAAGGCTGTTTCAACATGTTTCAGATCAACAGTACCTTAACAAATACCTGTGGAAACTCCCGCTGAATGAATACTTCAAATTGTACAAAATACAACTTCACGCTTTCCTTTTATCATCTTTCAACTCACTAGATAGTAATGGCGTGTGTGTACATAAAATGGTTTAAAGGTTTTGGGCCGGTGAGGTTGACTATTTCTTTCAGTTTACTTTGTAGCCTACTCATGTACGAGACATTCCATTTCGCGCGTTTTTATTATAGTTTCCTTCTGTCCGTGATGTTTTTCATGGAATCATGCGCCAAAAGAGCGTTGTTTTCTGTCATTAAAAATACTTACAATTAAAATGGCAGTACTATAAATTCTCAACTCATATATCATAAGAAAAAGTAAATGCTGTTGCCGTCACTTTCCTGTTGACACACCCCCGTCCGACCCTCAGGGCGGCAAACTTTCAGACTTTCAGATTATTCTGTCCCTCGGCCGACGCTGAGAAATGTGTATCGCGTCCTCCGCGAAAATTAATTACGAACTGCGAACACAAAATTTCATAACGTGCCTACTGGTACCTGAGGAAAGGGTTATGAAGCGACGCGTTCTGTTATGAAAGCTGCAGCTACCTGTGGCGTCCGCCCAGCGGCTAATTAAATTTATTTCAGGGAAACCTTCTCGGCATCTGTGTGTAAGACGCATGTGCAGCGTGCAGTAATCGCATCAGCATTTTTATTCTTTTCTAGATGCATACGCAGTTAGCTTGTTCACCGCTGGCTTTCCATGTAGTGAAACTAAGTGACAGTCTCTAATATTAATCCATAACGTTGATGATCGTTAAAAGATCCAGTCTGCCACTGAGTGGAATTACCTATGAAGCTAAAAAATATAAAGCTAAAATCTGACAAAACATGCATCACATAAGCGAAGTAAATCAGTCATTGTCTGCGCGATGCAGAGCCCTGTATTAAATGCTACAAAACAGGATGGACAAGATTCTCATGGTGAAAAAGATTGTATGCATTCATACCATTAGTATTATTAGTTTACTATTATTTCACCTTGTGCATGTTCCACATCCACGAGGATCTCCTCAGTACGGATCTATGGAACGAACTGCTAATCAAACCTAATCTTTACTTTGTATACAACAGCTAACAATGAAGGTCGGTGAATAGTCCTGCAGCGTTGACATTGATGAACTGTCAGCTACAGTTACCACTCAGTCTTTCGAAATAGTCCCATAACTATGCAGTGATTATCTCTGCGATACATGTCCTGGAAACTTTTCACGAAGTCTTCCTTTGGGAAGGTGTTCGGAAGCCTCGTCACGTTTCGTTGGATGTCAGGAATATCGTCAAATCTCTTTCCTTTCAAGTCGAGTTTGAGTCAGGGAACAGAAAGAAGTCTTGAGGACTGAAAACCGGCAAATACGGTGTTTGTTCAAGTTGCACGACAACGTTCGCCCACACAGAACCAATATCGTCAAACAGCTCCAGGCAAAAAAGGGTGGGTGGTGCAACTTAAACATCCACTATACACGCCGGTCTCTAGAATTTTTGCTATTCCCTCGACTCAAACTACCTTCGAAAGGAAAGAGATCTGACGACATTCCTGATATTCAACGAAACGTGACGAGACTTTTGAACACCGTTCTAAAGAAGGACTTCGTGCGAAGTTAACACCACGTGTTTCGAAGACTTCATCGGTGTGTAGTCGTCGGAGTTAATTCGAAGAACAGCAAGGTAACTGTAGTTCATAGTTTATCTGCGTTAATGTTACAGGGACGTTTAATCTCTCGGGAAGTTTCAGGTCGTACAACTTACTTGTAGCAGCGCAGCAGGCCGTATCAAGAGAGCTCTCTCAGAGCGCACTAAGTGTTCATGGAAAAAATTTCTTGAAAAATTGCATTAAAGTGGGATGTGTAATTTACGGTAATAAGTTTTGTTTGAGCTGAATCATATGGCTTTGCTCAACACTTTCTGTGAGTAAATTATGTTTGGTAATATGTGACTGGAGAATCTCTGTAAGCCGGCCGCGGTGGCCGAGCAGTCTGCGGCGCGTCAGTCACGGTCTGCACGGCCACTCCGGTCGGGGGTTCGAATCCCCCCTCGGGCATGGATATTTGTGCCGTTCTTAGTTGTAAGTAGTTCATAAGTAGTTTGTAAGTTTAGGGACTGATGACCCCGTAGTTAAGTCCCATAAGCTCTACAAACATTTGAACATTTGAATCTCTGTAAGCAATAAATATTGGTCACATGCTCCTTTCAGAGCGAACTTTATTGTCAGAGGTTGTATACAGTGCAGTTACATGGTATGAAAAAGCTGTAATTCGGTGTCAAGTACGGATTCAGCTACGACTGAGCTGACAGCACCGAATGTTCACTCTAAGTATCCGTGGTTACCCACGTCGCCGGCACGACCCTGACGAAGAAGACACTGTCGCTAAAGCAGCGAAAGAAACTCGCTAGGCGCTCCTCCAGGGCTGGCCTGGTTCCTCTATTAACTGCTTTGTGCAGGATTACATGCAGCCTCTCCTTCGTGTAGTCTTAGTGCAAGCGACAGACGCCCCTGGCGGCATCTTTGACTTGATGAAGTTATTTGGCTTTCCTGTCAAAGCTGAAGCTCTGTCACCCGACCTGGGCCGTTAGCTCCAGAGCTTCAGGTGTCAGCTTGGTCTTGCGACTTGCACTACTGAAACGCCGCGAGGTGCAGCCAAAGGCCTAAGCGAGCACGACAGTCGAATGTGCAGAGAGGTGGACGTGCGTTTGGGGATCCACACTGGCGCAGCACCGCCTAAAGAGAGAAGGCCTGGCAGCTTTCGTGTAACGTCACACAGAGCAGACCGCCATCGCGTAGCTCACTGGCTGGCGGCTACGATAAAGTGCGCTGTGCTACGCGGTCGCGGCCTGCTCTGTGTGACGTGACACGACAGGGGCTCAGGCAGTGTAGATTGGCGAGGCTGCTGGCGCTCACAAGGCGCGGCCACACGCAGAGCAAAGTGGCGGTTGCACGTACAGGGACGCACCGGCCACCAAGACGACGACCAAAGTCGCCGAGTGAAGAACACTGGCAACTTCCGCAGCGGAACATTTCACCGCTGGCAAAGGGTGGAGTGAGGGTGTGGGGGGGAGGGAGGCAACCGCAACTTTGTTTTCCCCTTGGGGCTTGCTATGGCACTCTTTTTCTCCACTGCCCTTACTTGCTACTTTTCAAATCTTGGCCAAATAATAGGACAATCTTAACTACAGGTATGGGAAACATCTCTTCCCACATTACACCAGATGTGTCGGTTAGGAGTGCTCAGTCACTGGAGGTCACCTCAGGAAAAATTCTATTAGCGTCATTTGAATTGTTCTAAAGGTGCCGAAGTCGATATGTGGAAACCGTGTGTCATCTCCCAGCGCTATTCCATTAGGATCGACAACCTTTCGTACGGAGAGGCTTTACAGACATGCGTACGTGCAAGACATTGTCACCGACTGTCATATCGAAACGTTACTGAACGACTGAATGTAATTCCCTACTCCGAGTCACTTGATATAGAGCGCACAGACATTTGTGTTTACTGTGTGACATGCACTGGGTCTACAAGAGTATGTTTTCAACAGGTAGGAAATAAAAATATCAAAAATATATTCCGAGTAGTGACTGTTTGTTGGCTTTGATTGAAAGAGCAGACTTACTTCTAAAAGTAAATAAAAAATCAACCACATACAAGAAATTTTTCTGTAAGCTGATAGTGATCAGTGGTAAGACGGCAGGGGAGTCTTTACGACACTACAGTGCAGACCGTCCTACAGCAACAATACTTGTTCTCAAGAGGCAATTTTGCGAACAGCAGGTGTGGAAGACCTAACATGACGGAAATGACGAACCGGCCGCGGTGGCCGAGGTGACTGAGGCGCTCCAGTCACGGTCAGCACGGCCACTACGGTCGGGGGTTCGAATCCCCCCTCGGGCTTGGATATTTGTGCCGTCCTAGTTTGTAAGTAGTTCATACGTAGTTTGTAAGTTTAGGGACTGATGACCCCGTAGTTAAGTCCCATAAGCTTAACAAACATTTGAACATTTTTGGAAATGACGACTTACCATGTGACACTCACCAAATGATGTCCAAAGAGCCCTTCCATATAAAAGTCGTACCTTCTAGCTGGTGTCATTGATCAGTCTACAGACGACGTGATTCTGTATCATGAGCGTGCATCGTATCCATTACCGCTCATTTTATGTACGCCGCAGACCGGATATTACGTGCAGCCTTTACATGCTTAAGTAGAAAAAAATTGAGCCTTTGGCTCTTAGTAAAGGATCGTCGTATCCTAAAAATTCACGGTTCCCCGAAAATATCAACTTTAGCACCCCTTACTTATACCCTCAGCTGCATACGGAAAAATTTCCCCACGTAAGACAGTCGATATAATTGAACACATTTGTCCTCTCCAACCCTTTCTTTCAGAAAACGTTGTTACGTACAGTTTTGAGGGCTGTTACTACCGTGAATCTGAACAAAAATATTCTGATAAACATAAGCACTTTTCTTAACCGATTCCGGTTAACCTAATGAAACAACTAGGAACGGTAAAATGCAGTGGATAGTAAATTCAAACGTTCTAACGTTTGTTAAGCTTATGGGACTTAATTGCGGGGTCATCTGTCCCTAAACTTACAAACTACTTATGAACTACCTTATAGTAAAGACAGCACAAACATCCATGCCCGAGGGAGGATTTGAACCCCCGACGCGGAAGGCCGCGCGATCCGCAACGTGGCGCTCTAGACCGCTCGGCTGCTTCCGCGCGGTCGACAGTAAATTAAGAGACTGTTATTTAACGGTTTCTTTAAATGTGTAAGTTTCATCACAGAATATGATCAAACTGCATTATACTGCTCATGTAGACAGGTGTTGTATTAGCGATGGAAGCTCAGTACCGCATTTCTTTCTTGGGCACAATCACGTAAAACACAAACGAGAAGTCCAAATGTTGGTAAATCTATGGGACTTAACTACTCTGGTCATCAGTCCCCAGGCTTACAAACTACTTAAAAAAAGAAAAACACGCTCCACGTGCTGATGGCGTAACGCCTCTGGGCTGCGACGGACCGAGCTAGACAGGGCTCCACCTCGGCGTCGTAATTCGAGGCTACATGGGATAAGTGCACAACACTGTATGGGTTACTGCTACCTCTCTGTAAAAGGCCGTGCGGTGTAAAATCCACTTGCCGGGGGAGGGACGCAAATAACTGCGTGAGGCAGGCCACGGTGCGGAGGCCCTCGGTCGCCGCCGCCGCCGTCCACGCAGGCAGCCGGACGTGAGCGCGTAATTAGCGGCCAATTAGCCATCAGCAGGCGGCAGGCGGCAGGCCACTCAGGCGCTCCGCCGCCGGACCCCCGCTTCAAAGCGTCTCCCCTGCCTGACACAAATAGCGCCTCGCCCGCCAGGCACTAGCAGCTGCACTTCTGCCGAGAGCGCATTAGCACAATATCACCCAGACAACCGTGTTCCACCACCTGCTGCAAATACGACGTTACCGCCTTCACAATTACAACTAACCATCTGAGTGAGACATCCCACGTCCAGTCTTCGGTAAGGCTCCTCATTTGTAAGAGTTCTGTTTATATTTATGACAGGAAAACATATTAGCTGCAAATGACTCACAATATCTATCAGAAGGGCGACACAAAATGAGTGTCTGGGAAGGGCAGAGATCAGCCTTGTACTAGAGCTCGTGAAAATTAATGACAACTATTTAGGTTACTTTACATGGTTTGCGCTCCACGACTGTGATATGTTTCCAGTACTCTGAGGTTTGCAGCTATCAATCGATCTTTTTTTTTTTTTTTTTTTTTTTTTAATTCTTTATTAGCAAATCATGATTTCGGCCAGTAACTGGCCGTTATCAATGCATGTGTTTAACTGATGACATTAATATGGATAACTCACACCACGCCAAGTATGTCCAGTTGTCATACTTGGCGTGGTGGGAGTTATCCATATTAATATCTTCAGTTAAACACATGCATTGATAATGGCCAGTTACTGGCCGAAATCATGATTTGCTAATAAAGAATTTTAAAAAAAGATCGATTGATAGCTGCAAACCTCAGAGAATTGTAATGACAAATATATTTTTTTCCGAAATGTTTGTACTGACGGAGCTACTTTCAATTACACACCTAGAATATAATCGCCCCACCCTCCCCCTCCGTTATTTATGCTATTTGACAAATGTTCACAAGGCAAAGTATACCATCTGCGCACCTGTTTCTGTTGATGTTCCGAATTGGTCACCATATGGCATGAATAACGTAATATTTGATTGATGTACGGCTCCCTCGCAGTCTTCTTTCACTTGGCAAAGACATCATAATCACAGGGACTCATGTCGGATGAGTAAGGTGTCTGTTCCACAAACTCCAATTCCCAGCGGCGGCAGTGTCCTATCGTGCAGAGTGATGCTGTTTGTAAGGGGTCGATACCCCTTCAAGCTGCTACTCACATAGTGAAAGTGTCGAGTGCGAGTGTGTATCGATAGTGACGATAGCGCCATCTGCTAGCGGTACACACTGTTTGTGTCGTGACTTGTTATGACGACGAACTAATGTGCTACAATATTCAGCTGATTTGTGTGTCCCCAAGACCGTGGGTAGACCCATCAGAATACACAGAGTCTGACAAGTGTTTTTGCTAAATGCGGTGAATATCAATAATCCGGTTTTGTGACGACCACGCCGGAAAGAGGGACGTGAAGTGGATGGTACTATTAATCAGTTGCTACAAGCCAATGTTGTATTGTATGAATATTACTCAATATTTATAATTGTGAGACGAAGGCCATGGCAGTTTCTTTATGTATCAATATATTACTTTCTAGCAATGCAAATCTGCTTATGAATTATTGTGGAAAACCTCGGCTAAGGATCAGTGAATAGTATTCAAAAGCCACCAGTCGATTGTAACAGTTCCTGTTTATTTTTCAGCCGATCAGCTTTTATCTATTAGACAACGGTCATTCTGAAGTATATAACTGGCTGTAGTGTCGTGGCAAGAACATCGGGAATCCAGTGGGAATGTCACATGTTCCATGAAACCTCGTCGCCTTCACCGTACGGTGCACCAGTTTCATTCCTTCTCCAAATTTCTCCTTGCTTTCCTTCACATCTTGCTCGATGTACAGATTGAATATCATTGCAGAATGCTACAAACCTATCTTACTCCCTTCCCGACCAATGCTTCCCTTTCATACCCTTCGACTCTAACAACCGCTTTCTGGTTTCTGTACAAGTCGTATAAAAATTTTCATTCTCCATATTTTACTCCTGCTACCTTTAGAATTTTAAAAGTGTCTACCAGTCAGCCGCGGTGGAACGGTCGAGCGCTCTAAGGCGCCTTGCCACACAGCGCGCGGTTGCTCTCTGTAGTAGGTTCGAGTCCTCCCTTGGCCATGGGTGTGGGTGTTGGTCCTAGCTCATTTTAAGTGGTTTGTAAGCCTAGGGTCTGATAACCACAATAGTTAAGTCCCATATATCTACAAACATTTGAACATTTGATTTACCAGTCTTTAAAAACAACAAACGGTGCCTTTCTCTTCTTAATCTGTCTACACTCACGTGTAGGTCGTATTCTAGTAGTTTTCCTATTCGTTTGTAAATAATTAGTATTTTGCAACCATTACTTATTAAACTGATGGTTTTGTAATTTTCACACTTGACAGTCCTTGATTTCTTAGGAATTCTTATATTCTTCTTGAAGTCTTGATGGTATTTCCCCTACACAAGGGGGAACAGTTTTTTTGATGACTGGCTCTTTCGACGTCATCACCAATTCAGAGGGAATAGCATCTTCTCCATTGTTAACGAGAACAATGTCAGGTGTGAAAGTAGTTTCGGACATACCCTAATGGAATGTACATAATTGTAAATTATTGTTGGTGGCTGTCAGATAGTTAACGTGTAGGATAAACGGAGGAAGCTCGCGTTTTCGTACAGGTACGCTTACTGGGAGATAGACGCGGAGATCGTCTGGCAACTGCAGCGACAGACAATATAGAAGGCTTTTGCACCACATTGTAAGAGTGGAATTTGCAACAACTGAACATGTTATAATATTTTTCGTGGAAACATGTCGGCGCACATAAACAACTGACTGGCGCTGCCTCGTGAAAGCAACGCCGCGCCGTGACATGTAAGTGCAGTACGATTCTGCCTGACACATGGGTATCGGATTTTAGAACTTTTTTTATATTCATGGTACGTGAAATTCAAAACTGAAATAACAATCAACCAAAGCCATTCGACGGAACCCTAAAAAATTCTCGAGAAAATCGACTTTGAAGACTTGCAAGTACATGTAAGTACCAATAAGTAAAACAGTTGCAGCATCTGTCGGTGTAGTTCAGGTGGTAGCGTTCTGGCCTTGAAACTATAGCGTCCGTGCTTCGAATCCCGTCGTGACAAGGTTCTTTCTTTCTTTTTTTTCCGTTGTGTTCGATTACTTACATAATTTTTATATCTGATGGTAATTTTTACGAATAATGAACAAACTTTTGTTTATTCGTATTTTCTATATTCAGTAAAATGTTGTTAATTACGATGGTTTCAATGAAAAACATAATAAGTTACATATTTTACGATATTGGCTACACTATCAGTTGACAACGGTTGTTTTTCATCGTTCATTTTGTGTGTTTTTGGAAAGTCATCTCTATCGCTAGTAATGGCTTTCTAAGCAGCTAAGCCACTCAACTACTGGTTTAGCTGACGACAAGGTGTTCCACTTGTATACATACACATAAAAAAAAAAAAAAAATAAATAAATAAAATAAAAAAAAGCAGAATACGCGGAATTATAGATCCCAACATGTTTTATATACCTGAATTTGAAATAAGGTAAATTTGTTTACAGCTTCCATGAAGTAAACATTGCAGAATAAAGATAATTACGAATAAACAAAAATACTTGCATTTTTCGGAAAAATTACAATAATTACTATCAGATATGAAAATTGTGTAAGATTCGAACACAACGAAAAAATAACCTGTGGCGGTGGGATTCGAGAAACAAACCTATGGCGGAGGAATTTGAAACACCGACCCTATGGTTGTAAGGCCAAAACGCTGCCACCTTTTTTTTAATTCTTTTTTTCTGTATGGGTAGTTCTGTTCCTTGCGGAAGCTGATCGTGTTTGTTCGTTGTTGTTTGGTTGTTTGATGGGTGGATGGGACCAAACAGCTAGGTTATCAGTCCCATGACTTCCGTACGGACTACAAGCCAGGGTGTGTGGTCGGCTAAGACCGTGACGACAGTAAAATACAGGAACTAAAAGGGGAGTCAAATGTTCAAATGTTTGTAGAGTCTATGGGACTTAACTACGGGGTCATCAGTCCCTAAACTTACAAACTACTTATGAACTAGCTACAACTAAGGACGACACAAATATCCATGCCCGAGGGGGGATTCGAACCCCCGACCGTAGTGGCCGTGCAGACCGTGACTGAAGCGCCTCGGTCCCCTCGGTCACCGCGGCCGGCAGGGGAGTCAAGATCAAGTAGAAGAGGAGTAAAACCAATAGAAAACGCGGGATTCTGCAAGGAACGCCGTGACAAATTTGTTGTTTCTTGGCTCAGCTTTTTTATTACAGAGGGCGTTCAGCCGTCTGACCGGGCGCGCTGAGCCGCGGTGCCCTCCTACCTGAATTACACCAGCGGATGCTTGAACTGTTTTAATTATCGGTAGTTACCTAAATTTCCAAAACTTCAAAGTCGATTTTCTCGAGAATTTTTGTGAGTTGCGTCGAATGGCTTTGGCTGATTGTTATTCAAGTTCTGAACTTCACGTACGATAAAGCTAAAAAAAAAAAAAATTCTAAAATGCGATACCCATGTGGTCTCCTCGTGAGTGTCCGACTTTTACTGGAACACGGTACGAAAGTTGACAAGAAGTACAAAATAACGATAATAATAAGGCGACTCTTGTGTGCCAGCTCTGGAGACAATAAGCGCGGGTGGGCGGGTGGACCTGGAGGGCGTATTGTTTGTCGCCGGAATTGAGAAGGCGCGCCCGCGGCCGTGGCCGGGTCGAGTTATTAGTGCGGTAACCCCCGGCGGCGGCGCTACGTGCTCAAGCCGCCCCGCTGGGAATGAAAACGGTCGTTCAGCGCGCCCTCTCCTCCCCACCAGATATAAAGGCCAGCCAGCACTCGCCGCGCAGCCAGCGACCGACATTTACCCCAGCAGCCCAGCCGCCACCTGCCGGAAACACGGCGCCAGCTGCCGCAAAACGTCAAGCGGTGGCCACCTTGCCTTACGTATCAATGCATACCCCGCGTATGGAAAAAAATATCGCGTATTATTATTATCGTATGCATCAACATCAACAGTTAACTCTAATACACATGTAAAAAAATCGCACTGACGTGTTTTACGGCCCACTTTAGATTTGTAGCTTTATAAGTTTTTGCAAACATTTTGGACCAAAATAATAATCTAAATAATAAAAATTCAATTAATAAGAGTGTCTGAAACCCTTTTAGGAAAAAAATTTAGGTACTGACGGGTTCCGAACCACCGACCTTTGGCATCACAGTATAACGCCTTGCCCACTACGCTACGGCTTTCAATCAGAAGACGTGTCCTATAATCTCATACTATTGATGGCCGTTGTTAACTGATGCTAATATGGCATTTGCAGACACTAGATTATCATTTATCGTACGAAGAACGACGTGTTTTTGTTAATTCTTCAGTGCACCATTGCTTTGAAATGACAACGTGTAAGTTACAATAAGAAAATCAAATACGCGTAAGATGGCGTATGCCACACAGTTTTTTGCGCGTGGAATGTCACGTGACATCTCCTAACGGCTGGTTTTCGTTAATTCAATGGAGGGTGTCAAATCTCCGTTATTTTTGCAAATATGTCTCAAACGATACGAGATATGAAAAAAAAACATAAGGAAGCTAAGTTGTAGAGAATTTTCTCCTCTACCAATTAGGTTATTTAATTTTCGTATCAAATGAACGGTTCGTTTGCAATTACAATTATATTACAAACGGCTTTTTTTAGGTATATTACTACCGTATTTTTTGTCCTAAAATTTGAAAAAGGGAGATTCTGGTCTCTGGCGGCCTACAATTATGTGTGCAAAATTTGGTGCTGATCGGTTGAACGGTTCGTCTTAAAAACAGGTAACACGTTACGGACAGACAGACAGACGGACGGACGGACGGACAGACAGACAGACATACCAAAATCGCCGTTATTTTTGCAAATATCTTTGAAACGCTACGAGATATGAAAAAATACATAAGAGAGCAAAGTTGCAGAGAATTTTCTCCTCTACAAATTAGGTTATTCAATTGTCGTGTCAGGTGAATGGTTAAGCCGTTATTTTCATTTAAATTTCGAGCTGTCAAAAGACGATCGCAAAAAAATGCTGATAAAATTTGATTTTGCGGATGTTTTTGTAATACTTTCAGAAAACCTGACAGAAGCAGTTATTCAAATAAATCTTCCGGGAAAAATACAAAACAGAACTGGTCTCAAAATTTCAGCTGCAAAAATCATGAGGAAAAAAATGCGCTAAAATTCATACAAACACAAATAGGTAAAATAGAGCGAGTAAATAAATTTAAATATCTTGAATAAACTATACAACAGAATGGACTAGAAAAATATGCTACGGACGTAAGAATTAGCAAAATGGAAAGAGCATATGGTTTGACTAAAAATATGTACAACAACAAATGTATATCTAGAAAAACAAAACTAAAATACTACACCACAGTAGTGCGACCAGAATGTTTATATCGATCTAAATGCCTAACGATGAACTGTAAGATGGATAAACTAGAGGTAATCGAAAGAAGGATTATCAGAAAAATAATGGGTCCAATGAAAACTCCAGATGGTTGAAAAATATGAAGTAATGAGGAGGTCTACAAAAATATAGAGAAAATATCTCAGGTAATGCTCAAACGAACATTAACCTTTTTCGAACAACTCTACCGAATAGATGGACATAGACTAATAAAATAAATACTCATATACCTCTGGAACAAGAAATCGACAATAGCATGAATTACAGAAGGAAGGAAAGATCTATAAAGCAACAACATCAAAGAATCAGAAATAGCAGAAAGAAACCATTTTAAAAATAGAATACTAATTTGAAAGCCTTTATGCAAGCGGCCTTCTTCTGGGTGTTTATTGCTGGATGAGGGAAAGCTGGGCCTTAAATATTAAATGTTGTTAGTTATGATTGGTGACTGTCAAAATGTATGACCCCCAGCTTTCCCTCATCCAGCAGTAAACACCCAGAAGAAGACCGCTTGCAATAGTGGCCGAAACGTCGGTGAAACATTTGATATATTGACGATGCGGTCCAATACCCAGAAGAGTTTTATCAACAATGACAACGGCCGCGGAAGCCTTCGTTTACATCAATCCATCAGATTGCCCCGTTCGATGCGTCATGGAAACGGCTGACAGGACACTCATTAACAACGTGCCTCATTGTGTGGATGCCAGCACAAACACATATAAAGTAACTGCCGCGGCGGAGTGGCCGAGCGCATTGAGGCGCTATGCTCCGATACGCGAAGCCGTTCTCCGTCGGGGATTCGAGTCCTCCCTTGGGCCTGGAACTTAGTCATTAGTATAAGGTAGTTTATAAGTAGTTTGTAAGTTTAGAGATTGATGACCCCCCACATTTGAACTTTTTTTTAAATATACAGGGTGTTACAAAAAGGTAGGGCCAAACTTTCAGGAAACATTCCTCACACACAAAGAAAGAAAATATATTATGTGGACATGTGTCCGGAATCGCTTAATTTCCATGTTAGAGCTCATTTCAGTATTTCTCTTTAAATGTAAATTGAATAATTCGTGCAGACAATTGTCAAAATACCCAATTGTTTCGATAGTATGTACTGTACTTCCTCGATTCACCGCCAGTTGGCCCAATTGAACGAAGGTAATGTTGACATCAGTGGTTGTGTTGACATGTGACTCATTGCTCTACAGTACTAGTATCAGGCACATTAGTACGTAGCATCAACTGGTTAGTGTAAATCACGAACGTGGTTTTTGCAGTCAGTGCAATGTTTACAAATGCGAAGTTGGCAGATGCCCATTTGATGTATGGATTAGAACGGGGCAATAGCAGAACGAAGGAGTCCCGACAGGAAGACATTCGAAGCAATTGATCGGCGTCTTAGGGAGCACGGAACATTCCAGCCTATGACTCGCGACGGGGAAGACCTAGAACGACGAGGACACCTGCAATGGACGAGGCAATTCTTCGTGCAGTTGACGATAACCTAATGTCAGCGTCAGAGAAGTTGCTGCTGTACAAGGTAACGTTGACCAAGTCACTGTATGGAGAGTGCTACGGGAGAACCAGTTGTTTCCGTACCATGTACAGCGTGTGCAGGCACTATCAGCATCTGATTGGCCTCCACAGGTACACTTCTTCGAATGGTTCATCCAAAAATGTGTCACTCCTCATTTCAGTGCAAATGTTCTATTTACGGATGACGCTTCATTCCAACGTGCTCAAATTGTAAATTTTTACAATCAACATGTGTATGCTGACGAGAATCAGCACGCAATTGTGCAATCACGTCATCAACACAGAATTTCTGTGAACGTTTGGGCAGGAATTGTTGGTGATGTCTTGATTAAAATGAGCTCTAACATGGAAATTAAGCGTTTCCGGACACATGTCCACATAACATATTTTCTTTCTTTGTGTGTGAGGAATGTTTCCTGAAAGTTTGGCCGTATACCCTGTATAAAATGACTATAAAATGCCCCTTGTGCTCGTTATATATACACCTATCTTCGTCAGTCCGGTATTTAGTCAACTGTACAAACAGCTTCCTTACTTGGTTAGAAGCCTGAAGCTATTACAGATGCGTTGTCTATAAGTTCGTGAATCCGTGTTTTCATGACCTACCACTTTGCACCCTGGTTAAATCCTGTGGAGAAGATTTGGACTCCTATTTCATATGCTGTATTTACAATTCTTGTGAAGTCCGGTATTAGAATATTTGTCTTCTTGATTTGAGGCCTTTCCTGAACAGTGATAGCAAGTCGTCATGAAGAGGGATCGAGCTATTCTAGGAAATTTGATGGCAAAGGTTGTAAAAAACATCCTATCGGCCGAGGTCAGGTGCACAGATCTTTGACAGCACCTGTAGCCAAATTGTAAATGTAGATCGCCCTGGGTCATTCTCATAGCTGCGTTCAGTCGGACTTCTCCTTTATTCACGTGGGCGCTGCGTGACCAAACGGGTACACAGTGTTCTGCTACACAGTATACCAGCGCAAGAGATGCTCCGCGGAGAACATACCGTGCAGCTTAATCATGATATTTTGCCACACTGACAGCCACTGGATCAATGAAAATATCACTTTATTCCCTTTGCTGAAGATCTAATGGTTTTACAGAAAACTCGTCAAAATCTAGGCTGTACATTTTCATTAAAAGTAAAAGCATCTAACGAATCACAAAGTGGTAGAGTGCGTACAAAATAACTAACCCCCTTAAGTTTGCAGACGATGTCGTAAGGAGGAACAGAGGGGAGGGAGACTAAGGAAATGATGTCAGCTTCGTTGTGAACGTTTATCGTGAGGTAGAAGAGGCTTAAGCACAGATACATTTCTCACATAACGTATAAGCTACAAATAAGGTCTGCAAACGATCATGTTAGCAGTTCATGTCACTATCACTACTATTTGACCAAACATATACTTTCGAAGTCGACAGTTGCCCAGAAGAGCACAAAAATAGTTAATACGCCGTCAACTCAATTGGGATTACAAATATATTTCGTAAAGTATTGTATATATGTAAAACACAAACACCCACCCGGATAGTCAATCTTGTTAAAGCGCCCACTTCCGCAAAGAGGAGACGTGTTACTGTAACAGGTAAAGCAGTTAACAATTCGAAGATTGATTTGAACACCACAGTGCTTTACTAGGCATGGTCCTGTTTGGAAGTGGTATGCCCGTTACGTTCCTCCTATCTTCGTACTGACTTGCCCAGCCTGTTATAGGGGGAACTACAGTTTAACTGCGATTCTGAAACACGGGGCTACTCGACATGTTTCACATCAGCAATACTGCAAGAGGTGAAACAAGTGAAAAGTGACAGATAAAAACTTAGGACTTAGCGGGGCTGCGACGATTGCCAAATATTTACAAAACGTTCACAAACAAGTATAACACTATAGGCAGACAATGGGGAACACATATTTCCTCTCCGGAAGTAGTGGACTGGTGGAAGGAAGGGCATCAGTCCTCGAGCTAATCGATGTTGCATGAACGAAACTTAATTTGGAGGGGATTTTAGGTATTCTGAATGTCTTTATTCCTTCAGATGATTACTAGCTGCACCTCAGATGAAAAGTAAAACTCAGTACTCGGAACTATTTCGATAAATTCATTTAATTTTATTTTAAAGCTTTATTGTTAAACAACACCTGACAATAACTTACACAAACGGCAATATTGTCACTCATAAATAGTATCTGGGTAACTCAGAGTTTTAATTGTAAGCACGATGATGTCAAAAATGCAGACTAGTGTACCAGAAAGTGAGTTCGGACGAATTAAGTCTATTCGTTTTAATTCTAATACATACAAATAACCGATAGGGGACACTGAACAGTCTAGGTAAACGACTAAAGCCGAAATTTCGAGTAAAGACTGAAACTGATCAAGAATTGATGAGCGCTTTGAAAAGATCTGTGTATTCAAAAAAGAACGGCGGAACTGGATCGAAGATTGAAGGTCCATCCGAAAACGATCGAGACCAAGGCATGAACAAAGAATGCTAGAAATGAAACGAGCAAAGTGTCCACCCGACAAAGGACGACAGCGAGAGAACGGCGACGAACGGACAAGACCGAAGAAGGCACGAAACTGACTGCAAGGAAACAGTGTAACAGAAGACTTAAAAATAAAACCTCCCAATATTATGTTCTGCCCTCCGAGGAGGCACTGACTGTGTCTAACAGATATCAGCGCATTTCCAGAGTTCTCGAGAGGCAATGTGTTGGCGACATGGAACTACAACAGCGAGATACTACGCTACAGCTTGTGCGTTGTTTTGAAGCCAGCACTGTCATGTCTGACATCCCAAAACATTACCAGACTACTATTTCATTCTTGTTCTTTGTTTCTGTTATGTGCAAGCAGCAGCGGTTTTAAACAGATAACGTTGCGTACCTTGTGGTCTTAAATGCATATTTGATCTGCTAAAGTAATGCGACTCATTTAGCCTCGTTAGTGCAGTTTTCTTTTGTTATAAGTTTCCAATAACCAAGAAGAGGAGTATTCGATATCAAACGTGGGTTAGTAATCGAATATTTTTCTTGCACCGTCAGTCCGTACCAGGTCCTCTTCCCGTAAATGCTTAGAACATATTTTGCCACGGTCGCAACCATCGGCAAACCATCCTTCTTACAAGCGTCCACCCAGAGAGTTGGAATGATAGGATATCTAACGGCAGGTGACACAAAATAAAAATAAAAATTGAAGTACTTGTACAGAAACCAGACAGCAGTTATAAGAAGTTGTGAAAGGGGTAAGACAAAATCTGTAAACTGAACAACCTGTAAAAGAAAGAAAGGATAAAGTTGGAAACGGAATTAAACTTCAAATAGAATAAATAAGAATTTTGGGATTTTCCGATGACAGTAATGCGGTCAGAGGCAGCTAAGGATCTGAAAGAGTAATACAACGGAATGTACAATGTCTTCAAAGGAGAATATAAGATGAACATTAACAAGAGAAAAAGAAGGGCGGTCGAATGTAGTGGTAGACAGGCTTTGTTATGTAGTCAGTAAAATTAATTATGGCGGCCGACGTAGAAAATATTAAAAATGCAGGAAGCATTCCTGGAGGAGAGAAATTTGTCAACATCGAAAGCTAATTTAAATGTTAAGAAGTATTTTCTGAAGGTTATCTGTCTTTACTGTAACCTTGGATAGTAGTGAAACTTTGGTTAAACAAGAAGAGGACAGCCGGCCGCGGTGGCCGAGGTGACTGAGGCGCTCCAGTCACGGTCAGCACGGCCACTACGGTCGGGGGTTCGAATCCCCCCTCGGGCATGGATATTTGTGCCGTCCTAGTTTGTAAGTAGTTTGTAAGTTTAGGGACTGATGACCCCGCAGTTAAGTCCCATAAGCTTAACAAACATTTGAACATTTTTTTTGAAGAAGAGGACAGAAGTTTTTGAAATGTGGTTCGTCAAAAGAATGTTGAAAATTAGGTGGATAGCTAATAAAGGGGCTCTTTCTGGACAGAGTTGGCTAGAAAAGAAATTAGTGGCATAACTTGGCTACAAGAAGGGATCAATTTAGAGAAAACATTCCGAAACATCAAGGAATCGTCAATTTAGAACTGGAGGAAAGTGTGCGGGGTAAAAATCGCAGAGGGAGGCCAAGAAACGAGTACAGTAAGCTAATGAAAATATAAGTAGGTTGCCACTGTTATTCCAAGATGAAGAGGTTTCCACACCAATGACTAGCGTGTAGATCTGCAGCAAACCTTTTCTTCAGATAGAAGAGTACAACGACAGTGAAGGGCAATAGCGCAAACGAAAATCATGTATATAAAAGAAAATGTCGCTTGCAACGAGTGAGATGTCATTCCTTTAGAATCTAGACTATAATTACATTAGTACCCCCGTAAATGATGATTATCAGATTTTTTTATAGCAAAACTTTTCGACCAGAAGTTAATATTTTGAATAACTAACAAGGCGGACATCAGCTTCAAGTTTTGATGAGATGTCTCCTTATACCGCACCTCCATGCTCCACTTTTACTTTTTTCTTCCGGATTCTAACGAGCAGGACTATTTACGAATTATTTTTTTAACTGCTCTGAATCCCCCATACGCACCAACAGCTAAAATAAAAAGCAGACAGCTGTCCTTGTTGGCGGGTACCCTATTTGCATGGCCAGTGTAAAGTGGCAAATGTTCAAATGTTTGTAAATCTATGGGACTCAACAGCTTCGTTATTAGTCCGTAGCTTACCAACTATTTAACCTAAGGTAAACTAAACTAAGGAAAACACAAACACCCATGCCCGAGGAGGAATCGAACCCCCGACGGCGAATGGCCGCGCGCACCGCAACACGGCGCTCCAGTACGCGCGACTAATCCGCTGCGGCTGTAAAGTGGTCCTTACATTACTCAGTTTTATAAACCACAGGTAATTATACGATATGTGAGTTCCTAGGTTGCGAATATTTGCTGTTCACTGTTTTCCAAGTCTGGAAAATTTCACTGTCTGTGATTAACTTTTTTCTCACCGAAATAAATGAAAAATGCAGATTAACGGTACCTAATCTTAAGCGGTTACTACGAACGGTAGCAGCCAGTTATCACACTAATAACTACGAAACTTCCAGTATCGACTTTCACAACGAAATCAGCCACTTTCCGCAACTAGGAGGTTAACTTATACGCAATTCCGATATCCAATCTCAGTCGACTACAGCCAATTAATTTAGTAATTTCTGCCTGCGGATCTCGCCTCCGTATCCTTCTTTAGCAGTGCCTCATACGCTACCCTGTTCTATCCGGAAGAACGAAAATTATCGTCAACATAAAGCGAACTAAATTACGAAAATACCTTTTTTTTAATTAAAAAAGCTAGTTTCCAATGGTAACCAGAAATAAATAGATGGAAGGTTCATACAAGGACAGCTATCAGTAATTTGAAGTATTGCGTAATTCGCCATGAGTCGTAAAAATTTATCATTAATTTTGCAGTGATTTTGGTTGTAGCAATATCTCCACTGAAAGAAGAATAAACTTTTTTTTATGAATATGCAATTGAACTTTCTATCGAGTAAATTGAAAACCACTACTCTTAAAGTCAAAAAACATTTTCGCAAGCAGTATTCGATATCAGCACAAAAGTGATTTCGGTACGATTAATAAATTGAGTAAACTTCTCCTGGTGTGAATATAGCAATGCAGCTCTGATGCAGTCCTATCAACCGGGATCAGTCATCGCGTTACTACCACAAATATCGTCCTTTTTGGTTGAAGTTAAACCAATTCTGTGGTAGTATCGAAATAATAGTCAGTTAATATATGGTTCCGTGAACGTTTTACGGCTCTAACGGTTTTCAGTTTACCAAAAACTGAATTGCATATCCATCTAATGCGGCGTATGTCATTTTATTCTTGTAAAAATTACCACTACGACCAAAAGCAGAAAAAAAAAAAAAATAATTCTGACGGGAAATACGGCTACTTGCTGGTGATGCTATAGTATATCGGAGGTGTCAGCGCTGTGTTACTGAAGGAGGATGCAAGATTACTTAGACAAAATTTGTAGTTGATTTCGAAAATGGGCGTTGGGTCTAAATGTAGGGAAATGTAAGGTGATGCAGATAAGTAGAAGAAAACAACCACATAATACTCAAATACAGTATTAGTTGTAATTTGCTTCACACAATAGCGTCGATTAAATATCTAGGCGTAAAGTTGCAGAGTGATGTAAAATGGAACGAGTATCTAAAAACAATTGTGGGGAAGGCTGATGGCTGACTTCGGTTCATTGGGAGAATTTTGGAAATGTGTGGTTCATCTGTAGAAGCGACCGCGTATAGAAAACTAGTACTACTCAAGTGTTTAGGACCCTATCACATCGCTTTAAAGGAATTTTTAGAAGCAACTGTTAGATTTGATACAGCTAAGTTCGATGGTGTTGAAGAAATGTAGAAGGCCGGCATTTGAAGCCGGCTGCAGAGCGATATTACTGCCGCGCTAGGACCACAAAGACACAGAAATTATCGCTCGTACAGATACATACTGGCATTCGTTCTTCCTTCGTTCTGTTTGGGCGGGGGAACAGAAAGGGAAATCGCAAGTAGTGGTACGAGGTAGTCGCGGTGGAATGGCCGTGCGCTCTAAGGCGCCTTGCTGTGGAGCGCGCGGTTACTCCCTGTCAGAGGTACGAATCCTTCCTCAGGCATGGGAGTATGTGTTGTCCTTAGTGTAAGTTACTTAAGTTAATTTAAGTAGTTTGTAAGCCTAGCAACTGATAAACGCAGTAGTTAAGGCCCATAGATTTACAAACAGTTAAACATTTGATTATGATATACTAGTGACTCTGCCCAGCTTTGCAGGGATAGCACTAATTACGGTAGCCAGATGACTTCTGGTGGATGCACGGAGAAGATCTTTGACGAACCTTTAGCAGTTATATATGTGGCGGCGTAAAGTCAGCGCCCCACGCCAGATGCACGAGAACGATCGTGGAGAAGGCAGCGGACGACCGGCAGCCAATCACACGCTGGCGCCGCTCATCCTGGAGAGAGTAACCGAGAAGCGCGCCCTCTACAAGCGGCTGTATCTAGGCCGACATGCGTCCGGACGAGCCCGTCTGAACTCTGCTCCGAAACAGGCAGTCACTAGGATTCAGCACATCTAGCATCGTAAAGAAGGCGACGCCACCAGAAGAGACAGACATATGTATAGAAATTGGGTATTGTTTAGTTCTGTACATAAAACTAGTATTACTAATCTGTAAAGCTGTTATAAATGTCTATGCATCCTGATAGAACTAAACAGAGACTGACCAGGACGACAAGACAAATGGCGACGAGAACTCAATATTATATACTATAGGTACAGTGACTTGCTGCACCCAAGCAATAAATAACACTTGTATTTAAGACAAATGGGAAGTTATATTTCTTTTATTAATTCATCCTAAGGCCCACAGATAGACTTTGTTTTTTTGTTTTTTTACTTCGTCAAAAACGTTTAAATTTTTTGGTGTGCCAACTCGGGAGCAAGTCACATGAAACTGAACTGGGCGTGTGAAAATCATGAGTGTTTCAAATTAAAGCTAGCAGTAATCAACGATTGGCCTTCTGCTTTATGTTACTATGTATAAAAATTGAGGAGTTTGTGCCTATATTTCACTCTGCAGCCAAATCTGAAGAGCGCCTCAGGAGCTGCCTGTCAGCTCCACCCAACACAACAAAGAAAAAAATAGATATATACTTTACAACACCTTGAATTTCAGTTTTATAGTAAATGATTGCATCACCTACTAGTACTGCCTGCCGATGGAAAGTGCTGTAAGGATTGTGCCAATAGCCATCATTCATTTGAGTATGAGTCAGACCAGCAGGAATCTGATAGGAAACAAAAACAGATAACACAAAGTACTGGCTACTGTCTGACTGCCATTAATCTACGCAAATAATGGTTTGCAACACATCACAGACCTCGTTAATTGGTGATGACGATATTTCCACTTTAATGTAAAGCTGCATCATACGTCTACTCGAGACTGAACCCTAATGGGGAGCGCCATCAAACTCACGACTGTCTGCTTGAGTGCACCTCACCGTGAGAGTAACCTTCCTGATTGCTGTGAGGACCACTCTGGACTTTACTCTTTGTGTCTTGTTCCCTGATTATTTCATCATTTTATAACATTGCCGTTCTACTATCTTCACAAAGGAATTAGCTCGGGCATTTTTGTTAAGCACAGTCGTGCTCGAACAGGAACTAGATTATGCTGCAAAACCAAGCAACTTCATATGAGAAAACATTTAGTGGATATATATTCCGGTTTACTCGGTGGGTAACTGTTTAATACAGTGTTATTGCAACTGGCTAAACGGGAGTTGTGTTTATTTATTCCTTCCGATCACTTTGTTTGAACAGTGAACAGCTGATGAATTGCCGTTGTTTGAGTGTTAGGGGATGCGCTATGATAAACTCCCTCTCTGCTGACGTCAATGCGAAGTTTGCTTGTTTTCACAAACGCTCGCGTTTCCTGTGCTTCCAAAGTCGAGAAGGTTGCGATCTGATCGAACCACTGCTAATTTTGTCGGGTGCTAGCGTAACGGTCGCCATTCGTGCTTATTTAAACCGAGTAGAATATTTCCGTCTATGTATCGCAAACACACAGAATAAATTTTACAGAATCACAAATTTAAAGATCATCAAATACATCTATACCGATCTTCGATAGTATTAATAATCTTCCCCATTTCTCGTTTTACACCCAGCACAATCAGACCTATAATATGTTAGATAACCTGCTTACCATCAAGTAGGCTTTCAAAGCATTATTTACGTCTCTAGACATAGTATTTAGCGGTATACAATATATTTTGATATTTGACTTGTAATAATGCAATCGACATTTGAATTACTAAACATAATCGCCGGACGCGGTGGCCGAGGGTACTGAGGCGCTCCAGTCACGGTCTGTAGGGCCACTACTGTCGGGGGTTCGAATCCACCCTCGGGCATGGATATTTGTGCCGTCCTTAGTATTAGCTAGTTTGTAAGTAGTTTGTAAGTTTTGGGACTGATGATCCCGTAGTTAAGTCCCATAAGCTATACAAACATTTGAACTAAACATAATCAAAATAATGATACAAAATTTCGTCAAAGCGCTAAGATCATTGTTTGTAGATCTATCGGACCAAACTGCGTGGTCATCAGTCCGTAGCTTACAAACTACTTAAACTAAGTTAAACTAAGCTAAGGACAACACACACACACACACACACACACACACACACACACACACACACATGCTCGAGGGAGCACTCGAACCTCCGACGGCGAGCAGCCGCGCGCTCCGCAGCGAGATGCATTAGACCGCTCGGCTACTCCACCGCGGCGAAACGGTAAGTGAAACGAAATTTTTGTTCTTGCTATAATTAAATTTTTCTTTATATATGCGTTTAAACGAGGAGACAACCGTTAACCATAAAATTCAAACATACACGACAGCTTTATCTTAGGAACGAGAGACTCAAAACACCGGAGGCGGACAAGGGCGTAAAATGCATTTGTTTCGTTGTCGGGACAAGTATTTTTGTATAAGTCGTTTTGATTCCACGTATAAAATTTAGTCAATGTTAAAATATAGCTTTGATGGCGGTAAGTACTGCTCTATTACATGGAAAAAGTGCTGGAATTTTTTATGGGTCGTCGAGTTATCTAACTGAGCGACGCTACCCGCCACGAATCCTGCACGAAGCACTTCATATCAGACTAACATTATGTATAGTTTTATTGATTTTATGTTTGACTCACCAATTGCATCGACAGCAATTATAATGTCGAGCACTTCTGTGAAATCATAAAGATACGATACCAGAATAGCCGTGCGCATTGAGGCGCCCTGCTACGTGGCGCGCGGCCGTCCCACGTCGGAGGTTCGAGTCCTCCCTCGGGCATGGGTGTTTGTGTTGTTCTTAGGATAAGTTAGTTTAAGTGTTTTGTAGGTTTAGGGACCGATGACCACTGTAGTTACGTCCCATAACTTTACAAACATTTGAAATAAAGAAAAATTGCGATGTTGGCATAGTATTAATTTGAATTTAAAAGAAGATCGCTCTCCTAGTATTAGTAAATTATGTAATAGGAGGGTTCTAAGTAGCAATGTATTCCTTTGCCCTTTGGCGTAAGGAATGAAGTACAAGTATTTGCTGGTATGCTTTGAATACGCGACCCCGTAGGGTCTCGACATCTGGAGTTGCGTGGATCGCTTCCTTCAAGTGCCGCCATAACCCAAAGGCTTTGGGCTTGAGCTCTGGGGAACGAACAGGTCCAGGTGTGGGTCCTCTCTGACCTATCCAGCGGTTCTGAAATGTCTACGTCTGATGTTCGAGCACATTATCAACAAAGCGTGCTGGTGCGCCATCATGCACATGAACCACATCTATAATCGCTGCTCACATGACATTTTGTCCAGGAAGGTAGGTAATACATTAATGAGAAAGTCCACAAAATGTGCCCCATGTAACTTTTGTGGTAGCAGGTATGGTCCTATTAATCTATAGCCAAGTACATCGAGAATCGCTATTTTCTTGAATTGTTTACGTATTTACATCTGCCTATCCATGCTGGTTGTCATCCGCAACTAACTGTCGCGCAGCCATTCCTGTAAACTTTATGTCTAACTCAGAAAACATCCATTTCAGGACCAATGTTCATTGGACTTATTGTTCTTGTTTCGGTGAGCAGTACCACCTCTCAAAGTATTAGACATTTTTTACCTTGCATTTGTAATGACTCGGACCAATTACCGTTACAGTTTAGCCTGAGGGAGCTACCGCCACTACATATAAAGTTATTTACAGATGAAATTGGTTCATCCAGGGTTACAGAGACGATGGCTTTTTCCTCGTTTAGGGTAAGGTGGTACAAATGCGATCATTTCGGACAAATCTTATTTAACACAAATATTAGACAATTACAAATGTTGCTATAAACACAAAAAATCGATCGAAAATGTACCACACTAGGTACAATTGTGATCACTTCCTGGTACTATTTTGATCACTGGCATCTTCTACATAAAAAGCACTTTTTCCCTCGGGCACCAATGCATACTTCGTCGTACCAAACACTGCATTTGCATAGAATTTGCAAGCGCGCGGAAACTAGAAAACTTATAAGAGCGCGTTAGACTCAGTAACTTTACTTACCTCTTAACAGGAAAAATTTTATAGGCCTATATCTCTGTAGCACGAAGTGTTGTTTTCTTGGAAAAGATAGGAGGAGCTGTAGAAACCTGCTACACTACAACGCCACACAAAGGCAAGTGCTGCCAACACTACGAGACTGGCAAATGGCGCGAAACCTTATGTCGATCGGAATTGTACCTATATCGAATTTGTAGCACCTTACCCTCAATAGTTTCCTCAGTGACGTTCAAATGAAGCTTCTGAACCAACCGACGAGCAAAATCAGTTTAATATAGCACTTACGCTTACGATAATTGTGATTGTGGCCCATATGAATTGTTACCACTTGAAAGAAAGAAATAATGTGTTTCTTCCCTCCTAGCTTACTACGTCCTTCGGCTAATATCTGCCAAACATCTGATTAGTCAGTATTTCGTACTGTGCATTTCTTACAACCTACAAGTTTCGCGATATCTGTACGCTTCTATTAGCAATACTGACCACTCCATAGCTCAGACAATTTACATTAAAGAATACTTTATTTCAAGCGCGAAAAGAAGTAAATTATGAAACCTAAAGTTGTTCACATCGAGGTATCTGAAGTGGAGAGCTTGATAATTTCCTTTGATAATTTTTCCGGAGGGTGTACTGTCACTGTGTGTTTTCTTCAATATTTCGACAATACAATATCCTTCAGCTTGATTAGTCCTTAAGTATCAATATACAGAAGTTGAGATGTTCCTTTCACAAGGTCCGGCTAGTCCGTGCCCTGTGTTAAAGGAAATAATATATGAAGATCCGACTCGTCTCCGAAGTTGTCTTCGTGAAATTATTAGAACACTTGGAAACTGATTTCTTAGTTTTACTGATTAAAGATTAACTCTTCTTCAAGGTTATATATGAGTTTATTACATTCAGAACTAAGGTACTCATTAGCTTGACATAATTAGTTCTAAGTGTTCCGAATAGAAACTCAAATAATAATGATCATTGCTACTACATATTTTTAAAAAAAGGTAATTAATCACAGAGGTTACAGAGATTCTTTCTTGCATGGCACTTTGCAGTCCTTTTACTCCATACAAGTGAGCCCATATACGCCAAAGCCTGCGGAAATAAATTCCGTCGGCAGTATTTGCTCACACAGTGCCAAACCCCCTATAAAATAAACTATTTGAATATTTTGGGTGAGGCTACGAACCATTAGTGTACAATGTTACACTACAAGTGACAGTTATACAGCAGCGAGCTGCTGAGAATGCCAAATGAACTCCGCGTCTAACGTTTTCATCCGACGAGACAATGCGAGCTCGGGGAACATGTTCCAGCCTTTAAATAGAGTTAGCATCTTATCCAGTAATAGTCATGCAGAATGTCGCTCCAGGGGGTCTAACACGGAATTACTGTGAAACTTTGTGCAGATCCACCCTCTGCGAGATAGCAGCAGCACCAGGAGGCGCTGAAGCGGGCATACTGGTGGTAGCGAGGCTTTAAGGCAGTCTTCCAGTGACTTTGGCCCTCTTAGTATTCTGGTATTGTGGCAGCTTATGCGCGCACGGCGAAAAGATACAGCGGGTGCAGGGACAGAGGAACAGCGGGCACCCTGAATACGGTGACGTGGCGGCGACACGGATGCCGGCAAACGTGGAGGCTGGAGGTGGGGGCGGGACCAGAGATAATCGATGCGCCCTGCATGTGGGATGCCGGCCGCCGCGCCCGCCGCTGCCACCGCCAGCCAACGACCACTGACCCCATCTGTTATGCTCTGCGCACTGCCGCTGGAAAGGTGGCCACGTCCAACAACTATGGCGCACGCATCCTACTCGCTGCCTCCTTGGGATACTAGTTTTGGTGTTAACTGCAATGGCTTGTGACTTCCGCACGGGCATAAAGAAGAACGCACTCCAGCAGACAACTTATTGGTTAAGGCATTACACTGTTGAACCAAAACTTTGCGGTCTGCTCAGTTCCATGCTGGTCCAATGTTTCGACGCAATACAGTATCGATCCGCCTTGACATGTATTCGACAATTCCTTAGTAGGACTCCAGACGCCTGTAGCTCCACATGTCTATTGTAGCATAGGTCACGCAACTGCTGTAAATTTCAGGCAGATTTTTTTCAGTGACTGGAAGTGGCACCCGATGTCTTCCTAGAGGCAATCCATCGCATTTATATTAGCCGAATTTGATGGCCAAGACAGCAATGTTAATTCACTGTTCTACTCCTGAAACCACAGTACAACGATTATGTTCTCGTGACACGGATAGTTGTCCTTCTGCAGGATACGGTCTCAGTGGTCGCGGGATAGCTCTCATCGATTTTGCTCAACGTGAGTGGAGAATCAGGCAAATGAGTCTTTTAAATCCCTAAACCATCTCCCGTAATTAGGCCACAGGGCAAAAGAAAATGCACGCGAAATTTCAAAATAGCGAAACGAATTTGCAGAACTTCACACCTCTGTGTTGAATACCAGAGTTGTACCTCAAGGGAGTATAGAAATCAGTAGCTCAAGAGCGAATGAAGGAAAAAACTGACGTACCTACGCATAATGAATGGAGAGAGGAGTAATCTTTATTTGCTTTTTGGTCAGTATTGCCACGCCACGGATGCATCAGACGGTCTACAATTTTATTTATCAAATTGTTTATTAAATTTTGTTTGTGTTCTAACTTCTTTCAATATTAAAATTACCTTACTTTTTGCCTATTGCAAAGCTCTTATGTGTTCATCACAAATATATACATATACTTGTCGGTCAGGACTAAATAAAATAGTATATATACATGTGGCGTCTGTTCGGAAAGAACAGACGTCACATTCTGATCCTGCAGCTGTTATTATTTAATATTCATAGAATATATGACTTCAACTGCTATTGGGCAAAGCTGAAAATGTGTACCCAGCCGGGATTCGAACCCGGGTCTCCTGCTTTCTAGGCAGTTGCGCTGACCCCTACACCACTGGGGACACAGTGATCACCGCACCTGCAAGGACTACCCATGCACGCCTCCCGTCAGATACAAATTCCCAGCTTCGCCCTGCCCATAGTACTCAAACTCGTAGTTTAACTAATTCCCGTAAGAGTAAGGGCTTCAAACTTGCCCACCCCTCCCCACTAACGATAGGATCATTGCCCGTCACCGGCATATTATATATATACATGTGGCGTCTGTCCGGAAAGAACAAACGTCACATTCTGATCCTGCAGCTGTTATTATTTAATATTCATAGAATATATGACTTCAACTGCTATTGGGCAAAGCTGAAAATGTGTACCCAGCCGGGACGGGCAATGATCCTATCGTTAGTGGGGAGGGGTGGGCAAGTTCGAAGCCCTTACTCTTACGGGAATTAGTTAAACTACGAGTTTGAGTACTATGGGCAGGGCGAAGCTGGGAATTTGTATCTGACGGGAGGCGTGCATGGGTAGTCCTTGCAGGTGCGGTGATCACTGTGTCCCCAGTGGTGTAGGGGTCAGCGCAACTGCCTAGAAAGCAGGAGACCCTGGTTCGAATCCCGGCTGGGTACACATTTTCAGCTTTGCCCAATAGCAGTTGAAGTCATATATTCTATGAATATTAAATAAAATAGTGTGTAATAGTGGGAAATTGTGCCTTATTCTTCATTAACTTGTCGTCGATATGTTACTTAGTGCGCTATGAATTCGTGAACTTCAAGGACCCATCCAAATCCCTGAATACAGACCGAGTAAAAGTGCCGCGCTGCGCGAGAATGGCCGCGCGGTCTAAGGTGTCAAGTCACGGATTACGCGGCTGGGTGTGCGTGTGTGTGCGTTGTACTTAGCGTAAGTTAACGTAATTTGTAAGTCTAGGGACCGACGACCTTAGCAGTTTTTGTCTCTTAGGTATTTGAACGTTTCATTTTAAAGTGCCGTCAGTGCTATATTCCTGAAATACCTCTACTCCCCCCCCCCCTCACATTCATACGATCGTAAACAATAGCGTATGTATCGACGTCAACACCTGATTTGTTTTTTCAGCACAATTTCCCGTCATCTCCACGCAGTAGGCCTTTTCTAGCAATATCGTGCTCAGAAAGTTTCTTGGTGCAAGATTACTGAAACACCTAATTTTCTCCAGTAATTCCACTACTGCAACTTTCACATCATTATGCTGTCGTTGCCGTTACTGCTACGGCCGCTCCTGATGTTATCTCTGGTTTCTTGCAGCTTTCCATGCCACTTTACCCGTGCAAGAACCCTTATTTGTACATAACTGCCTGTCGTAATTAATAGAATTGAATAGCTGCTGTAATTGACATCCTATTGTAGTCAAGTGTTCAAGCTTAGATCTTTCCATATAAATTTACTTCTCCCGCAGAACTTGCCTCCACAACCGAACCAACTATTCCTAGATTCCTCAGATACTATCATACTAACCATTTTGCTTATTTATTTAAGTTATTCCTTAAAGTTCTTATGCTGCCTTATTCGATGCAATGTCTCATAATTACTTATTAAATGTACCCCTCTAATACTCGGATTTTTGTGTTCTGTCTACAAACTGTTCAGTTTTTACCTTATGAAATCTATCGAATGACCAGAAAATTAATTACACCCAGTTTTCTAAAGAAAAATATAAAATAACTGTGTCTGTTAACTTATAACGTGAGATTATATCCGCCTTCGTATAATAAAGTGGTAGTGCTTGCGAAGCGAAGGAGCTGGTTTCGATTCTTAGTACTGGCTGTTATTTTTTTCTTGGCGGAAGAGGTGTAACGAGGTCTTCTCAGCCACGTAATGCAAACAGAGTTGCTACTTCAATGGGAAATAGCAGCTGCACGGTCTGTAGATGCGACAAGGGGCAGGGGAGCAGTAGAGGTCAGAAGTGAACGCCGTATACTCGCTTTTTTTTTTTTTTTAGCGAGCTTTTACTGCTCTGAGTCTTCAAAACTGTGTAACTTTTGTTTCAAGGGTGGCCGGTACTAGAGTCGTTTTACTGAGCCAGAGTTTAGCTGAAGATGACAAATTCTTTCAACGCCCCCTCCAGCAGGTCGTTCTGGATCCGCCCCTGTTTTAAACACTACTTTGAGTCTTGTGACGTCATCTCTGAACGAGTCTGCGTGTGGGTCAGAGTCCACTGAGCATGTAGGGTTAGTGTAGTTCCTAAAGTAAAGCACATTTTACAGAAGTCTTCGTAATGTTAGTGAAGTGAATGATAAGCTACAAAGCTCGTTACCGCATAAACACAAGTCACCATTACCGAAAGGAAACATGTATGGTGCGCATCGTTGTCGAAGGAACGTAACTCTGCTCTGTATCCAGTTTTCAGCTGTCGAAAAACTTATACCTGATAGTGGGGGCGCAGACAACAAAAACACAAGCTCTGTGTTTGGACCGATCGACATTTGTGTATCTTTAGTCTGAGGTGTGGCTTATTGCATGGCTCTTTTCCATCATTGCGCCTCTACTGGAACACATTTGCGATTAAACACATTGCAACACTTAATTCTATTATCACACCCTCCAAAGGTTCAGAAAATACAGCCCTACTTTAAGGCTGGTCTTTTCAAGCGATCAGTCCTACTTTACAGCAGAAGGATCGTGTACGCAACTGTCGTAGCGTGAAGTCGCAACTAGGCTGGCTTGCTTACTCCCTGGACGCCTCAGTAAGAGAGTCCACGAGTACGAAGCGACTGCGTCACAGCCGCTGTCAGCCTGCTCACAGGGTGTGTAACCCTCACGCTGGAGTCGTACTCGACACGTTCCGATCTTTAATGAATAATGTGTTTACCCTTTGTCACAGTGTACTGCATCTGGATGACGACACATGACCCAGCAAGGAGGTTAGAATACAGGGAGACGCCCTTACGCTGAAAAAGTGGAGCCTGCCTCCACCACATTGCTAAGTTTTGGAGAAGTTTCGTATTGTAGGGCTGAAATTTAATGTCACTTAAAACAGGAATAAAACGTCCGACGGTTTGGCGTGATGTACAACGTGTTGAAAGAGTGCAAATTAGCCGTTAAAATTGAGTTTCCAAATATATTATGATGAGTATTCATTACTATTTATTCAATAAAGTATTTTGTTTGAAAGTACATGCTTTACCCTGACTGTCAGCTCAGTGCTTTAACAGTAAGAGGGTCGACTTAACGTATAGTTTTAACGGAGAAATAACATTCCAAAACTGACCAAGATGGCGGACTGGCATCAACGAACGTATGTGCTCGGCATAGATAATGCCATTTACCTTTATTCGAACCTCCTTGCGACCCAGGCTGACATTGCCATCGCTTGCTCCTCTGGGCATGATCGCGGAGTTACTTACGTTCCTTTGGTTGTGTATTATTACAATTTGCAATAATACACTTTTTATCTATGAACTGTTCAAAGGTGTAAAACGTCGCAGAGTCAATGCGCCTGTGGTAATCTAATGGAAGAAAAAAAATAATAATAAAATAAAATAAAATTGCACGGATGCGCAGAGCATAAAGAACTGATAACAAAAGAACTTGTAGTTCTGCTCTCTTACCGCCGGCCGCGGTGGCCGAGGTGACTGAGGCGCTCCAGTCACGGTCAGCACGGCCACTACGGTCGGGGGTTCGAATCCCCCCTCGGGCATGGATATTTGTGCCGTCCTAGTTCGTAAGTAGTTCATAAGTAGTTTGTAAGTTTAGGGACTGATGACCCCGTAGTTAAGTCCCATAAGCTTAACAAACATTTGATTTGCTCTCTTACCCGTAAACCACAACCCATTACGATGGAGAAATATTATCGTATTATAGTTCTGGGTAGCTGAATTTCATCTGGACGCAACAAACTAAGCAGAATAATTCAGATATAACCAAAAATTTAACGACCTAGATACGTTTCTATTTCATTACTGTTTAGACCATAGTAGGGCGACAGTCGACAATTTCGTCACTAAAAATTACCTAATCACTACAATGTGTAAGAAATTGGTCTAGAACTGTAATTTATGCGCCTCAGTAGGTAACTACCTAGCGCACAATAATAGCAATAAAAGGAACACTGTGCCGCAACACAGAATTTCGCGTAACGCAAAACGTGAGGTCCTGCAAGCACTCTGTTGTGGATGGCAATCGACTGCATGCAGTAGCACCAGCAGGGACGAAACTGAAACGATTTAGTTAACGATCAGCGGACGGTGACGAATGCATTCAGTTCTATGGACCAGTGGAGTTTGGACTGAATTGCAGCTCGCACTATCGATTGGGGCTTTCATGGCGTCCACTAGATACACGGCAGCAATTGGATTTCTAACTGCTGCTGTAATGCCCAAAACGTGTTCAATAAATATCAAAGCTACTTCAGCTGTAAAGTTTTGTTTCCTCGCTAACTTTTTGTTTTTGCTAACTTTTGCAGAACCATTACAGCAAACAATCCGAATACCATACTTAACAACATATGAAAAGGGCTATCAGTAAAAAAATTACGCGCGGTAGGAAATCTGATGAATGTCGACATACCCCGCCTTGACGAATATAATACTTCTGCTCTACAAATAACAATAATTTACGCGTCGATCAGGATACTTAAATGAAATCATATTTACTTATATCGCAGGCCTATGTTTCTAGATGAACCTGACAGTCAAGAAAGAAACCGTTAAAAAAACAACAACAACAACAATAACAAGCATGGTGAATCCTTGATAAATTAAGCAGATATGTGATGGTTGAAAAATGAAATACACAATAAAATAGTTTAACCTAACTTGGGCATGAAATAGTAGAACACACACTGTAAATAATATGCTAATTTGGGTCTTAGTTATGGGTTTTATGGCTTCTAGCAAGAAGACATGAAAACTATTTTGTTATAACAAGGACGACAACAACTAATAGTCTTCAAAACAGAAATATATTCCCGGGATTCATTTTACAGCCGCGGCGGATTAGCCGTACGTACTGGAGCGTCGTGTTGGGGTGCGCGCGGCAGTTCGCCGTCGGGGGTTCAAATCCCCCCTCGGGCATGGAAGTTTGTGCCGTTTTTAGAATAAGGTAATTCATAAGTAGTTTGTAAGTTTAGGGACTGATGACCCCATAGTTAAGTCCCATAAGCTCTACAAACATTCATTTTACATGGATGATTTGAAGTATGTTGTACTTTTATTCGCGAGAGTTGAACACATTCACATTCTGCATTACATTGGGTTTTTGTAAGAATACATCACTACTCTAGAAATTCAGTTACATCTAAAAAGTTCTCTGGCTCTACGAATTCTTCCTGTTGGTATGCAACTGGAACCACTTCAGTGCCTTGATAAACTTCTCCAAGAAAAAACGAATGGACGAAAACTGCCTCTGCCAATTTGTCTAACACTGAGTGCAAATTTGTAGTCATTGATGGAAAAAAGGAATTTATATGAATCCTGGAAGTAGAGACTATGTTCTATGTCTGAATGCTAATAACTAACTAATCATCATCACTTTAAATTTGCGAAGTAAAGCTTGTCGACACCTGAGATTCAAATATAAGAGCGTATCCAGGATTTAAATACAATTTCGCCGCGTTGGAGAAGCCGAGCGATCTAATGCGCCTCGCTGCGGAACGCGCGGTAGCTCACCGTCAGTTCGAGTCCTCCATGGGGCATGGGTGTGTGTGTTGTTCTTAGGTTAATTTAACTTAGTTTAAGTAGTTTGTAAGCTATGGACTGATGACCAGGAAATTTGGTCCGATAGATTTACAAACATTTGAACATTTGATTTAAATACAATTCGAGTGGTTACACAAACATCACACTGCTGAAAGTTCCATTCATATCAAAGAATGAGTTACCGACTGTCGTATATTTGCCTCCGACCCACGCAAACAATTGATTGTACGGAACTGGTGTAATTATCGAAAGAGTTTCAAATTTTTGTCCCGAAGTCGTAAATAATACAATCCATACGTAAAACAGCAATTTCCATAAAATTTACGGGTGAACGGTAAAAATTGACAGGTATGGAATACATACCAATCAAGGTGAATGAAAACCGCTTGCCGGACCAGGTCTAGAATCCAGAGATCTGTTTTTCTCGGCTGTGTACTTCCAACGCAAATGACATTTACTTTCGTTTGGTCGATCTACAAGAAATATCGCAAAACCAAATTAAGCAGCGTAATTCTTAAAATTTACGGGTGAAAACTCTCCTCCGGCTGACGTCGATGAAATTCAAACGCCATTAACGTTTAAGAACACAAGGAGAAACTTGCATAAGTAATTACAAGCGCGGGAAAGACCGTATGGTGTGGAGCACCACATTACAGGTCGTGCGGCCTCTGTGCTGAGGTCCGAGTATCGCTCAGACGTGTGTTCAAATGTTTGTTAAGCTTAAGGGACTTAACTGCGGGGTCATCAGTCCCTAAACTTACAAACTACTTATGAACTAGCTTCTACTAAAGACGACACAAACATCCATGGCCGAGGGGAGATTCGGACCCCCGACCGAAGCGGCCGTGCAGGCTGTGACTGGCGCGCCGCAGACCGCTCGGCCACTGCGGCCGGCCATGGGTGTGTGTCTTGTCCCTAGTGTAAGTTACTTGAAGAAATCTGTAAGGCAGTTTGGTCACTTAGGTCTACAAACATTTTAACTTTTTTATTCTTCGGAGTGACAGATAATGACATTTTGTGTTAAAACTTTATCGGATTGATATAACATGTGTTGAAACGCACCCGACGAAATATTAGAATGGTTTCTAGCGTTACCGTCAAGACGTTTAAAATATCTGTTAACTGAATAATCCGAGATGTATGAACGAATAGCGATTTCACAGTAACGCATTTACAGGACTTGCATAGAATAGTCGGACACATATCTCAGCTTCAGGACACGTAAGCAGATTCGTTACAATTAAGTGACGACATTTTCAGGGTGCACAATTATCCATGGCACGAGGCGAGACCCGGCCACAGTGGTTTGAAGAGCGTCGTAAATATTTCGGTTTCTTTTCTCGGCTCTCCTTTTCTTGTAGACTTTGAGATAATCCACCAGGAGACATCACCTAACATCCATCAGAATTATCAAACCATTTCTTCGGAATCATAAAGAGATGAATGAGCTAAGTCCAGACATCTAATTTCTGGTCACCTGCAGAGGACATGCAGAACCCATGCTTTGGCGAAACGCGTTGTCGTGTTGGAGGAGGTATGGCTGTCCCCAACTTTTGATTTTATTAAATTGCCTGATTATATACCGATGTATACTGCAGTCTCCAAACAATGGTATAATGCGGCATTTTGCACACTAACAAAAAACGTCAGACGTGGAAGAAGTGATAAGTGACGGATAAATGTTGTATGACTGACCTGGGATCGAACCCATGACCAAGAAATTCGTAGTGAGATACTGTACCATTTTAGAGCTATTGAAAGTTCATGGTTAAAGTGGTAAAATCATAAGCTAGCTTTGTGTGCAAAGTATACTATCCAGTCCAGTGTTTTGTCTGCAATGACATAATCTCGAACCCTTTAAAGATGTCGATAGAATTTACGGAGTGCTGTCCATTGTGCAGAGTTCCTCGATACGTTAGTTTTATGAACATTTATGGTGAGCCCAAATGTGTTATATCCCTTCTCTCGGCGTGATTTTCAATTGCAAAAAGTTCAAATGTTTGTAAATCTTTCGGACCCAACTGCGTGGTCATCAGTCCGTAGCTTACAAACTACTTAAACCTAGGTAAACTAACCTAAGGACAAACACACACACCCATGCCCCAGGGAGGACTCGAACCTCCACGGCGAGCAACCGCGCGCTCCGCAACGAGACGCTTTAGACCGCTCGGCTACTACACCGCGGCCAAGAATTTGCAGCCGACTTCACTTGGTGGTGGTTTCGGTTAGTTTTTTGGTTGAAAATCTAGTCAAATTACCATATGCCACACATCTTCATTGAATGGATGTAGCAACACGCCAATATGTGAATATGGAAAGGAAGGTTCCATTGATCATATTGTTTCTAGTTGCTGCACCTTCCAAACAGAGAGGTAATGCCATCAGAGTGTGATATGCAAAGAATATTATGATTTATTTACTACAGTTAATTTCACATTGCATTAAAAAAGCAGGCCCTTAACTTTCGGCCTTTGACATTAAGTGGACGTTATGGATACCATACTAAAGTCAAAATTCCGAATGTTAAAGGAAGAAAAATTACAAAAAGTGATACCCTTTGCCGCGGTGGAATAGCCGTGCGCAATGAGGCGCCCTGCTAAGGTGCGCGCAGCCATTCCACGTCGGGGGTTCGAGTTTTCCCTCGGGCATGGGTGTGTGTATATGTATGTGTTGTCCTTAGGATAAGTTACTTTAAGTAGTTCGTAAATTTAGGGACCGATGACTCTGCAGTTTGCTCTCATAACTTTACAAACATTTTGGATACCCCTTAGTGCACAGTTCTAGGCACGACTGAACTGTAAGTAACGGAACTATTTTTAAAATATAACGGTGACAGGTGGGAGTATGTGTACCTTTAGTATTGCAGAGACACTCAACTATGAGTTGGGTAACACAGAAGAACCAAAGAAACTGATACACCTGTCAAAAATCGAATTGATTGTTAATCAAAATACCGGAAGATGTATGACTTCATAAATATCAATTCAGATAATATAGAATACCAAAGAATTTTTGTTTGGTGGGTGATGCAATACGGTGGTGTAATTTTCGAAGTAAAACGTCATTAGGAATTTAATTAAAGATAACAGCACACAAAGTACGTAGGAGTAACCTAATGCAGTTTTTTCTCTCTCTCTCTCTCTCTAATCCACTTGTGTGTACTGAGTATCAGTGTGTATGACAGCACTCTTTTCACCAACAGACTGCAAGTTCGTGGAGCTAAATTTTGTCAATAAGCAATCGGGGAAGCGGGAGTGAGCAGGGGGTGCTACTGGGCGGTGTGAGCTGTATGCTACGTCGGGCAGCACGGCGTCCGCGCCTGGGATATTTCCCGTGGGCCACATGAATCCCCGTTTGGCCCCACTCGGGACGAAACGTCTGCCCGCACACCTGTGTCGCATCTAGGGCTTATTTAGGCCGCGTTATATGCACAGGGGAAACGTTTAGCGCGAACGAGGAAGGTAAAAAAGCACGAGTACAAAAGGGAAAGAAACTCCGAACATTTGAGCATCAGAACCGTTTATCGTTCCCGTTTCACTCTCACAAAAGGACAAATACCTTCAAACCAAAAACCTACATCGACATATTAACACTGTGAAACACATTTAATTGCCTGGTAGACGGTTCATTGCACCGATTTCATAATATTTCTGTACCGCTTCATTCTCCAATAGCGTGCAGGAAAAATGAACACCTAAATCTTTTCGCATTCCATCTCATTTATTTTATTACGATGATCCTGTCTGTCTATGTACGTCGGTGGTAACAAAATATCTTCACTTTCGAAGTTAGAGAAATTTCGCATATAGATCTCGCCGCAACGAAGAACGAATTTCTTTTAATGAATTCCAGCCCAACTCGTACATAATTTCCGCGACACTTTCTCCTTTATCCTCTCTGAAATTCTTCTATCTTCTTTTTCAGTACATCTGCTGAGGATACCACAGTGTGCAGAAATACTCTAAAATAGGAACGAACAAGTGTAGTGTAGGTAGTTTCGTTGCATCTTCTAAGTGTTCTGCTATTGAAACGCAGTCTTTGGTTCGCCTTCCCAAGGATATTTTCTCTGTGTTCTTTCAAAAATGTTCAAATGTTTGTATAGTTTATGGGACTTAACTACGGGGCCATCAGTACCTAAACTTACAAACTACTTATGAACTAGCTAATTCTAAGGACGGCACAAATATCCATGCCCGAGGGGGGAACCCCCGACCGTAGTGGCTGTGGAGACCTTGACTGAAGCGCCTTAGTCCCCTCGGCCACCGCGGCCGGCTGTGTTCTTTCCAATTCAGCTTGTTCGTAATTGTAATTCCTACGCATTTAATTGTCGCGGTGGAGTGGCCGAGTGTTCTAAGGCGCCTTGCCGCGGAGCACGCAGTTGCTCGTCTTTGGAGGTTCTAGTCCTCCCTTGGGCATGTGTGTGTTATCCTTAGGTTAGTTTAAGCAGTTTGTACATCTAGGAACTTATGACCATAGCAGTTTGGTCCAATAGGTTTACAAACATTTGAACGTATTTAATTAAATTTACGGCCAATAGATTTATCTGATTTAACGATGAAATGAAGTTTAACGAATTTATTTTAGTGCTCATATGGATGAACTTAGGGAGGTCAGTCACTTTCACTTCTTAAGAAATTATTTTTTTGCATGTCCAGTCTATATTTTAGATACTTTGTGCTTCAGCAACGTAAGTCATTTTCACAGACCAGATGCCAAAACTTCTGTACCATTTTTATTGTGTCGTTTCGTAATCTTATTTCCTCAGCATCGCATTATTTAATTCCACTACATTACTGGCAATTTTCTAATGTTCTATATTTCTTTTTGTTAATGTTCATCTGATATACTCCTTTCAAGACAATGTGCACTCCCGTCGCCGCGGCGGAGTGGTCGAGCGCATTGTGGCTGTGCACGGATGCGCGAGGCCGTTCCCCGTCGGGGGTTCGAATCCTCCTTTGGGCATGGATATTTGAGCCGTCTTTAGTATAAGTTGGTTCATAAGTAGTTTGTACGTTTAGGGACTGACGACCCCACCGTTAAGTCCCATAAGATTAACAAACATTTGAACATTTTTTTGCACTCCGTTGACCTCCTTTGCTGCCTCTGACAGAATTATAATGGGAGATATCGACTCGTTATATCACTGTGCTTACATAATCAGTATCATAATTTTTTTTAAATCTGAACAACAGCCTTGACGCTATTTTTAAAATGTTCAAATGTTTGTGAAGCTTATGGGACTTAAATGCGGGGTCATCAGTCCTTAAACTTACAAAATACTTATCAACTAACTTATACTTAAGACAGCACAAACATGTCCAAGGGAGGATTCGAACCTCCGACACGGGAGGTCGCGCGATCCTCAACGTGGCGCTCCAGACCGCTCGGCTACTCCTGCGCGGCACACTATTTTCCGCATTCAATGTAAAACGTCAGTTTCTGAGCACTACAAACTTGAAAACAGCGACTGACGTGAAGCGACCGACCGTCAGCGAGCGAAGATACTAATCAGAGGTGCATAAGCGCTGATGATGCGTATCTAGCGGCAGAACACACAGGCGCCCTCGACCGCACTGGCCTGGGTAGCGCGCCGTGCTGCTCTCCATTACCGCCTCGCAAACAACCCGCAGACACGCGACCCCAGCGCCAATGGCCCGTGCTCTCCGCTGTGGGGGTGTTACTAACGCAACTCCTAAACTACGCTTCCCGCCTGACATAACAACATCCGGGGTTGTAATACACAATGGGCCATTGCAGAGCACAGGTATTTTCTGCCAACTTGCTCTCGAGCTGGCAATGGGACAGAGGTAGCCCCAGTACAGCGGAGGCTTCCGATGTTGCCATTTACGACAATATTCAAATCAATCAAAAGTTTGTAAATCTATCGGACCAAACTGCGTGGTCATCAGTCCGTAGCTTACAATCTACTTTAACCTAGGTAAACTAAACTAAGGACAACGACAATATTCAAGTTCTAGTTGGCACATTGCGTAGCTTCTTATGTATTGTAATGAAACTCTACTCAAACCCTTATTGAGTATTCGATTCGTTGATTGTCGAGGTCAGTGGTCAGCAAACTCTTTTTGATGAACGAGTCAAATTCCCAGATGATGAGTCCAAAAATGGTCAGATATTTGTAAATCTGAGGGACTTAACTTCTGGGTTTATCATTCCCTAGGCTTACAAACTACTTTAACTTACACTGATGACACACACACACACACACACACACACACACACACCCTTGCCCGAGGGAGGATTCGAACCTCTGACGGCGAGCAACCGCACGCTCCACAGCAAGTCGCCTCAGAGTGCTAGCCACTCTACCGCGGTGTGGTATAGTGATTAAAAATTTTTCTGAGAGCCGCACTTACTTCCTCGAACTCAGCTTTTTTAAGAGTTGTTCAAATGTTTGTAAATCTAAGGGTCTTCATGGCCGACGGAGGACTCGAACACCCGACGGCGAACGGCGGCGCGCATCGCAGCAGGGAGCCTTAGTGCGCATGGCTATTCTGTAGCAGCTTTAGGAGTTACTTAAAAGAACTAAAAGCAAATTAATATAGTTATCGCAATTTATGATAACCATATTTAATGACAAATAAAATACATGTTGCTATTAACTTCGGACGTTGCACTTGGATAAATGTGAATACCGTAAAACAAAGCTAGCTTCCCGATCACCTTCCCTCAATTAAGATATTAAACAATTTTATCAAAATTTAACCGCGAAATGATCCTAGATCGGCCTATGTCAAGAGAAATGTTCAAATGTTTGTATAGTCTATGGGATCATCAGTCCCTAAACTTACAAACTACTTATGAACTAGCTAATACTAAGGACGGCACAAGTATCCAGGCCCGTGGGGGGATTCGAACCCCCGACTGTAGTGGCCGTGCTGACCGTGACTGGAGCGCCTCAGTCTCCTCGGCCACCGCGGCCGGCATGTCAAGAGATAAGAAGAAAATTTTACGTAGTATTCCTGAGGACAAAATCTTTGATAGGGCCATAGTTTAAAAAAAAAAAAAAAAAAAAAAAAAAAAAAAAAGCATGGTCCTTTCGGTAATTCACACTCAAATAATGTGACCATTAACGTACATGTTAAGATAAGAGTCATATTCCACAAACGAAAACTCTCTGTCAAATTTATACAGGGTGAAGCACTGTTGTTCAGAATACTTGGAAAATACAAATCGGATTAAGATAAAGTTGCAATATAAGTTGTTCACCTCTACCAAGAGGGACATCCATTAATTTAAAGTTCTACCCCCTCCCCCCCTTGCACCACCCAGTGGGGCGAAAGGAGAGTGACTTTGAAATCTTTAATACGAACCCCTACCTTATTGCAGATGTGGATTCTCCGTGAAAAAAATTGTTACTTTTGTATGAAACATTGTTTTTTCGCTTCATAACAAATGGCGCTGTATTCCGTAAAAATGAAAATGAGTTGAAAATTGTTGGAAAACAGTAATATCTCAAACAAATCAACATTATACTAGGAAAAAGAAAGTAAAGTTTTTGATAATGCTATCATGTGACACCTCTTATAATCGAATAAAGCACAAGTGATCATACTCTGTCTATGGTCAGACTTATTACTTGTACTTCATTGATGCTGACTTCACCTCTCTACGTAATTGTTCCACGATGTTAAGGATTGGAGAGGGAGTAGGTATCGTTTCCTCGTACTTTGAGGCTCACAGACATGTTGAAGTTCGTCAAACTGGAAGTGTTAAACCTAGAAAAAGAGTCAGATGTCTGTTTGTTCAATATATTACCGATTTCCTACAATTTTAACTCATTTTTATTTTTGGCGATAAGGACACCATCTATCATGAAACAAACAAAAATGTTTCATACAAAAGTCACATATTTTTTTCACGGAGAATCCAAATAAAAAAAAAATTAGGGTTTATACATGAGATTTTGAAAACACTCCTTCCCGCTCCCGGGGTTGGTACAGGGGACGTCGAGATTTGTCTTAATGGTGAACTTTCATTACAACTTTTTTAATCCCATTTGTATGTTTCAAATATTCCGAAAAACAGTTTTAAATGCCTCACCCTGTAATAGGTTCTTAAATTAAAAGCAGAAATTCCTGTATATTCGCACCTAGTTGTAAGATAGAAGTAGCTTAATAGGCAATACAGATATTTTGGTCGATTGCGCACTTTTTTCCGATCCGCCTGGCTCCAGCCTCTAAACACACTTGATAACTGGGTCCCCTGACTAGCGTGTTTCGTGTGCGCAACTTCCTTTTTGTCAGCCTGTGGAACAACACCTCCAATACCCATTCGCCAGCAAATAACAATTGCCGTTAAACTTTGAGGATCGTTCTGAATATAATTATTTCAAGCCCGTTTGGATGATGCGGTAGTAAACTGAACATAGAGCACAGGAGATTTACACTTTTTTTTTTAACATAGAGGTTTTTCCTTTTGATTGTGTTTCGTAAAATAAACACTACAAATGACTGCAATGCAAAAAGTCGCACTGGCGTGTTTTACGGCCCACTCTAGGTTTTCCTGTAGTCTTATGATTTTTTGCAAACATTTCGGACAAAAGTAAAAAATAATAAAAAATATGGACGATTCGATTGCAACACTACTACTGTGACAATATCTATGGACTCAAAGCGTAATATTTTTATTGACCGTATTCTAAATACAGTCAAAATTATTTGATATTTGAGTTTAGCCGTGACAAACATTTTTTTTTTTTTTTGAAATTTTACCTCTTTGAACTATTATTTTAATATCACTCACATATTTACATTACCTTTTCTCGTTAAAGTATTATCACCTGTCTTGTCATGGTAGTTTTTCCTCTTTTTCAAGTGCATTTTCTTTCTTTGTACTGGTTTACGTAAAATCAAGTGACAGTGTCAAATCGCCGTTATTTTTGCAAATATCTCTGGAACCGTGCGAGCTATGGAAATAACATACCTGTAGAGAATTTTCTGCTCTACAAACGAGTTTAATCAATTTTCGTCTCAAATGAACGGCCAAGACGTTATTTGGAATTAATTTTCTTGCTATCAAAAGGCCAATAATTGATGACAGATCAGAGAGGGGGAAAATTCAATCTGTTACACAACAACTTAAAGAAAACTCTGAAAACTTTTTGAGTACTACAGGATGTCTATTAAGTTTCAAATGTTTAAATGTTTGTATAGCTTATGGGACTTAACTACGGGGTCATCAGTCCCTAAACTTACAAACTACTTATCAACTACCCTATCCTAAGGACAGCACAAATATCCATGCCCGAGGGGGGATTCGGACCCCCGACCGTAGTGGCCGTGCAGACCGTGATTGGCGCGCCTCAGTCGTCTCAGCCAGCGCGGCCGGCTGTCTATTAAGTCATACGAAACCCTGCTGTCTAACGTGTCGAGCGTTATACCGGACCAAACACACGACTATGTGATTGTATAAGGGCTGAAGAAAAACTATCAATTTCTTAGAAGTAAGTGAAGTTTTAATACTTATTTTATTATTTTTTTACAATGCATAAAAGGACAGGACGAATCTTCTGATTTTTTTTCTGGAAGAAGGCTTCTTTTGTTCCTTTGTCCATGTTGTACCAACCTTCACCAACAATATTAGATGTCACAGTTAGCCCACCGTCTCTTTTTCTTTTTTTTCTGTTTTTAAAATCAGCATTTTGAATGTCGTATAAAAAAGGTCGAACTTGTATTTCTAAAATAATACCTTCGCTATCAAGTTCAATTTTTCCCATCTCACAACTCGAAAAAACTGTAATAAGACATGACACACAGCAAAGATACTACTGAGTTCACGTGAGAGCGCAATGTGAAAAGCGTCTTTTGACGCAGGGAATGTGCCCCGGCGCACCATGTCTCCATCCTAAAGGTTCAAATGTTTGTATAGTCTATGGGACTTAACTAAGGGGTCATCAGTCCCTAAACTTACAAACTACTTATGAAATACTTACGAACTAGGACGGCACTAATATCCATGCCCGAGGGGGGATTCGAACCCCCGACCGTAGTGGCCGTGCAGACCGTGACTGAAGCGCCTCAATCCCCGCGGCCACCGCGGCCGGCTCTCCATCCCAAACAGCGGTACTTGCATTATGATTGTGTGGTAGTCTCTCTGCTTGGTTGTCCATAATTGGAAAATAACACAGATTTTGTGCATCTTCTAATAAATAAGTAAAGCTGATCCCTCGAAGTACAGTCCTATATGTTCAAATCTATTAAAGGGCGTATATCAAAACATAAACCGCCGAGGCAAAACATTATTAAGGCCTGCTTAATATCTTGTTGGTTCACCTTGGGAATTCAAAAAGCAGTAATTTGCGTGGTATTGATTCTAAAGATTCTGGGGGTATGTGGCATCAGATGACTACACACGGTTAAACGTGATTTGATATTAAAAGATTATAGACTGTCTGTCTTACATCTTACTACTGACAACACATTTCATATCTGAGTACCATTATCTTCTTTTAGTGCATAGAAATGTTACATTTAGGTCACTTGTCTATATCTTTACTTTATAATAATAATAATAAAAAAATAAAAATAAAAAAAGTGGACAGGAAGTCTACGGTTTGACATACCGTGGCTAGGGCCCGAGATTTTTAGTTGCTAAATAAGGCCACCGTTTGTGACACATATAACGTCAACACGAGAGTACCGGTCTTTGGCACGAATTGTGCGGGAAGATGAGACAGCGGCCTGCTTCGCAGATTCGTAGCTTAATAGTAATTCATTCATTTTTATTACTGCATTGTTGAGCTCCGTGCTTGTGAATTATATTTTATTTTAATAAGATTCAAAATAAACTCATCCACGAAATGTCAATTCACGCTTTTCAACACACAAATTTCACTGCAATGCTTATGTTTTTATATATTTGTTTATGTCAAACGGATTATCTGAACAACCAATGTATATCTTTTTACTGTAAACTAGCAGGTGAAAATCTCAGAGATACTATGTCCTATTTTGGGCATTCTATAAAAGAAATTTCGACAAACTCTGGGTTTAAACTAATGTCAGTCATGCTTATATGACGTTGTGTTTGTCAACATTCGAGTCTATGTCAGAGAACTCGATGAAAAGAATGACTACTTTGGTTATGTATTTCTACAGTGCGGCGGACAGGTATTGGTTTCATAACCTATGATTGAAAATAAATTTGTTTAAGTAACAACACATCTGATTGCTGAAGAATTCTATTATCAACCTGTTACAAAATGTGAGCCTTCTTTCAAAGTGAGAATCAACTACCTAAACCACGAGACTTTCAAGAACAAAAACGTTCTACTAAAATTTCGATTCTCAACATCGATCATAATTATTTGTACCTCCAGTCGTCAAGATTTAACTCTGTTGCCATTTTCGTAGTTATCTATGACACAAGAACCGATTATTACGTTGAAGTTATTGCAAAGTTCTGGGACTTCCGTAAAGTGTTTAATAGAGCAATGTGGCAAACATTTTCAAAAAATATAGGAATGCGAAATCTAGCAATTGACATTCATCCACTTTCTGCAGGATGTAATTCGAGAAAATGAGAAGGTAAGGTTTGCACGTGCAATGCTTTCAGGACTTTTTGTATCTGTTTTTGTTTTCATGAAAATAAACAGGAGGCATTACTTCTGGAATGGCGAACGCACCTCTTCTAGACGTATGCTGGTTGCCTTCCTAAATCCACTGCAGGTCGTAAAACATTTATTACCATTCCTGGGTACTGGCAATTTAAATTCACTTGCCTTTGTGATCTGATTTGATAAAGCTCTCGCTCCGGCTGGATAGCGTGCACGCGCAGCCTGTTGTACAGAGAGAAACGGGAGCACTCGAGGGCGCAGCTGGCTGGTACACGCTGGGACATTAATGGTCGACTGAGATGGCAAACACCCGTCGGGTTACACAAGTGCTAAAAATACGCCGAAGAAAATTGAAAACACAGAGCAAAAGGACGGAGAACAGGGCGAGAGATTTTTCGATAATTGCGCGGTGGGTGTTAAAGCACCGCCGGAACACCCTGCCTGGTCTCTCTCTCACAGTCGCAGCCGACTAATTAAACACCCGCCGGGTGGGGGAGGGGGAGGAATGGCGTGGGAGGGGAGGGGAGGTAACGCACGCACTGGGATGCGCCGGGTCAGCACCTAGCGGGATCTTTAAAATAAAAGTTTAACACGCGCTCATGACGCAATTTGAGCAAGCGCTCTGCCGCAAAATCCCACCACTGATAAGCGGATTTCAGCGTTACAATGGGCAAGAATTAGTAAAATCAAGAGTTATTAACAAGATTGTTAGTGTGGCTATCTTTCGTATCATGTGCCGAATTACCCGGTTTTGGAAATAAAACCGCCGTTTTCTTGCTGTTATTTATTTTACCCAGACGCGTTTCACTTTCTCTCTTTTGCTTCTTTAATTTTTGTTTTGTTTTTTGTTTTTCCCATATGGTCACGGACTGATGTCGCAAAATTCTTCTGCTTATGCAATTTTTTAACTGTCTGAACGTGCTGCTTATCTTTCGCAGAGTCTCACAGTGTGCAATTTTCTTTTAGCAGCTACGGGACAGATTAATCACAAGTTCCGAAATTAAAAAATAACATAAAAAATTACACAAGTGCGACACCAAGACTTTGACCGTATGGTAAGAACAGCAAAACCCACACCGGAAACATGTTAAACCAACCAATGATACACTTTGTGTGACCCTGACGACGTGTGGACGCGAATTGTCATGGAGCAGAATCACTCCACCCGTGAGTAGCCCAGGTTGTTTGCTCTTGATGGACTTGCGTAGGCTACGGAGTATCTCACAATAGGCGTCCCTTGGTAATGGTTTTTCTGTGCTCGAGGAATTAGATGAGTATCGGACTTCGGACGTCGAAAAAGACGGTGAGAATCAGCTAGCCTGCTGAAGACAAGACCTTGACTTTTTATGGGGAGCTGATGACGCACGCTTCGCTTTCCTAGATATCGTACTACGTTTTCCCAAAGCTGCATATTCAAATTTCGACCGGTTTGGTTATTAAGACGTTTCCTACCTTTTCATTCGAACACCCCTCGTACGTAATGGATGTTCACAGTGAGATCAAATGGTCAAATGTTTGTAGAGCTTATGAACGTAACTACGTGGTCATCAGTCCCTAAACTTACAAACTACTTATCAACTACCTTATACTAAGGACGGCACAAATATCCATGCCTGAGGGGGGATTCGAACCCCTGACCGTAGTGGACGTGCAGACTGTGACTGGCGCGCCTCAGTCTCCTCGGCCACCGCACAGTGAGATCACTCCATCCCTTATATGACATCATGTTTTTGGCTACTCGTAAACCCTGTAGCATGTTGCGGACTCGAACGTTACATTAATAAAAGTAGTCCATTTATAACTCTATAGCTAATAAAAGGTTATTGTTAAATTCGGAGATGTGTGTGTTTTACCACGCATCGATGTAATTTATCTGAAAATTTTTACATTTATGAACAACCGATATTTGAATATTAACGAGTCAAATGACTTCAGAAGTACAAGACACTATAATCAAAAGATTCGCAAAGCTGATCAAAGATATACAATGCGCCAAAAGCTAAACAGTAGCTTGAAATTATGTGCTGTACTTCCAGACTCATATTTCCCAAAATAAAAGTTGTTGTGTTGTCATACTTTCCTTATTCAACGTATAGTTTCTGTATTAGGGGCAGCTCGTGGCAACCAACTGCATATTGTAACCAGTGCGGTTTTTAATACTGGAGTATTACTGGGCTGATCCAAGGAAAATCGTGAAGCGTATCCACGAAATGTTCCGTTTCTCTGCACTGTAAGCAAGTCGACATCTGCACTTCGATGACGAATAAGAGAGGAAAGTACACCACACCAATTTTTATTCTGGAAATTACACATTACACATTGTTTCAAGGAAACGTTTAGGTTTTTGCCACATAATATATCATTTACTTCTCATCTGAATCCGTTGGTCATCATTGTCTATTGTTCGGTAATATTTCTTCGTCAATGTACGATTGTTTTGTCTTTAGGTACGTTAATTTTCAAACATAGACCGAATACGTAAGTAATTTTTACGATAAATAGCCTGGTATACAAAATGAGATGTACACCATAAGACCAAAACATGAAGTCCCCAAAAATGTTTCAACCGACAATCAGGATTAGTTCTACTGGAGTGCAATGAGGTGAAAAACGTAATAGGATACCTTCTGATGCCTTGTCGGGCCGCCTCCTGCCCGGCGCGCGACGTGAACAGCACGATGTGACACAGACTCGACAAGTTGGAAGTCCCCCAATAAAGCTGTCCAAAATTGTGAAAGTATTGCCGGCGCAGGATTTTATGACGAACCGACCTCTAGATATTGTTCCATAAACGTTCACTGGAATTCATGTTGGGCAATCTGGGCGATCAGGTCATTCCCTGGAATTGACGAGAAAGTTCTTCAAACCAATGACCATCACTTCTGGCCCGGTGACTTGTCGCACTGTCATCCATAAAAAATTCTATCACCATTTGGGAAATGAAGTCGATGAATGACTGCAAATGGTCTCCAAATAACCTAAAAAATTTCTAGTCAACAATCTGTTCGGTTGGAGCAGAGGACCTGGTCTATTCCATGTGAGAACAGCCCACCCCGTTATGGTAATTCTACCAGCCTGCCACATTCCTTGATGAAAACTTGGATCCATGGCTTTGTGGTGTTTGAGGCACAATCGAACCCTAGGAACAGCTCTTAGAAGGAGACCAGGTGGGGTATCGGATTTTATTATTTCTTTATATTTATGGTACTTAAAGCTCAGAACTTAAATAACAATCAGGCAAACCATTCGACGGGCCTCTCAAAAGTTCTCGAGAAAATCGGCTTTGAAGTTTTGCAAAGTACACGTAAGTAACAATAATTAAAACGGTTGCAGCATCTGTCTGTGTAGCTGAGGTAGCGTTGTGGCCTCGCAACCATGTAGTCGGTAGTTCGAATCCCACTGTGACAGATTTTTTTTCGTTTTCTAATTCACTTATATAAAACATTTTGGTATCTCAAATTCCACTGTTGTGTCAGATTTTGTTTATGTGTATGTACTCGAGCTGAAAACCTTGTCTTCGCGTAAAACGATGGTTGAGTAGGTTAGCTGCCTGGAAAGCCATTAGTAGCTATGGAGATGACTTTACAAAAACAGTGTCGCAGCTGTTCACAAACTGAACAATTACAGAATACCAGACAGTACTGTAAAAAATGTAACTTATGTTTTGTAATTGAATCCATCATTATTGACAACTTGCTATAAAATACAGAAAATGACGAATATACAGAAATAAATGCACTTTTCGTAACAATTGCCATTAGATATTAAAACTGTGTAAGTATTCGAACACAACGAAAAAAAAAATTAAATATCTGTCACGACGGGATCGAGCCACCGACCCTAGAGTTGTAAATCCAGAACGCTGCCACCTGAGCTACACTGGAAAATGCTTCAATGCAACTGATGATTGGTACTTGCACCTAATTGCAAAACTTCAAAGTCGATTTTCTGGAGAATTCTTTCGAGTTGCGTCGAATGTCTTTGGCCGATTATTTGCGTTCTGAACTTCACGACCATAAATATCAAAAAATTCTAAAATCCAATACCCATGTTGTCTCTTTGTTAGCAAATGAAAGCGGTACTCATGTGTTGGCCGGCCGCGGTAGCTGAGCGTTCTGCGGCGCGCCAGTCACAGTCTGCACAGCCATTACGGTCGAGGGTTCGAATCCCCGCTCGGGCATGGATATTTGTGCCGTCCTTAGTATTAGCTAGTTCATAATCAGTTTGTAAGTTTAGGGACTGATGACCCCGCAGTTAAGTCCCATAAGCTCTACAAACATTTGCACTCATGTGCTGATGCCTCTGTTTTCCAGTCATCCAGAGACGCTGCAGGCGACGTCGGTGCTGTTAGCTAGGGAGTCGTCCATCTGCTGCCATAGCCGATGACGCCCAATTGAGCCGTAATGTCTTAACCATGGAGGTTAGAATAAAGGGAGATGGCGTTATCTATGCCAGTTGAGCGTGTCCGCCGTCTTGGTAAGTTTGGAACGCTATTTCTTCGTTAAAACTGTGAGTTAATTCGATCATCTTACTGTTAATGCACTGAACTGAGTCACGGCAAAGTATGTACTTTCAAACAAAATACTTTCTTCAATAAATAGTAATAAATGCTGGAATGAATCTTTCACTCTGCAGCGGAGTGTGCGCTGATATGAAACTTCCTGGCAGATTAAAATTGTGTGCCGGAACCGGGACTCGAAACTGGGACCTTTGCCTTTCGCGGGCAAGCGCACTACCGACTGTGGTATCCAGACACGACTCACGATGCCGCCTCACAACTTTACTTCCGTCAGTACCTCACCTCCTACTTTCCAAACTTCACAGAAGCTCTCCTGCGAACCATGCAAGACTAGTACTCCTGGCAGAAAGGATATGGTAGAGACATGGCTTAGCCACAGCCTAAGGGATGTTTCCAGAATGAAACTTTCACTCTGCAGCGGAGTGTGCGCTGATATGAAACTTCCTGGCAGATTCAAATTGTGTGCCCGCGAAAGGCAAAGGTCCCAGGTTCGAGTCCCGATTCCGGCACACAATTTTAATCTGCCAGGAAGTTTCAGTAATAAATACTCATCATAATATATTTGAAAACTTAATTTTAACGGCAAATTTGAACTCTTTTAACACATTGCACATCACGGCAAAACCGCCGAACGTTTTCAAAATGTTCAAATCTTTGTTAAGTTCAAATGTTTGTTAAGCTTATGGGACTTAACTACGGGGTCATCAGTCCCTAAACTTACAAACTACTTATGAACTACCTTATACTAAAGACGGCACAAATATCCAAGCCCGAGGGGGGATTCGAACCCCCGACCGTAGTGGCCGTGCAGACCGTGACTGAAGCGCCTCAGTCTCCTCGGCCACCGCGGCCGGCGCCGAATGTTTTATTCATGTCTTAAGTGACATAAAACATAAGCTCTACAGTACGAACATTTCTCCAAAACTGACCAATGTGGCGGAGGCAGGCTTCACTTTTTCAGCATAAGGGCGTCTCCCTGTATTCTAATCTCCTTGGTCTTAACGAATACGTTCGTCGTAAATCCCACGTAGACTCCAGCGGTCATTTAAACGCTGTGCTGCTCGCCTGTTAGCAGGTACACCATGAACGTCCGTGCCCTCGTACGAGGCGGCGTCTGCAGGCAGCAGGGCACCGAGTCGGCGGCCTCCAGAGCAGGAGCGCTGGAGCTGGAGAGGGCGCCCTAAGCCGGCTGAGTCCCCAATTCAGACTGGAGAGCAGCGGCCGCCCCGATGCCTCCCGATGCCCCCTCCAGCCCGCGCCGATCGAGGGCCGCGCTCACTCTTACCTCGCAAATAACTCGCCGCAGAGCAATCGACGCGTTCCAAGGCGTGCCCATAAACACTGCATCCCAGTATGACAACTACAAGACATTTTTACTACTTTACACCTAGTTCAACTAAACAGTATGAGGTTCAATAAAGAATGATCATAATTTTTTACGGTCACAAATTTAATCGTATGATATTCTGTTAGTTTCATGTAAAACAATCACACCTTAGTGGTTTCATTGTTGGGACTCCCGGTTCCCGTCTGTGAGGGGCAGGCAAGTTCAGCCTACCGCTGCGATGAAGGTAACACGCGAGGAACAATACGCGGCTTTCAACTTCTGCTTTCGTCTCAAGAAATCTTCTGCTGGGGCCTAGACAATTTTAAAGGAATCATATGGAGAGTCTGGTCTTTCCTACAGCACAGCTGGAAGGTGATTTAAAATGTTTAAAGAGAGGAGACAATCAATTTCCAATGGAGGTGGACCCTGTTCTACAGTTACTGTTCTTACGGAAGAAAACTTCAACGCTGCTGCTGTCACTGTGAAAGAGGATCGACGAATTACACTAAGATCACTTAATACTGAACATTTCAAGATTACCTGACATAGTCCGGTCTGGAGGCGATCAATTCGTTTTATAGTTTTCAAAATTACAAGCCAAGATCGCAAACTAACAATTTATTAAGTGACGACCCGTTTCGGTGCACTGTGTCACCATCATCTGGTCATATATATTTTATAATCTGGTCATCTTGTTAAAAAATTGGGTATAAAATAACAAGTGCAACATTGCACTTAGTGATTATATAACAAAATACATAAGTTAAAAAACATGACAGCCTACATTTATACACGACAGTATTTTGTAAGCTGTCATGTTTTTAACTTATGTATTTTTTTATATAATGACTAAGTGCAATGTTGCACTTGTTATTTTATACCCAATTTATTAACAAGATGACCAGATTATAAAATATATATGACCAGATAATGGTGACACAGTGCACCGAAACCGGTCGTCACTTAATAAATTGTTAGTTTGCGATCTTGGCTTGTCATTTTGATCCTCGGTGGAGTAGCCGAGCGGTCTAAAGCGTCTCGCTGCGGAGCGCGCGGTTGCTCGCCGTGGAGGTTCGAGTCCTCCCTGGGGCATGGGTGTGTGTGTTGTCCTTAGGTTAGGTTAGTTTAAGTAGTTTGTAAGCTACGGACTGATGACCACGCAGTTTGGTCCGATAGAATTACAAACATTTTTTGTCATTTTGAAAACTATAAAACTGAACATTTTATTGGGTGCCACATTTCAGTGAAGCAAGCTGGATACAGCACCACGATAATGTGCAACCGCATCTTGCTAATGTTATTGCTGAATATCTTGCACAAATCAACGTGAAGTGCAACTCTCACACTCCCTATAGCCAGGATTAAGCCCATGTGACTTTCTTCTATTCCCTTACTTGAAGAAACGCTTTTTTGGGAGGCATTCTGCATCATCAGAAGCAGTAGTGAAGGCTGCGGAGGCGATTTTGAAGCACCTCTCAAACAATGGTTTCCAGCATGTATTTGAAGATTGGAAGAAACGATGGGATAAAATTATGATAATTCTTTATTGAATAGTCCTCGAAGAAGGAGGTTTCCGCTAAACGCCAGTCTTCGTTGTAATCTGAACGTGCCCGTGCCTACCAACCTAACGGTCCAAACTGCTCTTCTCTAAACTACTCACAAACCACATTTGGGTTGCCCATAATGAGTAGCGCAACCTTTGTCTGTCAACTGTTTTCTTTGAGAGACGAGGGTGTACGGTGTACCCAAAAAGGATTATTCCACTTTTGGGAACACGCTTCTCCGCGATATGTACACCATCTTACAAAAAGTTTGCGGGATTGAGCAAATGTTCAAATGTTTGTGAATCTATCGGATTCAACTGCGTGGTTATTAGACCGTAGCTTATAAACTACTTAAACGAAGTTGAACTAACCTAAGGACAACACACACATCCATGCCTGAGGGGAGATTCGAAACTCCGACGCGGGAGGCCTAGCGATTCGCAACGTGGCGCTCCAGACCGCTCGGCGACTCTCGCGCGGCACGGAATTGAGCACTAGATCACACTACAAAAGGTAGCAGGAATCTCCAACCCTTCCTCCCCAGAACGGATCCCTCCGCATCTCACAGTAGTTTTGCAAACATCTGAAAATGGCTCCATAGCCCATCTTGTTCTCTAATCGAAACGAAGGAACGATGTAATCCATCTAATGGCAGCCAGTGTATTGAAATCCTACTGTGTGTCAACATCCTTAATGTCAGCCGTCCTTCTACGTCAGGAGCGAATCAAATTTCGTTACAGTGGTCGGTGCGTTGCGGAAAGCCTGAGATGTGTGTGGCCTGGAGCTGCGCGCTGGGACGGCAGTACTGATTGGCTTGCTTCAGCCGCAGACAGCTCCGGACGGGATCTCGAGTGGCCCGCGGCTGCCGGCGTGATTGGCGCGAGGTCTGATGAACTCTGCACAAAGGGGCGGAGCGCCAGCCGCCATGATCAAACGCGCCTCTTTTCAGGCATTTAGGACCACTCGTGACGAGCAAATGCCGGCTGGTCAATGGCGAGGAAGAATGGCCATCGACCGACGGAGAAATGTGGCTCTCAGTTGGCAGTAAGCTGCTTCGGTCGCTCCCAAGAATAAGCCTGTCTGTAAACTGAACAGTGAGTAACGCAGGCGGCGGGGGGAGCGTTTTCGCCCGAAAGAACGTTACACTTCCGAACACGATAGCGGATTCACGACTGACAGTGTAGTGTGCTGTGACTAACTTCTTCTTCTTTCTTTATACAGGGTGATTCATGATGTATGCAAATATTTTAATGTGTTATTCTACAAGTAAAGCTATAGGGAAAAACTCATATAAACAAAGATCCGCAAATGTTTAGTTGCGGATAATAAAAGATTTTGCCTGGAATTTAGGAACCTCGCTAATATGAAGCCATCGCAAAACTTTACGAGGTTACAGTAAAGTAGGATTTCCATTTATTTTGTTGTTACTGATCTGGTGAATCTTAGAAATCATCTCCAAGACGTGTATTTGTAGTAGCTTTCCAGAAATTCCATTATCTATAAAGTAAATTCCACAGATTATACAAGTTCAAATGTTCAAATGTTTGTATAGTCTATGGGACTTAACTACGTGGTCATCAGTCCCTAAACTTACAAACTACTTATGAACTACTTACGAACTAGGACGTCACAAATATCCATGCCCGAGGGGGGATTCGAACCCCCGACCGTAGTGGCCGTGCAGACCGTGACTGGAGCGCCTTAGTCTCCTCGGCCACCGCGGCCGGCGATTATACAAGTAAATTTGTATACTTTCCATTAAGACTTCCCTCGCGGCCACGGATGGAGTGTCTGCCTCATTGCGAGCAGTAACACAGCTGACCACAGCCTGCAACATCCAGTTATTCGCAAAGCGTGGGATTTCTTGTAATTGGGAAAAGACTGAAACACTCACTAATCTTGAAACGAATTACTTTTGTGTATTGTTCAGTGGAAGAACGTAATAACAACCTTGTATTGAATGTAACCAGATAGCAACTGTTGTAGTTTGTAAATTATTTATGAAATAGGCTAAATGCATTGAACTCTGTGGAAATATTTATGAACATTTATTGTGAAATTGTATGTACACTTACACCTTTCTTAAGACTGGCCTTCGTTTTTTTTTTTTTTTGTTTTTTTTGTTTTTTTTTTTTTTTTTCTGGTTTTACAAGAATTCACGTGTCCTATGGCATTAATAAAAGCAGATTATCTGACACAATCATAAAGTTGTACTTAACTGTATTACCATCATTTTCCAAATTTAAATTATTTACAACTTCTGTTTAAAAACTTTTTTCTGCAATTGCCTGGAATTTATATATATATATATATATATATATATATATATATATATATATATATATATATATATGGCCTAAGTAATTAATAAATTACAAATTTTCCCAAATTATTTCTTTGTGGGAAACTACTGCATATACACATCTGAGACATGTTTCATTATATTCACCACATGAATAACAACAAAATAAATGGAAATTCTACTTTACTGTAACCTCGTAGAGTTTTGGTATGGGTTCATATTAGCAAGGTTGCTAAATTTCAGGCAAAATCTTTTATTACTGATAACTCCGTAACTATAAACATTTGAGGAAGTATGAACTTTTTTCTTTAGTTTTACTTTTAGAATAACATATTAAAATATTTGCATATCTTCGTGAAACATCCTGTATATAACATCGTGTGTCCGTGTGTTCGTTTGTAATGCATAAAAATCTAGTTCTTTTGTATTCTTGGTGAAATTATACATACTTAACCTTCAAAACAAGAGTAACGTCATCGTCTACCTAAGATTTCATACGGTGCGTGGCGGAGGGTACTTTGCAATAAACTTAAGACAACGCTTCACTGATCACCGAGAAAGTTAATAGAGTTAAATTGTTTTTCACAGATGGAGGAGGCTATGGACTGAAGAGATGGAGGTGGAGCTGTACAGAAAGACGAGGAGGTAATTGGCGGAGAAATGGGGAGACGAGGAGAGAAGTACCTCTTCGAGGTAGTTCATAATGTTTGAGGAAATTGTAAGTTCTAAAATCCTGCTGAAAACCGACTTCAATGATACAGGCCTGTAATTTTGATGATCACTCTTACTACCTTTCTTGAATATTGGAACGACCTGAGCAAATTTCCAGTCTTTGGGTACGGATCTTTTACTGCGTTGCTTATGATAGCAAGGTATGGAGCTATTACATCAGAATACTCTAAAAGGAACCTAGTTGGTATACAATCGGGACAGGGGGACTTGCTTTGGTTAAACGATTTAAGTTGCTTTAATATTCCAGGGATATCTGCTTCTAAATTACGCATGCTGGCAGCTGTTCTTGATTTCAATTCTGGAGTACTTGCTTCGTCGTCTTTGGCGAAGGATTTCAGAAAGCTGTTTTTAGCAATTCCGCTTTAACAGCATCACCATTGCTATCTCGTAATGAAGGTACTGACTGTATTTTGCCGCTAGTATACTTTACATAAGACCAGATTTCTTTTGGATTGTATAACAAATTATGTGACAGGGTATCGTTTTGGAAACTATTATAAGCTTCTCGCATTGGTGTTCGCGCTAAATTTCTAGTTTCAGTAAAGTTTGACAGTCTTGGGGACTGTGTCTATTGACTAATTGTAGTAACACAAAAAATAGGCCTTTGTGGCTGCCTTTTGACAATTCGAAATTTAAATGAAAATAGCGACTTTCTCCACATAGTTATGACAATTTACAACAAATTGTACTTGTTCAGATGTTTGTTAAGCTTATGGGGTCATCAGTCCCTAAACTTAAAAACTACTTATAAACTAACTTATACTAAAGACAGCACATACAGCCATGCCCGAACCTTCGACGGGAACGGCCTCGCGCATCGGAGCAAATGGTTCATAGATCTGTGTTCGTCCTGTCTATGATTCGTACCCTTTTGAGTCTGAAACCCTTTCCGTGAGTTCCTGAGCCCTCTAACCTAAAACCCAATTGCCCTGCCGCTACTCGTGTAGCCCCTTCCTGTGTCTAGTGGTGTGGGTTCTGTCTGCTGACCTATTCAGCAGAACCCGGAACCCCACCACCCGATGGCGCAAGTCGAGATATCTGCAGCCTACAAGGTCCCGGAAACGTCTGAGCCTCTGATTCAGACCCTCCACTCGGCTCTGGACCAGAGGACCACAGCCGGCCCTGTCAAATATGCTGCAGATGGTGAGCTCTGCTTTCATTTTGCAAGCAAGACTAGCAGTATTTACCACTTCAGATAATTGCTCAAAACCTGAATCTCTTCCGATCCAAAGCGACACACATCGTTGGTACCGACATGTGTCACCGCCTGCAGTTGACTGCACCCTGTACTCTTCATATAACCTGGAAGGACCTGTTCCACATCTGGTATGACTGTACACGGTACGCATACGGAGTACACTCTGACGTCCTTCTCCTCCTTAGCAGACATATCCGTAAGGGGCTCCATTACCCGCATAATGTTGGACCTCCCAACTTCAAGGAATCCCACGCTCTGCCATTGATCAGATCTTGCAGCCTGAGAGGTAACCACAGGACAAATGCACCACCCGGCTCAGGATCATTGTCTTGCACAGATAGTACGTCGAATCTGTTGGTAAAACGAAACAGGGAGGCATCTCGATCGATTTTTCGGGAAATCTTTTGCTACCTGCCATGCACTGTGGAAACCTCCCTCACGACCACGAATGGGGTGTCTGCATCATTGCGAGAAGTAACAGCTGGCCGCAGCCGCGGGCCGACTAGTTGACACATCGGACGTCCACTGGTTCCCAACGACCGGTCCACAACAGTTACCCCTGGACCCCAGGCCCAGCTGTGCAACTGAAGTTAACACCACCTGAAGTTGGCAGCGAAGTTCACCTACCAACAGAGCTCGCGAACGCACACAGCAGTCACAGCCCTTATCCGTGACTTTAAAGACGCAATATAGGTCTCTACAACAAGGACGTAACGTAAACGTAAGAACTGCATCAAGAAGAAGAGACTATCAGGCAGAAGTAAGAGAGCTCAGCCAAGAAATTACCCAAGTGACTGTCGCAGAAAGGAGGCGCAAATACACAGCTACTAAACTACCCGGTTTTGAAAGAAAAACGCACGAGAGAGAGTGGGCCTACTAAATACAGAAACAAGGCACGAACGTAAGAATTACAACTGCAGATCGGACTAGGAAATGAGAATAATTCGCTGGTACTTAACTTTTGCGCGCTGTCGGTGTTGCCAGTTTGACAGGCGCCGACAAATAACTTTGACTTTAATATGTCCGGTCTTTCTGGGTGCTGCATTTTTGACGGCCAACAGTGTACACTCCTTTCATTGCTCTTTTATCCAAAACCTGACATTTCAAAAGCGGACACTATGCTCGTGCAAACCTCACGGATGAATGGGAACATAGGTGACGGGATGGTGGTGCATTTGCACCTCCTAGCTTGGATTAAAACACACAGAAAAAGAGGGAGAAATTTTTTTTTATTATTCCGTAATATTACATGTAATTATTCATGACTAAGCTTTGGTGCAAATTACTGTCTACAGAGAAATCTGAAGTGGCTAGGCTGTTGTCCAACAGTGTTTATTGTTTAGTTTATGTGCAAAAAGGCCAACAACATCCAAAACAACAATAGAGGCGTGTTCCAAAGAATTATATTAAAATACCGGTACTTTTCCCTCGTGCTTTAATACAGAGGCCTTACTATAGGTAATTATAAGGTTTCACTCGTATAATTATATCATGAGTGTATTCTAATAGACCGCATTTCACGAAGAGAACACGGTGGCGTGTTATGACTGCCATACCTATTTTAGAAGTTAATACGCACCGTGTGTCACCTCGACGCCACAGTTCATGTGGCTAAGAGTTTTATTTTATTGGTTTCGGGTAGTTTCCCTATTTGGCCAGATATTCACGCGTACTTCATGTAAGAGGGACATCGAGAGAGGAAGGAAGTGTCTGTGGCCTTAAACAGGAAAACTTGCCAGAATTTGCCTGAAGTGAACTTGGCAAACCACGGAAAACCAATATCAGGATGGACGGCCCAAAATGGGTAAGCGCCGACCGAAATCGGTAAACGTTACGTTGAAACCCGCCACTGCCAGCTTGGCACCTTAATAGTGTTAAAACAGGCTTAAGCTTACATTCATTACTACAATCAGGGTCAAGTTTGTCATTTGGACACAAACGTTTCTGTACTACACTTTTACGTCATGTCATTACTTTTGTTCGCCATTTCTAACATAAAAGATAATGAGAAACGGAAAATTTCAATATTTTGTTAGCACTAAGCAAGATGACAGAATTTTTTTTTCTTCTAATTCTTCTCGGGCGCCAACACAATACTCTTAAATAGTTATAATGTTATATACTCAATAAGAAAATATAATGCTTTATTCTCTCGTGATAGCTTTCACATTAGTTGGGTTTGTCTGCGGCTCTAAGAATATAAGAAAGGCTACTACATTATTCTAATTTTTATCAAATCAAATGTTTGTATAGCTTATGGGACTTAACTACGGGGTCATTAGTCCCTAAACTTACAAACTACTTATGAACTAGCTAACACTAGGGACGGTACAAATATCCGTGCCCGAGGGGGGATTCGAACCCCCGACCGTAGTGGCCGTGCAGACCGTGACTGACGCGCCGCAGTCCCCTCAGCCACCGCGGCCGGCTGTAATATCTTTTTTTTTAACCGCAAGCCATACTGTGTATTTGTCTTCAACTTTCTTTTAATTTTTTTCAGCTTTGTGCTTTTCATATATTAAGCGCAACAATTAGTTTGTCACCAGAGATCCAAAATATTATACACTAGATTCTCGTCAAACTGTCCCTGATTCGCACCACGAAACAAAAATACGTCTTCTCACAGTCTGCTAAAAGTCCTCTCTCTCTCTCTCTCTCTCATATATATATATATATATATATATATATATATATATATATATATATATATATATAATGGTAGTTCCCCCCTCCCCTACGGCATTGCAGATCGAGACGCACCCTCCTGGATACAATCCTGGCGGCGCCCATGGATGGGAGTAACAGTGAACCGAATGTACAGTGTTGTACGCCCAATTTATTCTCGAAGTTGAAGTGACTGTTTTCATTTACAGTCTTGTTGAAACGTATTAAGTTCCCGCAATGTGAAAACGGAAGACGTCGCTTGTAAATTACCAGTGTGACGTCAGCCGACTATAAGGGGTCGCGCGTTACGCGTAGTGCAGCGGGCGCAATGCTGCGCGAGGGTCGTCACGGGGTGATATTGACAAGCCGGGGGGCGGGGTGACAGTGGGCGCCTCGTAATCCCGTTTGAGCACCGCTCGACAGTTTTATTGGGTTATCTGCGACGCGGTGGCCGAGGCAACGGACGGCTGCGTGCCCGGAAATTAAATGCGGCTGCCAGCGATCCCGCCGAGAGCCGGGGCCTACGGTGCCAGCGTAATAGGGCGCACCGCCCACATTCCCCTGTGCCAGTATCTCCTGCACCCAACTCAGGGATTACACTTTTGTGGTGGTCTATATAGGGAGATCAAGGAGGTAATCACCTCACCGACGCATCAGGCTGCTTACCCGTTTACTAAAACATTAACTCCGGCTACATAAACAATTACGCAACTGCCAGCTGCACATCCTCTTCCGACGTGAATCGCCGGTTCATCAACACAGTTTCTTCAAGCGCCGGCAAGATAATAGCGTGGGAGGGATCGAGATTTCCGCGTTACGACATTTGTGCTGTAGGTACGTGGGTTACCATGAAGCAACAGAACCGCTTCTCGGAGTGTTTGTAGAAATTAGGGGACTTAACTACGGGGTTATCAATCCCTAAGCTTACAAACTACTTATGGACTAGCTAAGACTAAGGACGACACAAATATCCATGCCCGAGGGGGATTCGAACCCCAGACCGTAGTGGCCGTGCAGACCGTGACTGGAGCGCCTCAGTCTCCTCGGCCACCGCGGCCGGCTCAGGCATGCTGCCCTATATGCATTCTTTATCCGGTGGATGTCTATGAGTCTTTTTCCTACGGCAACCAAGGAAGGAGTAACATAATGTTAGTCCCATTTCGACTTCTTAAGTAACAAAGTCACCATAATTCACGTTCGCGTATTTACCGCGCAAATATCACAAAGACACGAAAGCCCACTGATCCCTTGGCAAAGTGTCCGTGCTTATGTACCCACATCAGAAGCGCACTAAGATGATTATACAATGCAGCGCCGGCCGCGGTGGCCGAGGTGACTGAGGCGCTCCAGTCACGGTCAGCACGACCACTACGGTCGGGGGTTCGAATCCCCCCTCGGGCATGGATATTTGTGCCGTCCTAGTATGTAAGTAGTTTGTAAGTTTAGGGACTGATGACCCCGTAGTTAAGTCCCATAAGCTTAACAAACATTTAAAAAAAACATTTTACAATGCAGCAGCTCACTCAGACGTAAACCTCATGTTCGATCTTAATACAGGGTGTTTCAGGAGATGGTAGTATACATGAATTGTAATAAAAATGCCACACAAAATGTGTCGCCGCGGCCGAGCGCATTGAGGCGCTATGCTCCGATGTGCCAGGTCGTTCCTCATCGGGGGTTCGAATTCTCCCTCGGGCATGGATGTTTGTGTAGTCTTTTGTATAAGGTAGTTATAAGTAGTTTGTAAGTTTAGGAACTAATGAACCCGCAGTTTAATCCCTCAAGTTTAACAAACATTTTAACATTAAAAGTGTCCAATTTTTATTTACTACAGACATACAGCTATTAGTATGTAACCAAAACAAACTGAAAGCAAAGTCAAAAGAGGGCATTTTCACTTTTCTCCCATCGGTTCTTGGCGAACTTTGACCTTGTAACAGTAAATTGTAAATTTTCACGGCCGGAAATGTCGATATTGTTAAACTTTTCCGGGCTATTGTGCCATGGTCTTGTGGATAACCCGGAAAATGTTAACAATTTTGGCCTTGTAAGCCGAAAATCGATTAGTTAAATGAAAACAAGAAGAACACACACAAAATTGAGCTTTTAATTAAATGTGATAATGATCTACCAAAAACCAACATAAGACTCAGTAAAAATTGGTTACTTATCATATGCCAAATATTATTGTATTTCCTCTATACTACACCCGACAAATTTGTAAAAGAAAAACAGCGATTGGTCACAAAATAATTTTTTATTATACACCGATTTCGGCTAGTTCATAACCAACATCAGTGTTCAAAAGATGGGTAGGATCCAGTCGGAATCCATTTGAAATACAAAATTATTTTGCGAACAATCGCTGTTTTCTTCTTACAAATTATCAACATAAACGTAAATAAAACATTTTAAAACATTTACTATTCCTTCTGAAAAATCCTGTATTTTGCCACATCCAAAATTTTTTTCACTACCTTCCAACTTGCAGCCAAAGAGAAATATCTCTGTTCAATAAAGAATAATGCCTGTATTCATCTCATAATTTTGTCTTTACCAAAATACTGCCCTCTGGGTAAGATGCACTTAAAGAAGTGCTTCCGCCAGTCTTCAAAAGCACGCTGTAAACCATTTCTTGAAAATACCGTGTTTATCGATAGAACTAAGCAAATGTCTTTCAGACATGCATCGATAAACACGGACAGCGTATTTAAATAGGCCACATCAAGGCTTGCGACAACTATAATAAACATCTATCCCTGTGCGGGGACTTGACGTATGAACTGTATGAGCACTTATTGGCAGCAGGCAATATATGGCATATGGAAGTTTGGGTCGGTCCTGGAGACGTGCGTGTGTAGCGTAATGGTAACGCGATCGCTCGCGAAAAGCGCGAAATCCGGCTTCGAGTCCCGGTTCGGCACGGTTTTTCATGTGTCACCAGTAAATCATACAGCTGATTCTGATCCATAATGTATTCGCATTGCGAATACCCTTTCTTATAATCATTTTTTTGAAAAGGTCCTTCAGAATCGCATCCGATCCCTTCACTACTGCTTCTGATAATGTAGAATGTCTCTTTAGGTTGAGCAATTGAAAAAGTCACATAATGAAGAATATAGGGAGAGTGACGGATGCACTTCACATTGCTTTTTGCACGATATTCAGTAACATCTGCAGTATATGGCCGTGCAGTATAGTGGTCCTTTGCACCTGATATGTACTTGGAAAGTTTCCAGAACATCACTGTAGTATTTTCAAGTTACTGGTGTGTCTGCAGGCACAGAATATTCCTAAACCGTTTCATGAATATCTAAAAATGACAGGACATAAGTTTCCCAGCGGAAGCAATCACCTTCGCTTTTTCAGTGGTTGATGGTGAAGGAACTTTTCACACAGAACACTGGTGCTCAAATCAGGATTAGGATCCTTTAGCATTTACTTCACCAGCTTGCAAAGTTTTTTTAGATGCCCGTGCGATAGAATTTGTCAGACTGATTATGCAATCACACCGTTTGACTGCTGTCTTGGCTTCCTCATCACTTGTGAATCGCTGTCCTAACGGTCCGAAAACTTGGGAATAACTAGGAGTGAGATCTGGACTACAGAATCTCCCACTAAAGTGCCCGGAGCTTTTCAGCAGATCTCATTGCCACACGTGGTCTTGTATTATCGTGGAGCAGCATAACGTTGTCCACATCGAGAATCCCTCGGTGCTGTCTCCCTTAAACATGACAGTGTGGAACATGGCTGTAATTAATGATGATGATTGAACTTTCTGGCATGAAATCCAGCAAGTACAGTCCATGAGTATCCCAGACGGCCGTTAACATCATTTTATTCAATAGATGGCGTTGATCAGATGATTCGGTGAAGACATCATTCGCTTGCATTTCATCATCATCATCATCATCATCAGTTATCCAACTGTTTACGCTCTCACCGGCATGAAAACGTTTGGTACCGTAAGGACTCGTGAGTGACCCCATAAGCACTCCCGGTCCCGGAATACGATGGTGATGTGCACAAGCCGATCTTCTTTCACCATTGCATCCACTTGGGAAATATCTTCAGTCAGCAATGAACGCGACCTCCCCGACTGCCTATTGTCATGAAAGACTTCTCTGCCTTTTTAGAACTCATATCACCACCTCAGACAGGTTTCCCATATGTGGACTGCATTTCGCTGTACACTTCGATGAGCGTTTGTCCCTTGCTCCACAGATAACGAACCACACTTCGTTACTGTAACGCCATGAACAACATCTTGAACAACTGAGAGCAAAGGCGAGCGGCGGAGCTACAGTCAGATAAGAGCGCCTCAACCAAGAAAGGCCAGAGGCTGGATATTGATATGTTGATTTCACATTTACAACCGTAATTTGGCTAACAATTTTTTTTTAAGGGGGGGAAAGACTTTATGATTTCCCTTCGTGCTACATGAATACGACAGGACATCAAGATTAACCGAAGGAGAGTGGTTTGACTAGATGACTTAATATTATGAAACTACTAGCAACAAATCCGAGAGATTACCTAATGTTTCCTTCAGGATTGGTCCAAAGACTTCAAAATGTTCAAATGTTTGTTAAGCTTATGGGCAAAATCTCCGAGCGTTAGCTCCGTCTCTAATGACCAAGCTGTCGACGGGACGTTAAACCCTAAGCATCCATCCATCCACTTAAAACTTACAAACTACTTATAAACTACCTTATACTAAAGACAACACCAACATCCATGCCCAAGGGAGGATTCGAACAACCCGGGGGGGGGGGGGGGGCTCGCGTATCGGAGCATAGCGCCTCAATGAGCTCGGCCACTCCGCCCCGGCGGTCCAAAGACTAACGTAATGTCCGCTCAAATCAACGGGAGTGTGACTACAATACTTTTACTGTAAATGTATCAGGCCATTTGAAAAGTTTATTTTACACAGCTGGGAATCGTTATTGTGCCACCGACGAAAGCCTTCCCAATCCATTTCAAGCCAAATATTTATGCACTATTTACCTGCATCATTACGGCAACGATAAAGCAGATGTTTGAAGAACGTCATCATTTCCACTATCTGCTATTTTAAGCTAGTACTTAATTTAACAGTGCTATTTAGTTTTCGGCGCGGCGAACATTGTGGAGAGCACAATTCTGAATACAAAACAGAAATAGCGTACCACGAATAGTCGTTTTTTGAATTTACTGAAGCTTTGGTGACCATCTAAAGCAGAATTTGTGCAAATGATTGTTAAGCTTATGGGATTTAACTGCGGGGTCATCAGTCCCTAACCTTACAAACTACTTATCAACTAACTTATACTACAGACAGCACAAACATCCTTGCCCGAGGAGGGATTCAAACGCCCGACGGGGAACAGCCTCGCGCATCACAGCATAGTGCCTCAATGCACTTGGCCACTCCGCCACGGCAGCAGAATTAGTGTCTTCTATTTGGCTGACCCATAAAGTGTACTGGGTATAAGTGATTTTTTTCTGTTACATAGGTACGCTAATTACCCCCTAAATCTTTGTAACGAATACGACACTATGTCAGCGCAATAGGAAACGGCTACATTCTTCCAAAGGTTTCATTAAGTAAGAGAGACGACCCGTTTCCAGTTCGTTTGAATTACAGTACAATGGAAACGCAGTCTACAGAAGTACTTAATCGAGGAAAGCGTAGAAGCAATAGAAATCGGCAGATTTAATTTCAGAGGAGCGTTCTGCAATGCTGCTCTGGAATGGAACAACACAATTTAATCGTTAATGAACGAGACGTATTTTTTCTAAAGGTCGTCGGGGTGAAGGCGCCAAAGAACGGGAAAAAAAATTCGAGTAAGGTATCGTATAAGCTGTGACAATTGCATTCTGACGTCCGTAGAGTTAGTTTTTATGTTACCCTTGATGAGGCATTGAATTACAATGAAAATTTACAAAATGGCGCTGTTACACTTGTTCGATTTCTCGTAATTCAAAGGAGTCCTGTAGGTCACAAATGTTGTGTACAGTATACATTTCATATTATGAATCCCAAAGGTGTCTATGATGAACACGATTACATCGGCAAGGTAGTGATGAAAAACAGATGATGTTTCACCCTCAGCCCATGATAGACGTATTAGTCAAGTCATCAAAGACAAAAGGTCGATTTGGGTGGAAAATTGTGTATTCGCACATTTTTCAATTGCTAAGAGGCAGTGTCTTGAACAATAAACGAAAAAATGCTAACTGGTATAGTGAAAGCATTTAGATGCGGGAGCGTTTAAGGGGTTTAAGTTTTCATTGAATAACTTGAAAACCGTGACCTATGGTGAATTTTTTTTTCCAATAATAACTATCCTACATTAGATGTCCTACAAAAGAGGCCCTCTTAATTTTTTCTCTAGGGCTAACAGTTTCCATATTACAGGTGCTGTCAAAATCGATGATTATTAAAAATATTCTTTTAACAATATACAATTGAAATTTATTTTCAAATGAAGTGGATTAAGAAAGGCAACGGTTTAACATCTTTTCAACAGTGTGGTCATTCGTGAGGAAGCTCACACTTAAATTTCGGTAAGGATGGGGGGAGAAATTCACTGTGCCTTTCAAAGAAAAAAAAACTGGTATTTGTCTGAACTGATTTAAGTGATTAATGATAAATAAGAAGCAATGAATTAAAATTTGTGATGCGGCCAGGTATCGAACCCGGACCTCCATGCATACTAGGCAGACGTCTTACCGTTAGATCACCGCATAACTAACGATTAAGGCGACTTCTATCCTCGTCACAAACTTTAATTCAGCTTCTGTGTTCCATAGATAATTGTGGTAGTCTAACGGTAAGACATCTGCCTAGTAAGCATGGAGGTTGGGGTTCAATTGCCAGCCACATAACAATTTTAATTCATTGCTTCTTATTTATCGTTAATGTCTTGGACATGTTTGAGACGAAAAATCGTCTTAGGGTATCTGAATTTATATTTAAATTAAATGAAGTAATGGAAATCCTAAATCTGGATTGCTGGAGGTGGATTTGAACCGCTACCCTCCTGAAAGTGAGACGAAGTTGCTACCATTGCAACACCTCACTTGGTGACAAGAGTTAAAAGTACATATATAGTATCTGTATTAAGTCTAAGCAGTAGAGCCATATTAAGTAATAAATAGTGTTCTAGCAGTGTAATATGATGGAGGAGTGGTCTGCAAATTGAAAAACAAACAGGAGATACCCCACCATGTCACAGGAAGCAGCTGCAGTATGTTTCAAAAAGTTATATCACTTTCAAAACTATGACGAATGAACCACTGGCAATGCAGTTGACTGGCATTCTGGGCGCGTGTATTTCCCACAAAGTGCATTGACAGAATGCAGATTCAAATATTAGAAAACTTAAGGGATCAAACTGCTGAGGTTATTGGTCCCTAGACGTACAAGCTACTTAAACTATCTTGTGATATGGACAGCACACACACAAAAATGTTCAAATGTTTGTAAATATATCAGACCAAACTGCATGGTCATCAGTCCGTAGCTTACAAACTACTTAAACCTAGGTAAACTAACCTAAGGACAACACACACACCCATGCCCCAGGGAGGACTCAAACCTCTATGGCGAGCAACCGCACGCTCCGCAGCGAGACGCTTTAGACCACTCGGCTACTCCACCGCGGCCAGCACACACACACACCTGTGCTTGAAGGAGAACTCGAATCTCCAACAGCGAGCATACCCCTGTAAAGCAGTTGTATTGTTGTTCTTAGAAAGGCAATTTCCCCCGTTATGAGTGCTATTTAATTTTCCGTCACTTGTAGTGGGTGAAGTCACCTTTCCAGGTAGAAAACAAGAGTTACTGTAAAGGATGATGAAGAATTAATTTCCTCTCTAGCAGTATAGAACAGCGTGCAATGATTTATGTTAGGTCCACCCACATTTATTGCGTTAAGAGTGAAGAATTTGACAGAGCACTGACATACCTAAGTCGAAACAAGGCCCCTGCAGTATACAACATTCCCTCCGAGCTACTAAAGTCTCTGGGTGAGGTAGCCATGACAAAATTATTTCACGTGGTATGTAAGATGTAGGCGAAATATACTTAGACTTTAAAAAATACATGTAATTATTCCCAATCCAAAGAAAGCAGGTGAAAACAGGTGTGAAAATTACCGAACCATCAGTTTAATAAGTCGTGGTTGTAAAATTTTAACACGAATTATTTAAAGAAAAATGGATAATCTGATAGAAGCTGCCATTGGGGAAAATCGATTTGGTTTTAGGAGAAATGTAGGAATGTGTAAGGTAATACCTTACCTACATTTCTACCTTTTTAGATTTGGAGACCACTCCCATGAACCACAGACATTGCCGAGGTGGAGTGGCTTGCGTGCCTCAACGATACAGATAGCCGTACTGTGGGTGCAACTACAGCAGAGGGGTATCTGTGGAGAGGCCAGACAAACGTGTGGTTCCTGAAGAGGGGCAACAGCCTTTTCAGTAGTTACAGGGGCAACAGTCTGGATGATTGATTGAGCTGGCCTTGTAACATCAGCTAATGTGGCTTTGCCACACAGTTACTGCGAACGGCTGAAGCAAGGGAAAACTACAGCTGTTACTTTTCCCGAGGACATGCAACTCAACTGTATGAACAGATGATGATGGCATCCTCTTGGGTAAAATATTCCAGAGGTAAAAGAAGCCTCCATTCGGATCTCTGGATGGGGACTACTCAGGAGGATGTTGTCATCAGGAAAGACAATACTGGCATTCTACGGATCGGAGTGTGGAATGTTAGATTCCTTAATAGGATAGGGAAGTTTGTACATTTAAAAAGAGAAATGGATAGGTTGAAGTTCGATATAGTGGGGATTAGTGAAGTTCAGTGGAAAGAGGAACAGGATTTCTGGTCAGGTGAGTACAGGATTATAAATACAAAATCAGTTGGGGGTATTACAGGAGTAGGTATGATAATGAATAAGAAGATAGGAATGTGGGTAAACTACTATGAGCAATACAGTGATCGCATTATCATAGTCAAAATAGAAACGAAGCCAACACCGACCACAATAGTACAGGTTTATATGCCAACTAGCTCTGCTGATGATGAGGAGATCGAAGAAATATATGAGGAGCTAAAGGAAGTTTATTCAGACAATTAAGGGAGAGGAAAACTTATTGTTATGGGAGACTGGAATTCGGTTGTAGGGCAATGAAGGGAAGGGAAGGTAGTAGGTGAATATGGTCTGGACAAAAGGAATGAAAGAGGAAGCCACCTGGTAGAATTTTGTGCGGAACATAATTTAGTTATAACAAACACCTGGTTTAATAATCATGAAAGAAGGTTGTATACGTGGAAGAGACCAGGAGACATTGGGAGATACCAGATAGATTTTATAATGGTAAGACATAGATTTCAGAACCAGGTTTTAAACTGCAAGACATACCCAGGGGCAGATATAAACTCTGACCATAACTTATTGGTCATGAATTGTAGGCTGAAACTGAAAAAACTGCAGAAAGGTAGGAAAATAAGGAGATGGGACTTGGATAAACTGAAGGAACCTGAAGTTCTTGGGAATTTCAGAGGGTGCTTTAGGCAACAACTGACAGAAACGGGGGGAAATAAAACAATAGAAGAGGAATGGGTAGCATTGAGAGATGAAATGGTGAAGGCAGCAGAGGACAAAATAGGTAGGAAGGCCTACAAAAATCCTTGGATATCACAGGACACACTGGATTTGATCGATGAAAGGAGAAAATATAAAAATGCAGTAAATGAAACGGGCAGAATGGAGTACAGAAGACTAAGAAATGAGATTGACAGGAAGTGCAGAATGGCTAAGCAGGAGTGGCTAGAATGCAAATGCAAGGATGTAGAAGAATGTATAAATAGGGGGAAAATAGATACAGCTTACAGGAAAATAAGAGAGATAAGAAAAACAGCTCTATGAATATCAAGAACACAAATGGAAAACCAGTTCTCAAAAAAAGAAGGGAAAGCTGAAAGGTGGAAAGAGTATATAGAGAAGCTATATGAAGGAAATAAACTTAGAGACAATGTTGTAGGAAGGGAGGAAGAAGTGGATGAGGATGAAATAGGAGATACTATACTGAGAGATGAATTTGACAGAGCGTTGAAAGACCTAAGTCAAAACAAGCCCCTGGAGTAGATGATATTCCCTCAGAGCTACTGAAGTCTCTGGGAGAACCAGCCATGCTGTTTCACCTAGTGTGTAAGATGTATGAGACAGGCGAAGTGCCCTCAGACTTTAAGAAAAATGTAATAATCCCCATTCCAAAGAAAGCAGGTGCAGACAGGTGTGAAAATTACAGAACCATCAGTTTAATAAGTCATGGTTGCAAGATATTAACACGAATTATTTACAGAAGGATGGAAAAGCTGGTAGAAGCTGACCTCGGGGAGGATCAGTTTGGGTTCAGGAGAAATGTAGGAACATGGGAGGCAATACTCAATTTACGGCTTATCCTGGAAGATAGATTAAGGAAGGGCAAACCTACATTTCTAGCTTTTGTAGATTTGGAGAAGGCTTTTGACAATGTTGATTGAAATAAACTCTTTCAAGTTCTGAAGCAAGCAGGAGTAAAATATAGGGAGCATAAGGTTATTTACAACTTGTACAAAAACCAGACAGCAGTTGTTAGGAAGGGAGTAAGACAGGTTTATAGCCTTTCTCCAATGTTACTTAATTTGTACATTGAGCAAGTTATAAAGGAAAGCCAGGAGAAATTTGGAGAAGGAATTAAAGTTCAGGGTGAAGAATTAAAAACATTGTGTTTTGCCGACGACATAGTAATTCTGTCAGATACAGCAAAGGACCTGGAAGAGCAGCTGAACGGAATGGACAGTGTGCTGAAAGGTGCATATAAGATGAACATTAACAAGAGTAAAACAAGGATAATGGAGTGCAGTCTAAGAAAATCAGGTGATGCTGAAGGTATAAGATTAGGTAACAAAACAATAAAGGAGGTAGATGAGTTTTGCTACTTGGGCAGTAAAATAGGAAATGATGGTCGCAGTACAGAGGATATAAAATGCAGAATGGCAATGGGTAGAAAAGCTTTCCTGAATAAGAGAAATTTGTTAACCTCGAATACTGATTTAAGCCTAAGGAAGTCCTTTCTGTAGGCATTTGTGTGGAGTGTTGCCTTGTATGGGAGTGAAACATGGATGATAAATGGTGCGGACAGGAAGAGGATAGAGGCTTTTGAAATGTGGTGCTACCGAAGAATGCTGAAGATTAGGTGGGTGGATCGCATAACTAACGAGAAGGTACTGAACAGAATTGGGGAGGAAAAAAATTTATGGCATATCTTAAAATAAGGGATCAATTGGTAGGACACATTCTTAGATATCAAGGAATCGTGAATTGGAGGGAAGTGTGTGGGGTAAAAACCGGAGAGGAAGACCAAGAGATGGATACTGTAAGCAGATTCAGACAGATGTAAGTTGCCGTTCTCATGTGGAGTTAAAGATGCTTGCTCAGGATAGGGTATTGTGGAGAGCTACATCAAACCAGTCTCCGGACTGAAGACCACAACAACAACAACAACAACAACAACAACAACAACAGATCTGGAGAAAGTGTTTACCAATGTGGATTGGAATATATTTTCAAATTCTGACATCAGCAGCGGTAAAATATAAGGAATGGAATGTTATTTATAATTATACAAGAACCAGACAGCAGATATTAGAGTAGAAGAGCATGAAAGGGAAACATTAGTTGGTAAGGGAGTAAGACAGGCTCGTAGCCTTTCTCCAATGTTCTTCAGTATGTACATTTAGCAAGCTGTGAAAGAAAGCAAGGAGAAATTTGAAGAAGGAATTAATGTTCAGGGTAAAGAACTTAAAACTCTGTGGTTTGCCGATGACATTGTAATTCTGTCAGAGACAGGAAAGGACCTGGAAGAGCAATTGAATAGAATAGAAGAGCAATTAAATGGAATGGACATTGTGTTGAAAGGAGTGTATAAGATGAACATTAACAAGAGACAAACAAGAGTAATGGAATGTAGTTTAAGAAAATCAGGCGATGCTGAAGGAATTAGGCTAGGTAACTGAACAATAAAGGTGGTAGGTGAGTTTTGTTACTTGGGCAATAAAATAACATATGATGGTCACAGTACAAAGGATTAAAATGCAGAATGGCAACGGGAGGAAAAGCGTTTTTGGAAAAGAGAAATTTGCTAATGTCAAATATTAATTTTAGTATAAATAGTCTTTTCTGAAGGCATCTGTGTGGAGTGTTGTCTTATACTGGGGTGAAAAATGGATGATAAATAGTTCAGATAGGAAGAAGATGGAGTCTTTTGAAATGTGGTGCTACAGAAGAACATTGGAAATTATGTGTTTAATCATGTAACAAATGAGGACATACTGAACAGAACTTGGAAGAAGAGGAATTTTTGGCAGAAGGGATAAACTAACACTTTCACATATTTTGAATAGAAGAACGAGCATTAAATTAAAATTTGTGCCACATCTGGGAATCAAAACTGGGACCTGCTGCTTCCCAGGCAGACACTTTACCCACTCAGCTATCATGGCCTTATGTGTACTGCACCTACACGGGCTGTCTTAATGCATGTTTTCCTCCACAACACAAAATTTAATTCTGCCTCAGTGTTACCCTTTGTAATAGTATCAAGCTTGTTTTGTGGAGGGACGTGTGTTTTAAGACAGTGTGTGCAGTCTAACACCTTTGACCTCGAATGCTCGGAACAAGCAATCTAAAAGAAAACAGTGGTGTGTGTCATTTCCATCCAAATACAGAATTGGAATGACAGGAGGAACCTGAACCTGAAGGCGGCTCTTAAAGCACCGTTTGAAATGTAATTAGTGTGGATTTTGATATTGCACTGTGTGAACACAAAAGTGATTTGGAATGTGATAATATGCCTTTAGTGAGGTGTGAAAATCATTCTCTACTAATTTGTTTTAACCACTTCATCGAAATCCTGCATCTGCACTTTGAGGACAAATATAAGCACTTTCAGGTATGTTTGTTTTGCACTATTATAAATACTTTAAGCAGAGTGTTTTTGGTGCTGCTGTTGGAATACGTAATGACGCACTGATGCCATTAAGTTACACATAATTTACTTCCAATATTGGTATCTTGTTACTTTGTTTCTCACTGTTAAAATGTTACTTGAGGTACAATGTAACATTTTGCATAGAAATGATACACACCACAGAGTCGTTTATGATTGTCTGTGTCTCCAAGCATGTTTTCATGTGGTTCCTGCTCGGTAAGCAGGAATCCTGGCCACGGCACAAATTTTAATTCACCACCTCTCCTTCTATTCATTATTGTTGATATTATGAAACAAATGTCTCAGTAAATTAATTCAATAATAATTCATTCTTTGATACTTTCACACATGACTAATTTCTGTTATTAATTACTTTAGGTGGTGGATTCAACAAAAAATGGTTCTCAACATCAAAGTTCAGATACTGTGGACAGTCAAACTTACATTAAATGTGTCTGTGCACTTCAACAGTCCAGAAATTTACAGAGGTGAGCAGGATACATGCTGCCACTCACCAAGTAAGTTTGTATATAAAAACAAATACTTTAGAATCATGCTCCTCCTTGAATATATTTCTTCAGACGTCCATTAACTGACTATTCATTCCAGGAATAAATAGAGAAAGTGCTGCTGCTGCCTATCCTTGTACATACATTGATGTTAAGACAGATCATGTCTGATGAATAGAAAATTCTTTTATGATATTACAATAGACTTTTTTTAATGAAAGGTGCCCATTTTTAAATGCACTTTTATACAGTGTTCAGATCACTATTTATGAAAAATTATGGGCATGGGTTCCCTTAGTCCAAAGTTCACTAATCCTTACCAAAGGCTGGCTGGGAATTGTGCAAAATCTGCTCTACAGCTTTATCAAGCCTGTACAACAAAATCACTGAGAATATTTTACACACAGTGATGATACAAATTACACTACAATAGGTTTGAAAACATTTTTGGACTGCATACAATTGGGCTTCTTTCCATTCTGCAGACCACTCATTTCATGTGTGTTCCAAACTTCCATATTAAACACAATAATTTACACTGGAGAACATTACCTCTTATACCCCACCCTTCTTTTAGTAATTCTTTCACAATTTCACCATTTTCATTTAGGTAACTTGCTGGTCTTTGCCTGGTAATTACCTTCTAAAATGACTGCATTTTCCCACATCTCTTTCCAACATCGGGTAATATTTTACTACCTTTATGGGCACTTAAATTGTTTAGGATTTTGCTGAAGCTCTCTATTCATTTTACATTTACATTCCATGTTTTCTAGATGCTATGTTTCCATTGCTATGTAATATGTTGTCCGATTCTTTCAGCTTTTGTTTTCTTTCAACAGTTGTTTCTGTTGCTTTCAGCATCACATATCTTTTGCAGTCATATACCCCCTAATACTTCTGGTAATTATACACTATTTAACTGATTTCTTATTATTTCAGTTTGGCACTAGGCTGCAAACACTGTTAGAAAGTTGAGACAATATAAAAATTATTGAGTTTCAGAGATTTTGTCAAGGTCATTGAATACAGAAAAAAAGACTAAAAATGTGTTTTACTTATCCTACATCACTCACAACAGAATGGTCTAGAGGGCTGACACATGGTTGTGGTTGGCTGCTCATGGCTAAAAACACAATGTACCACAACGTTTTAATAAGAATGACTATTCTGACTACCCATTTAGTATTGCCATAGAACAAGGAAGGAAGGAAAAGAGGGGAGGAACACTGGTGTTTCAAGTCCTGTACAAAGCTAGGACTGTATTAAAAATAGTGCTTTCTCAGATTTCTTACTGCTGGAGAGCAAAATGCACTGCCACTGGCATAGAGATTTAGGTGTGCAAAGAAAACCTAAATCTAGATGGCTGACACAAGAACTGAATCATGGTATCTCAAATGTGATTTGAGGGAGTTAGCCACTATGTCACCTTGCTTGGTCTCTGTGGTGATAATACTAAATTGGTATTCACAGAGTTTTCTGAATGTTCAGATGCAGGAATTTTTGGCATGTACAGTAACTTTAAATAGGTAAGTAACTTTAAAATGATGATGATATATTTTTTCAAGCATGTAGCACATAGAATTTACTTCTAATATTTCAGCTGAGTACCATCCAGCCATCTTCAGAGAGAATTGTGGACTGATGCTCTAGCACGCACTACATCCTTATTAACCTGCAGACCACACTACTGCACATATGGCCACAGATACACAGGCGCCAAAGACATTACTCAGCAGCAAGGAAGTACAGATATGTATTAATTATGTCTGTGGCTGCACCAACAACTTTCACAGCAGTATCTCCGTGGTACCACCCCATGAACCACAGACATTGTTGAGGTGGGATGGCTTGCGTGCCTCAACAATACAGATAGCTGTACCATAGGTGCCATGAAAGTGGAGGGTTAACTGTGGAGAGGCCAGACAAATGTATGGTTTCTGAAGAGGAGCAGCAGCCTTTTCAGTAGTTGCAGGGGCAACAATCTGGATGATTGGCTGAGCTAGCCTTGTAACAACAGCCAATGTGGCTTTGTCACAGAGTTACTGCGAACAGCTGAAAGCAAGTGGAAACAACAGCCGTTACTTTTCCCAAGGACATGCAGCTCTACTCTATGAAAAAATGATGATGGCATCCTCTTGGGTAAAATATTCCAGAGGTAAAAGAAGCCTCCATTCGGATCTCTGGATGGGGACTACTCAGGAGGATGTTGTCATCAGAAAAGACTATACTGGAGTGTGGAATGTTAGTTCCCTTAATTGAGTAGGAAGGTTAGAAAATTTAAAAAGGTTGAAGCTGCATATAGTGGGGATTAGTGAAGTTCAGTGGAAAGAGGAACAGTATTTCTCGTCAGGTGAGTACAGGATTATAAATACAAATTCAGTTAGGGGTGTCACAGGAGTAGGTTTAATAATGAATAATAAAATATGAATGTGGGTAAACCACTATGACCAGCACAGTGATTACGTCATCATAGTGAAGATAGATACAAAGCTAACACCAACAACAGTGTATAGGTTTATATGCCAACTAGCTCTCCGATGATGAGGAGATAGGAGAAATGTATGAGGAGTAAAAGGAAATTATTCAGTTAAGGGAGACGAAAATGTAATTGTGATGGGGGACTGGAATTCGGTAGTAGGAAAAGGAAGGGAAGGAAAAATAGTAGGTGAATATTGACTGGGCAAAAGGAATGAAGGAAGAGATTCCCTGGTAGAATTTTGTCCAGAGTACAATTTAATAATAACAAACACCTGTTTTAAGAATCACGAAAGAAGATTGTATAGATGGAAGAGTCCAGGAGACAACAGAAGATACCAGATAGATTTTATATGGTAAGGCATAGATTTTGTAGCCAGGTTTGTGAACTGTAAGACATACCGAGAGGCAGATATTGACTCTGACCATAAATTATTGGTCATGAACTGTAGACTAAAATTGAAAAAACTGCAGAAAGGTAGGAAAATAAGGAGATGGGACCTAGATAAATTGAAGGAACCAGGAGTTCTTGAGAATTTCAGAGGGTACTTTAACCAACAATTGACAGAAATGGGGGGAAATAAAACAGTAGAAGGGGAATGGGTAGCTTTGAGAGATAAAAAAGTGAAGACAGGAGAAAACCAAATAGGTAGAAAGGCAAGGCCAACAAAAAAACCAATGGATATCACACAAAATACTAAATTTAATTGATGAAAGAAGAAAATATAAAAATGCAGTAAATGAAACAGGCAAAATTCAGTACAGGCGACGAAGAAATGAGACCGACAGGAAGTGAAAAATGGCTAAGCAGGAGGGGCTAGAAGGCAAATGCAAGTCTGTAGAAGAATGTATAACTAGAGGAAAAGAAGATATTGCCTATAGGAAAATAAGAGACACATTTGGGGACAAGAAAAACAGCTCTACAAATATCAGAAACTCAGACGAAAAACCCGTTCTAAGGAAAGAAGGGAAAGCTGAAAGGTGGAAAGAATACATAGAGGACATCTACAAAGAAAATGAACTTAGAGACAATGTTGTAGGAAGCAAAGAGGAAGTAGATCAAGATGAAATGGGAGATACTATACTGAGAGATGACTTTGACAGAGCCATGAAAGACCTAGGTCAGAACAAGGCCCAGGAGTAGATGACATTCCCTCAGAACTACTGAAATCTCTGGGGGAGCCAGCCATGACAAAACTATTTCACTTGCTGTGTAAGATGTATGAGACAGTTAAAATACCCTCAGACTTTAAGAAAAATGTAATAATCCCCATTCCAAAGAAATCAGGTGCAGACAGGTGTGAAAATTACAGAATTTTCAGGAGAATGGAAAAGCTAGAAGAAGCTAACCTCGGGAAAGATCAGTTTGGATTCAGGAGGAACATAGGCAAACTGGAGACAATACTCACTTTAGGACTTGTCTTAGAAGATAGATTAAGGAAAGGCAAACCTAGCTTTTGTACATTTGGAGAAAGCTTTTGGCAATGTTGATTGGAATACATTCTTTCAAATTCTGAAGTCAGAAGGGGTAAAATAAGGGAAATGAGGGTTATTTACAACTTGTACAAAAGCCAGACCACAGTTATTAGACTCGAAGGGCATGAAAGGGAAGCATCAGTTGGGAAGGGAGTACAACAGGGTTGTAGCCTTTCTCCAATGTTATTCAATTTGTACATCGAGCAAGCTGTGGAGGAAAGCAAGGAAAATTTTTGAATTGGGATTAGAGTTCTGGGTGAAGAAATAAAAACATTGCGTTTTGCTGATGACATTGTAATTCTGCCAGAGACAGCAAAGGACCTGGAAGAGCAGTTGAAAGGAATGGACAATGTGTTGTTGAGAGTGTATAAAATAAACATTAACAAGAGAAGAACAAAGATGATGGAATGCAGTCTTAGAAAATCAGGTGATGCTGAAGGAATTAGATTAGGTAACGAAACAATAAAGGTAGTAGATGAGTTTTGTTACTTGGGTAGTAAAATAACATATGACAGTTGCAGTACAGAGGATATAAAATGCAAAATGGCAAGGAGAAGAAAAACTATTGTTGAAAAAGAGAAACTTGCTAACATTGAATATTAATTTAAGTGTAAGGAAGTCTTTTCTTAAGGCATTTGTATGGAGCGTTACCTTGTACGGGAGTGAAACTAGCAATGATAAATAGTTCAGAGAGGAAGAGTATAGAGGTATTTGAAATGTGGTGCTACAGAAGAATGTTGAAGATTAGATGGGTAGATTGCATGACTAATGAAATATTACTGAACAGAATTGGCAATAAAAGAAATTTTTGGCATACCTTGACTAAAAGAAGGTATCGTTTGGTAGGACACATTCTTAGACATTGAGGTATCATAAATTTAGTGCTGGAGGGAAGTGTGTGGGGAAAAAATCGCAGAGGGAGACCAAGTAATGAACATAGTAAGCAGATTCAAATGGATAAGGGTTTCTGTTCTTATGAGGAGATGTAAAGGCTTTCTCAAGATAGAGTAGGGTGGAGAGCTGCCTCAAACCAGTCTCCCGACTGAAGACCATTATAGCAACATCAGTGTATTATGAGCTGGGCTGTGGCAGTGTCTTTATGAAATTATTAAAGGAAGTGCTGGTTTTCAAGATTTATCCAAGCAAAGCCACAATCTCTGTTAATTAAATTCATCCCCAAGCAAATTTCAATTTTTTTTCTTTCACCACCAAGTTTCAGAAAGATGAAGTTAAGGCTAAAATTTTGATGTTTCCATACATCACAGACTGCCCAGTATCAATACAGTGCTGTGGTGCTCTGCCACTGCCAATTTATCAGGTTTTATGAACAGGGTATACCTACATCTACATAGATACTCTGCAAATCACATTTAAGTGCCTGGCAGAGGGTTCATTAACCACTTTCATAACCTTTCTCTACCTTTCCATTCTCTAATAGTGTGCAGTGTTCCGTGTATCTTTCCTGGACTGTAAGTGTCATCTGGCCTTCTGAAGAGCCAAATCTTTGGTGAGGGGGGGGGGGGGGGGGGCAAAAAATGACCTTTACTTTGTGTTTGTTCAGGATCCATCTGACTTTTGATGACAGGATTTTCCCACATGGCAGAAAAACATGGATTTGAAATTTTCTGCGTCATTTTCTGTATTCTTTGGGCATACCATTGGCTTCTTTTGTAGTGCTTTATGTATTTGTTGTGGGGAATACCTATGTCTTTCAAAAACGCTTTTCTCAGGTGTAGAAGCTTGTCCTGCAGACTGCTCTCATCAGCAATGATGTGTGCTTTGTGAATCAGTATTTTGAGAACACTCATTGTCTGGGAAGGGTGATGGCAGCTATTTGCCTGTAAGTATAGCTCAGTATGTGTCAGTTTCCTATAACTGAATGTCCTAAGGTGTCTTTGTCTTTGTGTCATACCATTACATCCAAAAATGTCATTTGAACAGTCATTTCACCGCGAAAACATAAAGATGCACATTATATGTTTTGTTTGTATGTTTCGTAACTGAACCCTAAACTTTCTGAAGAAAATTGTTAGTTCACACAGGTAAAAGAGTTGGCAAGCACTACATGGTTGGTTAACCCTATATATTTGTGGCATTAATATTAAATAAATAATAAAAAAACTAAAGTCTTGAGAAATTACGTGAAAGCACTTTGATGATAATCCATTAAATGAGCAAAATTTGAAGGCTGGTTTAGATCTCACAAACTCTTACACAAAACTAAGAAAACTTGTGGACAGGACAAAAAGCAATGGATATAATAGAGAAACTAATGTTTTTCCTAACATTTTACCTACATGCACAGGGTTGTGTTGTTAAACTATTAATTTGGCAGGGTTAACCAAATGGATAGCTGGATGCCACTCCTGGCAACCCCACTTATCCCCAGTATTCACCTATGGGATGTGGAAATCCAACTAAAAAACACATCCAGGCTGGCTGGCACATTGACCCTCCAATAGTTAATCTGCTGGATGGATTCAAACCGGAGCTGTCATACTTTCCTGTTCTGGAAAGCAGCACCTTAAACCACACAGTTAACCAGGCGGATCATGGAGAGTGCTACAAAATAAGATAAAAGATTCTCACTTGAAAGTGATGTTGCTGCATTAATACAACAGTGTGGTTCCAGTGCAGGTACACAAGCACCTATAGGTAATAATGAGTTTAGTGATGCATTTGTTCCTTTCCAACGTGCATGTGGTAAATGCTGAAACTTGAACTATGGCAATGTTATTATAAAACATGTCCAGCCAGGACCAATGTGCTGCTATTTATTTCCAGCAGACATTCATCAGAGAATGAAAACTGCATATGGGGCAGCATGTATGCCAAAATTCCTTTCGCAGTATCGTGAAATCCTTTCCGCACCGTTTGTGTTTTGGAACAAGACACCTGCCAATATAGGAAGTTGTTCTATAGGCCTGATCTCTACTCGTGCCTTCAGTCCTCTAAAAAAAAACTTGCATAGACAAGAATTCCTGTCAGATGAGGATGTGCAGCAAGCAGTTAGGATTTTTCTGAGTAGCAGATGCAATGTTTTCCCATATTCATATTCTCATTGCATGTCAGTGGGATGACTGCCTCAATTCTAAAGGACAATGTGCTGGATTTGGATACTCATTCTGGACTCTACAGACTTTGAATTGATTTTTTATCATCACTTCTTTGTTGGATTAATAACAATCCTGTTTTCCTATGGAAAGTTTACGTTGGAATTCAATAATATCACAAGGACAGCTTACAACTCACTGGAAAGACATGTGTTGAACTATGAGAGGCACATAAAAAAGACACTCATACACACAGAACTTAAGATTTCGGCCATTGGCTTTCAACAGAAGAAAGGCACCAATCACACTATCACACAGACACTCTCCACAAACACACAACTATTATCTCCGGCTGCCACACTTTGAATCAGGCTCTGTGATGAAGGCATAGGAGTAGTTAGTTTTGGGAAACTATAAAGGTTTCCTTCAGATGGCACATAAACAGGGTGCCACAGGAGGGTACTATGTGGGTACCCGTGGCCATTACACGGATTTTATTTTATAGTTCCCCTCAATGGAAAAGTAGTTGTTTGTTAGGATCAAGTACGGTAGGTGAGGGTTACGGGGAACGAAGTATCAGATTTGGATTCCGAGGGGCATTGGGGAAGGTAGTATTTGAGAGCGGCAAGGTCACAAGTATGGGGAATGTTCAAGTATAGGGATGTGCCGTCAACTGTGACAAGTAAGGATCTAAGAAGTAAAGGGGCAGGGATGGCAGGGAGCCAGAGAAGTGGTTGGTATCATTGATATGGCAGGATAGATTTTGGACAATTGGTTGAATATTTTGGTCAATGATGGTCAAAATTCTTTCAGTAGGAGCACAGTAACCAGCTACAGATGGGTGTCCAGGATTATTCGGTTTGTGGATTTTGGGGAGTATGTAGAAGGTAGATGTGCAGGTTGCAGTTGGAGATGAATTCTGGAGTTCTTCTGGGAGGGGCCATATGAGATCAGCAGTGATTGGATAACTTGTTGGACTTTTTGGATGGGGTCATTGTAATAGGATGAAGAGCCAGAAAGCTAGCCGAGCCCTTCTGCCAGGTAATCACTGTGATTCATAACAATAATGATAGGACCATTGTCTGCAGAATGTGGATGAACACAGGAGTAAAGACAGAAGATGAAAATTACCTCACCTGAAGGTAAACTAAGGACTTTCCATTATTATATAAACTAAGAACTACTGGTTATGTGCAAGCTGTTCTATGATTATAATCATAATAATACTCTACAAGTGATATTCTGTATTGTACAGTGTACAGGAGGACATAATGCAGTGAGATTGCAGCTGAAGGTAATAATGATTTACTGCTCTGGTATCTAGTGTTGTATATAGGAATTATAATTAACTAACCAAGTATTGCTGCATAATATTTTGATAGCAGCATATTCTTCACTTGACCAATAACAGATTTTTAAGTAATATATTACATACATGTATTATTTGTTTTACACTGAGAACCTCCAAAGATTTAGTAGATGCCCCCTGCAGAAATGAAAATTAACTTCAAAAGCTGTTAAATTCTCAAAATAAGTTCACAATGTTCAAGAGAATTATATAAATAAAAACACTTCAATTTTTGCTGTAGACTAAGGTAACAGTATGTGGTTTGATCTATATCTTTCAAAACAAGTAATCAAAATTGCTAAATCACATTCTGAATCACAATTTCATTTCATTCACTGTAAAATATAACAGACCGTAAAGCAGAAATCATTTACATCATTTACGAAAATATATTAGAGTGCAACAGACAACATATGTATACTGACATATTCATCTGTCACAACAGTAAGACACTATAAGAATTAACAAGTTTGATCAATTGAAGCACAAACATATTTTTCAACATTTGCTCCTTGCATTTTTAGTAAAGTAAATAAGAATTTGTGCACTGTCAGCAAGTGAACTGTGAATGTTTTTTGTCAAGTAACAATATACCATTGATAAATGTGAATGTTTAAATAAAGTAAAAATACAAGATATTTATTCATGAGTCAAGTATTTCTTCATTGTCAGAATATAGAAAAGCAGAAAATTCAAACTGCCAATTTCTTTCTGTATTACAATTAAGTGCCCAATAAATAAGAAAATTTTTGTGTATTTAAAGTGCCAGTAATGTGCAGTTTCTTCCTGCTACAGACAGATGACTTTGACTAACTGACTGACTGATTGACATGGAAATATGGTAATGAACAACAATGAAAGGAAAATATATTGTAACTATATTAATGATGTTTATTTAGATGAAGGGAAAAAATGTGGAAAATGTATATTACAACTGATATGTTGATGATACAATTATGCCAATTAAGACAAATGTCACATATCTTCTTACAATCCACCAGATTTTAAACAACCTCCCCCAAAAATTAAATTCACAATTGGAACAGAGAGAAATAATTTAGAGCTCACAATTTGTGAAAAGGATGGACACCACATACTTTATATTTATAGGAAATCAACCTCCATGGACAAAGTTATAAATGCATACTCATGTCACCTCTATCACAAAAACTTGTTCATTTTCATTCAAATATTAACAAATTACAAAATCCACCATTAGAAGCAAATGTAGACCAAAAAGAACTAGACACACTCCAGTACATAGCGTATAAAAGCAATTTTAACCCTAACATTGTCACCAAATTATGTGACAAATACACAATATCAACAATAATTCAATTCTTTGACATATAGAAGGGGATATATTGAATTAATTTGTGCTGTGGCTGAGATTCGAAGCCAGGACCACCAGCTTACTAGAAAGACGCTTTAACCACTGAGCTAGCACAGCCTTATCAATAACGAGGCTACAAGGATGGTCTTACAGCACATATCCCTCCACAACACACACTTTAATTCTGCCTTAGTGTTGTTCTGTTAAATATATATCAAATTGGGGCCACAGCAGCCAAAGAGAGTGGTCATGTGTGCACGAGTTATGCTAAAGTGATTGTGTGAAAGTATCCATGATCTTTTTATGATAAAGGTTGTGCCCACAGCACAAATTTTAATTAAATGTGTCTCCTTATATTCAATATCTTTGATATAATGAGAGAATAACTGACTCAGGGAATTAAATTATTGTTGATATTTTTATCACTTCTGCCTGAGGTACAAGATGGGTTTGTTCTAATTCATTTTCATTGCTGGGTTGCTAATCCAATATCAGAGAGCCTTAACAATTTGATACATATTTCACAGGGGAACACTGAGGCAGTATAAAAGAATGTGTTGTGGAGGGAGATGTGCCTTAAGACAATCTACATAGCTGCATTATCCATAAGGATGTAGCATCCCGGTGTTTAAAACGTCTGCCTAGTAAGCAGGAGATTGACAGCAATAATTTCTCCATCAGCCGCACTGGATGATATTTCCCCACACAATTTAAATGACACATTAAAATACTGTGTGAAAGTATCCATGATCTTTTTATGATAAAGGTTGTGCCCACAGCACAAATTTTAATTAAATGTGTCTCCTTATATTCAATATCTTTGATATAATGAGAGAATAACTGACTCAGGGAATTAAATTATTGTTGATATTTTTATCACTTCTGCCTGAGGTACAAGATGGGTTTGTTCTAATTCATTTTCATTGCTGGGTTGCTAATCCAATATCAGAGAGCCTTAACAATTTGATACATATTTCACAGGGGAACACTGAGGCAGTATAAAAGAATGTGTTGTGGAGGGAGATGTGCCTTAAGACAATCTACATAGCTGCATTATCCATAAGGATGTAGCATCCCGGTGTTTAAAACGTCTGCCTAGTAAGCAGGAGATTGACAGCAATAATTTCTCCATCAGCCGCACTGGATGATATTTCCCCACACAATTTAAATGACACATTAAAATACTGAAAACAACCGTTTTAAACAAATAAATAAAATAAAATTTAAATAATTCTTCATCTAGAAGACTATTGGCACACAGTAGGTACACTGAACACACACTGCTGACACTTAATAAAATTCAGAAAGGCTTTTCCACTTGACAACTCTTGCTGTATCAAATAATAATTTTTAAGCAGATATAACATTAGGAATTATAAAACATATGTAAATGGTCATCATGAAGCAGAGCTATAACTTACTGTTTAGACAAGCTCCAGACAGGCATGAAGAAAAAGACAATCACCCTCATACAACTTAGGTCTTCAACTACAGCCTTCATAAGGTAGAGATCACAACATGATCACTCAGGTAGACCCCATACAAACATGATGCAATCTCTGGCTGCTGTGGCCTTACTCATAATTTAACAGTCTATGTTCACTGCTGTCTGGCAGAGTGTGTAGGTACCGACAGGTGAGATTGTGGCATGAAGCTTGGAATGCAGTGAAAAAGGGGAGGAGGAAGGGAGTAGGTACCGACAGGTGAGATTGTGGCATGAAGCTTGGAATGCAGTGAAAAAGGGGAGGAGGAAGGGAGATGGACAGAGAAGAGGGAAAAGGTGGCACACACTTGAGAACTGGGGAGGTAGGACTGCTAGGTATAGGGGCAGTAGGTTACCATCCTGGCCTCAACCTAAGGAAACCTACTGTCTTTACACTCTACACTTAATGTCCCTCCCCACACACTAATTCATTTCTCTCTCCCAACAATATGCTGCCTTTTCAGCTTTTTTTGGAAACCCTCCCCCCCCCCCTTCCTCTTCCTCCTCTCATCACTGCAATTTAC